>JAOWCC010001634.1:39089213-39783174 GCA_030867875.1 Actinernus sp. WN-2022
CAATGGCCGAGTATAACTCTACACCGGTACAAAAAACTATCAAGTTTCAGTTCAAATATTTAGACTACATGTATTAAAATCATCTTACCGATAAACTATTCCAAGCTCATGAAGAAATTGCAAACCACAAATGACCTCTGCTGCATAGAACCTTTCAGGAAAAACAAAGACAACAATTACATAATTATAATGTAAATCCAAACATGACATGCAGAGTAGAAAGAAAATACAGAACAAGTGAGTTCCTTCTTTTAATTAGATGTTTTACAATTTCTCTGAATTTCTAACGGATGGCCTGAAACAACCATAGGGGCTGATCAAAGTCAGGACCCGGGTAAATCACATTTCGAATTGGAATTTAGCATGTTTGTTTTTGTGTATGGGGGTGGGGGGAACCAGAGCACCCAGAGAAAAACCCTCGGAGCAAGAGCGAGATACATGTACCAACAAACTCAACTCCAGGGATCGAACCTGGGCATGCAGCCACAGAGGTGAGAGGTTTACCACTGTGTCACCCTGGCTTCCTGGCTATTTCTATAAAATAGTTTATACCTTGATCTCTTTTCATCAAACTTTCCAGTGGCTTGGATGTGGAACATAAGGTCACCACCATTCACGTATTCCATCACAAAGAACAAGTGATCCTGAAAACATGGGACATGAAGAAGTACATGATATGGAATAACTATACAGACTGTCATACAACAGTGCACACAATTATATCCATTAGTCATCTGCTTTAACAATTTAACTTACTACACTGAACATTGTCAAACTTTGCCTACTTTTCAGTAAGTTTTCACATACATGAAACTGGCACTTTTTGTGAAGTTAATCCAGAAAAATAACTTCAAAACCTCACTTTTTCATGCTCTTGTCAAATATAGAGATACTTATTAGTTGATATAATGTGATTTAAACATATAATGTGACCAAGTGCCGAAACAACTCAGTGGTAAACCGGTTATTTGCCTTTAACATGGTTGCCACAGAAATCAGATCAGACTTCAAAATTCCCTGACTCAACTTTAATTTTCCCTGCCAAAATAAATCAAAATGAATAAATCACATATAACAACGGCTTCCAACCACCCCTTACGGCCATCCTTTCCAACCATTTATTGTCAAGTTGATCTTCGATTCTTCTCATCAGCCTTTCCATCTAACAATACTCTCAAAATTTCAATTTTCTCTGACTTTTCCCTGACTTCTAGTCAAATACCAGTTTTCCCTGACCAAGATAAAAATTCCCTGACTTTTCCCTAACCTTGAAAAAAAAAATGCTGACCTTTCCCTGACCTGTGGCAACCCTGCTTAAAATAATAGTAAAGTACATGTACAATGTAGCTGGCAGAATATCAAGAGTAGACAGGGAATTTTGCTGGCTGCTGGCTCATATTGAAATCCCTGCTACATGTACAAGCAATAAATATTTTAATACAAGTACATGTAGATCTCAGTGAAATATTATTGGTACTAAAAGGAACAAAGTTAGATTGTCAAGTAATTATTTCCAAGTCAAACCAAGTATTGCACAGGTACATATAATCAACTAAAAGTTGATCAAGGTATGCTATAGTTCTGCTGTGGGATTTAGCGAGTAGAATCTGGCATTTCAAGATGTACATGTACCTTATAATCTATGTTTAGTTAATTATACCAGTGTTTATCTTCCCTACCGATGCAGACCAACACTAGTTTCTACAGGAACTAGTCATCCAAATATTGCATTGCTGTAAGACACAACTAACCGGTGACTGGAAAGCTGAGTGCAGATGTGTCAGGAACGGATGCCGTGTAGCTAGTGCTAACACTCTCCGTTCAATCATAGTGCAATCTACATCATCGTCCTCCAGAACTACGTCCTTCTTGAGTGCCTTTATTGCATAGCATTCCTGGTTATCCTTTAGTTCACAAAGAAGAACCTGACCACCAAAAACAGAAACATTCCTCCTTTCAGTTAATAAAGTAAATAATAAAGGATTATCCTATTAGTAGTAATTATGGTAGGAAAACCTTATAGCCCTAATCACTAAAAACTCTGGGTTAGGGTTAAGGTTAGGTCTTACAGTACCAACCAGAACTTAAACCTCCAGTGTGTTTGGGTTCACTTCTCAGCAAATGCAGGGTGTACCCAAGGATTTGCTCAATGTTTGCTTGCATTTGCTCTAAGCAAACCTGAGCGTCCATTTCACTGGAAGTTAGTCCTGGTCGGTACTGTATGGTTGGTAGGAATATGACATCACCGTAGGAATCCTTCACAAGTAATAACTATTATGTTATGTATGTTGTAGTACAATGTAGGTCGGATGATGCAAATTTCAATAAAACTTTTATATGTGTATTTTACAAGTCTAGCCATTGTTTTCAGGCATTTAAACAAATATGAATGGACTATATGAAAATACGAAAATACAGGCGTAAACGTTTTATCAAATTGGCCCCAGGTCAGTCATCCATAATAAACATTCACAACATATTTATTTACTGTCATTGAAGTGAAATAGTTTATTTAGGAAGTGACAGGAGTCATATTTGCTAAACTGGATAATAACATGCTTCTCTATCATGCCATCACAATAAACATAAATTTCTGACTTATTTGTTTCATATTGAATGCCTAACCATCAGAAATTACATTAACTTCATTAATTGCACATAATAATGATCAAGAGGCCAATCTTTAATAGCCTGCATCGCATCCAAACTGAACTCCGGTTAAGTACATCTGTGAAACAGCGAAGTACCAGAATGTGTACTCAAAATTTTGTGATTGGTTATTACTAACTGTAGTAGTTCTTACCTGACTTCTGATTGGCCAGGGAATAAGTCGTGCAATACTGGTGAGAGTCTGATGGCCAATCATGATCAGTAGTAAGAATAACTTTGAGTGCGAGCCAATCACAATCAAGTACACATAATTATTATTTTTCTTCACTGGTATCCAGAACAAGAATCCTGTCGCTGATTCACAGACAGACTTAACTGGGGTTCAGTTCGGATGTGATGCAGGCTAATTTTTAATAACATGAGTTTGATTTAACCAACCTTTCCAAAGCTACCCTTGCCAAGTACTTTCAGCAAGTTGAAATCCTCTATATACCACTGCTTGAGCTCAATTTTCCTTACATCTTTATCTTTAATACTACTCGTTCGCGCAGGGACTGGGGGTGAAATCGCATCCCATAATGCCTCATAGATACCTCCCGAGTCCTCTTCATCACTATCTTCCTCAGTCTGGTTTGCTGAGGCTTCAGCCATTTTTTGTTGTCCTATGCTTACTTTCTTTTTTTGTTTAGCTGCCTGAAAAGAACCAACAAATAACTAAACTTAAATTGACAACAATACAGTATAGAACAGTTTTTGATTGAGTGTAGAAAGTAATAAATGATTGCTTTGGTTTTGCATTTACTTTTTCTATTGGCTGTGAAAAATGGTTTGTAATTATCAGCCAATCAAAATAATTCTGAACTAATACCATGCATGCTATTGTTTTGGTCCATCATGCAATCAATGTTTCTTTTAGCAAGAGTTATCACCAATTGTGTTCCTTGTGATTGGTTCAAGTAATGAATAACTTTAGTTCCTGATTGGCACATTGAGTTTTTACTTGCTTCTGTGATTGGCAAAGTAGCTGTGATTACATGTATGTTGTTTTGGTTTAATTTGACATTCATTTGAAAACCACTCTAAGGCTCCCATTCAACCACTCTTCAAATATTGATACTGGCTACCTCTACTAGTTCACCATCTATTGAAAAATGTCTGGAAAATACTGGTTGTAATCTGATTTGTAATCTGGCAAGTTACCATAAGTTGTTAGCAAGTGACTACTTAACAATCAGACCCACAGCCTGATGCAAATTGAAGTTAAAAAAATGTTATTATTTCATGAAAATGCATGCAGTTTTTTCTCTACCAGGGGCTATCACAAATAGACCTATAGTAGTAGGATAGCCAATCAGAATGCAGGATTTGTAATAGTCCACTAGTTGGTTTATATTACTTTGCATTAGTTGGATCTAGTGGCACCATTCAAGTAAATACTGTGGAATGTTCATCAACACGTGTAAAATAAGTATCTGAAATCCCTACCATCTGCTTCAGGGGTTTGTGTAATTCATTTTTGGGTGGCTGTTTGGTGTCATAATTATATAAAAATGTTTGTTCTGCTACAGCAGTATACAATGTTTCTGCTAGAAAATGTATTGTTTGGGACACTTGTCCTGTGATAGGTGTTTGGTTTATGGCATTTAGAGGCAAACATATTTTGATGCATTTTGAAGTACATGTACATTGTATATTCTGGGAGAGGTCACACCAATGTTTCTTGGTATGTAAATGTTTATGTACATGCATGATATTTTCATGATTTCTTGAACAAAAAAAAACTTGTACATGTATGTAAGCGCTCAAACAAAATATGATTTTATTGCATGTACATGTACATATATTTCTTTCAGACAATTTAGCCTATTAACTGACCAAGATATCTTCGGACATTTGGAAAATATTTCAGCAAATTGCAGAAGGCCAATGGCAAAATGAATCACTGGTAAATGATGATCATATGATATGGATGCAGTCCTACCTTTGCATCTTGTACAGCCTCTGCCAAAAGCTTTTGGTTGACTCCACACAGGTTTGGTACATGTTTGAAGCATTTGTGATGACAATTCATATTACAAGCTAAAAAAGAAAATCAGGAAATTAATGAACTTATAAAGTACATGTACAACAGATAAATAAAAATGTTCATCTTGACTTTTATCATCCTGTAGTAAACACTTAAGGACTGATCCCAAGGGAAAAGGTGAATTCTGTTTCACAAGAATCTCATTGCTTCCTGCCTGTGATAATCTCAAGATAAAAGACAAACCAAAACCGTTTTTTGAGGCTAAAGTATAATCACAATGCACAGCACCATGCCACCTTCTGTCATGCTTTCAACCGTAGAATTCCAAAAGTAATGGGCCCCCGAAAGTAACATTGTTTGGGAACTCTTTGGTCCTCACAAAATAACACCAAAGTAACAGTCCATCGAAAATAACGTCTAGTCCAAAACAACAAAAGGTAGGGTGCATATCATTTTTTTTATATTTCGTACTGGCCAGTATTACAAAACACAAAAAACACAATACAAATACAAAGATATTGCATCTTCTGGGGATTAAAATACCATACAGTATTTCAGAGTCGTATAATATTCATTCAATGAGTTTCTTGGAATGGTTGCTAACGTATTTTAAGTGTCTGAAAGTAACGACTGCCCAAGAATAGCTACTACCCAAAAGTAGTGGCCCCTTAAGAGCTGCTAATTTCAAAAGTAACATGTGCCGTTACTTTCGTAATCCTATGGTACAATGACAGTATGCACAGTCATATGAACCAGTGTATACCTTCACATTTGATTCCTTGCCTAAAGAGCCCATAGAGAAGAGAACCACAGTGATCACAGAAAGTAGGGCTTAGGTAGCTGTTAACTTTGAATCTATGAGGCATGTCAATGTTAAATCTTTCCTTGAGGTACTGTGTGAAGAAGAAAAAAGCATTGATTCATAATATAATGAATGTATCTATGAAATACACAAAACTGCTTTTGTATGAGTGGGACAAAAATAATTGTGGGTGGTAATGTGCGTGCTAGTGGAACATTTAATTAAAACAAACCTTGCTCTCCTCGTGGTCATTGGAGCCTGGGCACTTGCTGAGAATCTTGTCATGGCATTTTTTATGGCATGTAAGAGCACAAACTACAAGGTAGAACCAACAAACAAGTCTGATTTAATACTTGAACCTTCTTTGCCACCCTGATGCACATGCATGTCATGTTATAATTTTTTTGGGGTAACATTTCAGTACAGCCATTCAAAACAGTTTGACATCATGGTGATAATACATTGTACATGTACATGTAGGTGGGAGGGCCAGATGGGAAAACATATGGCTACATTAAACAAGCAAAAAATATTGAGCATGGCTAGATGGCTTTTTCCAGCCCACTCACATCAAACATGTAAGGCTCCCATCACGTGACTGTTGTAAATGGTCTTGAAAGAAAAGTGTGTGGGGCTGTCCAGGTCATATTATAATGCCAGTTAATGAACTCACCAGAACATTGGTAGCCCTGCTTTCCAAATCCCCTACAAGAAAAATAGATATACCTGTATCAGTGGCCATCATTTATGATTCTGACCACCACAATATTATTTTGTTGTCTCCCGTGAGATTGGTCAAATCACATCACATCACATGACCAGATAACTACTCTCTGCCTGACAGCAGTTAACAGGGAATACAACAAGGGCTCAGAAAAATAAAATATTTTGAAGATTATAGATTTAAAGTGCCTATCACCCTTTTGCAATTTTGATAGCTTATGAACCTCCGAAAAGTTTTGAGTACTTCTGTGAAGAAAGTTTAGGTTTAAAGTGAATACTTTATGTTCTACGCTTGTTTGAAATCATGTAAATGTGACCTTTCCTGACCCATGACCATGTAAGTAAAAGCCTGGGTCAAAACCTGGGTAGACGTCATCTCATTAATGCATTATTCTCCATGGTGCCTTTTTATCACAACAACATTGATGCATAGAAAATATACACAGTTTTTGAGTTGTTAGTAAAAAAAAATAAGTAATTTCAGTCAATTAATTATTTTCTTCAAATGATTGCAAAGCTGAATTAATTATATGGCGTCAAGATGTCTACCCAGGTTTCGACCCAGGCTTTTACTTACGCGGTCATGAGTCAGGAAAGGTCACATTTACATGATTTCAAACAAGAATAGAACATAAAGTATTCACTTTAAACCAAAACTTTCTTCACAGAACTACTCAAAACTTTTCGGAGGTTCATAAGCTATTAAAATTGCAAAAGGGTGATAGGCACTTTAAGACAATAATTAACTTACTTTGTGACATTGAGCTGATTTCGTAAGAGTGGGACAAATTACAGCAATGACTATGACACAATTACTGTACGACATGCAGTGACATTGAAATGGTTTTCCTATTGCATTTGTCCTGCTGACCTTGATGATCCAGTCAAATTACAGTTATGGTACATGTCATATTGGTTACAGTAGGTTTCGGACATGCCATAGTTTAATTATCCAACTCATATGAAATCTGCTCAATTAACTAAGGCCACATCCCAATGTCAGGTGATGGTAAACAAAACATTCTATTGGGATGGCCTAATATCAAGTTTGTTCTTGGACATTTAATCTGTTCCTCAAAACTCAGCTTCCATTGAAATTCACTCTCAGGAACTGTTCACTTCTCAGAACAGATAACATCTACAGATATTCATCATTGATAATGCATATTTCAACTGTCATCACAAATAGGTTATTGCATGTAAAGTAACTGTGGTCACACATACACAAAAACAAATATAAAGTGCAATTAAAAGACCTGTGCATTAAAAGGACATTTTTTGTAACCAGTCCCAGCTTTTTCTAGATTTAAAAGAACTAAAAAATGCTACATATACAACTGCCCTTAATATTTTATTACCAGCTCAATTGCTAGGGCAATATTGATAATGCAAGTGCAACTGTCAGCTTTCAATGCTTGGGCTTTCAGTTGCAGCAGCATGTAATTTACATTAATTATTTAAAAAAATGTATTATTAATAAAACTATATAAATTACATACCACATGAACTCTCTGCAAATTGCACAGAACACAGGCTGTCTAAAGAACCGAGCAACAAATTTGTGTCCTTTAATGACATGCATTTTCTGTTTCCTCATGGCCCCTCTCCTGCCTGTAAGACCACTGTTATTTGCATGAGGCTTTCCTTCCTTTGTAGGGTCATCTGCACATACAAAAAAATGACACAAAACTTTTACAACTGCCCATTATCTCAATCTCTGATCGGCTAATCTTTATTGTCAATAAGACAGACAATAATGATGATGCAAAGTGTGTAAAGTTGGTTGTAAAATGCTGATGTTGCCTACATTTTCCATTGTCTGATCTGTTGTCGTAAAAAAAAGATGCCTCAATGGATTCATAGCTATTTTGACCATGTTATGACAAAAATCATTGTCAATATTAGGACATGTAGATACACAAACAACTACAAATAAGTAACTTTAATTTTTTAAATAAGTAGACAATGAAACTATTATAGTAGAGGTAGCCTGTACAAACACATTGAAGATGGATTGAATAGTTATATCAATAAATTATTAACAGTAACTTCTACTATTGTTGTCAATTTACAAGTATATAATATTATATAGCCATCTCTTCAAAATTTAAGGGGTGGTAAATGGTAAATACGAGACCTTCCGATATGCAGAGACTTCCGTTTTAAAATATAAGCCCAAAACTTTAGGATCTCTTTTCAATTTCGAGACTCACAGAAAAGGTATGGCAGATACTGGGATTTCAAGATCCAAAAATTTGATACCAGAAAAATTGGGTCAGAGAGTTTTATTTGCCATCCCTAGGATATTGAGCACGGCACATTGTAGTTGGTGAAAACAGCAACCACATGGGCTTCTGGAGAACACTGATGTATTTAAATTGCAGATCATGGCCATGTGTATGAATGGCTAAATTATTATACAAAATGTACATTGCACACGTATGTTATTCAAATATTTTTGATGTACAAAAGGAACTCACCTAAAACTTCTATAAAATGTCGCACTTGGACGAGAAGTTTGCCAGCTGGCATCAGGTCCAGCTATAATAAATACAATGTACTCATGACCAACAACCACTGACTTATTAGTTGCATTGTCTTCACAGTTGGGATCTACATGTACATGTAAGCATTAGGCTGCAGATTCACAGAAAAAGTCAAACCTGCTTACACAAAATAATAACTATATATACTCAACAAAATTTCATATAATATTTAATAATAATACTGGTAGATTTTTCCCGAAGATTTTCCAAAAAATATCTGGAGTGTTTCCGGAAATATCCAAATACTTTTAAAAAATATACTTTACTGCACTGAGTTTAATGATGCCAAAAATATGTCTAACATAGCCTGTGTACAGACACTGCTCATCCTCAAATATCGGGAGAGAGCGGCTGTGAGTTACGTTCGTTAATCTTGTACCTAGTAATTTATTCACATATATTACCATTTTCAATTTCCTGTATTGCATTACCATGCTCATTCAGAAATATTGATCAAATCACCAGCATATTGCCGAAGACTTGTGTTGTTGAGCATAGTTTTGGAAAATAAACTGAAAGAATGAAACGATTTTCCCTTACCGGTAATGATTCCCATTGCATTGTAAGCTATAAAGGCAACAGTCAACAACTAGACATAAAATAAATTGAGTCACTGAGCAAGTTCAAAATTTCAACTCAAAATCATATCAAAATAATCCTTTGCTGGAAAAGTACATGTACCTCTTGGCCAGTACTGTAGAAAAGTGTTAATTGTGAAAATAATTGTTCTGGAAAATTGAAACCAAAAAACTTGTGCTTGACCTTAAAAACTTGAAGAACATGGACTGCTACATTGTAGGCCACGAGTTTCTCTGTTGTGTCTTGTATGGTGTTTCTATATGCTCCTCTCTTCCAATGCAACTGCAGGTGATTAATTTTAGTTAAATCACAATTAGGCCAGGAAATCTTATAGTCTGAACTCTGACTTTCTAACAGAACCTCAGAAAAACATAGGGGCTGATCAAAGCCAGGATCCGGCTAATCCACAATATAATTATACAATAATACATGTATATAGTAATGACAGAGGCTAATAATAACTAAATTAATTAAGAATGGCTGAGGTCACACTGGATGAAGTTTACTATAGTTAAGCAGATTTAACTATAGTTAACGGCATCCTGAGTGTGACCTGCATTTTACGGTTTACCGTAGTAAACTCAACTGTGGTTAGTTGCTCCGACAACGGCGGCAGGAAGAAAGAAAAGTTAACTATAGTTAGCCGACCTGAAAAGATGGGTTTATCGCTAAGTTAATCTAAACTTATTGACTTAGTTGACAGCTTGTCATCTATTTTGATGTTTGTTGTAAGTAAATCCTAGTTTGTGGTTTCTGAACCGTCAACACTCACGTTGGAATGCATCATTTGTCATTTCACTGATTTCAGCCAAGAAAATCAGACGCCTGTCTGACAAGCGTCTGGTTTTCTCAAGGTTACTATTTTAACTATAGTAAAAAATTCTTAACCATAGTTTGGCTGGTTTACTATAGTTAACGTCCCAGTGTGACCTCAGCCAATAAGTGTTAAACACAAATTACTTAGGCATTTTTCAATCTCTCTAAAAGATCTTCCTTTAAAGTTCTTTTGAAGATACTAATCAACTTGATGTTTGTAAGATTGTCAGACAGAGTTCCAAAGCTCTGTAAACAAAGAACTGTTGGCATAGGGCAGTCCTACACTTAGGAATCTGCAATTTGTTGCAGTTACATGTGCTAGCATATTACTCATATAAATGTTATATTTTCATTTACCGGTATTAATTTCCTGGTATTTCTGAAGATTGACTAAATCGAGAAATTTTGTTGACAGAGTACATGTATGTTAACAAGTAATATAATTTAATCTTAATTATTAATAATTAATTTTACGAACTCTCATCTTAAAGCTATGAATTTCCTGTAATTCTAAGAAAATACAGAACACTCTTTACAGTACTTGTAAAGTCTAATAAGACATGTGTTGTGAAATTCCTTCCTGTTAACGAGAAATGAATTTCGTAACTGATAACTGAAATTTATAAAAGCTTAAATGGTAAGTTTTACAAATGCCGACCGGGCAGCTGCATATAATTTATGTGCGCGTACAACATATTGATATATACAATAATCGCTAAATAAAGCCATCTAGAGTATCCCAATATTTTATACAACAACGTAGCTAACCACAGTTCTGAAGCAACGTAAAATTGAATTATTTTCATGCAATTCGCATTTCAAATAAATGAAACTGCCGCAGCTCCCAATGAACGATGATAGTAGTAGTACATTGACATATTTGTATAGCTACAAAGCCAAATATTTATGGTAGCTAGCACATGAATCATCCAAAAAAGAAGAGAGAGATCGAAGCAGAAAACACACTAAACCTGGAATTCATAGATCAGACAGAACGTTCAACAGAGTCAAATACTTTTTAGAAGCGAAACTGAAGTATAAATCGTAAAATGTAATCGTAAATGTATTCATTTATTGACATGGATTCATAAAATTTGACATCATTCGTTTATAAACGCATCATTTGGCATATGCTATGCCTTGATATTTCTGGCTGGGATTTCACTGAGCATATTAATGAAACGAAACACGGCGGTGTTTATATAGGCATAGAGCATTGTAAAAACATAGAGGCAGCTTTCTGGCATAGCTGCATGAGGTAAAACTCACCCATACGCTGGAGAATCCGTGGTACTTGCATTGGTCGACCAAGAATTGTACCCCAATAGTCACCTCCGCAAGGAATTTACTATCCGGCTTCTCGTTTAAGATGATGGTCACAACTCTTCCTTCGTAGTTGTGAGTATCAAAACACTTATTCCACTCTGGGTATATGGTTTTCTTTTTTTGAACAAGTTGTATTCCTTGCTCTGCCGTCATAACTGATTCCTTGATATGCACTCCACAGAACGGATCGAATGCTCGGCCTCCCTTTACCCATTCTGGCGCGGGTTTAACTTCTATTAATTTCAACCGAATAAAGCCCATGTTGGCTTGTTCTTTGGAGCAAAAGTCTCCCTTCTACCCTTGTACAATATTTCTAACCTGTTCAGAACAGTTAGTATTCAAATATCCTTTTCAAAACGAGCCTCCATAAATTATATGCGATGACTTCAATCAAACGCTCACGAACTCGTGACCGAGGTTCTTGGAAGACCTTCCATAAAAGGTCAGAGTTGCTTTATATGGCCATACTGAATTCACCAACTTGTTCCTTCCGTTGTTGTGTGACGTCATGTGTGACTTAGTTTGACGTCACATACAAATCAACAAACAAAACACAAATAATTTTAAAATTAATTTATAAATGGCTAAATGCCTTAAAAGAAAGTCTTGTTTCTTCATCTTAAAATATTACTGTCAATTTAATGTCATTACTAGTCATTATGTTGACAAAAATCCTTTTGAGAGATGACGGGACACTGCAACACATTAATTTGAAGCAAAACCAAATTAAGTGGGCATGGAAACCGCGAAAATTTCCCGTGAAACGAAACGAGACCCCCGCTGAGCATGACGCGGATCCCTCGACGACATAATTACTGGATTCTTAATCGAACAGTATTACACTAGATGCTAAAAATATACGTTACTACTTTTTTTGATTAATTTTTTTTTTTTTACAGCATCACTCGGGCAATCATCCTTTTCTAACAGCAATCATAGTCAACAGAGTAGATTACGTTTACCACACCCAACCGGATGACCGATTTGTTAAATCTTAAGTGCTCTCTCAGTTTATTTCTTTGTCATCTTGAGAAGCTTCCGACAATTAACAACACTGTAAGTATTTCTCATGAAGTGTAAAGGGACCGACCGCACGGTGACTGAATTGCCCTATATCATTATGACGTCAAATCAAAACAATCTATTGTTTAAACGCTAAGGATATGATCACGGTCGTGGGAGGGGGACAAAACAGCAATCGCTATCAATTAAATGCATTTTGTAGAACGTAGAATAGCGGTAACAGCCACCAAATATGGTAAATATTGTGAGATAAACATTGATACAGTTGATATCTGGAAACTAGACAATTCGATCACGCGAAGTTACATTTTCCTCAGCAGAGCATGTTCTAATAATAATAATAATAATAATAATAATGTCTTTATTTCCAAATGAAAACATACATTTCATTTGTAACAACTTGGAGTAATAGAAAAAAGAAGATAACAAGGACATGTATTTAAAGCTAGGTTATAATTAAATATAATGATAAAGTGTCTGAAGACTACTGCAATGCTGTCCCCTAACAGTAAACGATATCGATAGTCAAGTTCTCTGGATATAGTAACTTGTTTACTTGGTGAAAACTCACAACCCATTATATTTTAGAAACCGAGTTTCCCCTCTAATATTCGTGTTAACAGGTCACGTGACACTCAAAATTCAAAAACGCTAGTTAAGGTTCTTTTTCACGTGAAGTTATATTGATGTGCTGAGTTTCACATATTTTGTCAAGGTTCTAGCTCATAATCAAGTCGTTGGGTAAGTTGTAAGAAGTATGCAAAATTGTGAAAAATAATCCATTGGGCCAAGGTAAATTGGTAACCGATTGTAGTTTTATTTCACTCACCCGGCGGTGCCTCTTTGCCATTGGCTATGGACTTCTGCATCTATGTTTCCCCTCTAATATTCGTGTTAACAGGTCACTTGACCACCCAAAATTCAAAAACGCTAGTTAAGGTTCTTTTTCACGTGAAGTTCTATTGATGTGTTGAGTTTCACATATTTTGTCAAGGTTCTAGCTCATAATCTTGAAAAATTTGTTTTTCCTATTTTCGAACAATGATCCAGGTCTTAACCAGTACTTGAGTTTCACTGAACCAGGGAATTCTAGCTCGACCCTGTCATTATTATGACTGAATGAAAGGTTTGGTTGCGTTGATGGTAATATTGTTCACTGGGGGTAACAGGGATCCATTCTGCCCGGTTTACTATATATAGAGGAGTAACTAGGGCACGGTACTCCAAACAGGCGAGCCGAAACTACCTTAACTTTTACAAGGTCTCACTGAAACCCTAGATTTTCCCGGCACATTACCAGTTACAGGACAAAAATTAGGGGTGCCGTACCGGTAATGTTTGGCACGCGTATACCTAAAATTTAGGAGTGCCGTGCCCAAAATGCTTGTCGTGTAAAGACGGCCGGTCTCAATGGGGTTAACCGTCAGCCGTCAAATGCTTACAATTTAACCGTCAACCGTCAAAATAAAGTTTTTTTTTTTTCGTCAATTCAAACATCAAAGTATCTAACCGTGAAATCTGTAATTTAACCGTCAAACCTGTAATTTAATAGTCAAGGTTTCAAATAATCCCCTAAAAAATAACCGTCAACGGTCAAAGCTACATTATTGAGACATTTAAAATATGAGCTCGAGTTTAGCGCGGTTTTCGAAGTAACCTGAACTTGAATCGCGAGTATTGATTACCGTTTTTTTAAACGACTACTCCAAACATTTCTGGCAAAACTAAAGGTCAGTCTTAACTAGTGATTCTGCGTGTCTTACATTTGGAGATAAACTTGAGAAATTGCAAAGAACCGTGGACGAAAATCCTGCTGGTTGCTACGTTGGATCTAAGTCAGATCTAATCAGCAAAAAGGAAAATGAATACGAAGTAGGCTGGTTTGGCCAGCCGAAACTGATTGTAATATTCAATATAAAATCCTACGTTGTGGCAGCTTTGCCGTAGTCCTTACATTTGGGCCCGCGGGTCTTGATTCTTGATTTTTGCCCGTGTAAATGAACTGAGTGCCGTGCCCTAGATTACATCACTCCTGATTTTGTCGTGTAAATCAAGAGTGTCGATCGGGCTGTAATCCATTGGCGTATACGTAATTATATAACGCCCTCGGAAATAACGGCGGAACCGATGCGACGTGCTCGTACGCATATCCGATTAAACGAATTACAAGCAACTCGAGCTCACAGAAAGATGGGACACAAGGGAACACGGGAACATGCTCCCTTGCGCCCCATCGGAACAATGATGTTACCAGACGTGTTTTTTTCACTCTCATCAATTCGAAGAAAAAGTACGTCTGCTTACCCGAGCGCTTAATTTCTTAATTTCGTTTCTTTATCTTCGAATTTATGAGAGTGAAAAAAACCGTATGCCGTTGTAGCAGGCTAGAACTGAACCGGCTGTGTGACGTTCAGGAGACGTTATTAATCTCCCAGCCACTTGGGAATCTTTACGGACTGCCGCGCGCTTAAACGTAAAAGCCGATCGTTTAAGAGTACAATTTAAACCGCCCGATTACGTTTTTCTGCGCTCTTAAGGTCATTTTTTGGCCAAATAAAATCCAATTTCCCCGCGCCTTATCAAGTCGTTGGGTAAGTTGTAAGAAGTATGCAAAATTGTGAAAAATAATCCATCGGGCCAAGGTAAATTGGTAACCGATTGTTGTTTTATTTCACTCACCCGGCGGTGCCTCTTTGCCATTGGCTATGGACTTCTGCATCTATATAATAGGTCGAAAGGAAAATCGCGGAAACTATTTCTAAAGGGCTGTACCCAGTAATTTATAAAGACGTCAACTGCATGACTGGCCGTGTACGTGCCCGTGCACATACCACGGTTGTAATTTATCCTGATTTTAATTCAGCTCTATCCTTCATTCAGACCACGATCTTGTAGCTTCCACGGATCACAATTCATATTAACTTGATTACAGGGTTAACCATAGAGGACAAATTAATCCCTTCAACTTGAAATTTCACGCGTAATTTGTAACTAATTTCAAACGCCGCCTACGTGCGCTTAATCTTATAATACTTTTTTTCTGCATCGTAATTTGCCCTCCATAATATTAATGAAAGCGGCTCGGGAATTACTTCGATTTTGACAAATACGCTTGACAAACACTCATCCCCATTTGATTACCTATACTAATTTTCTGACTGAGCCAACGTCAACCAAAATAGCCCACGCACTAGTCAAAAAGCCAGCACCCTGTCAGTGTTCCGTATTTTCTTAGAATTACAGGAAATTCGTAGTTTTACATGCAGGTGTTATTCCAATGTTTAGAGATCAAGTTGTCATAAATTATTATTCTGCATGACAGGATTCGCTGGTATCATTCTGCTGGTACTAATTACATTAAACAGGAAAGACGATCATGCATGATTCATTCTACGTCAGTCAGTCAGTTATAGGCTAGCTTCATTTGTTTTGTTTTTTGAATGTATCTTTCTAAGGTTTATTTATACCTGTCCTCATCCCTGGAGGTTCAGTGCCACTGTATTAGTCGGAGAATATTTTGGCTACCTCTAAAAATCGAGAGGTTGTTTAGTGGTTTTTCGTCAGTTGGACTTCACTGTTTTTAAGGTCGTATCCTCTTGGACTTCACTGATAAAGAATCCCATTGTTTTAGGGTTAAGGTTTGTATTGTGTTAGGGGTAGGCTATTGTTTGGGTAACCAATAACATTTCAGGTTGCAAACGGTGAAGTCTGCCCCTTCTTCGTAGTAGTGGCACATTTCATGCACGGGTTTCCATGATGTCATGAATGTTAGGGTGTGTAGGACTGACTGTACTAATAGGGCGTGTTATTATGACTGACTGTCACTCCTAAATAAATTAAAGTATTTCACTTATGCGCGATGTCTCGGTCGTGGTAGTGTAGTCATAATCTGAGGAATCCGTCGGTGCGAGCACAAAGATAGAATTCGGCTGCTTTCGCAGGCTATCAAAACAAGGGCTTTCCAACCAATACATTTAAGCTGGGGTTTCTAGGGTTTCTCGGGTTTGTCATCCCCGCGTGCTATAATTCCCTTTAGTTCAGAAGCAGCTTTCTCAAGTACGTTAAGGCTTGGGTGAACACAAAAAATCGGCTAACCGTTGATTATCAGTCTGTTATTCAATTGTTTTTTAGCGAATATTTTTCAAATTTTACTAACATAAAAAGGCTCCGGCGTGAACCTTAGAGTGCCCGCCTATAAGCCCTAGCCAGAAATCATTGATTTGTGTGCAGTATAGTGTTTAAAATCTTGTTCAACCATTTTGGGGCGATTTATGGTTGTAATATAGCTTTAAAATAGCATTATAAATCCTTGAAATGACGTAATACTAATGAGTTGAAGATGTTCTTCATATTTTCAGGACGACCCGTTCGTGAAACTGATCAGGATTTTTATTTTTTTGCTAGCTCGTCAAAAAACCTATCCGGTATTAATAGTGTGGACAAGGCTAAAAGGTCCTAAAAGAACGTGCGTGGTGCTATTTTAAAACTTCCACGCGATTAATGATTAATTTTTAATACACGCTGTATCATTAACAATTATTCACCAACACTGAGGTGAATAATTGTTTTAGTATATACCACATTCCAGGTGAATAGCCAGCACCAAATAGTTATTTTATTTTCTGTCAAATGGACAAAAACTCCCGCGAGATGATCGCTGCTTTGCTCGGAGGCGAATATGAAATCATATTCACTGTTTGTAGCCAATCAGAGCGCGCGAAAAGTGATATTCACTGGTGTGGTATATACTAATTTTTACAACAACCGCCAATTTTCTCGCGATGTGATTGGCTAATTTTCATATGCAATATTTTAACAGACGCGCGGCCGGCTTTCGAAGCGGGCTTTGCAGAGATTTGTGAATCAAGAAAATGAGGATTTTAAAAGCATTTCATCACTGGGAAAAGTTAATCGGTGAGTCAAACTTCCTTGTGTGGTGCCATTTGTCAAAATTTGAGCTCTCTCTCGAGTCGAACAAAGCATTTTCGGCTAATTTGTGATCGACTTTGTGACAAGTTCGACCGATCTTAAATACATAATCTTCTAGTTCGTGATTAAAATCTCTTATTCAGGATATTTACATAACGTTCTTAAGTAGAAACAAACAGTTTAGAGTAGCTTAGGTATTTTTCTAGAGTTCGGGAAAGCATATAAAGACGTGTTTACGTTTTGGACTTTTCGACTCGAAAGGCAGTTTGTACACACTCATTTGAAATTGAAGCTAAAAGTGTTTTGTTGTTGTAAAAAACAAATTGAAGTTAGTTTTTTATGTGTCTGTCCTAATATTGACAATGATTTTCGTCATAACATGGTCGGCGAAGACGCCTCGTGGATCCACAGCTATTTTGACCATGTTATGACGAAAATCATTGTCAATATTAGGACAGACCAGAAGTCCATAACTAGAAGTGTCCATCTCCCACTATAAGGTTTGGCCCATCAGTTTACAGAGTAGTCTATTTATAGAAAGCTTTTCCCGCCATCTCGCAGCCAATCATATTCTTCGAAAATTTATCAGCAGTACCTGATTGGCTAATACAGCGATTTCCTTTGTTTGTAATATTGTACAGTTATTTATATATGCGACAAAAGTTTGGCGGACTAGCCGAGCGAATGCTACTTGCTAGTGTAGAAACGTCTTGATAATCAGCTATTTCTCATTTATAACAGGCAAGAACTGGTGAGCACCATATGTTCAGGAAAGACCATTATAAACCAGAACATGTGGTTCCTTTGTAACCTTTTATTTTTCCGTTTCATCCGTTTCAGACTTCGTGTTTACAGCACTTGTGTGATGTATAGAGAACGAAGCTAAGTTTTTGTCTTTTGGTTCATAAACACAGATTTTTGTAGTGATATTTGGCATAAATACAGCGAGTGATAAATATCACATACAAATCATAATCATGCTATTTTTGTTTATAATATGACCTAAGAAATGTACTGAAAAAGACAATCACATGTTCTCTCAAGAGTAATTAAGTGCACCGAGTTTGTTTACTTTGAGTTTGAGCTCAAGTGAACATTTGAAAATCCTGTACTGAAGTAATTTGCGTTTGGCAGATAAAAGAACAGCCCGGCAAATCTCCAAGCAAGGCTTAATAATCGACTGGAACTGAATAGAAATAGCTATAAACTGTGAAAAAAGTCAATTTCTGGTACACTTAACACTAGCAAGAAGCGAAGTTTGATTTCAACAATGAAACAGTTGTCACTTTGCTGTTTTATTAAAGACACTAGTGTGACTAACTGTTGTACATCTCCAAGAATAAACTTCACAATCGAAAACTAGAAAGCTGAACGCAACTATCACAGCTGGAAATGAATTCCAGTTGTTAAAATTAGTACAAACAAGGGTTTTTTCTTCAGACAACCAGTGAACAAGATTATTAGAAGATTTGAATCAAATGCCTCACGGCAACGGGTCATATCACTGGTTATCTGTAAGAGAACGTGTGACTTTCAAGATCCTTTTGATTGTTTACAAGGCTCTTCATGGGCTAGCTCCACAATACATCTGTGAACTCTTAAATCGAAAAAAAGATGATCGCTACGCGCTGAGATCCGCCAAGCAGGATCTCCTTGCTGTACCTACGACACACCGGAAGACGTTTGGTGATCGTGCTTTTGCTAGGGCCGGCCCCATCCTATGGAACTCCCTCCCACAGCAGATCCGCAGCGCATCTAGTATAGACTGTTTTAAAAGTCGCCTTAAGACATACTTGTTCAAGAATGCTTATATTACATAGTGTCGCATTCATAGCTGCTTTAACTATTGGTCGTTTTTAATTTTATTTATACATTCTTACAAGTTTTACCTTCTGCATAGTATTAGTATAGTAATTTATTACTTTATTTTAGAATTTTGTTAGTAGTTTATAGTTATTTTATTATAGTATTTACCATTAGTATTTTTTAGTATTGATATATATGTATTAACGATTTTAACAGCGCTTTAGAATATTTATAGTTTTAGCGCTATATAAATATTATAATTATTATTATTATCACATATGCGACCGAGTTTCCAAGGCCGATTTCAATGGATTAAAAACAAAACAATTAAATAAAAAAATAAAAGTAAACTTGGCTTACTTTGATTTAATTTCGTCCTTGTATAATGTCAGTTGTTCCTGGCCAGATGAATGTGAATTTTCGTTTCCGTTTTCATTCATTGTCATAATTCAAACTTTTATACTCGTCGCTAGTCAACACTTGAAGACTTGAAAATCACTTTTAACTTTCTCAAATCACCCCCAAGATCCATTAGCAGAGGCACATATGATCAGTCTATACATTTCGTTTCATTACAATTCCAATATCTTCAATTTTAGTCGTCAAAAGCCCGACATTTGCCACCGTACTTAGCTTTGTAGTTTGTAGCACCGCTTGGCGAACTTTATGTACTGAGCTTCAAACCGGGGGGCACTGCTTGCATAATAAAGGGAAGGTATCGTCTTCAGTGCAGAGCCCGACCCAGTTTGCAAAATAAAATGTAATGAAGGTGTTTTTATTAACCAGAATTTCCAATAAAATATGAAAATCAACCCGAATTGATAGTTGATTTTCTCCAAAACAAGACTTAGTTTGCCAAATTGGGCTCAAACCTTTATCCGGTACTGCCGCACATCTCATTTACGTCGTGTACATGAGTGCCCCCCCGGAGCCATGACTCTCGCATCTGACCCAATGTCCGCCATTGATTTTCCCCGCGAAATTTGAGATTAGCATTTCTAAAAATAGACTACTCTGTAAACTGATGGGCCGCTACCCCAATACCAGATGGACACTTCTGGTTATGGACTTCTGGACAGACACATAAAAAACTAACTTCAATTTGTTAAAGGGCTTACACTGGCAACCTGTGGTTATGCGCGCTAAGACCCCTGGGAACGAAGTTGAATAATGGGTAATATAAACGGTGACGCCTGGTGGAAAATAGCCGGCTCTACGAGAAACGACTTATTATCTACTTAACATTTCAAGTAAATACATCATTACAATCATTCTGCTAAGGCATCTACGAACATTTTTACCAACTCACCCGATGGCGAATAAATCACGTAAACTTGTTCTTCACATGGACGTGAACAACACTGTCTTTGTTGGTGATTCCAAGACTAAGCTCACAGCATTAGAAGGAGTACTGAATGAGTACTTGACTGAAATCGTGTGGGGAAAGGTAGATGATTCCGGCAATTGGATTCCAGTTCAAGACCCAATATCAGTCAAGCCACTAACTCCAGATTCTATATCTTACTATAAATACTCAGAAGAGAAGTTTGCAAAAGCTGGAAAACCAAGATCTGAATTTAAATATCATGCAAGGCAGTTTACTTTTGAATCCATTGGTAAACAATTCAGACATTATGTTGAGAAGGTAAAGGAATGTCTACGTTGCAAGTCTACCACCAAAATTGGATTAATCGAGCCGTTGCTTCTAAGGGAAGGCGATTGTGTTTACTATCGCATAGTTCCTTCTTTCTTCAAGCTGCTAACTTATTTGATAGAGAGCAATAGATGTTTTAGTATCATCTTACGCACATTTGGTGGTGATGGGGAAATTGCTCTACAAGGCATTAACATTTTTAGCAATGGCTTACACCCCCAGTTTCCATTTTCCAACAAAGCCAAGACTAGAGCCAGAGCATTGGAAATCAATTTAACCCCTGGGGAAATAACCAGTACCGAAGAAGGGCTGTGTGTCAAGGCACCAGACAAGATGGAGTATAAAAGCCCAGATAACATTTATACTCTGTTTAGCCAGTCAAAAGGAGTACAGTTGTTTATTGATGATTATGAATGGTGGAAGAAACAGGGCTTTGTAAGTGCTGGAGGAAAGCCTTTGCTTGTTGACCCAAAGGATTCAACAATGCATCATATTTTGTTTGATGATAATATCAGGGCATGGGATCCAGAAGATAATATTGTCAATTTGTTAGTCAAAGGGGATGGTGATTTTAAAGGCTGTGACCCACAATATTTTGACGACATTTGTTTAGTAAGGTCCCACCTTTTTGAAAGTGTACTTAATGATAATTATTTCATTGAGAAATTACAAATGTGTGAGGTTAACTACCAAAAATATCTTGAGACACTGACTGCAGGTGTGAACACATAATTATTACAACAAAAAGTCATTTCAATGTCAAGAAAACAAAAGTCATTTTTTTCTTGTATTCTGTGTTTTAATTTGAACACTTTAAATAAATGTAAATGAAAGGAAAAGCAAACCAAGAGACACTCAGTTTATTTGACATCTACTGAAATTAAAAATCAGGGTACTCAATTTGTACAGTACAATTTACTGCTCATGGTTTCAATCCCCAGAGTTTCAGATAACAAAACTGTGGTGGCCATGTTGGTTGATCTACATTTATTTTGTAACAAGCTACATAGCAATACTGTTTTATGGTGGCGATGATGTCACAAGCAGTATATTGAAAGGGTCACCTGAGAAAGTTACAGGCTGTACAGGATTTCGTGTTTTCTCGTATTTAGGGAATGGTCGTTAATTCTAGGGGGGCTGGTGGAAAAAGGGGGTGGCTCCCTAATTTTCATGCAGCAAGTTAGGGGGGCATTATAAGTAAGCTAATGGGGGAATTGCGGGGAGGGGTCATCGAAAATTGAGCATGGTGTTTTCCATTTGCACCAGCCCCCTCCATTCTTCTAATTAATGACCAGTCCCTTATCATAGAAATAAAATAGAATTGATCTTGAAACTTCAATCACTTGTTCTTTGTGTTGTCCTTTATTTCTGAAGAAAATTTGAAACCATTTTGCCTGAAATCGAGAGAGTTAGGGTGGTTTGAATATTGTTACATGTAGGTCACTTGAACCATCAGCGAGTCCAGAAGGTCCCACTAAAATGCTTGTGAAATATCGTGAAAGTTGATATAACACCAAAATTCTTTATGCAAACGTTAGTCCAATACATGTCTGATAATTCACACTACCATTTTCTTCCCTTTCTTCTGAATCGAAGAGGCACATTTTGTGGCTGATCCTGAAATGAAGATGAACATGTCCATCAGCCCCACAATGGCCTCCTGGCAGCTTGGAGTCTGTCGTGGGACTGATGGATGCATGCATCTTCATTTTGGGTAAAACACAAAAAATGTGCCTCTTTGATGCAGATAGTGTGAGAAGCTGGGAATGAAATGGTAGTTATTGGACTAATGTTTGCCAAAAGAATGTTGCTGTTATATTGATCTTTGAGAGATTTGTGAGCATTTTAGTGGTACTTGCTGTACTCATGGTTCAAGTGACATACCTTATCTTCTTTGTCATTGGAATTTTAAAAGTATTCAAACTGCTCTAACTCTCACTTTCAGGAAAAATGGTTTCAAAATTTCAGCAGAGATAAAGGACAACGTACTGAACGAGTGAGTGAAGTTTCAATATTGAATCTCTTTTATTTCTTTAATACAAGAAATCATGTACATTCACTATAATTTAATAACAAATAAAATTATATAAGTTTACCACTCACAGTTCTCATGTGAGCTGGGGTGGTGCAGTGCTTAAGCACTTTGCCTCTCTCTGTGATCCTCGGATGTGGTGCCTTTTTCATTTATGTGAGTTGAGTTTGTTGATATCTCACCCTTGCTTCGAGGGTTTTTCTCTGGGTTCTCTGGTTTTTCTCCCTCCTCAAAATCAACACACTTATTTCCAATTTGATCTGTGGTTTAGCTGGGTCCTATCATACCCCAACCCCATTTTCTTTAATTACATAAATATCAAAATTTAATGAAGCAATAGGCCACATTAGAATTCTGAAAATAATTATGGGTGAGAAACTTCCAGCTGCACTCAATCTACATTAAATATTTTACGTGTCAACTTAACATCTCCCATTAAATGTAGTAGCAGTGAATCAGCTATAAAACCCTTGGCCTTCTTTGCCTCGTGCCCAGGGATCACCGGACTTTCTCTGGGATTGGTCCTGGGACCTGGCTGAACAGTTGAAGGTCAAATCGATCATCAGAAAAAGCAATCGATATCAATCGATATTGGTTAGTTAATTGGTATTGATTGGTATCAGCCAATCGATTACCAATTGATAATCACATAAAAGTGTTCAGGCCTCCATCATTGAGAGAAATACTGATTAGCGATATTTATTTTGGTGTGACTGGATTACTCCAATCATTTTGCTGTGCATGGCACATGTTACTTGGGTTGTATCTTACTGCCTCTTACCTGATTTACAAAACACCTTTGAAGTTAAAACAAGTCAGAACAAGAACACGAACAATCACTGGCAGTTAACTAATCGATTGTTATTGATAATCGATAATCACAAAAACTTGTCAATTATCAATATCAATCAATTTGATTGTTATCGATTGACATCAATTAACATTGATTTTATTGATTGTTCAGGCTGGGCTTGGAATGAGCAGAGGCAACAGTGTCATTTAAAAAAAATACCAATGGAAATCTTGGTTAATCTTTTCCAGATATTATTGCAACCAGAGGTTTTATTTTTTGTTTCAAACCTCTCCATAAAAAGAATACCCGAGCAATTAAGTCATTGTTGTCATTTCATCCAATCAAATAACAGCAAGCCCTCTGTTCTTTCTAGTCAGCAGTCATCCATTTGAGAGTACGCTTATCCAATATGGCGGACGTGGCGGGGGCTGGTTGTTTACCAGAACGTTGAAATCGTGCCTTCTTCTCACTTCGTATTTATTGAATCCTGGGACCAGAAAACATGCACGGTAATCCTAGTAAGTATTTCTTTTTATGTGCTTGTATTAACCGTAATTTGTGTGGTTTTAGCCGCTCAGCGTTTCCTCAAACTTCAGTCTTTGAGTGAGTGTTATCTCCTAGCGGGCGGAGCGTCGTATACGGCTTGGCTCGAGGGCGGGTTTCCATTGAAGTGGACATTTATGATGCTATACGCGTTTTATTTGAGCACCGGCAAAGATATGTATCTCTTCATCTTAAACGGGAATGTTAAAAGGGCTAGTAAATGTGCAGATCAGAGATAAGCCGGGTAGCTGTCACCCTAAAGGCTAAACTCGTCATGAGTCTTGACTCGTTTTACACGTTTGCGCTTATTTGAGCGCCATACTCGCTTTAGTGCCGCTTTTACCGTTTTGCTATTTAGTTTAGGAAAACAAATACCACTGTATGACGTTATAAAGAACAAGTTTGTTAGATTTCTCGAAATCTAGCGAATCCGTTTCGGTAAAACATTCCATTTGAGTTGTGAACGAGTGGACTCGACAAATTGCATGATTGTGTACAGTACGAATAATGTAAACTTCTTTTGTTTGACTGTGTTATTAAGGAATGCTCAACTGCAATCAGCAATGTACGAAAAGCAAACGAATGTTCTATTTATTTAAAGACTTTAAAACGCATTCAGGCTCGCGTATTAATTATGACAGAATGTCAGAAGTGACAATCACATCGAATGAAGAGCGATTTGTTGACTTCTGCCTGCTAGTGTTATGATCTCAAGCAATCTTTTATATTTTGCATAGTAGTAGTAGTATTTTATTTATCCACGTTTCACAGAGTGAGCTTGAGGCTCGATTAAATGTGTATGTGCTTCATGGTGGTTTTCTTTTTTCACAAAAACCCTAATATATATCATTTCGAATATATTAATTTAGTTGATGCTATTTAGCTTCCAGCTTAACACTGTTTTTGTCATACACGTGGATAATGTCATAACAGGGATGCTTAATCACATTTTAAAAGCCACCTGGATTCTAATCATTAATAGGCCTTTTGCAGGAAACAGTCACATGCTGATAACTGTACATGCATCACTTCAATAACCAATGAATTGCGCTTATAATCCCATGGGAAAGGCTTTACTGGATGGCAAACAAACTTCCAAATGCTGTTTTAGAAAGACCGACAATCTATTGGAGGTGGAACATATCATTTACAAACAGGTTTTGTTACCAATCTCATACAAGCGGCTTTAAAAAATGAAGTCAAATTTGTTTTGCCAACCAGTACAGCCATGTGAGTTTCATAAATTCCTGCAAAAGGCTCCATTAGTCACTTTTCACCACTTTACCCCTGTTTAAAGTGCCTATGAAGTGAAGCAACCAATCCCATTTTTATTTTATTGTATTAAATTTTTGTCTTCTCTGAGTCATTTTGTGTAACTGAAAGTCAATTTGGAGAGCATCAACATTTTTCTTCTTGTTGAAGTCAGGCTTAATTGCTTCAAGAACTAACTGGAGCAAGCAACAATCATGTAGTTTCTTTGTCAATGAATGGAACAATCTTAATGTCAATGACACAGTTACTTATGCAAATTTTAAGACTCTTTATTGGAAACTATTGTAATTGTTCTATTTTCATCTATGTTATTCATATTCTATACATCGTTATTGTAACTTTTATTATTAGTCATTATTCTTAGTCCATTTATTTATTTTATTATATCTATTTTTAACCCTATATTTTTATTTATATGAGGACCTCCATGAAAAACACCTTTGGGTGACTGGGGCATCCTCTTTAAATATATATTTTATTATTATTATTTATTATTATTAAGTGGTTTGCATATCTATATTCATCTCTGTAAATACTACAAGATACAGTGCATTTGGTCTTATTCTCATTCTAAATAATTATGTATTACTAGAGGGACCTTGCCATCTGTCACATTTTTCTTACCTTCAGCCATATGTTTACTTTTGTGAATATAAGTGTGCAAACCATTTGACGTCATGCATGTGATTAGTATATATATTTAGTGGCATATAAATTGTCACATGATTTTGGCAATTATGCCAGACTTCGACATTAAAATTTTTTTTGCTCCAAAATTATTTTTAATTGCACAAAATGACTAAGGGAAGACTAATAAAAACAGGGTTGGTTTTTTCATTTCAAAGGCAACCTGATGATTCAAATTCCTTTTTCTGTCCATCTTATTTGATTCCACAGAGTTAAGTTGTGATAGAAGACCAGAGGGTTGAGTTGTGGCTAATATGGCCTTTAGTGATGATCCAGATTTTATTATCTCGCATGTCCGACACTCGTGTGTCACCAGTGATGATACAGGTTGGTTGAAATCAAATTGTTTTTTGTTTCTTCTTTAAAAAAATTCTTGCATTTCTATGACTAACTGAGATTATAGAAGTTATGTTATCTTAAAGGAGCCCTCTCTTTTTAGATAGGATTTAAAAGCCACGTGTGAAACATGGTGTTTTTCAGTTATTTTGGTGATTATGACCTATTTTGGCCAAGAAAATAATAAAAGTGAAAAGTGTATGTAAATCAGGATAAAATCTGTATCAGATTTACAGCTAGATCACTTATTGCTCAGTGATTTCCTTTGTTTTTGCTTCACAAATTATTAATTATTATTTGATAAGTACTATTTACAATATGAGCGACCAAATTGTATTGGATTTACAATGGCGAGCCGCTTTGGCGAGCCATTGTAAATCCCATACAATTTGGATACGAATATTGTAATGTACTTATCATAATTATTTTTTTGAGTAGCACGGAACCTCTAGAGACCTGTATTCTGATTGCACCCATAATACTCTACTTCTATTGTTTTTGTACTGTACTTTCTAAAGGTTAGGGTGTTTTCTATTGTTGGGTAGGCCAATACTGTCGCTCGTTTCGAGAAGTTCCACCCGACCCAATATTTCTCTTTGGATGAAAGGAAAAGAGAAATGAGTTCCTTATCCGAAAGACTACGTTGATATCCCTGTGGATACATTCCATATATGGACAGTGGAGTTTTGGTGGGAACTTGAGTATATTTCATTTGTAGTTATGTATTCATGGTCCTGACTACAACAGTTATACAGTAGATGTTTTTTCCACCATTAACTTTATTTATATCAGTTTTTGCTGACCATGTTACAGAGTTGTGGTAGTTTTCAGACTTTCACCTCCCAAAAGTCAGTATACTCTTGCACTGGGCTTGGGAATACGTTTCCACCTTTTACCACAGTCACATATACTGTGGAATGTTTTGTGGTTTTGCATATCTGGCAGAGTACACTAGCACAGTTATGTTGCATAAAGTGTGTAGAATTGATGTACAGCATAATATGTACATAAATTTTGTGTGCAGTTAACTGTCAGGACTGCCTCCCACATTGATACATGTACGTCTGTTAATTGAGGAGAAGGAAATGATGTGCACTATATATATAATTTAAAACACTTCTGAAATTTTGAAGAAAAGCATAAAAAAATCTTTGGAGCAATAGTTAATGCCACGAACATGCGCAGCATGCACAGAAACGTGTCCCACATTGGAGAGACTGTCTGTATGTATTAAGAGCAGTTGTATGAACCTTGCAATTTCACCCTGCCCACGATAGAGAAGTCAGTGATACATACGTTGTGAGACCTCCTTCGTACTAATACTAGCATGTTAGTATCCTGTATCATTCGACACAGCATTCTAGTTAGCTTAGTTAGTATTCTGTATCCTTTGATACAGACTCTACTAATAGGGCTTATTAATATTCTGTATCATTTGATATTAAGGCTACTAATAGGCTGACTAGAATCTTGTAGGGTTTACAGGGTATCCATGCATGTGACCTGGATGCTGCGTTTAGATTGGTTAGCACCCTTACTAATTATTAATGAATATTATTGCTGCTGCAGTGAGTGAGCTTGACGTGAGTGAGCAAGGCAGCAGTTCTAATCTGTAAGCAGGTCCAAATCTCAATTTCTTTTTTTTACCACAATGCATCACTTCTATTGTCTTTTTTTACCACACTGCTTTGCACGGATCTGATTTTCACGTGACATTACACGAGGTGGAATCTGCATTGTTTGAGCAAACTACATTCAACCGTTCTTTAATGCATTTCTGTGTATGCAATCCTTGTGTAATCATTAATTTGTTGAAGTGTAGATGTGTAGGCAAACTCTTTCTAACTCTGTGTGAACTATCAGTTTCCAAAGAGCAAGATCTCTCCTGTTATCAAGATGGTGAGCAGCAAATAATTTTCTTCTATTGGCTTCGATAAAGTCAAGCTGCCGGTTCAAAATACAATTAGCTTTACAATTACATTCTCAATTTCAGTTGATTTCCGGTGTTTAACTTCACCGGGGAGAACAGGAGCCAGGAATCTTAAGAAAATGTCGGGAATTGGTAGGCTCAGGGAATTTACCCAGAGATTGTTAATATGTCGGGACAAAATGAAAATAAATTGCGACAACTTTTGAGTTACACACCACAGTTCAGACAGGATTCAGTCGCACAATAGCCCCAAAACTACAAAATATATTCATCTAACACCTTGGCATTTTTATCACCCAGTAATCTATTTTTCCTGCCAAAGTACTACTGTAGGTTCTCTTCTAATACACTTCCTTAACTGAGCGGAGCAGCATTCACTACCTGTTAGGTACACTAGTAATTAGTTATACTCGATTCATAAAAGCAGCCAGAAAAGTGTTATTACAAAGAGCACACATCCTAGACTTGTTTATTGTTTCTCTTAATTTCGTCTTATGTAATTTTTTAATCATATATTTATTATAATTTTTATGGTTAGTCTAAGATACAGTTTGTCAACATTTACCTTTTTTTATTAGTCTTTTTCCTGGCTAGCGGTTCTATTTTATTTTCTGGTATATCTGGTTATACTTTTATGACTTGCAAATATTTTTGCAATTGTAAATAGTTAACTTTTATCTACGTAGCTCTTAGCAAACAAAGAGCCACTTGGTGGATGTGTTGCTAATAATTATTGCTAATGTGTTGCTAATAATAATAATAATTGAAGGGCTGTGTGCAAAAAGGGCGTAAGTGACTCTTGATCACATTCTAAATTCTCCTTCACTTTCTTTGTTTTTTATGGGTGAATTTAGAACGTAATCAAGAATCACTTACGCCCTTTTTGCACACAGCCCTTCAATTATTATGTAATAGATAAAGAATAAGTGGCCGATCTTTATCCGATTTACAAAAATTCTTTATCTTACTTATCAAACGTCTAGATGTAGTCATGTTTTCAGTTATTTTGGCGATAGGACTTATTTTGCCCAAGAAAATCGAAGCCAAAGTTTATGTAAATCAGGATGAAATCTGTATCAGATTTAAAGATCACTTATCGGTCGGTGATTTCCTTTGTTTTTGCTTCATGAATTATTAATGAGTTTGATAATATATTATTATTATATTAGTGAATTGCTGTGGCACAGAAGGCCTTGTGCACGGAGTTGGTGTACACGAGCGTAACATAAAATTCTAACACTACGTTTTATTATTTTTCTCAAAATCTAAACAGCCTATTACCCTAGGACTTCAGAAAATTTAACTCCAATCTAGGTGCACAGAAAAGCAAGCAAAATACTTTCGAAAATGGTTTTATTTGAAATAAGAAACAAATTTCTTCGAATTCTGTCTGAAAAAGTTCGTCATTTTGCAACCGATTTTTACTCCACATCGCAATGAATTTTTATCGGTTAAGAAATATCGGAGAAGAAAATTTACAAATGTACTTTGAGGTGAAATGCACTTGAAATTCGCCACAAAATGTTGTGGTTTTCTTGTACTTCATGCTTTCTTCAAAAGAAATATCAGTCAAAAACTAGCATTAGAAAAAATCAATGTCGAAAAAAAAAAAACTTGCTCCAAGCTTTCATCATGCCTTTTTTTGCCTTCGATCGCACAAATCACGCATTTCGCGCCAATCGCGCCTTTTTCTATCGCGCCAATCGCACACTTTTTTCATCGCGCAAATTATGCAAATCGCGCCCAAGTTAGTAGATTGTAATCGTAGGCTGACATGTCTGTAAAATACAAACAGTAAATACAAAATGTTCACCTTAAAACATAGCGGCTTTTTTGATAATATTGTATTTTCTAAACTCCCAAGTACAGCTCTTGCAAAATGAAGTGGGGTGAAATCAACCCTCGTTTTGTATCAAAGGTTTCTCATTTGTGGTGTAGCATGATACTTCCAAAACTTAACGTCTTTGTTTCCAAAGAAAAAAAAACACTTTCTCTGTTTAGCTCGATTTCCATAAAGACTGCAAGCCCCCATTCAACCTCCGTGGAAATTTGGCTTCAAAGTTGGAAGTTGTAAATAACTCAATTAGTATTGTGACATCACAGACAGTTTAGATTGGCACGTGCAAAAGATCAACTCACTGAAAGGTCTTTTTGGAGTTACCACATAATATTTCTTGGTTTCTAGTGTGCTAGATTTTAACTTGAATGAACTTCATCGCATTGTGAATTAAGACGGTCAATCTGTGCACATTTTAAGGCTGATTTCAATCGGATCTAAGATAGCAAAATTTGCATAAAGCAATAATAAAATTTCTGACAAAGCCGAAAGAGACTAGCTATTAAAAAACGCGATTTGCATGATTTGCAAAATGGAGAAGGCACGTAGGCGCAATTTGCGCGATGAAAATTCACTCTGAAATTGAGAGGTTTTGTTATGCGGCTTTCGCATTTTTTCTGTTGAGAACGGTTGATATTTTTATTCTCAGCACCACGTTCTTCCCTCTTTCGAAGATAAAGATTCACATTCGAGGAACTACATCAAACTAAGGTCAGAGTGGTGGGAATTTAATAACATTCAATTAAATAACGACAAAGTTACAACAATTCTAAAACAAATTTTGGTCTAAATTTTCTCCATTTTCGTCATGTACACCAACTTCGTGCACGAGGCCAGAATTGAAGTGTGATTTTTTTTGCTGCAAACTGATTTGAATGTCAGTTTTATTAGCTACCTTAATTAGGGGTGTCTCGTTGTTTGGAAGGACCTCGGGTGATTTTACGATGATGTAAATATTATAATTTATACTTGTACTTTTGTAATAGTATAACTTTTATTATTATTATCTAGATTTATATCTATTTATTTTGTTATAATTATCGTATTTATTTTCATCATCACAGAGTGGATAGGCTGTGAATAAACCTTTATTATTATTATTTTATTAGCTCCACATACTGAGTAATATTTGCTTCAAAATTGGACCAAAAGTCATCTTTAGAAATTGAGATACAGAATGATACAGTATAAACCCATCATGCCCTGGAGGGTTTTTATTAACTGAACAGTTTCCACCTTTTATGCATAAAATTGCTTTGAGTCAGTTGCTGGCACTCGATCAACTTGTCAACAACTTCTTACATGTTTTAATTACACATGTATATTATTTTATCTGGTTATTTCATTCCAGTTCTAAAATAATATACATGTACTAGACAACAAATCTTTTGAGATTTGAACAATATTCTTTCTTCGGTTTTCATGAAAGCTCTAGAGATTTCAATTGAGTATTTGAATGGCTGTGCATCATTCGAACGCATTGAGTAACATTCGAATGGATTGAGTGGAGCATTTAAATGACCTTGGGTGGTAAAAAAGTTGAAAAATTGAATAAAAATCTCTTATTGCTGGTAATGATCCAAAAAAGTTGTGTCTCAGAAATGACATCCCACAATGTTTGATTGTCTTTGTGGGAAATTCTGGTGAGAAAATTTACTGTAAGATCTTAATTTTTTATTAAATCATCTAGCAGTTGACATCACATAAATTTAGAACTTATCGCAAGTGTTAGCAAAATATTTGTAGTAATTATTGGAGGGTCTGTATGTAAATCTTGTATACTTATTATATTGATTAATTTCTGTATTTGTGATTAAGTAGATTATTATGTTTGACTGTGTATATTGTGCCTCAGGAATGTGTGAGATGGTAATAGTCAACGAGGAATTGGAAAATGAAAAGGTGAAAGAACGACGTAAACCTTTGAGTGGAAAGTTACGTTTGCCTGACATGTAAGTTGGCTGAGTATAATACATTATTCTCAGTCTACATTTAGTTATTTATATTGATGATCAGTGAATTGTGAGTGCTTATTCAGTAATAATGCTCCATTATTTTGAATACCAATAAATTTATGAAACAATAAATATTGGTTAAATGCTACTCACTGTGAACTTGTTGTATAAGCTGCATTAATAGGCCATTTTGACGATGTTGCACATGCATCAGTAGAACAATAGACGCAAGCTGCTAAGACTCGTTCTGGTTCACCAGTTTTTTGTTATAAAATTTAAAACAGATAGCCATTGTTCTAGTTGCATGCGCAACATCGTCAAAATGGCCTATTGTTAATTCATGTTAGTCTAGGCAGTGGTCAGAAATTAGCAGGGGAAGGAGTGGAGAATGAAATCAAAAATTCTAAAAATACGTAATCCAGTCCCCAGACAATAAGTATGAAATATTTTGACCATACCCCCTTTCCCCCTCTAACCAACTCTTTTCAGTTGCCCATTTTTTATGAGCCTCCATTTTTGGGGGTTCAAAAAATTATGGCCCTTCCCCATTCTCCATCTCCCCCTCCCCGCCTGCTAATGTTTGACCAGTTGCTTAAGACTAGCAGTAGTCCACTAGCTCAGGACTACCAAAAATTTGAGAATCTTGAGAGATTTCATCGATAATTACTAGGAACTACATTTAGTTAACAAAATGTTTTTTTTCCCAAGTACTGAAATGTTAGATCAGAACTACATGTAGTATAATTATTACAGTACGATCAGAGTCTGCTAGCTACATGTAGATCAGCACATGCCCAATTTTACCAATAAAAATTATAACTGTACTGGAAAAACCTGGGGTTGCTGTTTTCTTCATGTGGTCCTTGATCTGTACCAAAAAAAAACATGTTACAGAGTACTGGTTGATAGAAGAGGCTAGTGGAATCACTGAGTACACTATATATACATTGCACTCTACAGAGAGATCAACGAGCTAACGAACTACCCTCAGTCGTTTGACATTGCTGTTAGTCCAGAACTAAGCATGCGTAAAGACAAGACCAGAGGGAGAACAGAGAAACAAATGAAAGAGAGGTTAGTCTTGTAAAATTATAGGTATTTGCCAGGGCTTTCAAAACAAGCCAGAAGCTTAGCAGTTGCTTCAAACACATGGCGAGAACATTGTATACTTGCCAATCTCAATATGCACTAATAACTGTTACTCCTAAGGGTAAAGATTACTCTTAAGGGTAAATATTACCAAGTCTTAACCAATCAGCGTGTAGCACTTCTAAAGCCGCCCCGTACGGAGTAACATTTACCCAGATGAGTAATCTTTACTGTCCCAAGTAATTTTTACTACCACATGTTTCTTAAATAGCGTATATTTCTCTGCGACACGAACAAACATTGTTGCCATTTCAATAGGTTTTACTATTTTAAGCAAAATCGAGCAGTTTTAATTGGAAAATATCCCAAAAACGTTCCTTTCTTCCAAGAGCATGGCGCGCTTTTTACGCTACAATGATTAAGTTTGTTTGCAGAGAGTGACACTTCTATCAATGTCCGGAAATCCACTTCACACACAGACTTTGATGATAACCATAAAGAGAAAAGCCACAATTTATATTGTGCATGGACTGCATGAAGTTACCGTACATTGAAAAATATAATCATACAGCTTAACTGCATCACCCCTGAAAATACGTTTACGTATTCTCCTCTTTTGTAACATTTGAGAAACCGTTATCCTCGTTCGCTAACAAAAAAAAGTACTTCATAAATAAATGTAAATTAGCCCATACTCCTAACCACTGTCGTTACAAATGTATTTTTAGATCGCCTTGAACGCATCACTTTTCAAACGATTAAATCAGTATTTTGTGAATAAATTAAATGAAATCGACCTTCCTCTTAAAATTGGCAGGATATACCACCGATCAACTGCTCGGTTGCCAGTCCAAGAATATATTTGTATCAGTGATTGTTTTGGCTATATATCTTGAAAAGAAAATTATTTTCAGCTCAAATGATTGAACATTCGGTTTTCAAGTTTCTTTGCTGAGTGGAGCGCGTGAAAAGTCAATCATATACGACACATTTTCATCCGATTCTAATGATATACACTGCAATTGTTCTGACGCAAAGAAAATGTAAAGATCGCCAGATTTCGTATGATAACGTGTTGAAAAATCACAAATGCTCATTACGGGACTTGACCAAGGGGTGGTTTTTTTCGAGAGATCGAGTTACGGCAACGAAGGCGCAAAAATGTTTACAATTTGCGGTAGTTATTACTGCTGTACAAGTCATCGTTTGGCGCCACACTGCATACATGTATGTCTCATGCTGTAAAAAATTAGAGCAGCCAGATCAAACCATAGAGCTTTCAATTAGTAAAAACAATAAATTATTGGGAAGTTTCAGGTCTGTATCCCTCCACATTTTGAGATTGGTTTATGACTACCCTGAGAGTTATTCCACGGCGAGGCTTTAATTTGTCAACAAGTATGCTTATCGTATTATTCACGGTGGGCAAAAAACCGGTGGTATTACCCTTGTGAAACAGAACTTGAATTTTCTAGAATATTCTAGAAAAAGCTTAGAAATATTCTAGAATAAAGTTCCAGCTTTTTCTAGTACATGTATATTCTAGAATTGAATTCTAGAATATTCTAGAATATTCCAGTTTGTTAAAGTTTTTATGCAAATTAGGCAAGATAAAGCTGGAATTTCTGGAACAGCATGTTCAAGCTTTTCAAGATAATTCTAGCTTTTGGTTTAACATCATTCAAGCTTATTCAGGCTTTTTTGCATGTGATATTCCAGCTTTTTCAAGCAAATTCCAGCTTTTGGCATTTGATATTCCAGCTTTTTCAAGCAAATTCCAGCTATTGGCATGTGATATTCCAGCTTTTTCAAGCAAATTGCAGCTTTTGGCATGTGATATTCCAGCTTTTTCAAGCAAATTCCAGCTTTTGACATGTGATATGTTCCAGCTTTTTCAAGCTTATTCAAGCTTTTATATATACATGTTGCACTAGGACTACATTAATTCCAGCATTTTCACACTAATTCAAGCCACATGATGATATTAACCTGTATTATAAATAATTACTTAATTCATTGATGAATGAATTGAACCCTAACCCCATTTGGATGCTAGCTGTATGGCAAGCCATTTTCAAAAATGCAGAAAGGTAGACATTCAATAATGGAGGTAAGGAAAACAGCATTTTCAAACAGGTAACGCAACTGATGTTGTACATTGCTAGCTATATTAATATAGAAAGCAGATTAATTACATGTCAATGTAGCATTAAATTGATGAGGCATACATATATGTAATAATATACTATAAACAGTTAAACTGCCACACAAACTATAACTATGTAATTGTGATACATGTAGTACAGTACATGTAAGTATATATTATAAACAATACATGTACACGGTCCGTATCTATAGATATTTTAAGTTTACAAGTTGAAATAATAAAATTAATTACTACATGCCGAACATATGAAACAGCATATAAGCTACATGTATATAATATATAGTATTGCATGGAGAAAAGATGAATACACAATATAACATTTCGTAAAAGCTCAATCTTGTTTATTTTTAAAAAGTACAAAATTGGAAACTCAAATACTGTAGATAATTTAAAAGCAATATTTACAATGCGATTTGCTAACTTTCAATTGACAGTACAAATATACTACACAAGGAGCTATAGGTAGCAGAGATTGCAGAATACTCAGACACTAGACTTATATAGCTAATTCATTTTCGAAGTGTCCATTAAAAAAACAATGAACCCTGAATCCTTATACCATAAAATTATAATTATCGCCTCCCCTTCTTCTCTGGTTATATAGGCCAATCAATCTGGTGATACACCTCACAAGCCACTGTTCGGGTAAAAAATCCCTGATTTTTTTAACAGGACCTGCAACTACCATAAGGGGTGATCAAAGCCAGGACTACGCTAAACCACTGATCAAATTGGAATTTAGCATGTTGTTTTTTTGAACAGAGGAAAACCGGATAACCCACATGTGATGCCCACAAACTAGAATTGCATCCGGGTCACAAAGCTAAAGGTGAATACCACTGCAACACCCTGGCTCCTCTGGTTGCATGTTATAATAATTATTAGATCACACTAGACTTACAAAATTGGGTTATGTTAATGTTGAACACAAAATGGAACCATTTGTGGTCCTCACAGGCCTCTAAAATTAAATAAATCCTACAGTTGTAATGTAATCTTTGGATATAAATGGATCTACATGTATGCAGCAATCCTATAATGTTAAACTTAATCTTGTTCCAGGAACTCAGCCAACATTCTTGTAGAAGTATTCAGGACCAAACAAACCCTTGTAAAATCTCATCTGTTTTTTAGCTCGAACCCTTGCCTTCAAAAAAACAATACCACTTTTAATGTCTTCAGTCACTTTCAAGTGAACTGAGGTCATTCTGCAATCAGGCCAACTAAATTAAGGTTTAATTTTCACTCAGCTGCACTAGTTCTCCTATCCCTCCAGTTTTAGCTTTCTAGCCCATTCTCTGAAACCCTTTCTCTATATAGGTTTGCCCTACAAGAAAACAACAACATACACGATTAGTCACTTTTATACATGTACATACATACTGCCAAATAATTAGAAAACCTATTAAAAGCAAAGAGCCTTTGGCCATGGGGAAAAGGGCGATCGATATACATGTACAACGACTGGAAAATATTAAAACTGCCTGGCAGATCGACCGTAAAAAGCCGTCAAATAATACAACGGATTTCAATGTTGACATTAATACATTCGACGCACTTCTTTGATACATACATGCTCTCACTTGTTTATCATGGTTTTGAGGTACTGAATCAAATAACTTAGTGCTCTACTTCAGACTTCGAGAACTTCGAGAGACTTCAGAAGTGGCTAAATTTGCGCGGTGCACGTTACATTGAAATCGGTTCTTACGTCGTAATCGACGTACTTTTCTGAGCGAAATTGACAATGCTGCACTTACCTTCGATTTTTGAGGAATCCTGAAGATTGTTATTAAAGAAATAAGAGTTTGATAATGCTAAAAACCATAGCAGTAGACAGAGAATTTGTAGCAAACAGTCCAACTTCACGTATGTACTTTGAGCGCCAAATTAATTGAAAGCGTGCGTCCCGTGATGGGATTGGTTACCGAACACGATACCTGGTATTCTCCGCGACGTGATTGGTTGATATTGTCCGGATATTGGATATTGTCAAAGGTTAATTCGTAACTTTTTAAGGTTCGCATCCTCCATAGCACGATTGGAGAAAGCGGGTTCATTTGCGCTGCTTTCTTATAAAAACTTGGCTTCAAGATGCATAGCGATCAGTTGAAACCCAAAGTTACTAAATGGTGAAAAAAAGGCAGAAATCTCCAAACAAAACTTCCCAGAGTCGGAGGATTGTGAGCTAGGACTAGGACTCTCTTTCAGAGATGCCAACCCCTGGAGTTCTAAAAGCGGGAGATCACTGCTTCGTATGGATCTGTCTGATTTGTAATGATCGTGCGTGAGTCATAACCAAAAAGGACAGCCAAGGCAAAAAGTATTTTCTTTATTTATTTAAGTCTCATTTGCGAAAAAGCGGGAGATTTTGGACTCAAAGCGGGAGAGCGTGAGATGAAGTTAAAAAGCGTATTAGTCTCCCGCCAAAAGCCGGTGAGTTGGCATCTCTGCTCTTTTATGCACTAGTCAATTGAAACTCCGGCCCCCCGACCTCCGGGACATAGCGGGGCATTAACGGGGACATGGCCGTGGAATAACGCACATTTAACGCTGCATTTTTCCGGTGGAACGGGGAAAGTAACGATTTGCAAAATTTGCGGGGATTTTAGCGGTGGTTGTAACGCCAGCCACGACAGAGCGGGACTGGGCCCGAGCATCAACATGTCGGCAGCTTGGGACACGCAAAAATCGTAGTTAATTTAAACAAGTCCTGGGTGCTAATATACTGAGTTAAGTCACGAGTAGTAGATCAGGAAATGTTTATTATTACACACTCTTTGTTACATGTATTTGCGCGTCACGGCAAAATATTAGATTTTAAAAATATATTTAAACGCAGCTGCGGTGAAAAGTGAAAAACCCCGCATGCAATGAACTGTGTAATTTGGATCGGCGACTGACATGACAATTAAGTGGACTGACAAGTAGATGTTTCATAAGCTTATATTTAGCTTGCGAAGTTGGCTTTGCTTGCATTTCTTTTCTTTAGTTTTGTCCTGAATTAAAGACTGGTACTGAACTAAACGGAAGAAGGTAGAATATTACAATGTAAGAGATTTTGAGAATCTTTGAAAGTCTAGACAAAAAAAAGGTACTTCTTTCGGATTCGTGAATGCGCTGATACTGTGCAACTCGTTGAGAACCTCAACATTTTCTCAGTTTAATATTTTTATAAAACGTTTTTAAAATATTTTTGTGCTTGAGTTAAACATACTTTGATAAAGTATAAACTCAATGTGGACCGCAATCATTTTAGTTTTTAGTCTTTTGGTAACCGCTAATTAGCTTTGACGGTGAAATATGATATAGCAGACTTGTTTACAAAATAAAGCCACGCCGCGCGCGGGAATAACATTACCGGTAAGAAAATGGTTCCCATTTCGCGCTCAGGGAATATAGGTAGTCACAAGCCAAGCCCAAAATGTGGAGGGATGCAGACCAAAGACTTAGCAATTGTTCTTACTAATATTCAAAGCTCTATGGTATGATCTGTCTGCTCGGATTTTGGACAGCAAGATATGCGGAGTTAATTACCACAAGTAATTACTCATTTACAATTTTGTGTCTAATATTGCCTTAAGTTGTAATACAGTACGTACAACACGGTGACTAGAAAAGGTTCTTGGCAGAAATATTTGGCTTGGTATATAACGTGTTACAATATACAATGATACGGAGATACCAAGATACAGTGATACGGTGATACAGTGATACGGTGATACGGTGATACAAACATCTCAAATTTCCTTCTTTTTTTTTAGCGGACGCGAAATGGCCCCGCTAAATACAGGTTTCTGTATGAAACGGACTGTTGTATGGGTCACTTGAGCTCTTGCAGCCGTGGTGTGACGCTAATTTAACGGTATTATCTTTCAGCATGACTGCTTTGTCTGACTATTTTGTTATTTAATTTAACTTTTGAACGTTACGCATTTAACATTGAACCACTTTATTGCCCTTGTTGAAGAAAGGTTTTTGCAACACAAATACGAAATTAACGCTGAAAGCTTTATTCTCATTGGCAACTAGATTTAGGGACGGACCATTTGAAAATTGATGGAGAGGGGGCCCGGTTTTCTTTGCTCGAAATTTTTTCTGGCATCAGAACGTTGCACAATTTTTTTAAAGTTTCGCCCTTGCTTAATTTTTTTTATGGGTGATATTGCAATTGGCTCGCTCGATTATTTTCTGTGCAAATTCGGGGTTTGTTTTTTGTTATTTGGGGGTGTTGGGGGGGTTTGGGGGATTTAAAAAAATTTCCGCGATCCCGTTTCTTCGATCTAGTGAGATGGCTTTCAGAAGCTCCAACTCCAAATATATTTTATGGTTACTTTGTCGCATTTCGGAGGAATCGTATTACAAAACCGTGCAGGGGCATATCAAAATTCGATTTGGTTATCATGCTTTCGGTGAAAAGGCGAAAACATAAATCCGACTAGATATAAGGGTAGATATGCGGGAAACACCGTCAAGAGCTCTCTTTTTAGAATTTCCCAATTCCCCAACAAATTTTTGTTTGGCAGCAGAGATATCAATTGACATTGTGTAAAAAATTCAGACAAATCGAATCAATTCTTCTTGAGTTAGAGCTTTTAAAAAACTCTATTTTGGTTGAAAATCGAAAGCGTAGAAAATAGCCCAAGATTTCCCGAAAATGCAATGTTGATTTCCGATCAAAGCTACGCGCTGCATCAAGAATATTTTATAGCCGGTTCTAGTTTTCTTATGACTTGGAAAATGGAAAAGACGAAAGGTCCTTGAGGGACAAAGCCAAAGCGAACACCTATAAATGACAAAGGAAGGGCACAGAACTGATCAAAGGCCTTAAATCCCGGCGTAACTATTAATCGATCAAAATCGATCATCGGAAAGCTAATCGATAAATCGATTTTAATCGATAAATCGATTTTAATCGATAGAATAACCTGATTAATATCGAGTACTATCGGTAATCAATAAATATCGATAGTCACAAATTTTTCGCTGGCTAATTAATCGATTTTTATCGATTATTATGTACTGTTTAAAACACGAACAGCAGTGTTTTATCAAGTTTAAAAATTTGAGGGCGAAGCCCGAGAATTTTTAGACTTGATAAAATACGTGCTGTGAGTGTTTTAAACGGCTTCAAAAACGCTTTAAGAATGCAATGAAAGAAAGACGCACATCTCAAGGGAATGGTTACTTAATGAACCATTGAACCTTTGTATTCACAACGCCATGCAAAATATTCGAGTAATCACCGTCTGCAATTACGAACATCTCAAGGGAATGACATGAAGAAATTACCATACTATGATGTTTGAAGCGGCGTTTCGCAATCCAAGAAGAATCTGCACTTGAAGGATTTGGTGTCGTGGTTTACCTCGATAAAGTTCAAGACTTATAAAGCGATGTGACTGACATGACGGCAGACTCTAAATTTTTGACTCCGAAAGAAAATATGTAAGTTTAAATCACGTTTTTATAATTTTACGGCTTTGAGTTTGGTTTAATAATTGGAACTAAATAGTGGCTCGGTAAAGAAGTAATGGTAGTTGGATAACATAATTTTAAAAATATTATCTGTGTATCTCGGTAGTCTGCTGATATTAGTAAATTTAGTGCAAAATTTATTATCTAGGTACCTTATGTTCCGTGTACTTTTTGCTATCTTTGGGTCTTTATCAGTGAATTCTTAATTAGGATGAAACTTTATATAAAATTTCATGTTCATTAATATTCTTTATATAAAACGTTCATCCTAATTAGCAATTCAGTGAGAAAGCCGAAACATCAATAGAAATTCCATTGTCTCAATCATTAACCCTGTTTCCCTCTGGGACTGAATTCAAATCCCTCCGCGGGCCTTTTAGAATGATGAGATTTTATCAGGTATAAAGGAGCATGCACGTGACTGATTTGCTTCATCTGATTGGACAAAATGCTCATTAATTATTCATGAGTTTTTGAATTGTAACGTAATATATAGATAGAATAGCCATGGATCGTTTTACTGCGGCATATCAGAGTAAAACTGTTCATTAGTCGTATATCACGTACTGAAATGGCGGAGGGGTCTGACGCTGTGAGGCTAATAATAATAAAAATAAAATAATAATAAAAAAAACAAATGGAATACTTTGTTTATAGTTGTGTGTTAATTAATTGTGATAGCAATATATATAATGCAATATAACTAGGCACAATGAATCGTTCGTTTCCTCTCTTATGGCACCACCGCTTTTAATAAAGTGTATCTGGCTAAATATAAACATGCCTAAAAGTAATACATGTAGATAAAAAATCGTTAAAAATCGAAAATTCGATTAAAATCAATAACAATCGATAAAAATCGATAGTCACAAAAAATTTTTTATCGATGTCCGATACAAATCGATTGTTTAGTATTGACTATTATTGATTTTATTGATTAATCGATTTATCGATTAGTTACGCCGGGCTTAAATGCCAGTGACAGCGATTTGCAGGAGTCTGAAAGGTCCTGAAACAGCACAGCAAATAGCGAGATTGTGGTGTTGGTTTCAAGCGATTCAGAGTTTTAATATGTTTCCATCTAAGCTTTCTTGGAAACAAATCTTCTCTCGGCTGGTTCCTATCAATCAGATCAATTATTCTTTATGTTCAGATGTGGACCACTCGGCACTCTGTCTGAACTTGTCGGGTTTTGCGAGTCGTATGCATTGTTTGGCCTTGTTTTGCTTCTTTCCAAGCTAAGGGCATCCTGCTGGAGCTTAGCCGTGCTGGAGCTTTTAGCCCTGCTTGCTTTTTGGAAGACATAAGGCCAACAACCCATGGATCGGGGATGGAAAAACATTTATCAATAAACATGAAATGAATTTCTGCTAGCTTTCGTTATGGGCGAGTGAGCACATTGACCTGCTGTCAATCAAACAGAACTTTTTACTTATGGTTAAAAACTTCCTTTTGCGTACTGATTTTTTAAAAACAGTTTTTGGTATGTGAAAAATTGCTGCCAAAACTTAGCTTGACGGCTGAAATTCAGGCTAGCCAAAACTACATTCCTGTGGGAAAGTATTTTCCCCCCATTTTTAAAATTTTAAAGGAAATTTGAGATCTTCGTATCACCGTATCACTGTATCACCGTATCACTGTATCACCGTATCACTGTATCACCATATCTTGGTATCTCCGTATCATTGTATCTTGCAACACGTTATATACCAAGCCGAAATATTTGGATGGATTCTACGTGAATTGTACAAATAAGTATATAGATTATAGCGCATAAACGAAACCACGGATGCGAGGAACGTTCAAATAGAGATGTTCGACGTTATCTGATGCAGTTCACAAACGACAGTCTGCTTGCTTTTCAAAGCGCGAAATACTTTTTGGTGAGTTTGAATTACGTTTTACATTCATAATATTGCTAGAATTTGCATTTGAATAGTTGAGATTGAAGGATGGCTGCACATACGTTCTTTTTACCAGAGATAGAAACAAACCAGTGAATATTTCACGAAATATGTTGTCGAAAGGAGAAGTAATTGGGGTAATCTTTGCGCTTTTGTGAGTGTTTTTCTCCCTGTTGATATTGACCGTTTGGCCACTGCCGGGATAGTAGCTGTATGATTTTGTTTTCAATGTAACTTCATGCAGTCCATGCACAATATAAATTGTGGCTTATTGAAGTGTGTGAAGTGGATTTCCGGACATTGATAAGTTGTCACTCTCTGCAAACAAACTTAATCATTGTAGCGTAAAAAGCGCGCCATGCTCTAGGAAGAAAGGAACCTTTTTGGGATATTTTCCAATTAAAACTGCTCGATTTTGCTTAAAATAGTAAAACTTATTGAAATGGCAACAATGTTTGTTCGTGTCGCAAAGAAATATACGCTATTTAAGAAACATGTGGTAGTAAAAATTACTTGGGACAGTAAAGATTACTCATCTGGGTAAATGTTACTCCGTACGGGACGGCTTTAGAAATGCTACATGCTGATTGGTGAAGACTCGGTAATCTTTACCCTTAGGAGTAACAGTTATTAGACTAGTGCATATTGAGATTGGCAAGTATACAATGTTCTCGCCATGTGTTTTCAATGTACATGTATAGTACATCGGCGGTTATTTTCTCTTTATCAACAGCCAATGAAATGTTTGCCTTTGGCCTGAGTTTTGACCTCCTCCTCAAAAACATTTTGAAATCCCTGATTTGCAAGTATGATTATAATCATACCCTACTAATCTCATTAAAATCCTAAAATTACAAAAACGTGTTGTCCATGGCAAATAATTGCAAATGCCTCCCGGTTAGCTCAGTGGTTAAAGTGCTAATGAAAGGAAAATTTTCGTCATTAAAATTAAGATCTCACATGAAAGTACTTTCAAAATAAGGAAGAATGGCGTTTTCTATTTGTAAATATCTAATCTCATTCAAGAGATATTGAGGTTCTTGGAATATGCAAATTAGATGAAATGTGATGTCATAATGTCGTGTATTGGACTTCCTGTGTTGTACCCTTACTGCACCGCGTGCTAGTTGTTTATGTATGCTACGTTCACCAATGGTACGAGGACTTCTCCTCGGAATAAAACATGGCCCAGTCGGTAAACTGAGTCCAGGACAAGTACATGTCACATAAGGTTGACACAGCCTTGATGACAAATCACATAATAAAGAATATGTCACTCTGCAAATAGAAGGTAAAAACAATTGAAACTTTGAACATGTATGGTACTAACGAAAATTCACATCACTGTGCTGATTAGGCCAATAAAATCCACGTCAACAAAGTAAGAACAACAACCAAACAACTTACTCTTAAGCAAAGTGGAATAGCTTTCTGAAACTCTCTGTATGACTCTATTACCCACTCCACATCATCAGATTAAACTCAAATCACACCTTTTCAATCCAATGAATTAATGGTGACCACTTTTTTACTTACTCCTAAAACAGACCTAGCTTTATAGCTAATCAACAAACCAGCATCAATACAGACCTTAATTAATAGATTAGTTAATTAATAGTTAATTATTACTAACCAGCTAAGCCTTCGCTGCAGCCACCGGTGGTCAGTGCTTACAAGCTCCTTGGAGTTTTTACTGATCAACCATGATGTATAATTATAATATTATTGCTTAAAAAGCTTCCTTTATCTATTGTCACTATTAATCATGACATCTTAATATTTGTTTATTTTATTGTCTTGTCAAGCTACACATGTAGCTGTATTGTAATGTTACATGTACATTTGTATATGGTAAATAAACTGATTGATTGATTGATTAATTATCACATAATTATGCAAAGCTTAGGCAAAGAGGACTGTTCATGACACATGTATGTATTGCTGGAAATGTCTTATTTGGACAGAAGTTTCTCATGAAGTTGATTGTAATATTATATGTTTAAGAAATAGTGATATCAAGGTGAAGAATATCCCATGGAAAGAGAGGCAGGAAGCTTTATCAAGTGAGTTCCCACTAATATCCCTGTCACTACAGTAAAGATAATATTTTGCACACACTATATATGAGCTATGTAAAGCTTACTAATTGTTTCTTACAAGCTCTTACAACTGTGAATATCTGTATTCTAACACTTGACTACAATTGTGCTAATGTCTTGCGTTACAACAGAGCCTGGTTGTTCAAATGGTGGATAGTGTTATCCACCAGATAAGCTCTATCCAGTGGATAAAATAAGTTAGTTTGGATAATACTTATCCAATGGATTGGACTTATCTAGTGGATAGAGTTATCCACCTTTTGAACAACTGGGGCGAGATCGCTAACTGACGTAGCCAATGATGTAACATGTATCATTATAGAACCTGTCTTAACACAACAGAAAACTGGGATTATTAAGGTCGGCAGGTGGGAAAGTCAGGAATGTAATGTACTGCCAATGTAGTACAGCACAGGGCTGTCAATAGTAGCAGGTAACTGGTGATTATCACCAGCAACTCCTTGCCTCAATACCCTAAGGTTGTACAGTACCGCCCAGAACTAATCTCTAGTGAAAAAATTAATGTTTGCTGCATTTGCTCACAAGGGTTTGCCTTGCATTCGCTTGAATGAATGCAGCATAACGCAGTGAATTCAAAGTGAACCCAGCGAACGCAATGAACTCTAAGTGAATGCAGCAAATGCAATGAATTCTGAGAGAATGCAGTGAAGGGAAGCAAAAAGTTCAAAGGTAATTACACGGAGGCCAACTCTATAAAACCAGCAGATAATTCCAAAATCTGACTCTGTACTTAGAGATATTGGATTCTGTCACTGAAAACATTTAACCTCGAGCATGGTGATGGTCTGAAGTAAACAAGTCAAATGTCTTGTGCATCATTTTTCTGCTTGAGAGTACAATGTAGATTGCCAATATTATTTTCACTGTTCAGAGCACAATAAGTGAGTCTAAGCTCAACTTATCGAAATTTCTTCATTGTGTAGCCGCAGTGGCCTGGAAGAGAAGAAATAAATGTACAAAGCGAAGACATCCTTTGAAGAAAGCTGACCATGCAGTGAACAGAAGTCGCAATCACGGCATGAAAGCGAGGCCAAAACTAATATTCAAAGACTTGTCCACTTGTTGTATGCTGTATTTCAGTTTTTGTGTAGAAAAGTGTAATAAACCTGCATTAAATTGTCCAAGAGGTGATTCAAGGTGTCAAATAATAGATAGGAAGGAAAAGATGTCAAAAGAGAGGCAAATGTTTGCAAAGATAAGTTTTTGCATGTGCTGTCAATTTTTCCCACAAGCAAAATTACAGCAATCAGCAATGTTTTCATTAAAGTAACCAGTTATGCAAACATTTTGAGCTACAGGAAAATACTGTCAAACTCCTAGAAAACAGTCTATCCCATTCGTCTGTGTGACTATGGCTTTTTGCTTCAATGTTTGCTATGTTTTCTTTCCCTCACATGTACAGTGTTCTTTGTGTTTTTACTCCATGTTCATGTGTACATTTAATTGAATTGCCTTGTATATGGCATGCATTACATAGAATGCTTTTACTGCGTTTACTTTTTGAGCAAATGCGAACACAAACGTATTGGAGGTTAGTTCTAGGCAGTACTGTACATGTACTTTATGGCACAATTACCTGACCACCTTTTCCTTTTATAATATAATAATAATAATAATAATACAATTTATATAGTGCCTGTACATAGATCATCGAACCGTCTATGTCAGCAAGGAACATCGGAGTCGTGTTCGACCATACTCTTTCGATGGAATATCAAGTGGCTGCTGTTTGTAAATCAGCATTTTATCATATTAGGAACATTGCATGTGTAAGAAAGTTTTTATCTTTTGAAACCAGCCAAATACTTATTCACGCTTTTATCACCTCTAAATTAGATTACTGTAATTCTTTATTATATGGTCTGCCTAAATACTTGATACAGAGGCTTCAGTACGTGCAGAATTCAGCAGCTCGCCTTCTCACTTGCTCGCGTAAATTTTATCATAAATTATTACTCCTATTTTACGAGAACTACATTGGCTACCCGTAGAGCAAAGAATAATTTTTAAGATATTATTACTTACATTTAAGGCTCTTAACAATACTGCTCTGTTATATATATTATTACTGAACTTCTAAATCCCTATGTACCATGTCCTTCTTTACGTTCATCATGTAAGAATCTACTTAAAGTTCCAAAACACAACCTCAAGACATACGGTGCAAGGTCCTTCTCAGTTTCTGCTCCTACCTTATGGAACTCACAACCACAAGACATTAGGGATGCTAAGTTAATTAACATTTTTAAGAGTCTAGTTAAAACTTATCTTTTTAAACAAGCTTTTAACCTTTTATCCTAAAGTGTTTTTTTTATATTATTTAGTACTATATAAATATTAATTATCGTAGATAGAGTAATTTTGTTTTTTTGTTTTTTTTGTTTTAGTTATTTTGAATTAGTAAAGCGCCATTGGTCATTTAGTGGAAATGGTGCTATATAAATTGCTTATTATTATTATTATTATTATTATTATTATTATTATTATACATTGCTGTTCTAGGTGCTTTACAGTGGAATAGACCTAATAAATAATAATACTAAAAATACTGAATAATTACAAATTACTATATTACAGTCATGTACATATTAAAAACAAATTAATAATAAATACTACTAATGCTTATAGGAAAATAAAATATAAAAACAGCACCATTAATTTAACTAATTACAAATTGTAAGCAGCTTTAAAAAGATGTGTCTTCAGTCTAGACTTAAAATAACTACATTCTCACTCAACTTAACATTTTAGTGGCAATACATTCCACAGTTCAGAAGCAGCTACATGTATGGAAAAGGATCTACATGTATGTCCATACTATAGGTATTCAAATTGTAAATAGGCTTATTACTTAAGGCGTAACACAGCATTGGATGAATGGAGTTGTCTACTTGATATATATACATAACTGTCATGTAACTCTAGCAACTCCTGCAAATACATGTACAATCATGTACATGTACTTACTTAGGTGCTAAATTATGTAAAGCCTTAAAAGTAAGTAAATTAATCTTAAACACAATTCTCTGTTCCACAGGCAACCAGTGAAGCTCTTTAAGCGTGGTAGTGATGTAATCATGTTTACGTAAACAAGCTATAACATGCGCAGCTGCATTTTGCACATATTGAAGTTTCATAATCTCATGTTTTGGCAGGCCGTATAAAAGCAAGTTGCAATAATCCAACTTGGAACTAACAAATGCATGAATGAGATCCTTGGTAGTATTGAAACTAAGATATTTCCTACATTGTAATTTTAGCAATATTTCTAAGGTGGTAAAAGCCAGACTTAATTACAATTAACTTGGCAAGACATGGACATGTAGTGTTATCAAACACTACACCAATATTACGCACACGATCCGATGGATATATGGTATCAGAACCTAAAGTAAGAGAAGGTAGTGGAATATGTGGACAAAATCTAGAATGTAACAGCAGAAGCTCAGTTTTATCCCTATTCAGTTTAAGCTTGTTATAAGACATCCATTTGTCAATATCAATTAAACAACTTTTAATGCCACTTTTTATGCCATTACTCGGCCAGTGAAAATTAACCATAGTATGTGAACAAAAAATTAAATGTATATTATGCATCTGGATCTGTCTTGGGTCTTCTGCTGTTCTTAATTATTTTTATATATCAATGACATTTTATTTAAATTTACCGTAAACAGTGGCAGATAAGCTGCACCTTTTTACCCAAAATCTTCGTTGCAAATCAGGGGTGCGGCTTATCTGCGAGAACATCTATAAAAGTTCAATAAATTTCCATAAATTAACGTTTAAAAAAAACAAAGTCAGACTGATAAAAACTACACAAAACAAAAAGAAAGGAAGCACCAATCTTCTCTTTCGCAAGCTTGATGATGGCTCCTAAAAGAGCTGTTTGTGTTATCTGTTTCTTGTTTGTTACTTGTTCTGGATCCTTCCATTAAATCTTCTTCATTAAAATATATTTTAAGCAGTCAACAGTCACTTTTCTCAAACAACTAAATATCACCAGACACGGAATCTCCATTCTTTGCAGTGTCAGCATTTCCCAGTGACTTTCCTTCGCGAGCGTGAAAATAACACGCTATTCTGGAGTACTCACAGGGTAGATGATGATCAACTGTTTTGCCGCTGTTTAGTACTTTAACAGTAAATTTGTCGAACTGATTTTCCATCTCTCTATGAGCAATCAGTTTCTCCCCGATAGATGACTTCCAGATGTCCTTGTAGCTGTGATAACCACGTATGGAAGATGAAAAGGCAAACTTCTCACTGCGCTTCACGTTTATGTTTTGATTTTGTTCTGTGCACACATGGCACATTCTAGTGTCCAGTTTTCTCTCTTCCATAAAATGTGTGGTTACTAAGCTTTGATGAACATGACTGTGAGCATGTTTTTGTTGACGTGAAATTCAGGACTACATTTAGCTAACAATCGACCTTGGATGAAAAAGTACCATCAAGCAAATGCTATGGAAAGTTCTATTGTATATGTGTAGGCAAGAAGACATGAAATTTAAACACTTTCAGATTTAAATTATGGGTAAAACTTAGCCTGAATTTCAGCCTGAATTTCAGCCGCCGTCTCTTTTCCTAAATCTTGATTTTCCTTTCAAACCTTTTTTTCCAAAATTTGAGCTTCTAAACTCAGGGTGTGGCTTATCTGCGAGTGTGGCTTATCTACCGGTGTTTACGGTATTTACCGATAGCACTAACTTGTTATATGCCGATAGAATTACAGTCATTGGAGACCACTGCTAATAAAGAATTGGCAAAAGTATGTGACTGGCTAACAGCAAATCAATTAACACTAAACGGCAAAAAATCAAAAAAATAATTTTCATTTTTCATCCTTACCCAAAAAAGCTTGAATATCAATTAAATTTAAAAATAAATTTGCCAATAGTATTAACCATTACCCTTCACTTGAGTGCAAAGACTATGTTAAATATCTAGGAATATATAATTGACAGGAATCTTACCTGGAAGCACCACATTGATTACATTGTTTCAAAGATCAGTAAAACAGCCGGTATTATCGCTAGATTAAGATACTTCGTACCTCTCCAAACTCTTCTAGACAGTTACCGCTCTCTGGTATAGTCACCTGGGGTTAAGCTGCTCAGTCACATTTTAAAAACATTTTAAATTATCCTCCAAAAACGTGCTCTTCGCTTGATGCATTTTGCTAATAATAGAGCACATGCCATCCCCCAATTTTTTTTTTAATTGATTCAAATGTACAGTTTTTTTGCAGCCAGCTGTGTACACATGCCAGCCAGGAACATGTTTATTAACAGTTTATTAATTTTGATAAAGATGAGTTTCCTTTGCCATAAGTAAGAATTTTGAAAACTCAGTCAAAACAGGATGTACATGTAGTTTAGATAACAAAGTGTATTATTCTGTTGGTAAAATAACGTCTAGGCCTGAGTAGTACATTCAAGGTGAAACCAATAATATGTTAAAAAAATAGTGTTTTTGAGTTTATAGTCATAAATATGTGACCAAGGTCAACATAATATGACAGAACCTAATGTTATAAACAGTGCCTTTCATATGTAATGGGAATAAAAATGTTAAGGGTATTAAAATAGTAACCTTTTTTTTTTTGTTAGACTGTGAGCCCCCCCCCCCAAAAAAAAGTTTAACTTTTTCCAGCCCCCCTGCTCCTGTTTACCCCCCCCCCCCCCCAAACCCATAAATAATTACCACTCCTCTAGGTTTAAAACATAGAGCTCTGAAACAAGATAAGATATTGACAAACGGAAAATGACATTATTCCTCATTTCGAAAGCATTTTAAAATTAGATCAACTTAATTTTCGCTTCATATGCACTTTAATACCCTTAAATTGTATTTCAGATGTTGACATGGTGAATGTTTTCACTAAGCGGTCAATAAAGAACAAGCAGAAGTTTTCTTCATCATCTCGGCTCACAAAACAGCTGGAAGAGTCCCATGGCAAACCTAACAACCTCTTCCTGGAGTTCTCTAAGTTTGATGGAGAGGTACATGTATATTATTATTGTATCTAGTACTGTATATACATGTACTATAGAAATTCAAAACAAGAGGCCCTGAGTGGCCTTAACTCGGGCCACCTAGAAATAGGTTACTTAATACATGTATAATCTCAAGAGTATTTCAGGAGAGTACTTGGCGCGCGGTAAACAGCCAACATTGCAAACAATCAAAATCCCTCATTTGACCTCCTCACAGTGTGTGATGGTAATGAAGAGCATTTCAACAATATCAACACCGCAACACTGCAATCCTATGGCATTTAGATGCAGCAGTTCAGGCATTTTCTTTCCGTTTCCATGGATTATTCGACCAAAACCATCGAAACCAAACCATCACTGCTCCTCCGGCCGGCCAGACTAGCTGACTGTACGATTGGATTGCCACATCCCTTTCTTAAATGTAAAAAAAAGCCATTGAAAGCCCCTGAAAGTCATGTCAGCTGAACAACTGAACATCTTGGTATTTCATTCGAAGAAACCTTTGGTTTCAGCAAATTAATGGTTAAGAATGGCCCCGAATCTTCCCTCAGTTGCTGGCTTGGCACACTATAAGGTTAGTATAAACCACTGAGACAGACCACAAACCAAGATCCGGCGGGTGTCGAATCTGATTGGTTGATCCTGTCACGTGTTGGGAATCGAACAATGGGCTCCTGTGTAATCTGATTGGTTACTGGTGCCAAACAGCGACACAAAAAATAAAAAAAACGCTTGCTAATTCTGACTCGTGCCTCGGCCGAAGGTCTGGCCCGAGTAACTAACACATGGACATTGAAGGGTTTGAATTGCACTTCCCCCTCATTTTATTCTTGATTGCCAAACAAACTTTATAAAAATAATATATTCAACAGCTGTACATGCATGCATGATCTGATTGGCTGAAAGCCGTGTTTCTTTAACTCAATAGAAACATAGAAAGTTGCACATGCTCTTGAGCAAGTTTGGAGTATTTTTACTCCTTTATCTTATGATAATTTTTTTTATTAAGGTTATACCATGATCCCTTTGATTCTTTGTTCTCTGATGCACATTTAAACCACTAATTTTCCCTGATGGCAGGGAAATTTAGTCAGGGCCATTGTCTTTGAAATTTCCCTCATAATATGCATGCAGGGGAAATTTAGAAATATGCATAATATGCGTAATGACTGAAAATTAGATGACAACGCAGGCTGGCCACGAGAGGGTCAAAAGCATCAACTCCTGCTCCCCTCTGGCACCACTTTAAGCCCTGCACTCCTGGGTAAAAAAATTGAACCCAAACTGACCTGTCTTCATCATAACCTTCAATGTAATCCATGTGGGATGACCTATATATTTCAATCTGCACGTTCTTCTCTTCATTTCTCAAATCCACTTGATCTTCTATGTGGGATACTTAAAACCATAAACATGACGTAATTAAAATCCATGCATGCTCTTTGAATATTTAGTCAACGACATAATTACATTGTATTTGAGTATTCTTCTTCTCAAAAACAACACGCTTGTTGCAAGGGGAAGCCAGAGACATTTAATCAATGGCAGTCAGTCAAGCATTATAACTTAAGAAGTAAAATACAGTCATTATCAATAATTAAGCAACTAAAGGTCGGAAATGGTTGTCTCCCCTACAGTGTCGATGGCAGATTCAGGCACCATAAACACTGGCAGATAAGCCGCACTCGCAGATAAGCCACACCCCGAGTTTAGTAGCTCAAATTTTGGGGGAAAAGTTTTGAAAGTAAAATCAAGATTAGAAATCTGCATCACCTTCCTTGCCCCGTTGAACCTTCAACGAGATTGCTCTGTAGTTTCACCCATAATCATAATTTTAAATCTGAAAGTGTTTAAACTTCATGTCTACTTGCCTAGTACACATACACAATAGAACTTTCCATAGCATTTGTTTGATGGTACTTTTTCATCCAAGGTAGATTGTTAGCTAAATGTAGTCAATAAAAACATGCTCGCAGTCACGTTCATCAAAGCTTAGTAACCACACATTTTATTGGAAGAGAGAAAACTGGACACTAGAATGCTGCCATGTGTGCACAGAACAAAATCAAAACATGGAGCACAGTGAGAAGTTTGCCTTTTCATCTGCTGTACATGGTTATCACATCTACAAGGACATCTGGAAGTCATCTATCGGGGAGAAACTGATTGCTCATAGAGAGATGGAAAATCAGTTTGACAAATTTACTGTTAAAGTACTAAACAGCGGCAAAACAGTTGGTCAGCATCTACCACGTTCACGAGTACTCCGGAATAGTGTGGTATTTTCTCGCTCACAGAGGAACTATATAACTGTTGAAGTTACTGGGAAATGCCGACACTGCAAAAAGCTTTGCGGTAGAATGGAGATTCCGTGTCTGGTGACATTTAGTTGAGAAAAGCGACTGTTGACCACTTAAAATATATTTTACGAAGAAAATTTATTAAGACTTATGAACAAGTAACAAACAAGAAACAGACAACACAAGCGGCTCTTTTAGGAGCCACCAAGCTTTCAAATGTGATGATTAGTGCTTCCGTTCTTTTTTGTTTTGTGTAGTTTTAATCATTCTGACTTTGTTTTTTAAAAACGTTAATTTATGGAAATTTATTGAACTTTTATAGATGTTCTCACAGATAAGCCACACCTCAGATTTGCAATGAAGATTTTGGGTAAAAAGGTGCGGCTTATGTGCCGCTGTTTACAGCAATTTATTTACTTGTGCACTAATATCACACGGCTCTAGCTAGGAGTCAGATTATTAAACTACAATTTCATATACATGTACTCTACTGCTTGCAGCACTTCACTTTTGTTAGAAACTAGTAGAAATAGAAGTGTTTTTCCATGTTCCCATATAGAGTTATAGAAGCACGTGGAAGATTGAAAGAACTTGAAAGTACTCAACATTTGGGCTTGTGATAATTACCTCATTGCCATTTCTTGTGCTCCCAAACTCCTAACCATGTTTCTAGTCCAAATTTGCATAATATTATGTGCAGTAAAAACGTTATAATAGCTTGGAATTTCACTAAAACGGCACACAAACCCAGTACCCCATAATTTGAACATAAAATAAAGTGAAAAAATATGTTCTGGCAAGCACTGGTGGATGGCCGGTTGCAACTCGGGGGCCTCCAGTACCCTCATTGGGTGTCGAGTACCCTCATTGGGTGTCCACAGTGACTACAATTAGATACAAAATACTAAGTGAATCCAAAAATAATAACCTAGGTTGCAAAAAATATACCTAGGTTGAAATAAATAACTTACCGATAGGTTAAAATTAATATGACCTGAAAATAAATTAATTTTGACCTGTAACATATATATTATGTATAGTAGTACTGGTCAAAAATATTTCAACATGGGAAGTGAAATTTTACCTGAGAAATAGAAAAAAAATTACCTTGAAAGACAATGGGAATTTCACTTAATTCCCCTGTTTAATTATTTTCAAATAGTACTAAATATGATCTTATAAAAGTGAAAAGTCAAAACTTTACACTTCCAGGTATGTTCTATGAAGTCTGTCAATTGCATTGGTTTTGTTATTTTAAAGGGATAAAAATTCAGTTGCCTGAATAGGAAGGAAATAGTTAAATTCCCATGTGAGCAACGTGAGTGAAATTCTAGGTGTCCAATTCAATGGAAGTGACTTTTTAGGCACCTGGTTGTTAGAAGCAACTTTATCCAAGGCAATCGGACACCCACTAATTTTGAACCCTGGGACACTGAAAGGATCTGCTAAGAACAAAATACTCAAACCATTTTGTTTATGTTCATGATTTCAATGAACTGGCTAACTTTTCATGAATTCATTCTTTCTCACAGGCCTACCAAGGCACATGTCCGACCATGAAACTTAGAATCTTCCTAACTATGGTGCATGAGGTAAGGGTCCCTGTAACCTCAAAGGTTGACCACATTTTGTGTTTTATGCTGCCATCAATCATTACTACGACAGCCACAATGGTTGTGTGAAGATCTCCAATCTCGCACTACACGGGAATCTGCAATGTTGAAATACTTCCCACAGCCATCGCTCGTAAATATTCTACGGCCATCGTAGTTATGATTGATGGCAGTGAAAAACACTAACCATTGGTCAACCTTTGAGATCCCAGTCTGCGTAATATTGAAAATCGCTGTAATGTATTCTAATACTTAAGGACTCCATTCAAACTCAAACCTTCCTGTAAATAATATTTATATAAATCAAAATTCACAAATTTGTGATTGTGATGACATTAATCTTTTTTTTCTTTTACAAGGATGAAATAATCATCCCCATGTTTGTCACAGTTCTAGGTAAGCCTTGCGAAACGTATTGTGGAGGGTTGTCAATCACTAGAGGGTCAAATAGGGGAAGGGAGCAGGGGGGCCAAATGGTCCGCCTTCCTTAAGAATCTTCCCCCCTTCACCACTCCCTTCACTCTCACATCAAGTCGCAATTACATTTGAATGTAGCTACTGGATATCACTGACTGGGTTACAATATAAACATGCTGACCCTCAGAGTCTTGAACATTTTTCCGGCAATCCCTTTATGTAGGACGACACAATTTTTTTACCAAAAATACAATAGAATACAACACAATACAATTCAATACAACAATAGAACACAACACAATACAACAATAGAACACAACACAATACAATACAATAGAATACAATTTGGTAGCAATTTGTGTCGTCCTACATGAAGGGATGGCCATTTTTCCCATCTGTTTTGTGACTTTGCCTGACCTTAGGGACTGGTCATAAATTAGCAGGGGGGAGGGGGTGGAGAAGGAAATCAAAAAGTCAAAGAAAATATAACGCTCCCCAACATTAAACATGAAATATTATGTCCATTCCCCCTATAACACCCCTTTTTCAATGGCCTATGTTTTATGACCCATTTTGGGGGGTTCACATCCCTACCTGACCTGCTAATTTATGACCAGTCCCTTAACCCCAAATATTTTTCCCAATTTTTTTTTCCCATTTCTGATTTAGCCCAAATCCTGGTGACAACCCTGTTATTGTATGTGTGCAAATATCCGATGTTAATAATAATTAGTGTAACAGCCATATTTTACTAATTAGCTTGAATAGCCATCATGGTTAATCTAAGCAGCTTAGCAGCATTTACTCTATCTAAGTCCTAAGTATCTATTAGCAGCAGATTATTTTCTTTTCCTATATTTTGTTAGTTTTTGTATTCTTCTTTGTAAATGTAAATGTATGAGTCTAAATAAAAGCTTGATGGATTACTAATAATGGATTTTCATACTTTTTTTGCTAAGGCACTGCAAGAGTGCAGGACTTAATAGGGCTTATCATGTACAAATACACATACAACAACCTGGAACCTCCACTCAAGGTACTAATCAACATGAATATCACTGAGAATCACAGTCACAGCTGAATTGCACGAGTGCATTTGCGAAATCAGACACTGATTGGCTGAGAGGAGTGTTGAGTGGAATCACCACTGAGCAGTGTTCATTATAGGGTGTGATTTTGTGATATTCTCACACTTTTACAACTCATTATAATGTTCAACATGAATGTGACACTTTTTGCACTCAGAATGAATCAGACTCTGTATGGCACTAATCATCCCTTTTTGAGATACAGACAGGTCTTGCAAAATTTGAGAAACAATGAGAGAAATGCCCCACATTGCTTCATTTCTAGAATGAACACTGCTGTAGGCTGAAGCATGCTACAATGTATTTATAACTTAGCAAAATATCCACAAATGTAAGACATCATCATCTGATGTACCGTATTTACCCGTGTAATTAAGCCGCACCCGTAGATAAGCCGCACCCCAAGTTTTGAAGCTTGAATTTAGGATTTTTTTTTTTTGAAAAATACAAAAAATAATTAGAAAATCTTTTGTCCGAGTTCATAAACGCTTGTACTTGATGCCAAACTTCTTCAAAAAAAAGAATAATCTTTTGTTGGAGTTCATAAACACTTGTACATTGTACTTGAAGCAAAACTTCATCAGATTGTCATAAATAAATAATCACAACTTTAATTAGATCGAATATCTTGTGTATATTATTTTAACCTGCAGTCTTTAAATCACTCCAGAATTCTTCCGCACTTATTCCCCAATTAACTAACAACAATTCCAAGGAACCGCTTTCCTTTAATCGCTAGAGCAAGAAAGGTTTTCTGGCGAAACAATACTTGCACGAGTAGGTCAGGTCCACCATCTTGGATTTTCATTAACTAGTGCCAATCTCCCACGTGTAAAATAAATTATTGCGAAGAATGCCTGGTTGTTTAGATGCATGCTTTGACAAGCACTGCGAATCAGCATGTTTTGGAAGGTAAATAAGCTTAATCACGTTTAAATATTCACAAAATTCTAATATATTAGGTCTAAGGTAGGTCTTAGAAGAGTTTTTGCTTTAATTCTTTCAAATTACGTGTGTTTTTTTCAATGATTATGCTTAAATTGCTATATTACACGATCTTTCTCTGTTATTTGTTTTACTTTTTCTTCTTTCAGATGAAAACAAATGGTAATTTATGCGAATTTTTGATACCTTTTCTAGGTGTTCCCGTAGATAAGCCGCACCCCCGATTTTGAACGAAAATTTTGGGTGAAAAGGTGCAGCTTATACACGGGTAAATACAGTATATGTAATTCATCAGAGTATGCTATGCAAGGAAAATCACATGCCTGAGTCGGTAATTCCATGGAAAATTGCTCGTGAAAAACCGATATCGTTTTTTTCATTCAATTTTTTGTGGAATTTATAATCGAGTCAGGCATGTGATTTTCGTATAAATTATTATCGCTGCTTTTCTTTCCTTTTTAGTCATGCCACTTTTGGTATATTCAAATGAACCCCAGCTCCCTGCATTGATTTCATTGTTAAAGATTTGAACCAAATAAAATTATTGGCAGCTTACCAACCACTTACCGACACAATTTTACGGCCCACTTACCAACCACTTACATGTACCAACCACTTACTGACAGCTCATTTACGGTGCAACTTGTTCACTTTAGCCAAAATTATTCTTCCAAACATTTCCAGAGTGATGTTGGACAGTATTGTCTTCAGATGGCTGAGGATGATGGGGAGGTTGACACTGACTTTCCAGGTATAAAACAATGTACATGTACAATGTAGTTTTATCTTCAAATCTATTATGATTGATTCTAAGTAAAACATTCTTATCTATCCACTTGTGGACTTGTTTGTTGCAAATTATACATAATTACAAAGCTACTGTAAATTGTGGGGCTGCGACTAAAGAAAAATGATGTTCCATATTATTACTGGTAACAATAATATTACTTATTACACATACATAATAATTACTAACTTAACATTACCCATTTTCTTTCAGCTCTTGATAGGAAGGAGCTAATCACAAAATTTGGATTTACATGTCTGGCATTGGTTGAGGTATATTGCTACCTATTTTTTATAAAATAATGTATTTAAAAAAAATGTTACAGGCTGGGATGCCAGGTTAGTAATGACAATTTTCTCAGCCAGGATTTAATGGCAGACTTATTGCAGCTTCATAGTTTATTGTGGTATGTCCTCTTATTTACAACATTTTAAGTCATCTCATGGTCAGAATTGTTGTGGAATTCATGAGGCACTAGCCTAGTGAATCCACAACAAATCTTGACTATGAGATGATGAAACAATGTGGTAAATATGAAGACATAAATTTGTTTTTACAACGACAAACTGTAAAAGTAGTGAAGCGAACAGGGCCAAGAAGACAAGGACTGTCTCCTGTTCACATTCTAAATTCTCCTTCAATTTTTTTGTTTTCTAAGGGAGAATTTAGAATGTGATCAAGAGTCACTTATGCCCTTTTTGCACACAGCCCTTCAATTGTGGGGAAAAGTGATTCTAGAGCAATTTGCACTATCACACAATCAATCTTCACATGTAATGAGCAACTGGGCAGTTGTAAAGTCATTATGATGTTTCAATCATAGTGTATACCCACCCCACTACCCCCTTGACAGGAAAGACCCACCCCCATGGACTTCCCATAGCATTTTGCAGTATTATAAAATTCTTTATTTTGTAATCCATTCTGGCAATAATATAAGATAAACTTCATAATTATTAAGAATGATTATCTGTATAGATCTGTTTTAGAACTTTTGTTTTCATATTTTTGTCATAAGTTTGACATCTAGCATATTAATATTTAAAGTTATGCAATGAGCCATGTTAAAAGTACAATGAAATCCATTGTTCTGCAGCATTGAACCTCCATGGCATGGGAGTTTCCTGTGTTAATTTTAGACTATGGTGCAAACACTGGGTGATAAGTAGAAATATTCTGAAATAAAAGTAATAGTAAGAACACCTTTTTCGTTCCATTTTTATGAGAAATCAGTAGGAACAGCCAAAAACAATAGCAAAAAAACTAATTATTGATGAAGATACAGTACCGCTGGGAATTATAGGGACATTTACCGCGGCTGTGCCGCATGCAATGACCGCGAAAAACCGCGGTCATTTTTGCGGTGACCGCGGTCACTCCTGAGGTCGCCGCGGTCACTTTTGAGATAGCCGCGGTCACTTTTGAGGTCGCCGCGGTAATCGTGCCGCGGTGGTCATGCCGCGGCGCTAACCGCGACCGCATGTAACATCTACATGTACATCTCATACATTTTACTTTGAAGCAGTTGGCTTCGTTAGAATGTGAGCGTGAACGGCAGTCTCGAGTAAGAAAGACAACTTACGAAAGTTAACAAAAGATTGTTAGCGCGCCGTGTCTTACGAAATGCTTATTTTGAAGCAGTTGGCTTCGTTAGTTAATAAGAACGCGAACGGCGGTCTCGAGTAAGAAAGACAACTTACGAAAATTAACAGAAGATTGTTAGCGTGCCGTGGCTAAAAGAAGCGGTTGGCTTCGTTACAGTATTGTGCAAAAGTCATGCAAACATATTTCGACGAATTTCGCTCTTTGTTCAGCGACATTTCGACGATTTGTCAAACGAAAATTCGGACCGAGTTATCGAAGTATCGTGATCCGAAACGTGTCTGTTGATTGCACAATTACGTATTTTAACCTTTCTTTCACTAGGATTAACGCATGACAAATTCGAATTCATAAACAGTTTTACAAACGTACGGTAAGATGGTTTTGGTAAATACCCTGCGTGCCAGAGGCGTCAAAAAGTCAAGATTCTTACTGCGCAGTATAATAAAAGTTCCTGTCAATCGTTAACTGTCAGCCAGACGCGTGTCTCATTTCTGACACAAATACCGCGGGGAAAGTAATTTCCATTTACGCGAATTGACTGATCTGATTCGATGCATTAAAGCTCTTAATTCAAAAGGAATTGCACTTTCCGAGTAGAAGTTTTCTGGTAAGAGTATAGAAGTTTTTGTACGTCTTTCAATATGACAAACCATAGTTAATAGAGTGGAATGGTTAGGAAACCCGGCAAACTTCAAAAGGGCTAACAAAGGCGCTGCGATTGAGGTTGTAAGGGGGCAAGACAAAAGATTGTGCACTATCATAGTTCATTAGCATTCCCTGAACGACTGAACTCACACGTTTCTATTGGCTGATTGACTAACATGTTGGAATTTCTATTGTGTTTTGTGCACGTTCAAGGTTGAAAAAAGCTAACAAAGACCTATAACAAAGAAGGTCGCTGGGTTTCCTAACCATTCCACTCTATTAACTATGGACAAACGTTGCTTCAAAACTCTGTCGATGTTCTGTAAAAACATCAGACTGACACGTTCACGCCTGACTGATTGCACATGGAAATTCAGACTCCAAGAAGAGTTGAGAATTTAATAAACATTTACAATTATTTCTGCCGAAACCTTTTGATACTAGTAACAAGACAAGGATCTGCTGTAAATGTGAAACTACACTGAAGCAAAAGTTTATTTGGTGTTATGCTTCGTTAGTTAATAAGAACGCCAACGGCGGTCTCAAGTAAGAAAGACAACTTACGAAAGTTAACAGAAGATTGTTAGCGGGCCCGGTCTCTCAAGAAATGCTTATTTTGAAGCAGTTGCTTCGTTAGTTAATAAGAACGCGAACGGCGGTCTCAAGTAAGAAAGCGGACAACTTACGAAAGTTAACAGAAGTTTGTTTACGAGAAGTTTAATGCCGGTGATCGTTCTTTGGGTGATTAGGCTCAATGCATAAGCTGTTTGTCATCCATCACATTCAAAGCTTTCAAGTACAAAGACTGCTAACAACGTACATGTATGTCCATTGCGGCACCGCGGCAAGCACCTCGGTTTATCACCTCAGTTTGCAACCGCGGCGTCCTCAAAAACTATCGCGGTCATTTGTGCGGTGACCGCGGCCATTTGTGCGGTGACCGCGGCCATTTGTGCGGTGACCGCGGTCATTTGTGCGGTGACCGTGGTCATTTGTGCGGTGACCGCGGCGCCGTACTGCGGCTCCGCGTCTGGTGCACGAGGTTTTTCCGCGGTTGGATGTCCCTATAATTCCCGGTGGTACTGTATATGTAACACGTTTACTGCTAACATGTAGCTAAGTAATATTAAGGTTCCGAATATACAGTTTGCTGTATGTTAATTGTAAACAACATTTAGAACTGCATTGTTTTTAGTATAATTTCTTAAAAAATTGGAGGAAATTAGATGTCTTCCATACCTTTAGGGTGATTTTCATGTTTTGACCAATGAGATTTAACAATACAATAATTATTAAGACCTTGCTCCATCTGAATGCTGTTTGGTGCTCAGCTGTACTTCTTGTAAACACAGATCGTTAGTTATACACTACTGTACACGTAGCTGCACCTTGGATGAGAGTTATAGATGTTAATGTATGTGATTGGTTTGGTTATGCCTTAGATACAGAGAGAAACCCCAACCAAACAAGCAACAGCTGCACCAGTCAGGCAAAACTCAGGAGTAATTGTTAAAGTGTGAGTAACATCAACCTTGGTACATGTACATGTATATGAAGCACATGCATACATAGAGGTTATTTGTCAGCTAATCATCTACTGTGACTGTGTATGTATTTTAATTTGCAAGTCATTCGTATTTTGGTGAGCCTTAATTACAGGCGAGCCAGCAAAATACAAATGACAAGTAAAAATACACAGCTGTATTAGATGATTATTTTACTGACTAATAAGTTGTTTATTATATAAATTCTGCCATGAAGAAACAGCATTTTCTTTCCATACAGTAATAACAAAAAAGCTAACATGCTCACTTGAGAAATTGGATCAGATTTAACATGGTGATACATGCATGACTCATAATAATTGGTGCATTCTTGTGCATATCTTGGGATACTTATAGAGTGGAATTCCAATTTCTCAAACCTCCAAGGGAAATGACAATTGGTTCGAGAAATCGGGAATTTGAGATATTGAAGGTGGCATTGAATTACACTAAATTGCTGAGGCACTTATTGTTTTATCACAACTACAGTGCAAGTACATGTAGACACATTTTCATACAAATAATGTAACACCCTTTTTGTTGTAGATACAGATCTTTATTTACAAACAAAACGTAATTAAGCCGAATCGGAGAACAGAACCTAATGGATACAGGCAGTAATTATATGCAGACTCTCAACTGCATTTCAGTTCATATTATAAAAACAGAAATCTAGGGTAACATTACAGTGTTAAAGTGAAGCAAATCCGAGTGAAGCAAATCCAAGGGAACAACTTTTTGTTTAAGTTATCAGCCAGGAGGTTTGAGAAATTGAGGTTCGAGAAATCGGGATTCTACTGTATATTAAATACAGTACTTGTTTATTCAACACTTAAAAGGTTTTGTAAGCGCGCAAGCCAATCGAAATGGGGCTGTTTGAGTAACAGCCAATCAGCTTTTAGCACGCAAAAAAAAAAAAATTCAGTGCGCGCCCGCCCCCGACATTGGACTTCAACTAAGCTGAGAGATTTCTTCTCAAGATTTTCTTCAAACAGAGCAGTAAGGTAAGCGAAAACAAACCTTTTTTGTTCGTGTTAGCCGTCCTATAATAAACAATTTATTACACAAAAAGTTGTGTAATACGGCTGGGAAGTTTTACTCGTCAATTTTATTTATAAAACTGACTCGTAAAAATACCCAACCGTATTACACAACTTTCCATGAAATAACCTCTTTATATAAATTATTATAAAATTATATTTATAAACAAGCAATGAATATAATTTATACATGTATTCCTATATGTACAATGTAAAACCTACACTAGACTAAGTGTCTGTTAATAGCAAAATTTATAGTATCACTATGGTATATACAATATCTATACAATCTTTATTAACAATATCTAGTGATGAAAATTATGAACCTAATGATTGGATCATGCAATCATCAGCCGAGAATAAAGATCTTAGGGCACTGAACAGTTTTTACGGTTACCGGATACCTTCAGGGTGCGTTTCCAGTCTAAATTATGTAGCGCCTCGAGAAAACATCGTAGATAAATTATTCATGTATCATTTTAAAGCTTATAAAATTGGCTACAAGAATACATAAAAAGTTTTGAGTTCTTTGAAAATCTCGAATTTTCCGCCATCCCGTTTCTCCGATCTAGTGAGATGGCTTTCAGAAGTTCCGACTCCGAAAATATTTTAAAGTTTAAAAATCTGTTTGCTTTGTCGCATTTCAGAGGAATCGTATTACCAAACCCGTGTCGGGGAATTTCAAAATTCGATTTAGTTCAAAAGTTATCATGCTTTCCGTAAAAAGGCGAAAAATAATCCGAGTAGATATGCGGGAAACGTCGTCAAGAGCTCTCATTTTAGAATTTCCCAATTCCCCGACACCGTTTTGCAGCTGAGATATCAATTGACATTTTGTGAAAATTTCGCACAAATCGAATAAATTCCTCTTGAGTGGGAACTTTTTTAAAACTCTATTTTGATTGAAAATCGAAAGCGAGAAAATAGCACTTCAAAAAATCTACCCGTCTGTCATGCGTGAATCTGAAGCCCCGCCTCTCAAACAATTAGCGAGCTCTTGGCCAATCATTTCTCATCACAGTTCAACTATCTGTCAAGATTTCCCGCCAATGTTGATTTCCGATCAAAGCTACGCGCCGCATCGAGAAAATGTTTGTTCTTTTTTGTGTGACTTGAAGAATGGTAGCGGTAAGAGTCAGCTGGTTTCCCAGCACGGCATAGCGAGATCGTGGTTCAACCGATTCAGGGTCACCGCCAGACTACGTTTCCATCTAAGCTTTCTCTCTCTGCTGGCTCTTATCAATTCTACTTTGTGGACCACTCGGCACTCTGTCTGAAAGTGAAAATACGAACGCTTGTCGGGTTTTGCGAGGACTCCTATTTGGCTTTGTAATTGTATTGTTTCGTCTCGTTTTGCTTTTCGTTTTTCTTTGTTTTTCAAGCTAAGGGTTTAGGGTTAGGGCATCCTGCTTGCTTTTTGTAAGATATAAGGCCAACATCCGATGGAATTGTGGAATCGTGTGTGGAAAAACGTTTCTCAATAAACGTAAACATTGGTATATGAAATGAATTTAATATGTGCCGATTTCCCACACCGTCGTTACGGGCGAGTGAGCACTTATCATGTGTTTATTGATCTGCTGTCAATCAAAAAGAACCTTTTACCTCCGGTTAAAAACTTCCTTTTGGTATTTCTCCGTCAATATATTTTTTTTTTGAACGGAGTTTTTGGTATATGAGACACTACTACTAAAACTACATTTCTGTGTAAAAAAAAAAAAATCCATCTTTTTCGTTTTGAAGGTATCCGGTAACCTTAAGTCTGCTAATAAATGATAAATTAATGAAGTCCACACTTATATCCAATATTAATAAACTTGAATCATGATAACGAGATTTTAAAACTTACAACATTGATCAGCAGACATGTTCATGCTTCTGTTGTACAGTACAATGTAGATGTACATTGTGTATCTGGAGGGAGAGGTACTCCCTTTGAGTACCTCTGAAGTACGGTCTGAAGTATGGTCATTTTCAGAATGACCGCCAAGAACCCCAGCCATTATTTTGGTACAGGAGTCCTTACCTGGGAGATGTATTCTTAACCAGCTTACTTACTGTACATGTATCATCTCATAATAGGAATGAACCTCAACACGGCTTCTCCAGAGTCAAGGTTGATAGCATACAGGTCAAGATGAAAGTAGTTTATGACAAGATGGTGAAAAAGAGAGGGCTGCGGCGAACAGGTATACCATGCATACTATACCATGCATACTTAATACATCATAAATATATCATTCTGTTCTTGGTTCTTTGTGACTTACTTCTGAACAGAGAAAGGGAAACCAGTTCTAGTAAAACCAATCAGGAATTACCTCTAATCATTAACTCATTGCATTTTTACTTGCTCTTGTGACCACCCAAGGGAGAGGGGGGTACTCCTTAAAATTAATATGGATATATGCCGCCCCAAAGGGTATGGTTTTGGAGCTGTTTTGGTCTGGAATAGGGTCCATTTTATCTCATTTTTAGTCTGGACTTACAAGATTTAAAATAATGTCATCAAAAATATGGGAAACAGTACCAATTGAGATAAAATGTTTGCCTCATAACAGTTTTAAAAAACAATATAAGCTCTTCCTCCTGGAAAGCCAGATATAAAATGTTAGCTGCATTTATAATATATGTATATAAACACTTCTGTATTTAATTCCGAGCACAACATTTAATTCCGGCATGTCGCTTTACGGCCCTTCTGATAAGGGTTGACCTTTGAAAAGCCCTTATCATTAGGGATTATATTCAAAATGCCCTAATGATTAGGTGTTTGGCAAGCCACATGTGTTCATATCCCCTAATGATTAGGGGATAGCCTGTAAAATCCCTTAGCATCAGGGGTTTTACTGCAAAAGCCCTAATGGTAAGGTCCTTTTAACACATACCTGAACTGAAAGCGTTGACAGATTTCTAAACATGAGAGCTTTTAGCCAGAAATATATGACAAGGTAATCGCTATTCCATCACTCGCACCTAAATAAAGAAATATCACTTGCGCATGGAACAGAATCGTATTAATAAAAAGCATAAAAAGTATCCACACGTTGTCAGTGGTGGTCACTTACCTTGCACGTACTTCGCGAAGTCTATCAGGCATTTCGTGTACGTTCCAAGGGAGATCACTATAAATTATTGGCGGGAAGTGTCATCTTCCTTTGTTGGGCCGTTAAGCTCTCAGCTACCGAAGGCGATTGCCATTGGATTAATATTTTATGAAGTTTTCCGTTCTACACTCACATCTCGCCTTTGTTAGGATAGAAAGAACAGCGAGACAACCGAACGAGAAGCTGATCTATCACTGCGATGTTTTGCAAGACGTGGACCGCGATGTAACATTAGATTTAACTCGATGCAGACTACCTGATCGGAAATATCTGACCTACGACATTACACGTACGTTGGGATCAAATTCCCTCACGCCTAAATACCATTAACTGAATAGAGCGGATTTCAATTGAGTGTCGGAAGTGTTTTGGTTTTGCGTTTACTAAGCTGTCCTATTGGCTGAGAAAGTAAACCAAACAATCAGAATCCACAGTAAAACCAAACGTAAATTGGTTTTGGCTTTGCTTTGGTTTGTCATTGGCTCACAGGGAAGCCATTTATGAGTTACTTGTGATTACTCGCTGCTATGATTGGCTGGCTGAGGGTAATTTGCGTTTGGTTTCACTACACTCAATTGAAAACCGCTCTATGAGACTCGATACTAAAGCAGCGACGGTTCCGTTTTTGCGTTTCTTTACTTTAAAATGTTTGCCAGTTTGACATAAAATATATGAATTTGTGATCTTCAGAGTAGAAACAAACACGGTGGTAGTCTGCATTTTAGTCTCCATTTCACCATGTACATTTCTTGAATTGAACACCAGCTACATTATCAAGAGAAATACGACACTGATATGCTTTATAGTGTTGAATGAGATATGTTTACTGAATGATGTTCATGACCTAGGCATTCTATTAGCAAAACAGTTCCCCATAAGATCCATGTGAGATGAGGTAGTTAATGTTTAGCAGAGTAATAGCCTGAGAAAACAGCCGTCTCTCATGATGGTTCATTTGGCTAGTAGAGTGCTTGAATGTACGACAGGGCCCTAACGATTAGCTAGCAGGGCTTTTTATCCTCTTCTCCGCCGACGTTAGTTGTAAAATGTAAGTTAACAGTGTATTCGGCATTGTTAACAGAGAGCCCTAGCGATTAGGGCTTTACGTGGTATATTCCGCCGTGTAACGTAGATTTCAAAACCTAATCACACAGCCCTAGCGATTAGGGGGTTTCGCGATATCTTCCGCCGAGTAACGTAGATTTCGAAACCTAACCAATATACATACAATGTAGCCCTGGCGATTAGGGCTTTTCGTGTTCCATTCTAAATATGTCACACAGCTCTAGCGATTAGGGTGTTGCGCGATAAATTCCGCCGAGTAACGTAGATTTCAAAACATAATCAATATACATAGCCCTAGCGATTAGGGCTTTTCGCGATATAATCCGCCGAGTAACGTAGATTTCAAAACCTAACCAATATACATACAAAGTAGCCCTGGCGATTAGGGCTTTTCGTGTTCCATTCTAAATATGTCACACAGCCCTAGCGATTAGGGCGTTTTGTGCTACGACTAACACAGTTCTGTTGTTCCTTCAAGGATAATAAGCCTATAATTGCCCTATGTCATTATGACGTCACTGCTTTTTTATGAGGGGGACAGAATCGACATGAACAATAGAATTTTGAACTAAATATGCTCTGCTGAGGAAAATTTTACTTCGAATTGTCTGGTTTCCAGATATCAGCTGTATCAATGTTTTCCCACAATATTTACCGTATTTGGTGGCTGTTACCGCTATTCTACGTTCTACAAAATGCATTTGATAGCGATTTCCTTTGTGTGTCGCTGTTTTGTCCCCCTCCCACGACAGTGATCCTTAGCGTTTAAACAATAGATTGTTTTGATTTGACGTCATAATGATATAGGCCAATTCTCTCGAAGGTTTTGAGTTAAGTTTATGTTGCCGTGGGAAATGTTTTTTTTTGTTTTGTTTTGAATGTGAAAAAGTTCCATCGCTGCAAGCCGAACCTTCTTCAACTTGCTGTGTTTTTATCAGCTTCAGTGGACTGACCTGACTGAGGGCTACAATGACGTATGGTGACGATCTTTGTTTTCCCCGTTGTTTTTCCCGGTTTCCAGACCTGTGAGAAGATCGGAATAAAATTCCAGCAGGCAACACTCCGCAGGACGTCCAGTTTCTTTCGAGAAACATGCCTTCGAGACAGTTTTTGTGCAGGCTTAAGAATACTATTTGGTAAGAACTGTTAAGCGGCTTCCAATGCTTTTATGAGATCCATTTAAATCGAGTATAAGAGAGATTTCAGTTCGCTGGTGCAGTGTTCACGGCCGTGAAGCTCGCGTTCACATTCAGTTTTTAGTCTTGTTCAACATCCAGATTCTGGATGCTGAACACGCGCCAGTGAATGGATTTGTGTCAGGCCCTCTTTTCTTTCTCCCCCCCCCCCCCCCCCCCCCAAAAAAAAAGGGCCTGATACTCGGGTTATAGCGATTAGGGCTTTTCGCGATATATTCCGCCGAGTACCGTAGATTTCAAAACCTAATCATGGAATATACATAGCCCTGGCGATTAGGGCTTTTCGTGATATATTTCGAGATTAGGCTTAACTTTGAAATCTGAGTTCGTCAGTTACTGTTAATATACAGAGCCCTAACTATTGGGGCTTTTCGCTTTCTAATCTGCTTCCATATACAGAGCCCTGACTATTAAGCATTTTCCTTGGCGATTAGCGCTTTTCGTGATATATTTCGAGATTAGGCTTTGAAATCATCTAAGTTCGTCAGTTACTGTCAGAGCCCTAACTATTGGGGCTTTTCGCTTTCCGATTCTGCCTCCATATACAGAGCCCTGACTATTGGGGCTTTTCGCTTTCTATTCTGCCTCAATATACAGAGCCCCAACTGTTAGGGCTCTACGTTTTCTATTCTGCCTCAATATACAGAGCCCTAACTATTAGGGCTTTTTGTGTTCTACGAAGATTCGCGCTTTACTCTTAGAACCTCTAGTATCCAGGGTACCCAACTATGTTAAAGAAATGCGTAAAGATATGATTGTAAAATACGAGAGTTATACATCAAAATAAACTAAAGTGTTATCTCATTGTAATCCGTAGATGAGCTTCGATTTAAATGACTCGGTGTTAAGATATGAATAAGCAACCGCGGACATTGCCGCTTATTTCTATGTAAAAAGGGTACAAATTAAACATTTGTCTATCTGTCGTTAGCACGTCTTTCAATCACCAACACGCTTTCTCTGTCTTTTCTTCCGAGGACCTAGCTGCTTATCAACTGTATCAGGGTTCCTTCTCTTCTCTCCTACTGTGGCTCTCCTCTTAGCTTCTGGATTTGTCTGCACCTCTGATTTCTTTGGCTTTGTTTTCCTCGTAACGCCAGACTTTGAAGCCGTAAGTGAGGAACGAACACCTTTTAACTGGACCTGTTTTGGAATAAAGTATATGTGACAGCCTTTTTTGTCTAAATAAAATGTGGCTCAATTAAGCCATACTAATTATATAGGCTCAAAACATAGGATGACGTTTCGTACTTTTTCAACAAGTTTTTATCAACAGATCACGCGCCAATTCCTGTGTTTTATGCGCCAGATCTTGAAACACGAGTGAGAGTGGGTCTGGAACAGGGTCTTCATAGGAATTTAATACCATCTAGCTGTATAATTTGTTTTGCATGGCGCAGAGCAGTGAGTAATGTGTTACCTTGGTAATCCGCCTCTCCTTTGCATCAGTCTCCTTTCAAGTTCGGAATGCACTTGCGCGTCACCATCTTCCATGACTGACACCGGCCCAGGTGCTACTGCAGTTATCGCTAGATTTGTAATTTCATTTGTAGCCTGCCAAAACAGCCGTCCCTATTCGAAGGCCAAAAGTGAGCCCCCTCTTGGCCCTCGAATAGAGAATACTGTTTTCGCAGGCTATTGTATTTGCCCCGACAGGCCTTTTGTAGGAAACAGTCACGTACTGATATATCACTCCAATAACGAATGAACTGCGCTCTTGAGCCCAAGGGAAAAGCTTTATAGCAAACACACTTTAAAACGCTGTTTTAAAAAGATCGACAATCGAATTTATAAACAGGTTTTGCTGATAACACCGATCTCGTACCGGTGCCTTTAAATAATGGGTTAATTAATAGCACGCGAAAAGCCCTATTAAATCGTCAGGGATCTGTATATTAACAGGACCGAGTAAGTTAGATGTCAAAACCTAATCACGGGATACATTGCGAAAACCCCTAATCGTTAGGGCACTATTCAGTAACAGTACCGAATAAATTAGATCTCGGAATAGAAGACGGAAAGCCGGCTAATCGCTAGGGCTATGTATATTGATTAGGTTTTGAAATCTACGTTTCTCGGCGGAATATATCGCGAAAAGCTCTAATCGTTAGGGCTATGTATATTGATTAGGTTTTGAAATCTACGTTTCTCGGCGGAATATATCGCGAAAAGCTCTAATCGTTAGGGCTATGTATACTGATTAGGTTTTGAAGCCTAAGTTACTCGGCAAAATAGAACGCGAAAAGCCCTAATTTCTAGGGCTCTCTGTAACAATGCCAAATACACTATTAACTTAGATTTCACAACTAATGTCGGTGGGGTAGACGATAAATAGCCCTACTAGCTAATCGTTAGGGCTCTGTACATTCCTGTTCTCTGCTAGCTCATCACACGTGGGATCTTATGAGAAACTGATTTGGATGAGTTGTCCAGATATGTTAATCGAATTCCTGTCCTATAAATGCCCAGGTAATAAAATGTAAACAAGAAGATTAAAAACAAACATTATATCAATTATATCATTCAGTAAACATATCAACACTATATAGCATATTAGTGTCGTACTTCTCTTGAAGACCATGGGGAAATGGAGACTAAAATGCAGATTGCCACCGTGTAACTTGTTCTCTGAAGATCGCAAATTCATATTTTATGTAAAACTGGCAAATATTTTGAAGTAAAGAAACGCAAAAACGGAAATCTCGTTTAGCAGGATTGCTGTATTTAGAATAGAACACGAAAAGCCCTAATCGCCAGGGCTACATTGTACGTATATTGATTAGGTTTTGAAATCTACGTTACACGGCGGATTATATCGCGAAAAGCCCTAATCGCTAGGGCTATGTATATTGATCAGGTTTTGAAATCTACGTTACTCGCCGGAATATAGCGCGAAAAGCCCTAATCGCTAGGGCTTTATATATTGATTAGGTTTTGAAATCTACGTTACTCGGTGGAATATATCGCAAAACGCCCTAATCGCTAGGGCTGTGTGAAATATTTAAAATAGAACAGGAAAAGCCCTAATCACCAAGGCTACATTGTATATATATTGATTATGTTTTGAAATCTACGTTACTCAGCGGAATATATCGCGAAACGCCCTAATCGCTAGGGCTGTGTGACATATTTAGAATAGAACACGAAAAGCCCTAATCGCCAGGGCTACATTGTATGTATATTGGTTAGGTTTCGAAATCTACGTTACTCGGCGGATCATATCGCGAAAAGCCCTAATCGCTAGGGCTACAATGTATGTATATTGATTAGGTTTTGAAATCTACGTTACACTGCGGATTATATCGCGAAAAGCCCTAATCGCTAGGGCTATGTATATTGATTAGGTTTTGAAATCTATGTTACTCGCCGGAATATAGCGCGAAAAGCCCTAATCGCTAGGGCTGTGTGACATATTTAGAATAGAACACGAAAAGCCCTAATCGCCAGGGCTACATTGTATGTATATTGGTTAGGTTTCGAAATCTACGTTACTCGGCGGATCATATCGCGAAAAGCCCTAATCGCTAGGGTTACATTGTATGTATATTGATTAGGTTTTGAAATCTACGTTACACGGCGGATTATATCGCGAAAAGCCCTAATCGCTAGGGCTATGTATATTGATTAGGTTTTGAAATCTACGTTACTCGCCGGAATATAGCGCGAAAAGCCCTAATCGCTAGGGCTGTGTGACATATTTAGAATGGAACACGAAAAGCCCTAATCGCCAGGGCTACATTGTATGTATATTGGTTAGGTTTTGAAATCTACATTACTCTGGCGGATCATATCGCGAAAAGCCCTAATCGCTAGGGCTACATTGTATGTATATTGATTAGGTTTTGAAATCTACATTACTCGCCGGAATATAGCGCGAAAAGCCCTAATCGTTAGTGCTGTGTGACATATTTAGAATGGAACACGAAAAGCCCTAATCGCCAGGGCTACATTGTATGTATATTGGTTAGGTTTTGAAATCTACGTTACTCGGCGGATCATATCGCGAAAAGCCCTAATCGCTAGGGCTATGTATATTGATTAGGTTTTGAAATCTACGTTACTCGGCGGATCATATCGCGAAAAGCCCTTATCGCTAGGGCTACATTGTATGTATATTTATTAGGTTTTGAAATCTACGTTACTCGGCGGAATATATCGCAAAACGCCCTAATCGCTGAACAATCGATGGACCAAATCTTTGTGACCCTATCGATTGATATCGATTGCAATCGATTGACATCGATTGACATCGATTTTTGAAAGGATTAATATAAACAACGGCAGGTAGGTAAAGTAACGTATCGTAAACGTATCTCCAACGGCTACATCAAATAAACAATTATGGTATCCTTTCACTATACAGTAAATGGAAAGCTATCTGTACTACAGTACAGCTCAAAAAGAATGCACGCGCAAGAACTTCTTTTTGCGGACGCAAGAAGTTGATTATTGCGCTTCTTTTTGCGCTTATAATTAATTATCAACCGCAAGAAGTTAGACCCGCAAGAACTTCTTAAACGCAAGAAGTTAGAACCGCAAGAACTTCAACCGCAAGAAGTTCAACTTAATTCAAACGGGTTGAAACTCTCTTACTTATTAACGCGAAGTCGTCCCTTCGACTGGAAACAAACAATTAAGTTACATTTTGCAGACTGAGGTTCACGTTCTGCGGGAAACATCAAATTAAAGTACTAAAGAAATATATTAGAACAACAAACACAAACTATGCAGCAAATTTATCGCATTTTGGAAGTGAAATTTCACATCTTAAATCCAAGTGCAACTTTTCGCTAATACTGCTGTTGAATAATAGCTTGGTTGATTATATGACAAATGGCCCTAATAAGAGTTGTGTTCTTTATTGAATCCCACCGCCGCTCATGTGTTCAGCTGACTATTAAATAAGACAAACACTTCAGAAATATTAAACGTAAAAACTCAGAGACAGCAGCCCAAAATATTTTCGCCTTTCACACTTCTTTATAATATTTATCACCGCCGTTTGTGTATATCGGCGAAAGCACTTACCTCCTTGCTGCTTCACAGCTCGCTTATAACGCATCCTCCCATATATTCTGATAACCTTACTGAAAATCGTTACTTAAAATGTAATATGGAAGCCTGAGCTTTCGGCACAAAATAATAACAAACAACGGCCGCTCGATCGCTTCAGTTCCCGTTATAAATACCGGTGTTGCGAGGCCAGCTTTATAGTTTGCCGTGCAAAGCATAACATCAAATAAACTTTAGCGTCTGTAGTTTCACATTTATAGCACATCCCTGTGTTGCTCAAGGTTTCGGCTCAAATCATTGCAAATGTTCGCAGTCCTAATATAAGGCATATTTTCGAAATTAAAATCTCAAGTTCTTGCCGTCTGAATTTCTCCACGTGCAAATCAGTCAGGCGTGAACGTGTCAGTCTGAGTTGATCGCTGCACTTTCTGAAGCCAAGTTGGCAATGAAACCGTGTAAAACTATACTCTTAGTCTTACCAGAAAACTTCTACTGGGAAAGTGGAATCCTTTTGAACTAAATGCGCCTTAATTCGTAGAATAGTGAGTGACTGTCTTCCCAAAATTTTACAGGTCAAAAAGAAGTGGTAATTTGCATATTGCGATCGACTCAACAATAATCGCTAAATGCATCAGTCAATTCCAGCAATGCCCATCCCCCCCCCCCCCCCCCGGGACATGGTGGGGCATTTGCATATTTTGAGATCCCGGCAGTGGGGCATTTGTAACCTTATATCGGCCCGGGGGTCGGGCATTTGACACTGCCGAAAAGAATTATAGGACAGAGCCGGACTGGTCTCGTGGTAACGACGCCATCATTTTGTATCAAGTAAAAAAAAAATCTGATTTCTTGTAATTACTCCAGCTGCCCGTGGATTCTACATGTATCTATTTCTCTAAACCTAGAAACCTGCAGTTTATGACTGTCTTATCCACGTATTTGTATACATGTATGCTAGGACACGAAAAAGCCGGGAAATCTATGGATGTTGAATTTTTTACACTAGCTAGAAAATAGCAGTTCCCGTACGGTATTCTTAATGCTACGCTGCGCTAAAATTTTCAGGAGCCACACGGGGCCGTCTCAAACTCGGACCGGCAGAGCTTGGGATATCAAGTAGTTCGTTTACAAATATACACAGTTTGCTGCTGTCCACCGGACGAACAGAACAGTTACACTATTATTATAAAGTCACGTGGTTTTAATAAGCGTTTATTGTCGATAACATTAACCGCGTTGCGAATGATTATTTATAGGAATGAAATAAAAACTATATATACTGATGTATTAATACCATTTGGCTCCAGGCAGCTCAATAGTATAATCAAACAGCGGTAATACAAATACAAAACAAGATGGCGGATCTACAAAACGAACGGAAACTATCAATGAATAGATTCTCTGCGCCTTGTGTATTTGCATGGAATTAAACTTGGGCAGTATATCATTATGGATGTGCCCGGGGGTGGGGCATTTTCCTTACTTCTTTGGCTCCACTGTGGGGCATTTGAACACCTTGCTTGTCCCCACGGTGGGGAATTTGAAAAAAAAAAACGAAAATGGCTAATGCCCGGGGGTTGTCCCGGGGGGGGAATGGGCATTGCTGGAATTGACTGATGCAAAACGCGCAAATCAAAGCAGTTGGATCGAACTGCAAAACCTGGGAAACCTGGCAAAACGAAAGAAACAGTTAATAAACACTACCATAAACGAATCAAAGCAAATTGTTAAATACATCTATGTCTTTGAAAATAAGTTTTTCAAAAATATTACCGAAAGTCTTTCTAAATAAATTTGCCGTATACACTTGTAAACAAACCACGATCGAGCGTGCATTGTACTCGCGTTTCGAAGTTTGGACTTGAAACTTTTTGTATTGTTTAACTTTGTGCGTGGTCTTGCAGTTGAGCCGCAAAAAGCGGATTATCCACTCTTTACTTCTTGCGCGTTCTTGCGGCTGAGCCGCAAAAAGCGGGCTATCAACTTCTTAACTTCTTGCGTGTTCTTGCGGGTGAGCCGCAAAAAGCGGGTTATAAACTTCTTGCGGGTTCTTGCGGCGCAAGAAGTTCTTGCGGGACTTCTTGCGGGTGCATTCTTTTTGAGCTGTACTGTACCTTCTGATGCTCGTGCCATTTTGCCAGTGTATGTACGTTTTCCGGTGAAGTTTGCCGCTAGTGACATGATATTCCATTGCGTTTCCTTTTAGAAGATTCGCGAAAATTAAGCACACCCCAAAATCGCGAAATTAACGTGTCAGGCTCAATCGATATCAATCGAAAATGCCAATCGATATTCATCGATTGATAATTTTTTCTGTGACTATCGATTGGTCATTGATTGACCGATACCAATCGATATCAATTAACTAATTTTATCGATTGATATCGATTGGATTTCCGATCATCGATTTCATCGATTGGCTACTCCGGGCCTATTAAAATAGAATGCCTAGGTCATGAACATCATTCAGTAAACATATCTCATTCAACACTATAAAGCATATCAGTGTCGTATTTCTCTTGATAATGTAGCTGGTGTATCAATTCAAGAAAAGTACATGGGGAAATGGAGACTAAAATGTAGACTGTCACCGTGTTTGTTTCTACTCTGAAGATCGCAAATTCATATATTTTATGTCAAACTAACAAATATTCGAAAGTAAAGAAACGCAAAAACGGAAATCTCGTTTAGAAGGATTGCTGTAGTATCGAGTCTCCTATTCAGTGAATGGTATTTACGCATGAGGGAATTTGATCCCAACGTACGTGTCGTAGGTCCGATCAGGTCGACTGCAACGAGTTAAAGCTCATGTTACATTGCGGTCCAAGTCTTGCAAAACATTGCATAGATTAGCCTCTCGTTCGGTTGTCTCGTGTAAAACGGAAAACTTCATAAAATATGAATCCAACTGCAATCGCTCTCGGTAGCTGAGAGCTTAACGGCCCAATAAAGGAAGATGACACTTCCTGCCAACTTATCTTGAACTCGCTTGGAACGTACACGAAATGCCTGATAGACTTCCTGAAGTACGTAGAAGGTAAGTGACCATTACTGACAACGTGTAGATGCTTTCGTATGCGTTTTATTAATACGATTCTGTTCCATGCGCAAGTGATATTTGTTTATTGTTTCAGGTGTCGGTATGACTGATGGAATAGCGATTTCCTTGTCACATATCGAGTTCTAATTTAGGCTCAAAGATCTCATGTTTAGAAATCTGTCAACGCTTTCAGTTCAGGTACATGCGTTGAAAGGACCTTACCATTAGGGCTTTTGCAGTAAAACTCCTGATGCTAAGGGATTTTACAGGCTATCCCCTAATCATTAGGGGATATGACCACATCTGGCTTGCCAAACACCTAATCATTAGGGCATTTTGAATATAATCCCTAATGATAAGGGCTTTTCAAAGGTCAACCCTTATCAGAAGGGCCGTAAAGCCACATGCCGGAATTAAATGTTGTGCTCGGAATTAAATACAGAAGTGTTTATATCAATTATTATTTATAAATACTTACTGTAAATGTCTACATTATTCTGTATTGTAAAATTACCATATATCCAAAATTATTTAATTGCAGTTTATCTCTGTTGTAGTCACCTCGAACTGTCCTTTTTTCTATCGTCATTCCTTTATTTTCGTTTCTGTATTGTTGTAAAATTGGAATGTTGTTGCGTAAATTGTAAGTGTAATATTAAAATAATAATAATAATAAAAAAATTTAAAAAGAAAAAATATATATATATATCCAAACCTACATGTAGTTTGTACATGTAAACAGCCTACATTGTATATTTTCTTCCTCTTCTCTCATTATAAACAACAGTCATACTTTTTAAAACCCTGTAAAGATACAATTATTTGTTTATTTATTCCTCCCCTCATTAACTTTCAACATGGTAGTGGTTAACTCGAAAGCTTTCACTCCTTTGACCACTACACACTATCATCTAAAGATTGTAATTACTATCTCCTATTTATTTTTCTCTTTCTTATGGCTTGTTATATTCAACCAATAATTGTAACATATAAACAAGTGTAAATAAATTGAACTTGAACTTGGAATAGGGTATGATCCTGACAGGGAAGTATGAGACTGCACATTTTTATATATTTCTATTAAATAAATATCAAATACTAGTACAGCTAGGTCAAAAAAAGGGTATGGCAAATCTCATATTTTGGTCTGAAATAAATAGGGGTGGGGTTTTAAGATGCGGGTGGCACACTCCCACCCAAAATTCCTGGGAGTACACCCCCCCCCAATTTTAACCATAATGCATCAGTCAATTCCAGCAATGCCATCTCCCTGGGACATGGTGGGGCATTTGCATAATTTGAGATCCTGGGAGTGGGGCATTTGCAACTTATATATCGGCCCGGGAGTTGGGCATTAAACAGATGTTCATAAAGGCATGGCAACTGGAGGTCAAATGTTGGAATTGACTGGTGCATAAGTTAGGCCAAATTTCCTTTCCATTAGGTCATGAGTATGTAATAGAGAAGCAGTCTGAGCCTGGAGTAGCAGTAAACCTTGCAGCCACCCTGGATAGTATGGGGACCCTGGAGTTTGTCCTCACAAAAGCTGACCGTAAGTATCATGGAAGTGCAAATCTAGCCTCCTCCATAGGCAACTACTCAGTAAACTGAAAACTACTCAGTAAATTGAAAAACCGAAAGAAAAAAAATCCCTTTCCTTCAGCCCCAGTATCTTCTCGCTCACCACAAATAACCCAATTCTGGTTTTTCATTTTTTTAAATATTTATTATTTATTAGCTTTACAACCAGTTAAATACAGCAAAACATATAGAAATCAAGAAGAAATACAAAAAAGCAACGACGAAACATGAACTACAATGACAAAAATAATACTGGCACATATTGACACAGTTGAGGGAGAGGACAACAGGACATGAGTCCCATACTAAAGTCCAACCCCAAAAAATAATAATATATACATTAAAAACTATACAGAATTATAATAATATTATAAAGATAAAAAGTAAGAGGTGCAATTAAGAACAACATGATGTTATATGAGTGGCATTTAGAACTATAATTATGTTTTCCATGTTCTCATCCTGGTTACGTCAAATGTGGTGTCCAGTTTAGTAAAGTAGTGCCTGTGCAGTTTGCGTTTAAGGGAAGACACAGAGGTGCTGGGGGGCAGACAATTCCAGAGAAAGACAATGCAGTTAAAGAAAGAGCTTCTAAATACCATAGGGTAGTTCTACAAAGGTTAGGTTGAAGTGTGTCAGCTAAACTTGAATGAGTTGAGTGGCGCGAGGAGCTCTTAACAAAAGAGGCAACGTCTAACTTGTACTGGCCACTTTTACATTTAAAAAAGAAGAGATCCTTTAGTTTCTTGAGACAAACAGAGTAAAGAGAATCATAGTCTAAGTTGCAGGATGATGGCTTACTGGGATCTATCACGGTTTCTGGGAAACCCCCACCCCTCCCCCACACTTAACCCTAACCTTTAATGGTAAATCATTAATAGAACGATGCATATCCAAGGGAGGGGTGGGTGGGTAGTTGTCTGTGGAGGAGGCTAGTGCAAACCATGGATGTCAAATCAAGTTAAAGTGCATATGAACCTTTGTGCAATTTTCATAGGTATGAACCTCTGAAAAGTTTTGAGTACTTCTGCAAATATTTTTTTGGTTTACAGGGAATACTCTATCTTCTACGCTTGTGTGAAATCGTGGAAACGTGACCTTTCCTGACTCATTTCTGCGTAAGTAAAAGCCTGGGTTGATTTCTTGGCAGAAGTACTTAAAACTTTTCGGAGGTTCATACATGTAGCTATGAAAATTGCACGAAGGTTCATATGCACTTTAAAGTTTATTATACACTATTAATTGTTAAGGTTACCGGATACCTTCAGGGTGCGTTTCCAGTCTAAATTATGTAGCGCCTCGAGGAAACATCGTAGATAAATCATCCATGTATCATTTTAAAGCTTATAAAATTGGCTACAAGAATACATAAAAAGTTTTGAGTTCTTTGAAAAATTAATCTCGAATTTTCTGCCATCCCGTTTCTCCGATATAGTGAGATGGCTTTTAGAAGCTCCGACTCCAAAAATATTTTAAAGTTTTAAAATCTGTTTGCTTTGTCACATTTGAGAGGAATCGTATTACAAAACCATGTCGGGGAATTTCAAAATTCGATTTTAAGTTCATAATTCGATTTAGTTCATGTTCTCCATGAAAAGGCGAAAAATAATCAGAGTAGATATGCGGGAAACGCCATCAAGAGCTCTCATTTTAGAATTCTCCGACACAGGTTTTTCAGCTGAGATATCGATTGACATTTTGTGAAAATTTCAAACCAATCAAATAAATTCTTCTTGAGTGGGAGCTTTTTTAAAACTCTATTTTGGTTGAAAATCGAAAGTGTAGAAAATAGCACTTCAACAAATCTAGCCGTGAAGCTGAAGCCCCGCCTCTCCAACAATTAGCGAGCTCTTGGCCAATTATTTCTCATCACTATCTGTGAAGTTGCTCTAGTTGTCTTGTGTGACTTGAAAAATGGGAAAGACAAAAAGACCTTGAGGGACAAAGCCAAGGTGAACACCTAGAGACGACTTGAATGCCAGCAAACATGTAGTTAGTAGAGGAGACAGCGATTTGCAGACGTCTGAAACAGCACGGCAATAGCGAGATCATGGTGTTGCATGGTTTAAAGCGCGATTCAGAGTCACCGTCGGACTTTACGTTTCCATCTAAGCTTTCTTATTTATGTTCAGATGTGGACCACTCGGCACTTTGTCTGAAAGTGAAAATACGAACCCTTGTCGGGTTTTGCGAGTGTTCCTATTTGGCTTTGTAGTCGTATGCATTGTTTGGCCTTGTTTTGCTTTTCTTTTTTCTTTGTTTTCCAAACTAAAGGCATGCATCCTGCTTGCTTTTTGGAAGACATAAGGCCATCAACTGATGGAATTATGGAATCGTGTGTGTAAACACTTTTCTCAATATTGGTACATGTATATGAAATAAATCTAATATGCGCTAGCTTTCCCCGCACCGTCGTTATGGGCGAGTGAGCACTTGTCATGTGTTTATTGATCTGCTGTCAATCAAACGGAACCTTTTACTTCCGGTTAAAAAATTCCTTTTGGTATTTCTCCGTAAATATATATTTTTTTGGGAACAGAGTTTTTGATATATGAGATACTACTACTAAAACTACATTTCTGTGCGAAAAAAAATTTCCCCATCTTTTTTGTTTTGAAGGTATCCGGTAACCTTAAAGTGTATTCCATAAAAGCCGACAACTGGTGGATTTTCGACGGCTGTTAGGATGAAAGTAGCCATCTTTTCAAGATTTGCTTGAAACGGGTTCACACTGCTCCTGGATTTTCATAACTTTCTCCCATAGTCCTTGAAAACTCCTAAAAATTATTGTTCTCCATCTAAGTACTGAAATTTTATAGACTGACATAACTATTTAATGAAGTAAATATGGCTTTAAGAACAAAACATTTCCACACTTGCACTGTGAAATCTCAGAGTACAGTTAAAGTAAAGTAAAAGTAAAGTAAATGCATGTGCACTTTATTTATAGATGGTAACATGTTTACCTCTAACATGTAGCTCAGTAATCTTTCACATGGCCCTCTGTTGACTTAGTCCTACAGTTTTACACCCTTGTCCGAGAAGATGTGAAGGTCTAACCATTTAATGTTGGATTATGCAAAGGCAGCACCTTCTACTCAGTTATTTTAAGACCCTGAGTGGTGGTGTGGGCGGGGTTTGAACCCGCGACCTCCCGCACAACAGACCGGTGCTTAACCACTGAGTTAACCAGGAGGCAGTTTAAAACAGTTCTAGGAAATTTTGTTTTGTCCCTGGAAAACCCCTGGAATTTCATCATATCTCAGCAGTACAAACCCTGTTGAAAGCACTCATGCAATTTGTCTCATTTTGAAGACTGCTGTCATGGCAATGCAGCTGCTTGTTACCAGGTATTGGCCATCTGACCAAATAAATACAGAGAACCCTGGTAACGTGAACTATTGATGAAAAAGATATGTTGTGCAAACTACTGAAAATAGTTTGGTAGTGCAAACTCTGGATGACAAAAAGAAATAGTTGAGTCAACTTTCATAGAAAATAGGTACATGTACATTTTGTACTGTAGTGGCATTGAAAATGACATAACAGTGCTGGACACTAGTCGTAGTACACCAGCCCCAGACTACCAATTATTCATGTTGGGTTTAGTAAGTCCTGAGAGGTACTTAGCCTTTGAGCTAGATGTAGTAGATTTTATCAATCACTATAGCCTAGGACTACCAAATATTCAAGTTGGGCTTAGTAAGTCTTGAGAGGTACTTAGCCTTTGAGCTAGATCGATTAATTTTGTACATTGAGATCACAGAGTTTTCTTTCACAGCAGTGTGGGCTACTAGATTTGTCGATCACTTGCCCAGGGGCTAGTTCATAAAAAAGTTAGTTTCGAACACTGCATAACATTTCTGCAAATTCCTGACAGAATTTAAACATAAGGATTGTGTGTGTTCCTTTCAATATGCCATAATTTTGCATTTAAAGAGTCAGTGAATCAATGAGGCCTATGCTACCTATAATTATAATTTACTGTACAAAACATATCTGGATTCTGATTGGTCAATAACAAGTTCATTCAGTGCACAGTTGCATGCTCTCAGCAAATGTTTGCTCAGTATATTAATATAAACAAAAAATCTCACGAACTGCTTGTGCTGTACTTGATTTATAGGCAGTGAGTGATATTTTCAAAGTTCTCAAATTGCACTCGCCTAAAATTATTAGAACTTTCAAAATATCACTCTTAGTGCCTGTAAATTCTGTATAGCACTCGTGTTCATGCGATTTCCTCTACGTACATGTACTGGTACATGTTGGTATAAAAGAAATCAAAACCTACAAATGTATCATCATATTTGTATTAGTTGTTGTTGTTGTTGTCATTATTGTTATTAGAAAAGCTATAAGGTTATTTTTTTTATTGCATTTGGAAATTGATTATACATGCATGTACAGTATCCGTGATTATTTACCTTCCTGTATTGTGTTGTGCAGGAAAACGTGATACAAGTGAAAAAGACGGTGAAGTCAATGTCGACTTTACCAGTTATCAGTATGAGGTTAGTCACTCAGTGATTAATGTCTCTGTCAGAGAACTTAGTAGATGCCTGGAGAGGGTACTTTGTTTTAAACAATGAATAATAATTATTTAAGTTTAAAGTGCCGTCCTAACCCCATTTTAGTCTTATTAATTATTTTCAAAGGCTATTAATATGAAAACTGAGGATCAACGAATCAAAAAAGTAATTTGGTGTAAACCCTGATTTCCAAATTGTGATTAATAAAGTCCCAGGAATTTATGTTTCACGACTGTGCAGTTTGGGGTCTTGTGGTATAGAGTGATGTAAGATCAGGCAAAAGCCGTTTATGATTCACCAGCACTTGTAGTTTCTATTGCAGTTATGGATTCCTGATCTTGTGCACAATGTACTACAATGTACTACTGAGATCAATGCTTCTAATCTGCTGCTCGGATGTGAAAAGAGCTGGGTCGTTTTTCATCTTTTTTGACCAACAATCAAGGATTCACACAAAAACAACTTTTTTCACAGAATTACTCTAAAGCTTATGAGGATTTAAATATAAAAATAATTACAATAAAAATAGGATTAGGAGCACTTTAATTTTAGAGTTCTTATACTAAGCTAATTCTAGGTGTGTTTTTGTTTGGCCAAGACTAGTTCCATTTTAGGTTCCTGCGGTATCACCACATCACCAAAAATCAAAATTTCCTTAGAAAACTCACAGGAAAGCCATAAATTAATGATTGGTGTGATTCTTGTATTTGTTACTGGATCCTTGGGCAAGGACATCCAGTTGTTGGCGTTGTCTCCTTCCTCTTCTAATCTATATGAACGTAAAAGAACCTGTTGTGCTACTTTATGAAAAAGTAGGGGATTGTCTCCCAGCACAGCAGCCTGGTAATGACAAAGTTACACATCTGCTGACTTAATTATTACAAACTAGTAGCTTACCACTTTTCATCTTTGTTTACATTTTAAATCATGTTAAATTTGTTTACATGTTATGGATCATAAAGCACAGTTTTCCCTGTATCTCAATACCTCCCTTGTGAAGCATATTCCATTCTAATTACAGATTAAAGTAAAGTTCTATATTTAACATCGATAGCCCCTTCAGTCTAATGGACTGCTCTCCCAGGAGGCCAATGGTGCACAACTTTACCTCCTTCTCTGACGGAGCTCCCGATTAAGGCAATTCAAAGCTGTACAAGCTACTCGGATCAGAGAAGAGTCAGTACAGATGTGGCAGTCCGTGACTAGGGAATCGAACTTGGGACTGCGTGCTCAATATGCCGTGCACTAATCTATTGCATTACACACATGCACCTTCATATAGAATATTCATATAGGATTTGCCCTATAAGTACAATGATTGTATATTATATGAATAACGTTTTTTAACATGTTGCTATTTTAGTCATACCGGAATGTGTTCATGATTCACAAGCTCAGAACTGTAACTGAGATCCAGTTGGGTAAGTGTGCTTAGAGTCCGACTGAGTGATTAATTGGTTGCTCACTGATTTGTGTGTTTGTTTATTTGTTTGTTTACAGTACATGCCATAAGATTGTAAATACAACATGCATCAACAGCAAAATATGAATAGAACTTAAATGGAAGTTAATCGTAACGTGGAAGTTAATGGAAGTTAACCATAATAATTACAGTAGCAGTTTATTTAGTAAATCATTTTGATGTAGATATATCACAAACTTGAGCATGGAAGCTCTTTTAAATGTGAACGACATGCGTGCAGTAAATGTTACATGTAGATAGGTAGAAAGTGTATAAGTGGCAGACTAAAATATACTATGGTAAATTAGAGCAGATTTCGTATGAGTGGGACAAACTACGGCATGTCCGTAACCGTGCTGTGCTGTAACTGTGATTTGATTGGATCAGTAGGACAAAAACAATGGGAACCATTTAAAACGTCACAGCATGCCAAACGGGAACCGTGCTGTAGTCAGTGCTGTAGTTTGGCCCACTCATACGAAACTGCTCTAGTATAAGTTGGTAAATTACACAATATTTTTGATATATAATTATTAATTGTCATAGACCATATCACAAGTCCACCATTTTGGATTGTGTGCAATGCTCTCTGGGATAGCCCAGTAGTACATATAATCGAACTGTAAACTTAAAGTGCACCTAACCCCTTTTGCGATTTTTATACATATGAATCTTTGAAAGGTTTTGAGTACTTCTGTGAAGAAATTTTTGGCTTACAAAGAATACTTTATGTTCTAGGCTTGTTTGAAATGGTGAAAATTTGACCTTTCCTGATCCATGACCGCGTAAGAAAAAGCCTGGGTCGATTCTGGATCTTACGTCATCTAATTCATTCGACTTTGCAATAAGTTGAATAAATGTTTATCATTTTGTCTAAAATAACTGTTTTCTTTACTAACGACTCACAGACCGTATCAATTCTCTATATAGCAATGTTGTTGTGATAGAAAGGCGCCATGAAGAATAATGCATTAATGAGGTGACGTAAGATCCAGAGTCGACCCAGGCTTTTTCTTACGCGGTCATGGGTCAGGAAAGGTCAGATTTTCACCATTTCAAACAAGCCTAGAACAAAGAATATTCTCTGTAAGCCAAAAATTTCTTCGCAGAATTACTCTAAACCTTTCAAAGTTTCATATGTATAAAAATTGCAAAAGGGGTTAGGTGCACTTTAATGTAGTCCACGGTTCGATTACTTCCCATTGTATTACTGAGATATAATTTTTATACAAAATGTATCCATCCCAGAGTGCATCACACACAATTCAACATGGTGAACTTGCGATATTGTCTACACTAATAGTGAAGTAAATACTAAGTGAAGTAAATGATAGATAATAATAATAATTATAGTAAAAGTAATTTTAGGAGCTATTATTGGTTGACCATCAGTACTGAAAATGACATAAGTGGAAACAATGAAGGGGTCACCACAAGCATTGACCAAACTCCTGTTTCTAACTACTGTAGAGTAATATTTATTTAGCAATAGTGCTTTATAATATTGAGTAATATATATATTTAGGCAAGCCTAAAAGCAGAGCTCCCAGTTATCTGAACTGGAGTAACGACCCAACTGAACAACGATAACGATATCTGAACTGGAGGTAACGACCCAACTGAACAACGATAACGATATCTGAACTGGAGGTAACAACCCAACTGAACAACGATAACGATATCTGAACTGGAGGTAACGACCCAACTGAACAACGATAACGATATCTGAACTGGAGGTAACGACCCAACTGAACAACGATAACGATATCTGAACTGGAGGTAACGACCCAACTGAACAACGATAACGATATCTGAACTGGAGGTAAGACCCAACTGAACAACGATAACGATATCTGAACTGGAGGTAACGACCCAACTGAACAACGATAACGATATCTCAACTGGAGGTAAGACCCAACTGAACAACGATAACGATATCTGAACTGGAGGTAACGACCCAACTGAACAACGATAACGATATCTGAACTGGAGGTAACGACCCAACTGAACAACGATAACGATATCTGAACTGGAGGTAACGACCCAACTGAACAACGATAACGATATATGAACTGGAGGTAACGACCCAACTGAACAACGATAACGATATATGAACTGGAGGTAACGACCCAACTGAACAACGATAACGATATCTGAACTGGAGGTAACGACCCAACTGAACAACGATAACGATATCTGAACTGGAGGTAACGACCCAACTGAACAACGATAACGATATATGAACTGGAGGTAACGACCCAACTGAACAACGATAACGATATCTGAACTGGAGGTAAGACCCAACTGAACAACGATAACGATATCTGAACTGGAGGTAACGACCCAACTGAACAACGATAACGATATCTGAACTGGAGGTAACGACCCAACTGAACAACGATATAACGATATCTGAACTGGAGGTAACGACCCAACTGAACAACGATAACGATATCTGAACTGGAGGTAACGACCCAACTGAACAACGATAACGAGTTTCACAAAGTCATGGAATTTCAAAAATGATTTCCAGGTCTGGAAAACTTATGGAAATTTGCGAAAAATGTCAAAAGTCATGGAAAAGTCATGGAATTCTACTAAGATAGATTAGTAGGTTCTCTTTCAGCACCCTTCATCATTACCATCTGCTACTTGATGAATTCGACTTGGTTGTTTTAAAACCGGTGGAGTCCTGGCTACATGCTAAAGATAATAATCATGTTATGTATAAGGATGTGCTCCATTGGTTGTAAAGTGGGTGGACAGGCCCAGTTAAATGATGTTTTCTAGTCTCCTTCAGAACCTAATTTGAGTCCTTGAGTTTTTAATTTAGTCATGAAATTTCATTATAACTTTCCTGTGTGAACCCAGTGGATAACTTTTATAAAGAAAACAAAGATAAAAACAAAAACAACTGGCCCAGAATCAAGGGAAATCAGTGCAAAAGGTTTGGAAGAAAAAAGAAGATAAAGAAAAATGAAAAACAAAAAGTATCACTAGCTACTGGCCAGGGTTTCAATCCAGGCCACCTGGTGTTAACAGTGTGCACGCTGGTGCAGTACTTTTTCAGGCACGTTGCTCTATGTGCAACAGAGTTCGGGCGTGAGGTTAACCGGAAGTCAACCAATGTTTGCTGTCATCCTATATCTCAGCCTGAGAAAAAAGCGGACTCTTATCTCTCTCTCTTACGCAGGGAGAGCAATAAGAGTGCTGTTTTCTCAGGCTACCTATATCTATGGTGGAGCTCTGCTACAAATTAACATAAATTAAAACAAAATGGCTAATTTACAGAAGTAAACTGAGGAGATTCCAGGGAATGTAAAGAATAGCTCAACAGTAATGGGGATGACTGTATTTATAGAGAAAAACGAGCTACCATGTACATGTACAATACCCCTTTAACAATTGCTGTTAAATTAGCCTGCAAACAGGCTCTTGGGAGGGAGAGAAGTAGGGGAAGGAGAACCTGTACCGATGCAATTATACCAAAATAAATATCTGCTTACAAATTTTAGAAGCAGACTTCCTGTTGGTCCGTTCTACTGACAATGAAATATTTCCACGTGTAAATTAGATTTGATAGCTTAGGCCTGTTTTAGATTCCACTGCACTCATGCGCCAAACCTAATTAGATAAAAAATGACACCCAGTTATATAATCCTTTATTTGAGTTGCATTCAGCATATGAATGCACATGGAACTCCGTTTGAAACGAGCTGATGATGAATTAATGCAGGGGTGTAATTCAAATTTGTATAGCGTCCATGCAGGCTTTCCTTACCCCTCCTTTCATTTCTTCTCACGAGCCTGTTGGCAGGCTGCTGTTACATGGTTGTGGTATCATTCTTAACCCATTCTTTGCATTTCTGGCGAGAAACGTTTTGGGTTGAGAATGTATGTGGGCTTACAAGTTGTGCATGTAGCTTTTGACTGCTGGATAAGTCTATAGATGTATGCTGAGTGACATCATTCGTTCCCACAGGTGTCTCGCTGGAGAGAATAGAGATTGATCCCTGTAATGTACCGAAAACAATGACTACCAAGTTATGGCCCGTCAAACAAAAACCAGTGAGTAAATGTTACTAGTTTTGTTACAATGGAACCTATTTGAAACCTCAGCCCACAGGGATTAGGTCATATCAAAATGGTAGTTAGTTAGTGAATTAATTAATTTTGCCATCAGCTTCAGTTTACACCTGGTTGTTTTATTTTATTTTATTTTATTTTATTTGTTTGGGGGGAGAAGGGATTGGCGAGGTCCTACCGATTTCATACGGAAAAAGTTAGCTTTTTTCTTTCATCAACATTAGGACCTCTGATACTAAGGCCATCGTTTATTCTTCTTCTTATTGATTTATCAAACATTTTTAACCATGAGTCATCCAATGGATCACCTTGGAGTACTCTCTAGGGAATGGTTATGTATTCCGACTGACTGGGAAACAGAACATTCAAATCTTATTAAAACAGGTCAAAGGGTACTGTCAACTCCCAAATAGACTTTATTACGACGAAATAACTACTCAGATTAACAGAGTATGCTTTCCAGATATACTGGAGAAAATTTGAGACAATGTTGATGAAGGATGGCAAAGAGTCGAGTGGATGAAATTACTGCTTTTAAGAGAAATTTAGAACAACTTGTAATCAATTCACTGTAACCCAAATCAAGTTTCTAGAATAAGTTTTCGCAAGAGCCATTACCCTGAGCGTCCATCTCGCATACTATATCTTGGAGTTGGCGTATTTATACTTTGGGCTATTTATAGAACCAGGTTTCATTGTTTTACAGAAAATGTACCTTCTTACGAACACTGAACGCATGAATGAACAAAACAGGCTATTATCTTCCCCGTTATTGTTTTTTCTTTAGAACATTAATAAAAACATTTATTCGTGAAAAAAAATATTAAGGAAACATTTATTCCTGGGGAAAAGTTCAAAAATAGCCCAAGGTGTGAATACGCCAACTCACATATATAGTACTTATGGATGGTCCGGGTAATGGGCTACTGGACTTCGTAATCCACTTTAATCTTTGCCATCCTCTATCGAAAAAGTTTGAAAAGCATATCAGGACATTCGCATGGTATTTCTCTTCTAATTAAGGGTGTTATTTCGGATGACAACGCCTTTCGCTTATTCAAGGACGTATATTACATAAAATAAGCCATGCCCAGACTATTTTAGTTCCTATATTAATTATCTTAAGAATACCCATAAACACAATACTAGGTCATCTGCCAAAAATATTACAACACCAATTTCTCATAGAAACTCTGGACTAAAAACATTGCATGTAAGTGCTACTTGTCTCTGGAACAATCTTGAACCGTCCAATAGGAATATCAGCTGCACAATAATTACTACTGAACCGTCCTATAGGAATATCACCTGCACAATAATTACTACTGAACCGTCCAATAGGAATATCAGCTCGCACAATAATTACTACTGAACCGTCCTATAGGAATATCACCTGCACAATAATTACTACTGAACCGTCCAATAGGAATATCAGCTCGCACAATAATTACTACTGAACCGTCCTATAGGAATATCACCTGCACAATAATTACTACTGAACCGTCCAATAGGAATATCACCTCACAATAATTACTACTGAACCGTCCTATAGGAATATCACCTCACAATAATTACTACTGAACCGTCCTATAGGAATATCACCTGCACAATAATTACTACTGAACCGTCCAATAGGAATATCACCTGCACAATAATTACTACTGAACCGTCCAATAGGAATATCACCTGCACAATAATTACTACTGAACCGTCCAATAGGAATATCACCTGCACAATAATTACTACTGAACCGTCCAATAGGAATATCACCTGCACAATAATTACTACTGAACCGTCCAATAGGAATATCACCTGCACAATAATTACTACTGAACCGTCCAATAGGAATATCACCTGCACAATAATTACTACTGAACCGTCCTATAGGAATATCACCTGCACAATAATTACTACTGAACCGTCCAATAGGAATATCACCTGCACAATAATTACTACTGAACCGTCCTATAGGAATATCACCTGCACAATAATTACTACTGAACCGTCCAATAGGAATATCACCTGCACAATAATTACTACTGAACCGTCCAATAGGGATATCACCTGCACAATAATTACTACTGAACCGTCCAATAGGAATATCACCTGCACAATAATTACTACTGAACCGTCCAATAGGAATATCACCTCACAATAATTACTACTGAACCGTCCAATAGGAATATCACCTGCACAATAATTACTACTGAACCGTCCAATAGGAATATCACCTCACAATAATTACTACTGAACCGTCCAATAGGAATATCACCTGCACAATAATTACTACTGAACCGTCCAATAGGAATATCACCTGCACAATAATTACTACTGAACCGTCCAATAGGAATATCACCTCACAATAATTACTACTGAACCGTCCAATAGGAATATCACCTGCACAATAATTACTACTGAACCGTCCAATAGGAATATCACCTCACAATAATTACTACTGAACCGTCCAATAGGAATATCACCTGCACAATAATTACTACTGAACCGTCCAATAGGAATATCACCTGCACAATAATTACTACTGAACCGTCCAATAGGAATATCACCTGCACAATAATTACTACTGAACCGTCCAATAGGAATATCACCTCACAATAATTACTACTGAACCGTCCAATAGGAATATCACCTGCACAATAATTACTACTGAACCGTCCAATAGGAATATCACCTCCACAATAATTACTACTGAACCGTCCAATAGGAATATCACCTCACAATAATTACTACTGAACCGTCCAATAGGAATATCACCTGCACAATAATTACTACTGAACCGTCCAATAGGAATATCACCTCACAATAATTACTACTGAACCGTCCAATAGGAATATCACCTGCACAATAATTACTAGTGAACCGTCCAATAGGAATATCACCTGCACAATAATTACTACTGAACCGTCCAATAGGAATATCACCTGCACAATAATTACTACTGAACCGTCCAATAGGAATATCACCTGCACAATAATTACTACTGAACCGTCCAATAGGAATATCACCTCACAATAATTACTACTGAACCGTCCAATAGGAATATCACCTGCACAATAATTACTACTGAACCGTCCAATAGGAATATCACCTGCACAATAATTACTACTGAACCGTCCAATAGGAATATCACCTCACAATAATTACTACTGAACCGTCCAATAGGAATATCACCTGCACAATAATTACTACTGAACCGTCCAATAGGAATATCACCTCACAATAATTACTACTGAACCGTCCAATAGGAATATCAGCTCGCACAATAATTTTAGAAAGAGCTTACATAATAAACTACTGAAACATAATGCCACTTTAGACCATTTTAACACTTCTAGAACCTACTAGCTCATCATCATTTTAAAAGTATACATATTGATATTCTTTATGTACAGATACTGTTTGATACTATATACTAGTATACCTAAACAGGTAGTGAATGCTCAGTCAAGGAAGTGTATTAGAAGAGAACCTACAGTAGCACTTTGGCAGGAAAAATATATTACTGGGTGATAAAAATGCCAAGGTGTTCTAAGATGAATATATTTTGTAGTTTTGTATCGATTGAATCCTGTTTGAACTGTATCTATCTCAAAAGTTGTCCCGATTTATTTTCATTTTGTCCCGACATATCAACGATCTCCCGGTAAATTCCCTGAGCCTACCAATTCCCGACATCCAGCCGGCACAAAAAACTGCTGTTCTCCCCGGTGAAGTTTAAACACCGGAAATCAACTGTAATTGAGAATGTAATTGTAAATACTAATTGTATTTTGAACCGGTTGCTTGACTTTTAATATCGAAGGCCAATAGCCGAGAAAATTATTTGCTGCTCACCATCTTGATAACAGGAGAGATCACTGATAGCTCACACTGAGTTCGCCTACACGTCAACTAATTATTACACAAGGATCGCATACACAGAAATGCATTAAAGAACGGTTGAACGTAGCTATTAACCCTTGTGTAATGTCACGTGACGATCAGATCCGTGCAAAGCATTGTGGTAAAAAAAGACAATAGAAGTGATGCATTGTGGTAAAAACATTTATCGAGATTTGGACCCGCTTACAGATTAGAACTGCTGCATTGCTCGCTCGCTTCAGGCTCGCTCGCTGCGGCAGCAAATGTATACATCTGTAATTATGTCCTCCGTTCGTCTAATGTGAATTCACTACTATATCTTGACAAGTAGTCATTAGTTTTCAAAATCATTACTATTTATTATTATTATTATTATGATCACTCAATATCTATCATATTATGTACAATTATGATTCTCTTGTTACTTTTCCATCTGATTTTATTTATAGTCTTTATCTTAGTCTTTCTTAACTTAATTTAATGAGGGCCATTATGTAAACTACCGGGAAACCGGTAATAATGTTTGTCACCCTCCATAAATAAAGATTCTACTACTACTACTATTTAGAAAAAATATTTTGTTTGGCATTAGATGTAATAGCCATTGGACCTGCTTGTCTGGTTTTATACTGTATGTTGTAGTGAATTCAACTCCAACAATATTATTTCTATTCAGGTTTCGCTAGATATGGAAAATGTTACCGACTGCCAGTTGGTGCAGTTAAAAAGTGACGTTAGGACTGGGTTCCGTATCTGGTACTATAGCAACAACTCGCACGAATTCAAGCACTATGACTTTGAAGCTGAAGACGAAATTGCAGGTATGTAAGTGTAAAGTTACACATCAATCTACATATGGAAAGCCTTAGGGACGGACCATTAGATTATTGATGGGGGGGTTGCGCAAATCCCCCAAAAAATATCGAGCAAGCTCTTCTATCGGAAAAAAAATATCGAGCAACACAATAATCAAGAAAAAAAATATCGAGCAAGCACTAGCTGGTCTCATACGCATTTACAAATTAAATTAATAAAGGGAAAGAAATAAACCAGGGAAGAAGACTGGTTTGTTGTTATGAACAATTTCCACAGGAAACCCAATACAGATCTGAAGATCACACAGACTGGTTACCAGGAATCAGTCAACATATGTAAATTATCCAAGATGGCCGTAATCCGAAGACAGCCAGATAAACTGATGGGACGATCGATCGCAAAAAGTCACACGCACTCATAAATCGAAACTTACCCTGTATTAACTGACTGTATATATTTCGGAAAGAAGTTATCTGGTAAACGATGAGTTCTCACTGGCCTAGTGGATATAGGGTTATAGGATCATGTGTACTGTACGCAATGTTGGCCGACGTAGGCGGTCGATGGTTGGCCGACATATCGGCCGACTGTCGACCGACCCGCGGGCGACTGCTGGTAGCGGATCGGTCAAGGGGTGGCCGACATGTCGGTCGACAGTCGGCCGACACGTCGGTCGATTTCCCCCCTCCTACTGTGTATGTGTCGGCCGATAGTGGATCGGTGGTATATCGGTAAGGTGTCGGTTATATGCCGGTGGGGTATCGGTGAGATGTTAAGTTAAAATTATTATAGTTATATATATTTTCTTACGACCAAAATAAAAGTGAAAAGCTCAATTTTTATAGTAAGCTGGACAATGTCAAAAAGTGCCAACTATATGGGAAAAAAGAAACCTTACTCTTTATGGTCGCATTAATATAGTTAAAACTTTAGGTTTGTCAATATTGGTTTACAACGTATCTGTATTATCATTACCTGAGGGGTTTGCGAAATTAATGGATACTACTAGTTACGTATTCATATGGAAGAATAAACCACCTAAGATTAAAAAATCAGTCAACTATTATAGGTCCAAAACAAAAAGGCGGCTTGGACATGATCAATTTTGAAGACGTCGAAAAGGCAGTTAAATTAAATTGGTTACGAAGACTGGCAAATAAACAGGTATTAGCTTGGAAAATAATCCCGTTAAACTCTATAAAACAATATGGAGGGACTTTTTGCTAAAATGTATGTACGATGCGAAATACCTCGTTTGCCTTTGTTTTACAAACAAATTCTCGACTATTGGCAAGACATAAGGCATACTTGGTTCAAACAGTACCCAGTCATTTCCAATGACGCGGAAATAATATGGAATAATAGAAATATCAAAGTAGGTGGCAAACCCATTTTTTACAAGACTTGGTATGCAAAAAAAATTAATAGCATAAAATATTTCCTTGACGAAAATAATAAACCTTTGACATTCAACTGCTTTAAAAGAAAATTTGGCATGGAAAACTCAGAGTTTTTACGCTTTGCAGGTCTAATAAATGTTATCAAGACACATAAAAAGCGTTTGAAGGATTCACTGGAAGAACCCGATCCGTTACCTAACCCCCCAATATAGAAAAGATGACTGCCAGAAAAGTCCGTAACACCCTCGTTGAATTACAATTTAAGAAACCAACTGCTGAAAAAATAATTAAATCGCGAGGTTTTTCGGAAACAGATATCTCTCTGATTTACTCCTTGCCTTTTATGGTCACAAAAGAAATCAAACTGAGCTTATTTCAGTTTAAGATCAATCACAATATTCTTCCCACAAACGACTTTTTATTTAAAGTAAAAATTAAGAATAGTAATGAGTGCCCCTTTTGTAAAGAGAAGCACACTCCTGAGCACCTCTTCTTTGAATGTGCAGAAGCTCAACGTTTCTAGATCTGGCATCGTTTCAAAACCTTCTGGCAAACTCAAACCTCGGAAACGATAGAAACGGATAAAGCTTGTATTATGAATGGGAAAATAAAGCAAACAATAACTGCGAAACTTTTAAATCATGTACTGATAATTGTTAAATATCACATGTACACTTCATTTATTAGAGAAACATCCTTTAATTTTCAAAGTTTTCTTATCCTCTTGAAAGAAAAACAAAAAATCGGAAAAGAATGCGCAATTACAGAGAAAGGTATAAAAAGACACCAAGAGAAATGGGAAGCATTAAGTGAATGGCTTAATACATAAATGTAACTTAATACACACAAATGTCACAACTATTCAACCTTATGGTATTTTTGGCTGTATGTATATATGTATTGTATGAAAAAAAAAAATATAAATAAAAAATAAAAAAGAAGAAGTTATAATTAAACTATTCTGCATACTGTTTTCACTCAAATAAACAGTGACTCTTTTGGATTTTTTTTACCTGGAAGGTTTACTGTATTGAATATAATTCAGTCTAAGTATAGTAATATTCCTTTCTGTTGCGGTATAAAATGTTCCTTTATACAATTAAATCTCTCATAGTGACTCATGAAATTCCTTCAAATGCAACGTTTAATATAATATCTTAATTTGTGTTTTTTAGTGTCTTTTATGCATCCGCTCGCGCAAGATCGATTGCGTATATAAATCGCTATATCGCACCGTTTTGGTCTGGAACAGGGTACCGATTTTTTTTAATCTGAAGGGGAGATTTCGCCTTGAATCTGGAATAGAGTAGCAACAATAGGGCCATTTATACGAGAGGAAGTTAGCCGCACCGCTTAGCTAAGCAGCGAACGATTCGTATAAATGGGTCAATTTAAACTGAAGTTCGCGACTAATACTGACACATGTATAGGCCGAGCTATCCCAATGAATTCGTCGATACTTAAACCCCGCGCCGGCTCCCAGTATTCGACATAAAATAACATTTGAAAATATTGGGGTCGCTACGATTTATTAATAAGCATCAATTTTTTTTACTGTAGGGCTCGGTTCTAATTCTAATATATACTCCGCGCACTCCAATCGGAGTATAATGCAGAGGCGCATGGCTGGAAAATAAATAAAGAGCTGCTAGTTTATGCTATCTAAAGTTTACAAAGGTTAGCCTTGTACGAAAGCATTAAAAGTTGTGGCCTCTACAACCTTTGAAGTACATATACGGTAGCTGAAAATATCACAGTCACCGTTACCTCGGCCGACTGTCGGCAAACTATCGATAGCTATTGAGTGTCGGTGATCAATCGGACGACTGTCGGTGCATCATCAACCATGTCGGCCGACATACAGAATAGCCAAATCTCGACCGAGTAGCGGTCGACTCTCGTCCGACCCTCGGCCGCCTATCGGATGACCGTCGGTCGACATGTCGACCGATACGTCGGCCGCGACCGATACGTCGGCCGACATTGCGTACAGCACATGCACATGATCCGGGTTATAAATGTTCGTAGGTTTATACACATTTTTGATCAAAAAATAGATCAAGTTGAAATATTTATATGAAATATAAATGGTAATGATAGGTTTTGGGTACCAGTTTGTGTTTCATCACTTCTGCTGATAGAGGGCTGATCTCTATGTGGTGATTTCTTGCTTTGACTGTCCTTTTCCCCCTTTTCTCTTAGCCCGTTTGTCAGTTGCCATTAATTATGTGGCTTTCTTTAATTTCCAAGGCCCAACCAGGAATGCTACTTGAGCGAGCGGGAGTGCGTGCACCGTGAAAAAAACCCAGTCACGCTAAAAAAAATTAGGATTGTTGGTACAAAATATATTGCATTAATATAACTGAAAAAATATTTAGGTAAGTTCAGAAAAAAATATCGTGCAAGGTCATGGCGCTTTAAAAAGATATCGTGCAGGGCTAGAATCAGAAAAAAAAATATCGAGCAACTAAAATTCTCGCAACCCCCCATCAATAATCTAATGGTCCGTCCCTTAGATATAATTAATTTATCGTGTTCCACACAGCCTCTGCTTTGTGTCAGTCGTAGCCGAGTCCCAGGCGTTCTTGCTGGAAATTTTACTGATTGGATTAATAGGTTCCCTGTGGTTTGTGACATCACTGCTCAAGACTTGATGAGCCGTGACGTCACAAACCACAGGGATCCCATTAACCAAATCAGAAAAATTACCAGCCAGAACGCCTTGGACTAGGGGCTGTCATTGTCGTCGTCATCATATTTTTTTCATCATACATCATCTTTAACTTCATAATCATAATTGCTATTTATTTTGTTGACCATCCAAAGACATCATCGTCAAAAAACTGAACCATATACTGAGGTCAACTGTCAGTCAAAAACGACAAGAGTTTCTGGCGAACAGGGAGAGAAAAACAGACAGACGAAAAAACCCCAGATAGCAGAGGGAGATGCTGCGACAGCGCCACATTGTTTATAGTATTGTACAATTTGTAGTACACTGTAGGTGATTGATGTAGTTGTAATTTTAGCCTGTCAGCGGCTCGTCTGCGTGTTTTCGGATTGGGCTATCCCCAAACTAATCAGCCACCGGAAGAGCCGGCAGCAGGCTATTGTAATTTGTGCTTTAATTACTAGATACTGGGTGTGTTTTCACTAGGACATGTTTGACTAGTTAAACATAAAAAATCCGAAAAGACAGTGAAAACACTTCGGTTGAAGTTCACCGAGCAAAGTGTTTTCATTAGGAATTTTGCGGCTTAAACACCCGAAATCACAGCCAAGTTACTACCTCGGGAGATGGTATAACTTGTCCTGCCGCATGCCGCGACCAATCACTGCACATGAACTGACAGACGCCTGTCAGATTATTTATTCATCTGGCAAAGCAAGCACTGATTTAGCAGACCTTTTGCATTGCACGTGTCGCTTCTTAGAATCGCCAGAGAGCAACAGCTACCTGCTTCTCTACGAGAATCGCTTCACGCAGGATTGTATTTTGCTTCATAAGTTGTGGGCCAACGAGGCCGCAGATCAAATAAAATTTTCCCTGCTTACTCTGAAATGCTCACGCCACAGATGTTCTTGATAATTGTCGACCAAAAGGTGCTCAAACCAGAACTGTGGTCTTGGATATACCCAGACTGATTTCCTTCTTCTGCGATTACCTCCGTTCTGTTGCTGTATTGCGAGAAATGCTGCTACCTTCTTCTTCGACTCATTTGAAGTGACATTGATCGCAATTTTTGTAAAAATCGCCTTCGTTTTCGCATAAATACAGCAAGAATTAAAATCAGAGCGGTAAACACGAATGCTTGCTCTCCCGCCATTTTTTCGAATGCTGCGGTTGGTAATTAGAACCACTTATCATACCAACGCCTCAGTATAAGTCGGTCTGTAAACCGGCAAACACCTCAAGGAATGTTATACCAGAAAAATGCGCTAGTGAAAACACACCCACTAGACAGTTTTCGTAGAAGTTATCCTTTCCTTATGGGTGATTAAAGGGGCATTGTCATGGAGAATTTCTTTAAAACGAAACTATACAAAAATAACAACACATTGAGATAGACGAGTAATACCACGTGAACGTCTTGATTGCTTTCCAAACTTTTTCGATCTATGAGCCCTAGCTAGTTATCATATATTTAAAGGCAAAAGTGGAAAACAGAATGACCGACATAGGAGAAACAGTTATTTGCGTCATGTTTCAATGATGTCATTTAAAGTGCCTATAACCCTTTTGCAATTTTTATTGTTTACGAACCTCCGAAGAGTTTTGAGTACTTCTGTGAAGAAAGTTTTGGTTTTGAGTGAATACTTTATGTTATACGCTTGTTTGAAATCGTGTAAATGTGACCTTTCCTGATCCATGACCGCGTAAGCAAAAGCCTGGGTCGATACCTGTATTTACGTCATATTGACGTCATATAATTAATTCGGCTTTGCAATCATTTGAAGAAATACTTAACATGTTGACTAAAATGACTTTTTTCTTTACTAACAACTCACAAACTGTGTATATTTTCTATGCATCGATGTTGTTGTGATAGAAAGGCGCCATGGAGAACAATGCATTAATGAGGTGACGAACATACAGGTTTCGACCCAGGATTTTACTTACGCGGTCATGGGTCAGGAAAGGTCACAAAAGGTCACATTTACATGATTTCAAACAAGCGTAGAACATAAAGTATTCACTGTAAACCAAAACTTTCTTCACAGAAGTACTCAAACCTTGTCGGAGGTTCATAAGCTATCAAAATTGCAAAAGGGTTATAGACACTTTAAGTCACAAGTCAATAATATTGCAAGGATCAAATGTCTGACGCCTGAAAAACAACCTGAAAAATAAACACATTCAGTGTTGACTCAGTTCATTTTCAACGCATTAGCATAATGTGACTTAAATGACGTGATTTCACGGATTTTTCATGCATTTAAAAATAATATTACAACCATAAATCACCCTAACACGATTTAAAACACTTTACTGCACACAAATGAACGATTACTGGCCAGGGCTCAAAAGTACAAAAGCTCATTCTAGAAACTTGATTTCAGCTTACAGTGTCTACAGCCGTGAAAGTTTCTCTTAAAAGCAGTATTTTTCATCCACTCGAAACTACACCATCCTTTATCAAAATTGTCTCAAATGTTCTCTAGTGTATCTGGAAAGCATACTCTACCAATCTGAGTAGTTATTTGTTGTATTTCGTCATGAGAGGGGTTGTCAGTGCCCCTTTAACAGTTAAAAAGGATGATGATATTTTCAGCACGTAATGCGCATCGCTGAAGCCAGGGAGGAGCTCTTTGGGAGATTTTAGACTTAGAAATAATAACATCACCAGATCCAGATTGGGTGCCTCCTCCGCAGGCAACTCCCGTAAAACTCTCCTGTGCAGACCGGGATTCCTATCTGAACCTTCCACAGGAAGCCCGCTCAGATGATCCTTCCACCACAGGAATCCCGGTGATTCAAATTTCTTGTTTGTTATTATTTAGGAGTTGCCTGCGGAGGAGGCTAAGTAAGACCTGCGCCCAACAAAATTACAGGGCAAGTTAACCTAAAATCAACCCAACCTATATACAGAGATGTATTCGAAAGACAAGTTCTGCTGTTTTATGTCTGTTGGGCATCTGGCATCTATGAAGACAAAATCTGAAAACCTTCCTCACAACCTCCGCTATGTACAGACGGCTCAAGTCTTGTTATTTTTTTACGTCCGGTACGGGCAATAAATTAGTTTTACCCCAACATTGAAAAGCTGAACAAATGGCTTCTAATTGCGGACCATTGTTTTGTGTGTGATTTCTTTTCCTTGGTATGAGACGTACGATATAGGGAAATTTGAACGCAATCGAGCCGCCACACAAGCTCGCTTTATCAGCAGAGAATCAGTTATTTTTCGAACTTGAAAACTAATTTTCTCTTCATAGACGCGCAACACTGACAGAAATAAAATAAATGGTAGATATGTGTAACCATGAGATCCAGTTCCAAGTTATCGTAAAAACCAATCCAGATTTTCTCCAAGTTTTATTATTCTGAATCGTCTATAATCTGGAATTAGACATACTGATAGTTTAAAAAAATCGGACCCAAATACCGCTACACAAGTGTTAGAGTAGAAGTTGGAATCATTGAAGTAGGAGTTGGAAAGTGCTTGGGAGTTAACATATAGGAAGCAGCAGTATGCGAATGACAGGAATGCACAGCTATTAGTTTCAAAGGGAACCTCCACTGAGAAACATGTTTGTTATGGATGCCTAAATCTAATGCCGTTCGTTTCCTGTAATTTGTACATGAGAACAATAACCCATTTACAGGTGACAAACACAGCATTAGATTGAAGTATCATAACAAACACTGGACCCTTTCAATTGGTATTGGATGTAGTCATTAAGGACACGTGGCATACCCTTTCTTGTAACACAAGCATTTGAAGCTGTTTTGGTGTTTTATTTTTGCAAGGGTCCAAGAGATCAAAGCTTGTGAACATCATTTCACGACACCGTTAATAAGCTATCATAATATCAAATGAATGCAGTGACACTAAATGCCCTTTTGTGATAAATCACGGTTTCTGGGAAACATCACCCCCCAATTACCCTATATCATTATGACGTCACGGCTTGTTTATGAGGGGGACAGAATCGACTTGAACAATAGAATTTTGAACTAAATCTGCTCTGCTGAGAGAAATTTTACTTCGAATTGTCTGGTTTCCAGATATCAGCTGTATCAATGTTTATCCCACAATATTTACCGTATTTGGTGGCTGTTACCGCTATTCTACGTTCTACAAAATGCATTTGATAGCTATTTCCTTTGTGTTGTTGCTGTTTTGTCCCCCTCCCACGACCGTGATCCTTAGCGTTTAAACAATAGATTGTTTTGATTTGACGTCATAATGATATAGGTCAATTACATGTAATTACATGTAACCGTGATTGATCATCCCGTTGTGACAATTTTGAGATAACAAGGGCAGGTGTCGGAGATTTGTGTCTACGATTGTATCTTGAGCTATTTTCCAGCCATATCATCTGCAATTATATATCGAGAATTACTAGGAACCAACTAGTACTCTGTTTCATGATTTCTGCATTCTCACTGGTTCATCTGTGAAAAAGCCAGTCTTTCAAAAGCAAAAGAACACGGCATGTCCGTAACCTTATCTGTAATTTTATTGGATCAGCAGGACAAAAACAGACGTAATGACGTGCAGTAGTTTGAATCTGCTCCATTTGTTCCGGGTAGTCCGAAAAACAATGAACGTACTAAAAGTATTGAGTAAACGTGACTGACATTCCACAAGAGATCTGTTCAGGATTTTTAGTCAGGGAGCATCTGTAATCCCGTGGGATTTTTTTGAATATTTGATGCCACCTATCTAGAAGTGTCAAGGGGACCCTAAAGAACACAAAAAAAGTTGTCGGCAATTTTGCGACTTGCACCGACAGATTTTATGGCGGGTTTAAGTGAGGCATATATTTTCTAGCATGGAAACGAGGCTGGGTCACCAAAAGCCCTATAACTAACGTTATTATCAACGTATTGATGCCAAAATTGCTCATAGTTGATATTTCAATGTATTTGACATGACTAAGGACATTACATTAATTAAGCTGGTCACGTGACAATCTACGCATGGAAACGAGGCTGTACTAAAAACACCTAATAACTATCGTTAATGACAACGGATCGTTACGAAAATTGACCGTAGTTGGTATTTAATGAGTGTATCCCACATGACAAAAGACATTCACTTAGTTAAGGGGGTCACGTGATCAAGACCACATGGAAACGAGGCTGTACTATAACATGCCTTTAGCCATCGCTTAACTAAAAAAAACTGCCTACCGATATTTCTCATATGATACCAAGACTCCATAGACTTTTGCTCGTACTTGTATCTAAGTTTATCTGACATGTTTAAGAGTATTAGAGTAAGAATGATGGCCACGTGAGCATCTAGCATGGAAACGAGGCTGGTACATAACATGCCTCCTAAGCATCCCTAATATCTACAAATTGCTACCAAATAGCATCAAATTTGGTAATTTGCATTAGTATTGCAATAATACAGCTGTACAGGTGACTGTTATCAGGCTAATACAACACCCAATTCAAGAGCAATAGGCCTATCGGCCCCACTTCGGTGCCTTCTCACTAAGAGTCCTCGTGCCGTTGCTAATTTGCCCCCTGTTTTATATAAAACGGGTCTGGTTTTGTTACATTGCCAAGAGCAGCAAGTACATTATTCAGTCGTCTAGCTCGTCCTCTTCTTCTCCAATCCCCTCTTCATCATCACACGACTCGTTGCTGCCATCCTCATCGTCGGCATCACTATTGCATTCAGCGTTATCACAGGGCTCCCCTTCGTCATTATCGGAGCAGCTACAGAGAACGGTGCATTGAAGTCCCGCCTTCCGACACTGACATCGGTTAGTCGAACATCTCTCCTTGGCACAACCACACTTGACTAGCTGGAGGACTGCGTCAGGTGCTGGTTTTAGGGGCGTCATGACTGGAACCCATTCATCTTAAGAGAGAGAAATGCAATATATAATCATTATTAGGAACTAGTATATTTTATAATTATTTTTATACAATGTGCACACCTTTCTCCAATTTCCATCCATAATTCTCCGGCGAAGGTAGCTCTGGATTTGGTACAATATCGTTGTACCATACCATGCTCTGGTAGTGGGCTCGCATTGTGGCCTCCTTCAATGCAGCGTGCGTTGGGGGGAGTCTTTCCGACTGTGCTTGTTTCTTTCGAAACAAGAGCCATCTCAGATCATTGACGTTTTGGAGGCGTGTCTTTGGTTGGTACAGCTTGCAGACTAGTTTCTCAATTCCAGCAACAGTCGTTGGTGTTGGTTGCGCAGTTGTGCCCAATTCTGCAAGTGCAGTGACGCTGTCTTCGTCAGCCTCAAGGAACGCTTTCCAGCACAGCAACTTCCCTTTACCTTAACAGAAAAAGATAATGATGTTATAGTATGTTATATTTTCGATTTGTTTGTTTGCCATTTGTAAATCAAAAAGCAAATTAGTTTAAAAAAAACACGTTATTTATCTTACCTGCAAAGCTTCCGGTAATATCTGCTCCACTCCACGCATGGAAACCTGGAAGTGCCGCAGTTCTTGAAGCTCCAAGAGCACTAACGATGGGGCCAAGTTCTATCTTTCTATGGCGTTGCCCTTTCCCGGTCACAAATGACGTGTTCTCGCACATCTCTGGAAATCGCCTTAGAGCGAGCACAAACACGTCTGTGTCTGGCGAGATAATTCTGATGCTGGTGGCTCCCGAGGTTGTAGCATCGACAGCATGTAGCAACAGCTTGGTGTCTGCCTCCTCGTGATTGCTCTCTAGGTGAGCCACATCTCTATGGGTTGCTTGACATTGACATCCCCAAGCTACGACCACCTGCTTTCCAATCTGGCGTCCCCTCTCCAATATCTTTGTAGCTAGATACTGGGTCAGCTCTGCTTTCGTCTTAACATGAGCGAGGAGCCTCTTCATCGGAGTCTTGGTGATGTGGGTTGAGTCGGTAATCTTGTAGTAAATTGGAGTTTGTCCACCTTGTCTTGACACCCGCGTCGCTGTCTTCAAAGACAATGGCACATCATATCTGAAAAATAAAAAATGGTTAATTTTTGTAATCGCTAATCAAGCCTACTAATACATTTCAATGAGCAGTAAAAAACGGGGAATATCACTGACCTGTCAAATATAAGTCGTACTTCATCGCTACCGCCGTACTTAAGAAAGATGTGCGCCGTGAAGTGATCTGCTAAATGTGAGCAATGCTTGACCCAGTCCGGCTTATCCAGGGCCTGTACCTCTGCCATTCCGTCGATAATAGAGACGTTCATCTGTTGAGCTGGTATCTCTGCACTAGTAGGGTCATTCTGCTCGGTATTGCCGCCAGTGTGTCGTCTGTTATCTATCTTCTCGAGGATGTCCATTAAGACGCTCTTAGCTGAACAGTGTAGCATGGTTCCATCTGAGGCAAACATGGACTTGGGCACAACGTTGAACTCAAATTTGCCTATAGCTTCCTTGACGTCAATTTCAGGGCGCGACTTGCATACCATTGACATGCGGGCGAAAAGGGAGCGATCTTCCTTGAGCTCAACCACTATATCGTTGGCCTTTACTCGGACAACTTTCGCCGTACTCTTCCATGTGTTCAGCTTGCGTTTCTTCATGGTGGACCAAATGCTCAATTTGTTGGACTTGATCCTCTCTTCTACAAAGCGGCCAAACAGCTGGTTACCGATAGCACTCTGCTGGCAGAGATCTTCTTTGGTTTTCTCGGGCATCACAACCTTGGTTGCTAGATTGTAGAGGTCACTGCCTTCTTCCAAGAAAGGATTGGTGAAATTTCTGATGGTTGTGGCTAACTGCTCTATGTTCTTCTCTTGTCGCGATCTTACAGCATTAGTGAGACTGTGATGTTGCTTGGCTGTCTTAGGGGAAGTACCCGCCATCTGTTTGGCTTGCTCTGCCAGTCTGGCTAGCTCTGGTGCGATAAGGAAGTACTTTGTGCGGGCATTGGGATTAAGCGTTATGCCAATTAGCCCCCCAGAAACCTTCATCGACCGGTTAACATGCTCTAGGGCATTATCCGCGCCGACTGCACAGAACGATACACATGAGTTCTTATTCACAACCCAGTTCCCTTGCTGGAATTCCTCATATATCTCCGGATCTGTTTCTGGGAGCATCTTCATCTCGGCCAAGTACAGAGGAATCATGCGTGCATAGTTCAACATGTCGTGTGCGAAGTAGTACTTGGTAAATACCTCCAGAGCTTTTAGATGTAGATCCCAGTTTCCCGTTCGAACTGCGCGGATGAATGTCATCATCTCCATCACCATTCGCATGTACTGACGCACAAACTTGAACAGCGGAATCTTGCTTTGCCTAGCATCAAATGCCTCCATCTTCTCTATGATCTTCATGGATTCTAAGGCTTTCTCCAGTTTGTCGTGCGCCTCTTTCACTCGTTCCTCGGAGCCATCTACACAAGCATCGCCAAGTTGCTGAGATAACTGCTCAAGACATTGGTGCGAACTGGGGTCTTCTTGAAACACAGCTTCTTGGTACATCGAGAACAGTGCCTGTAGCGTAATCATATGGGCCGTCTCCGCTCTCTTCACATGCTTTCCTTCGGTTATTTGCTTTACAGTTGAAGGGCCGTACAGCTCCGATTCGATCCAACATGTATCTATTCCACTGTTATCCGTGTATGCACCGATTGCTCGTAGGTCAGCCATTACTAAATGAAGCTCACCGGGACGGAATAATAGATGGTCGAGGTCTTGGCGAGCAATTTGCAGTTTCTTCGCTGGTTGGTATAGTCCCAGATCAAGGGAGATGACTGTCTTCCTTTCCGGGCCCATCACTTTTACCTTGATATGCTGGGCTTGCATTAGGACTGTGAGCAAGGTCTGCCACTCGTGCGCTGGTGCTGCAATCAGCGGTGGTGCTCCAACTCGCGTTACAGGTAGTGTATCAGTGAGTAGGGAATTGTATGCGGACCACACCGGTACATCTGAACTCTTCTCTGCCGCTTGGGTTTCGGTTTGTGTTTCCGTCACTTCCGTCGGAGTGTTCGTTGGAACTCTCGTCAAACTGCGGCCAAGGAGCCATGCAAAATCTTGCCTTCTTACTTGTATCGGGAGATCACTCTCGGAAAATAGCCCAAATCGAGGGTATACAGAACCAACGGGCTTCGCGGGAGGTGCAGGACATTCCAGGAGTGTTGTAATGGTGTCGGGTAGATCTTTGATTGAGCGACCTTTGAGTGTGGAGTCGATGGTTAAGTCCGGTATCTGGTCTTGAGGATCACTTCTTTGGTATATAGCCATCGCTGTACCATGGAACGTACGTTTCCCATCTGGGGTGTCTTCAGCAAAATCCACGTTGTCGATAGCAAAGAAGACGTGCCTACCCATTACTATATCTGGAGGTAGATATACGCCGTCATTCTCAGCCATACGCTTAAGAACACTTGATTCCATTTGCGCCTCTACTCGTAGGACTCTGTTATAATCAACAGACATCCCAAAACCGTGCATCAAACTTATCAATTCTTTGCTGCGGACCGCCTGGTGGATAGCCAGGCCAATGGCTAACTACTGAGGCATTTCGGTTGTCAACCTTACAGTTTCGGACTTCTTGTTCCTCAACTGGCGATCCGTTAGGCACATGGAAACGGTACTTTGAGTTAGACTTATCGCACGCTTGTGTACCTCGTTCGACTTCTTTTCGGCCGAAAGTAAGTTGTTTGGACCGTGTATGACCCACCTGAAAAAACTGTACAGTTCCATAGGCACATTATCATCGGGAATGTCTAGAGATCCAGCGAATTCCCACTTCTCACACATCTTGATAGATTTTCTTAGTGTAGAAGCGGCGTGAAACAAAGTTTTCATTTCATTATCGGCACTTTGGTCTTCAGCCAGTTGGATTGCAGCATCTCTAGTTTTCTTCACGCTTACTCTTTCTGGCTCATTGACGCGCTTAGGTGTATGGAACTCGATGTCCGGGATTTCGTATTGGAGTATTTGCTTCAGAGCCTTTCGTTTGCAGGTCGCATCAACAACATTATTTGCTTCTAGAGTGTTTTCAAATGCAGCTTGTAATTCTGACATGGTTACAATGTTGCCATCACGCAAAGCAATCTCCGTCATCGTCAAGAACTCTATTTTTGCTGCAACCTCGCTAGCTAATCTAGCAGTGGAGTCAATGGTGGATGCGGGCTTACGTAAAACATTGGTGACATTACTTGACCAACAGTTCTTATGGTATTTGATGTCAATTGAATGAGCATCATTTGCAGTAATTGCTGTATTTAGTTTTACTGAAAGTTTTTCATTTCCTGGTAATTTGACAGCATCCCGGAGCAATTCCCCTCTAGTTAATGTCCTAACGTTAAATAATATTTCCCTATAACCCGCCGGGCAATCGCAGAAAAAGCAAAGATCTTTGTTGAAAGGCGATGTTTGTGATCGAGTCAAGTGAGAATACTCTACATCTTCAACATTTCTAGATTTACGCCTCGACTCGTTTGGGCCGGCTAACTCCTTCTCGTATCGTTCCTTTGCTCTCTTGAGCATCCCTGAATGGACACATTCCTTGTAACAAGATCGATGCCATGACGATTGCTTTTGGTGAAGTTCCTCTGGTGAGATGTCTCTTAATTTCCCCCAAGCCTCAGAGTAACTCAAATTCCCATACCTTGCCCATTCTTCGATTGATTTCACTACTTTCTCATACGAAGCAAACGTTGGTTTCTCAACGAGACTTTCTTTGGTTGTCTTCTGACATATAACACACAGTGATAAATCTACCTTTTCCTTCTCGGGTTCTGCTAAAACAGAATCGAAGGCATCCGCCATAAGAGATCTAAAACGCTTGCCACGCTACATGGACTGCCAATCCAAGATGGCGGACACTTGGCCTTAACTCGATGATAAAGTCCGCTGACCAATCATACCGAAAGGTCTCATTTTTACTATTTGTGGAATGAAATGCATTGGTATTGAATATCAAGGCAAATGAGCGTAAGAAACCCTAGAATTTGTAAGATAAACTAAAAGAGTTTCAAAACAAGGTTTTTAGCATCAAAAATAGTTACGAGGTTTTTGATTGGACTCGTTTCAAAGCATGCAGTTATAGCAAGTGATCAGCTTGCATTACTACAGTAGCCCCTGGCTACTACATCAAATCAATATCTAAATCAACATCAATTATAAATTATTTTAGTAACAATTTGATGCTGACTTAGCGACAGCTTGTAGATATTAGGGATGCTTAGGAGGCATGTTATGTACCAGCCTCGTTTCCATGCTAGATGCTCACGTGGCCATCATTCTTACTCTAATACTCTTAAACATGTCAGATAAACTTAGATACAAGTACGAGCAAAAGTCTATGGAGTCTTGGTATCATATGAGAAATATCGGTAGGCAGTTTTTTTTTAGTTAAGCGATGGCTAAAGGCATGTTATAGTACAGCCTCGTTTCCATGTGGTCTTGATCACGTGACCCCCTTAGCTAAGTGAATGTCTTTTGTCATGTGGGATACACTCATTAAATACCAACTACGGTCAATTTTCGTAACGATCCGTTGTCATTAACGATAGTTATTAGGTGTTTTTAGTACAGCCTCGTTTCCATGCGTAGATTGTCACGTGACCAGCTTAATTAATGTAATGTCCTTAGTCATGTCAAATACATTGAAATATCAACTATGAGCAATTTTGGCATCAATACGTTGATAATAACGTTAGTTATAGGGCTTTTGGTGACCCAGCCTCGTTTCCATGCTAGAAAATATATGCCTCACTTAAACCCGCCATAAAATCTGTCGGTGCAAGTCGCAAAATTGCCGACAACTTTTTTTGTGTTCTTTAGGGTCCCCTTAACACTTCTAGATAGGTGGCATCAAATATTCAAAAAAATCCCACGGAAGTTTAAATAGTTACATATGCTCCCTGACTATTTAGAGGTATACTAATTTCGGAATAGATGGAATAAGTCCCCAAAAATGTACCGGAAGTCTTTTCTATCCCTATAGGATGAAACTTTATACTTGCAAGATATGTACTAAAAGATTGTCTTTCTGCTGAATACATATATATGTAACCGTATTCATATATGTGCAAAGTTAAATAAACTGCAATTTCTACAATGGTATCGCCGATGTAATCTTTACAGTGTTTGTAGTTACGTTAGGTGTAGAATCTTCAGCCCCGCACGTGTTTTGATTGTATTGTCCGTATTTTTTTTATTGTCCAGTGTATTTAGGGGGTCTCTTCTCTTTGAATGCCTGAAGACCCTCTAGTCTGTCTTTGGTGGGGATTACCTAAAAAACAACGAGAGCAAATACTCCATGACTGTATTGTTTACATACATACACGTGCTGATAGAATTGAACCCTATCGTTCGACCCATCCCGTTGTTCCAATTGAATTACCTGTGGCCCAACCAGTTCTTACTTCTAACCCTGCCCGGGATAGGAGAAGCCTATGATAGACGGGCAACCAGTGATTTTCATATAAACTGACCGGCGGCCCTAGCACACGTGTGGGATGGATGAAATCAAAGTAAATGTACAGAAATGATTAACACACGCTGCGTATAGATCTACAAAGAAATTCGAGCCGATCATGCAATAATCCATTTAGATCATGCAATAATCCATTTAGCGATCACCTCGCGCGAGATTTTGTCCATTTTAACAGAAAATAAAATAACTATTTGGTGCTGGCTATTAACCTTCAGTGTCGGTGAATATAGTGGTGAATATTTACCTCGCCGAAGCGGCTCGGTAAATATCCACCACTATTCACCTCCATTTCGGCGTATAATTGTTAAATATAAACCAATTTTTCCCCTAACTCTTGATTTGCTTAACGCACGCTAAACGTAACAATCTTCAATACGACCACTAAAACAATTAAATTCTGAGTATTCACTTGTCCCTTAAATCTCGTATTTCAGTTTCAAGCCTTGGAAATGGTACCAATTTCCGATTTTTCACCCTTAAGTAGGGTCAGGGTTGCGATATTTCCGCGGCACACCCCTACCTAAATTTCAAATGCAAAAAAATAGATGAAACGAGGCTAGAAAGGCTTCCGTTGTTTTTCTCATACAAAACCTCTAATTTCAAATGCCTAACTTTATTGCTTTTAAAGCTACAGCACTGAAATTTCACAAGATCACTAATGTCGATATGCTCTTTCACATGACAATGTTCATGTTTTCTGTACGTAAGGATAAACTATTGAAACGGGAATACACAGTTATCTGGTATGACTAAGGTGTACAGGTGCATGGCTACATACAGGCTACCAGGAGTATGGCCCCCTTACCTGTGCATAACACATCTCCTCTATGGTCAGGGCAGTACTCAGGTCAACCTGGAAAAGATGGGAGATGAGATATGAACTATCTTCTTCATTTCTGTACTATAGAGGAAAGAATTGTTTTAGCTGAGCAGAGATTAGGTGGCAAAAGAACAAGTCAGAAGTGCTGATGCAATAAAAGTGTAATCATACAGGAGCTGCAGTCTTTTGCCCCTTCTTTCAAACCTCCCCTCGTGGTTTTCTTTTAGATTTGCACTCAATATTCGCATGGTCAGACTGGATCAAAGTTTTTAAATTTTAGTGTTTTTTTTGTGAACCAGCAAAGACGAACAAATTAGGTCAGACTTCTGTTTGCAGCTTTTACAGTTCCTGCGTCAACTCTCCCTATTACATAGCCATACAACCAGGGTTCGATATTAACAGTTGTCCAGTTGTCCCGCGGACAACCAAAATTATGCTTGGGTAACCAAATCCCTATTAAACTATATGTAGTATCCCAACTATATAGACATGATAAATATAATCAAAGATTTGTAAGAGAAACAACATAGCCCGGCAACTCCACTTTGAGCTCTTTGCAGCAGTATCTCCAGACATGGTGTTTGTTTGTTGTTTAGTGCACCACAGACGCAAGGGCAACCTAGATATTCTTGGGGCAACTAAACCATTAGACTGCTATAGCAAGTCCCTTCTATCAGTCCGCTATTCTTTTAGAATGGGTAAACATGGTCCAAGATGGCTAACGATGGCTACACATGGCCCAATATGGTTCAATATGACTGGGTATAGAGCTATAAGTTGGGACTGCTGACTCCAGTTTTGTAAGTTTTGTACTGACCGTACCGTCAAAAGGGATTATACGATTTTCTTGACAGCTCCGCCCCCTAATACTCCCTAGGGATGTGTGGGCTCATCCTTTCTCGGTTTTTGCAGATAAAATTATATAGTTGATTTTATTATCTGAGCAGCAGTGCAGTCGCATGACTGAAACCGCTAAAAACTAGGGGTGTCAAGAAAACGAAGACCTAAGACCTAGAAAACGAAGACCTAAAGACCTAGAAAACAGACATAATGCACCAGTCAATTCCAGCGGTGCCCATCCCCGGGCATTATACATTTTTGAAAAACAAATTTCAAATGCCCCACTATGGGGCCAAACTGAGAAATAAGGCAAATGCCCCACCTACGGGAACATCCATATACCTTGAATCAAAGTGAAATGAATACGAGTCGGGGTTGACTTCATAAAGTAGTTCAAACAAGCAGTTCAACATTTAGCATTGGCCGTTAAATACATAGCCTGATTATCAGACGGTACGAGGTCGTCTGCTCACTTCCTCCCCCTCCCCGTCTGATGGACTTCATAGGCTTTCATGTTCCTGACGTCATAAGTTCAACCAATCAGAGCGAACTTTACACTTTTGGCAAAGTCTGGAATTTAAGGAATGTGCCCGCATATTTTTCTAATGGCGTTGGGGAAGAAGAACTTGAGCAGTGTGTCGACCGAAGTTGTAAAGTTTTCAGGATTTCGAAGCTATATCCAGAGCAGAAGGAAGCATTGGAATCGTTCATTCGTCGAAACGATGTGTTTGTGAATCTAAGTACGGGATTTGGTAAATCACTAATCTTCCTCTGCTTATATAAATCTCATGCATTTATAGATCTGAAACATTCTCCTAGGTTTTTGGCTTTTAGAAGACCAAATCTTTCATGGAATATTATGATTTTTCTGCAGGAGTGAACACACATACTGAGTATGTTATGGAAAAAGTTTCATGGCACTTTGGTGAATATTTTTGTTTTCAGAATTATGAACACACTTCCGTAAGTTCATGTACGGCAATGGCATATAAACTTTGCACAAAAAGTCCGGTTAAAACAATCTCTGGTACCAAAAAACTACAACAGGACAACTTCAGGGTCTTGTGTGACTAATCGCCATACATATCAAGCCTCAAAACGTATTAAAAATAAAAGTAAAAGCGTAAAAGTTCTAAGATCACAGTAATAAACTTTACGGCGTGGAATCGAGTCTGGTATTTCTTGTATGCACTCTCATACACTGTCGTGCAAATACTGAACGAAAACTTCCGTTTAAAAAGTTCCTGCTCTCCAAAGAACCACAGCAGCTCAAACAGGATACCATTATGAGAAATCGACAGAAGTTTGAAGCTGTAGAATGTTTTTTCCAGTGCATGAAAGCTGATAGATCCAACTAGTAAAAGCCGCTACTGCATCACTGTTTCTACACTTCACGCTTCAATTCTTATGCGTGTTCGTATTGACTCATTGTAAAAACAAAGGTTGATGACGTCAGGAACATGAAAGTCTATGAAGTCCATCAGACGGGGAGGGGGAGGAAGTGAGAGGACGACCTCGTACCGTCTGATAATCAGGCTATTAAATACATGAAAGAGAAAGATATAACATGCCTTTACATATACTCAGTACCTTTGATATAACAGATCTAAAGTAATCCTATGTGAAGTATGGCTGATTAGACTTAGTTAGAATACTCTTTGCTGCCTTACTAGCTTTAAATACACCCACAAGCTTTTGTAGCCGGCCTTGCTGGACAAGCCAGTCAGCCAGTCAGCCACGAAGTTCTCGCTTTTGCCAATAAACGCGCTTCCATTTACCAAGTTTGCTGAAAGTACGTAGTTGACAACAAGGGAAACAACGATCGAGGTTAGTTTCTAGTTTACAAGAATTATTTTCGGTAGTGTACAATGCCCTGCCATACTGTAAAAACACGCGATTACGTCAAATCGCGCCAAAAAAGGAACTGAACTTTGACCTCCGGTTGCCGTCCATAACTTTATGAACGTCTTTTGCTTATGCTGTCTAATGTCCGACCCCCAGGACGATAGTTGCAAATGCCCCACTTCCGGGATCTCATGTGTGCAAATGCCCCACCATGTCGGGGGGGGGGGGGGGTTAGGTTAGGGAGGGGTGGGCACTGCTGGAATTGACTGGTGCATAAGACCTTAACTGTTGAAGCTTACTTTACTTTGCGAAACTGTATTTTGTAGATTTAGAACTGAGCAAACTGGATAACAAGAGAACTGAACTCCCCCGGACTAGCGTATGGACTTGATTAGAAATGAACTGAGAAAACTGAACCGAGGAAATCGACCCAACAATTTTCTAGGTCTTACTAGGACTTCGTTTTCTAGATCTTAGGCCTTCGTTTTCTAGACACCCTAAAAACTAGTCCAGAATAAAAGGAGAAGAGGCTGTGTTGTTCCATGTCTCGCCATCGGTAGCCATCTTTAACCATGTTTAGCCAATGTCGGAATAGAAGGGACTTGCTAACAGTATAGATCCTTTGCATGTGACGTCATCAAAATTCTAAAATCTAAACTATGAGATATATGAAGCTGTTCTTTTAATATGATTTAGATATCGGTATTATCAGTAATTTTCGAAATATTTACGTCGATACGGTGATTTTTTTTGAGTTACAGTACTTTGAATTTTGTGACAGCCCAGGTCAGCGTGTTTCCTAAATGTCAAGGAAATCCATATATTTCGGCCAATTTCAAATTTTAGACTTGATAAACCTTTAAAAGTGATATCTAAAGTGTTTTGAAGTGAATGCTAATCATATTGATGGCAAAACAGCTTTATTTGTAGAGTACGTTTTTGGCCGACATCTTGGTGTACTAAAGCTGTACACCAAAATGGCCGCCGCATACTAATTACACTAAATTGTTCGAATATTATTTGGCGACAGCTCGGTTACGAAGTACTCTATTGCTCCAAAATTTCGGTCATTTCTATATTTTTACCTGCTCTATACACCGCATTAATTTTTTTTTACTAATATGAGTTTTGTCTTGAGGCAATTTTTTTTGTGACGTCAATGCAAATTAACGATCAATACTAAACTATGTTCTTTGGTTGCCCCTGGGACAACTAGACACAAACATTAATTTCAAACTCTGACAGTCGTCATTTCATTGGCACATTGTCAGTCTAAAACACGCTCCCAAAACCATTACAGTATTTTTATGGCTAGCTATATAAATCACCATTCCAACTTGTAGATGTTAGAGCAAATTAAGGTATAGTTATTTTAAGACCCTGAGGTCCAGCCAGGGACATCTCACAGAACAGACCGACGCTTAACCACTAAGTAACCTGGAGGTGTTAAAACTACATACCTCCATTCCCTTGTTTATTGCCAGTTTTGCCATCTTGACAGCTATAGGCCCTTGGTTGAGGATCTCCTCAGCAAAGGACAGAGCATGTTGATAAGCAGCATCACCATCCTCATTCTGATCAACAGCAAATTCAGCCAATCCTATAGCACCTGCCTCCATGCCACTAACCACCCGGCCTGTGAAAACCAACTCCTTGGCTTTGGATATCCCCACAAGGCGAGGCAGTCTCTGCGTACCACCTGAGTTTTAATAAATCACATTATTAAAACCTAAATCTATTGTCGGACAGCTAAACCTAATGTCGGACATATCGAACCTGATGTCAAACATATAAAACCTATTGTCGGACACGTCTAACCTTTTCTCGGACACGACAAACCTAATCTCGGACAGACTGAACCTATTCTCGGACAGACTGAACCTATTCTCGGACAGACAATCGCAATTTAACAATCCTTTGCGATGGATTTGGTTTTCATTTGTTTCGTTTACATGTACAGTAGTTTAATTACGTACATGTAATCATAGATTATCAAAGTGCAGTTGACAATGTTTTTGTATGAAAGGATTGGGCTTCCTGTTGCAACACATTTTATCAAATGTGTTACAACAGGAAGCCCAATCCTTTCATACAAAAACATTGTCGAACGCTTGGGTACACAGCGAAGAGTACTTTAAATTTCTACGGTGGCCCTGAAGTGACATGTGGAAAATGTGTCACTTTTTTCCATTTAGCATCTATTCTAGCGCTTTTTTTATGGTAGCAACTTTTTTGGGTAGTGCCTTTTCTTTGGTAGTGCATTCTTTTTTGGTAGCACCATTTTTGGGGGGTAGCATCTTTTTCTTTGGTACCGGTAGCACTAGAAAATCAGGTCACTTTAGGGCCACCAAAGTTTTGACTGGATTGTTCTGCACAAATTATGGCTGAGTTGATTTGACTGTTCAACTTCATCTTCAATCTAAAATCAAGGTACAGGCCGTGCTGACAAAACAGACCATGTTTGACTTGATATAGTTTGGACATCACACTTTCAGAATGCTCCAGAAGTAGTACTTGCAAACTTTTTAAACATCATTGCATTTGATTGGGAAAATAAGACCACTTTATATACCGAGCAAACAAAACCTGCCACTGCCTACTTTGAACTTGAGCGACCATTGTGTAGTTAACAGTTTCCTGGCTGAGATGACTATTTTCCAGATGGTGAGCCACATAGGAAAAATATCGATTTCTTTTGCCTGGGAAAGCACAGGTAGCCCACACATGACCACAGGGAGTCCAACACAAGATTAGTATAGGTTCTCCTTCGTCGAATGCAACTACTCCATTCAACATCTGCCAAAATCACAACTGAGGTTGTATAAATTTTAGGGTAGGTGGAAACGTTCTTAAACTTTGTGCAATGTGACTGCAGGGTTGCATCTAGAGGAGAGGCATTTCTTAAAACTTATTATTCGTTAAATTACGAGGCTGTGGGGTATAATTACTCGGGCTGCCTGTGGCAGCACCGAGTCTTAAAATGCAAGCCGTTATTTTTTTTGTTGGGTGTCGCAAAATGTCTGCGCATGCGTTAAAGGTCAAGTTCACCACCAATCAGATCGCACTGTGCTGGTCACGTAACACTCGCCAGGTTAATTTTTTTACAGAATTTAATACAGTATAATCAAGATGGCCCTCGGACTTGACGGACGGCTGTACATAGGCTAGTTTGAGGTACGTTTGGTAGGTTTTATGCCATATTTCATTTTACTTTCGGTCATAGTACATACCAGCGCAAACACCGTGGTCGGTAGTCCAACACTAAAATATTTTGACCGTGTTTTTGGCCGGTTTACCGATCTCGTATAAAGACTTGTGTACGTTATACTATACAAGTATACTGAATAGCTGATTTATAACGAAATATAGCGATTTACTAGCAAATATATATACTGTGGTTGAGCACTTATAGCTTGCTGTACTCTATCGAAGTCTGAAAACATCTGAATTCCTGAACTGTGAGAGGAACGTTAACAGTATACACGAAGCCAGAAATATACACATTCCGCACAGAATTATGATGAGACAAGCACTATTCAACTCTGAAGGTAAACTTAAGTTTAAATTAAAGATCTACTTTGGTCTTTTATTGTGGATTAATGTGTATGATTGTAATGTGAGTAATCTGTACAGGGTGTACATGCTCAAAGATATTCTAGTATTCTGTACGTTGTGTTTTTTAACAGCGATTATCTGTTTGAATTTGACGAAGCTTTGCCTGGGAAGAATCTTAATCTTATGGGAAATGCAACTTGTATATATCTTAAATACCAACAAAACATCCGGATCGGAGGCTGAAGAAATGGTAAACATAAATTTATATGAACACAAAGTGGATAAACAGCTTAAAGAAGATTGTAGATCTCGCTACGCGAAATTCATTGCTAGTACTAGTTGTACTGAGAAATTTAAAAGGAGAAAACACGTCAGGTCACGTGAACCAAGTCGTTTGCCACTGAAAGGTCTGAAGCGTGTTTTTCACAAAAGTAGAAAGTTCAGGAAACCTGTTCGCGTGTACATAGCAAAACACTATCCAAAGTAATCGAATATTCACCAATACACCAAGGTTTGTAAACTTAATAGGAAGGAGAGTTTTAATAATTATTTCTTGAGCTCTCATCAGAGAATTTCGAGAATGAAGCAATCGAAACACAATAAGTTTAAATTGAAAGGCACAAAGGTTTTTATGAAGATCACAAAGCATACAAAATCGAATAAGCAGAAACTAGTCAGTTATGTTATGTTTAAACAAAAGTTAAAATCTTGCATTGAAATGCATCATTGTACTAGGAATACAATACTCTATATTTACAAAAGTAAAAACCACAAGAAAAAGTATTGTAGAATTGTATTATGCCATGACATTGAAACCGAACCCAGACCTGTTCTTATACACCCAGATATGACTGTTGTAGCACTTTATTGTCAAGGGAATGTTTCAGTGTTTGATCATTATACTGGCTATAAGATTGATGCAGGTAATTGGGTCAGAAATGTAGAGGGTGAAGCTTCTAGTAATAGCAGTTTACAAGTAGCTGTTTACAAGAATCTTAATCACAGAGTGAATTATTGTCACTTCTGTCTTTCTAGAGATGTAGAAAAAAACCCAGGTCCTCATATTAATCCTAGTAAGACAATTCATGCATCTTACTGCCAAGGTAATGTGTCAGTATTTGGCTTGAATGCAGGACAACAGTGTGTTGCAATGAGTTTATGTGCTCTTATCTACAACAATAGATATTCAATCACCTCGTCGAAAGACTTAGATCAGGTTATGAATATTGGTAATGAATTATATTCTAACTTAGGGACCGGCCATTTATTAGAGGGGGGGGTGGGCTGGTGCATTTCATTTTCCTTAACATAATTTCAAGTGGCCCTGCTCATGTCACTGCATAAAATAATGTGGCCCCCCCAAGAGAGTGCACATGAAATGACATGACCCACCCTAAATCACAATAACATTTATAATAGAGTGAAGGACTGTTATACACCAGATTTTGTTGTTTTGTTATATCATTTTTGATAATAAATTTGATTGTGGTTGATCCCTTCAGGACTGTTTTCTTTAGTAGAAAGGAAAATGGAATGCACAAAATTACATGGCCCCTCAGAAATGGTTGCAGAATTTTGTGCAGCCCCCCATTATTTGGTGCACAAAAAGGTATGACCCCCTCCCCATTTGCACCAGCCCACCCCCCCCCCCCCCCCCCCCCCCCTCTAATAAATGGCCGGTCCCTTATTGAGATTATCTCATCAGTCATATTTAATGCTAACAGAATTACCTACTATGGTAACAATGTTTGACTCTAACTATCGACTTCAGTACAGTGAAAGTTATACAGGAAGGTTACATGGTGCTTCTTCAATCCCACACTTTCCATACTGTATGCCATTGGATTGTGCTTTGCATTCTTTAATTCAAGAAACTTTTAATTCCTTTGTTTTAACAATAGGATCTGTGGCTGTTGGTATTTATTGTACTTTAGATGGTAAATTTAAAATATTTGACTCCCATGGTAGAGATTCATTTGGCATGATTCATAGCCAAGGAACATGTGTACTGTTGGAAGTGCAAACCTTAAATGATTTAAAGGAATATTTCCAATTGTTATATACAAATGGTGTTTTATTTGAGCTTAAAGGTGTGCATGTTGAAGTTATAGCAAATGAATGTGTTTCAAGTGCTACTGAACAACATATTGCATCAACTGACCAAAATGTTAATATAGACAATGGGAACATACATGTTGGACAGATTCAACAGTGTTGTGCCATATCATTTTACTCAATATGTTTTGCTATCATCAAGCCATGTGGTTACTGGAATTCCGTTACATTAGATGCTATTTTTGAGCATGCCAATCTATTTTACAATGAATTGGTAAATAATGATGTAAATGAATTGCCAAGCACACTTAAAGTATATGATGCTCATATAAGTGTAGAATATAGGTCAAAGTACCAGGGAATACTGTCACATAATTCTGCTTCTAATTTATTTCTTCAAAGATTAATTGTAGAAAATACCAATGAGACAATAACTGGCTTTTTTCTATGCTTCTCAGACTGTTGCATAAGTTGTGTGCTGAGCAAAAAAAACAATGGCTTTAAGTATTTCATCATAGCATATGATGGCAGTCAAAAGATTAACAAGCATGACTTGGTGTGTGATGCTGACTCTCTTATTGAAACTCTTTTCAATATTGTAACCAACAGACCTAATTGTACTGAAAAAGCATATACCATTACTTTTTTATCATGTTTCTGTCAGTTGACAAATACTGAACGGGTTAAGATTATGAGGAAGCATAAGTCAAGAAAACAAAAAAAAGGAATAATTACAAAAAAAGAGTGCTGTTATACACAGATGGAACCTCCAAAGAAAAAGGTGATGCTAGAAAATAAAAGAGAGATATACAGATCAATGGATCCAACAGAAAAGGATAAATTACTCGAAACTTATGCTGAACAATACAGATCAATGGACCCAGCAGAAAAAGATAAATTACTTGAAAGTTATGCAAAACAATACAGATCAATGGACTCAGTAAAAAAGGATAAATTACTTGCAACCTGTACAGAATAATACAGATTATGCGATTCCAAAATGAAAGAACAACAAAAAATTGCCAGACAAACCAAAAAGAGCTTTAACTATGGCATAGATCATTACATTTCAAATTTTCAGAAAAAAATAAAGGAGGGTCCATATTATGTATGCTCTGTGTGCCACAGAATACTTTACAGAAAGTCGGTGATTGAGTTGAATAAAAGTAAGTATAAGATTGAGCATGCTTTCACTGATAAAAAGTCATTTGATGACAGACATTACATTTGTAAAACTTGTCATTTAAAGGTGCTGAAAGGAAAAACACCATGCCAAGCTGTATCTAATAAAATGACTGTTGATGAAATACCTCCAGCACTTGCAGTCTTAGAAAAACTTGAACAAATACTTATAGCACAGCGAATTGTTTTTGAGAAAATAATTGTAATGCCAAAAGGCCAACAAAGAAAAATTAAAGGAGCTATTTGCAATGTCCCTGTTGAATGTGAACAGACATGTAATATTTTACCACGTCCTCCTGAAAGATCAGGTATTATCATGTTAAAACTGAAAAGAAAACTGGAATTCAGAGGTCATGTGTACTTTCAAGCAGTGCGTCCTCAATTTATACTCAATGCACTTAACTGGCTTAGAATACACAATGCATTGTACAATTCAATAAGAATAGACATTGACAATATAGACATAACTCTTACATCTTTACAACAGAGTGAATCTACTTCAGATGTACCAACAGACATTATTTTGAATAATGAGGTAAACCGTGTAGATGATATCGCTGAAAAACAGATTACTATAGATAATGCACATGAAGAGAATGATGATCCTCTAAATGAACACAGAGCACCAACTAATGAGACATGTCTACAATCTGTCTTACCAAATTATCCTGTTACTGTAGACCAAAAGGAAAATGTTTCAAGAGGGACTGAAATATATAATATTGCACCAGGAGAAAACAAACATCCTGTATCATTCATGATGGACAAACAATGTGAAGAGTTAGCATTCCCATTATTGTTCCCTAAAGGAAGATTTGGTTATAATGCAGAAAGAGAAATTAAGTTGACACCTGTAAAATATTTCAATGCACGACTGTTACATTATAGTGGTAGATTTGCAACCAATCCAGAGTATCTTTTCTTTGCACAGTTCATAATTGAACAAAAGAAAGTGTCAGACAGTATTAATATTGCTCTAAAAAAAATTAGTGGACACTCACTCACTGTTTCTCAATTAAGATCAAATACCCAAATCTTACAAAATCTTATTTGTCAAGATCAGGCATATTTATTTTTGAGACAAATTCCAGGCACCCCACCTTACTGGCAAAAGTTTATGTATGAAATAGTTGCCATGGTAAAACAGCTTGGTATTCCAACATGGTTCATGACCTTATCATGTGCTGATCTTAGATGGCCTGAGCTCTTTCAGATTATTGCTAGAATAAAAGGCATGCATATGACTAATGAACAAGTTGATGCTTTATCTTACAACGAGAAATGCTCAATGCTAAATCTGAATCCTGTTGTGGTTGCTAAACATTTTCAGTATAGAGTTGAAACATTTTTCACACAGGTTTTACTTAGCAATGCAAATCCAATAGGTAAAATAGTTTATTATGCTCTTCGTATTGAATTTCAAATGAGAGGCTCTCCTCACTTACATGCATTGATATGGACTTCAGACTGTCCAAAACTAACACAAGACAACAAACAAACCTATATAGATTTTATAGATAAGCATGTACAGGCCTATCTACCAAATGAGGAAATTGATCCTCAACTGTATAAGCTGGTTAAAACTTATCAAAAGCACAACCATTCAAAAACCTGTAGAAAATACAAAAATGTTCGATGTAGATTTAACTTTGGTCAGTTTTTCACAAACAGAACAATTGTAGCGGAACCACTTTCTGATGATCTAGATGAAGAAATAAAGGAAAGATCCCTTTACAGACAAAAGGAAATCCTTACTTTAGTAAAGGAAAAAATTGACAATGTATTGAATCCCAGTAAACCAGATTATGACCCCAATTTAACTGAAGCTGATATTTTCAGTTCTATAGGTATATCAGAAGATCAATATTATTGGGCATTATCAATATCACCTGATTCTGACTATGAATTGCACCTCAAAAGGCCACTAGACAGCTGTTTTATTAACAACTACTTTGTGGCAGGTATAAAGGGATTTGCTGCAAATGTTGACTTGCAACCGGTGTTTAATCATTACAAATGTATAACATATGTATGCTCATATTTCACAAAAGATGAAACTGAATGTTCACAAGCTATCATGAATGCAGCAAAAGAGGCCAAAACTTCAAATATGAATATCAGAGATGGTTTGAAAAAAATAGGTGCTGCTTTTCTCTCAACAAGAGAAGTTAGTTCACAAGAATGTGTTTACAGATGTATGCCTGAATTGTGGTTACGAAAAATCTTTCCAGCGACAGTGTTTGTTAGTACAGATTTACCAGAGAAAAGAATACGAGTTGCAAAGACCCAACAGGAACTAGATGAATTAGATGACAATAGTACAGATATATTCAAGTCCAACATAATCGAGCGTTACCCTAATAGACCAAACTCTATGCCTGTAGTTGATAAACTTTGTCTAGCTGAGTTTGCTGCCTACTATTACAAAGAGTATAGAAAAGACTGTGAGCTGACAAATGATACCCAGCCAGAGGTTCTCACTGATGAAGTCATTGAATTACAACATTCTACTGCAAATGACAATTTACTCCCACATCGAATAAGATTGATGAGTACTAATGAAGTCATGAAATGTAGAAAAATAAAAGCTGTTATAAGATACCACACCCCAAACAAGACAAAAGAACCTGAACACTTTTTTCACCATTTGCTGATGCTGTATTACCCATGGAGAGTAGAGAATAATCTCGCAGGTGCAAATCAATCATATGCATCAAAATTTTATGAGGCTGATGTTAGAGCAGTTGTAGAACACAATAGAGCAATATTTGAGCCTGATGCACAGGCTCTTGCAGATGCATTTGAATATCTAAGACAAAACCAAGGTAATATCACACACTCATATGATGCCATCAATGATCAAGAAAATTCTGATTTTTATGCAGATGTACAAGATGACTCAGTACCTGAAGAATCATTTAATGAACAATTACCTTCAGATCTTGCTTCCACGTTTGAAGCTAACCAACAATTGTCATCAGGAATAACAATACACAACCAACCTGCAGAAATCGCTGATGACACACTTCGTGACTCTGTTAGATCCTTAAACAATGAACAACGATATGCTTATGATAATGTTCTCTCCTGGTGTAGAAATAAAATGAAAAGTATGAATAGCCAAAAACCAGAAAAAGTGAAACCAGTCTATCTATTTGTAAGTGGTGGAGCCGGTGCAGGGAAAAGCCACTTGATTAAAACAATTTACCACACTGCAATAAAAACCTTCAGACATGCTCCTATCAACCCTGAATTGCCTACAGTTCTTTTAATGGCTCCAACGGGTGTAGCAGCTATTAACATTAATGGAACAACAATAAATACTGCTTTAGCAATTCCTAAAGAAACAGGAGATAATGTACCTGCAATGTCAGATCAAAAGAAAACACAGCTAAGACTGTCATTAGCGGAACTGAAACTGATAATAATAGATGAGATTTCCATGGTTGCAAATACTACCTTACTTAACATCCATCAAAGATTAAAAGAAATATTTGGTACCTCTAACTCTGAACTGTTTGCTGGCATAAGCATCATTGTTGTAGGTGATCTATATCAATTGCCCCCAATACGTAGGAAACATGTTTTTGAGGACTACAAAAATGACACTTTCAATCTATGTCATCCGTGGCAAGTTTTTACATTAATAGAGCTCACTCAAATTATGAGACAAAAAGATGACAAGGCATTTAGTGAACTTTTAAACAGATTCAGGACAGGTTCCCAAAGTGAAGAAGATATCCAGTGCATTCAATCTAGATCAATAACACCAACAGATGATAATTATCCATCAGATGCGTTACACATATGGGCTGAGAATAAACCTGTTAATGAGTACAATCTTACAAAATTAGAGCAAATACCTTCATCACAGTTCACTCTTAAGGCAATAGATCAGTACCCACAAAATGTCACAAGACAAGACATTGATAGAGTTTTATCAAGAGGAAGATCTGAAACAGGTGGACTTGATTCTGAAATACTTGTCAAACAAAGTGCCAGGATAATGTTGACTACTAACATTGACATTGCAGATAGACTCATTAATGGCCAAATGGGAACTGTAGTTAAAATTAAAATCAATCAAAATACCCAAAAGCCAACTATGGTCTATGTTAAGTTTGATGATGATGAAGCTGGAAGGAAATCTATTGAAAAATGTCCCAACCCTTTTGCCAGAGAAAACAGAGCTGTACCTATCGAACCTGTGTTGGCAAGAATAAAAGTAAGACCAGGGAAAGCCTCATCTCCAGAAATACAAAGAATACAATTTCCATTAACACTAGCATGGGCATGTACTATACACAAAGTACAAGGACTAACATTAAACAATGTTGTTATCAGTTTCAATTTAAATAAGCAAAGAGCATTCAACTATGGACAGATTTATGTTGCATTGAGTCGTTCAACCTCCTTAGCAGGAATTCATATTTTGGGACAAATTGAGAACAAACATATAAAAGCAAATTCTAGAGTTCAAGAAGAATATGAAAGATTGAGAAACATTTCATTGATAAGTATGCAGCCAGTACGTACATGTATGATCCTACCAAATACACAGCAAAATAATTCATCTGTTCTTACTATATGCCTTTTGAATATAAGATCTCTCAGAAAGCACAGCATTGACATCAAATGTGATGCAAATATTTTCAATAGTGATGTCATAGCTCTTACAGAAACACAACTCCTCCCTTATGACAATGATAGAGAAATTAGAAATAATTTGTATCCGTTTACACTGTACAGGCAAGATCATGTTTCTGACAAATACTCCAGTCTAGCAATCTGTATCAACAATCATCTAGAAATCAAAGAGCAAGAATATTTCGCATTGCTGAATGCACTTAAATTTGTTGTTATTAATACTACGACCCAACAAACTCACTCATTTCTTCTTCTCTATCGGAAACATAGCTCAAATATCTTGCAATATATAGCTGGTATAGAATATCTTCTGAAGAGTTATTATGTTGATATGATCCTTGGAGACTTTAATATAAATTACTTAAATGAAAATGATATTAAACCGCTTATATCTTTAATGAATTCAATGGAATATAGACAAATTGTACAACAACCAACTTTTATTTCAGCTGGAAGTTTATTAGACCATATCTATTTAAAGCCAGCAGTCTTTAATATAATCCAGAATAGTGTTGTTAGTGTTTACTATTCTGATCATGATGCTATCAAAATATCAGTTATATTTAAGTGATCATAAGAAACTATTAAAAATAACATTACATAGCAAGTAAATTTGACATAACCCTAATTATATCATAGTAGACTTAAAGGGAACTTTGACTGAAGAACAATGTTGATTCTGCAGTGTTTGTTATGAATGCCTAAATACTGTCATTGTTGTGTTTGTCTACAGTAAATTGTACAATAATTAGATGTCATTTATGCACCAATATTCCTATCCATAAAACTCATTTGAATTTCTTGCACAGCACCATCTTGATTCTCATGATGTCACAATGTTACTTCTATTTTACATGTGGGAGATTGGCACTAGTTCATAAAAATGCAAGATGGTGGACCTCAGACCTACTCGTGTAAGTATACTTTCGCTAGAAAACCTTTATTGATTAAACGAAAGCGGTTCCTTGGAATTGTTCTTAGTTAATGAGGGAATAAAGGCGGAATAATTTTAGAGTAATTTAAAGACTGCAGGTTATTATAAAATATACACAAAAAATGACAAGACAAGTTGAACCATATTCGATCGAATGAAAGATGCAATTATATATTTATGAAAATCAAATGAATATGAGCGTTTATGAACTCCAACAAAATATTTATTTTTTGGGAAGTTCTTTTCCTAAATTTGGGATGCGGCTTATCTACGGATGCGGCTTATACAAAGGTCTTTGTTATATAAAAAAAAACAGTTCAAAGGTTTCCATAAGTCTGTAGTTTAAAGTGCTTCTAACCCTTGAAATATTTCTACCTATAAACCTTTGAAACGTTTTGAGTACTTCTGCGAATAAATGTTTGCTTATTGATAATATTGTATGTTCTATGCTTGTTTGAAATGGTGCAAAATTGACCTATCCTAACCCATGACTGCGTTACAAAAATCCTGGGTCAATTCCCGGCTCGACTTCATCTCGTTAATGCTTTATCCTCCATGGCGCCTTTCTATCACAACAACATTGATTTATATAAAATATACATAGTTTGTGAGTGGTTAATAAAGAGTAAAGAAAATATTCTTGTTAGACAAAATGCTAAGTATTTATTCAAATTATTGCAAAGTTGAATTAATGAGATGACGTCTACGCAGGATTCAACAGCCTTTTTCTAACGTGGTCATAGGTCAGGAAAGGTCAATGTTTCACCATTTCCAACAAGCGTAAAACATAGAGTATTCTTGGAAATCCAAAAACTGCTTCGAAAAAGTACTCAAAACCTTTCAAAGGTTCATTGGTAGAAAAATGTCAAGTAGAGTTAGAAGCTCTTTAAAGTTGTAAAAAAAATAAGAATTGTTTTGTAAAGAGAATAAGAAAATCCAGCTTAGACCAAGGATATTTATTCAGTCATGTAGATGTTGTTGTGTACTTACAATAGTAACACAGGTATTTGATATGTATGTTCTCACATTTCATAGTCATGTCATGCTCTTATTTAATGAATTATCATCAACATACTGTATGTAATAACAGTGCATATATTGCACTATCCATACAGTACACACTGCACCCAGAATGTTTAGGTGCTGAAGAAGTACATCATGGCCTACTTGTAGGTATGTGGTTAATGAACCTATGAGAAAAACCTCACCTTTTAAATAGAGGTATCATTAGTGATGATGTGGGTGGGCAATACTGTATAATGGACTTCACATGCAGCTCATACAACGTTACCATAGTCTGATGTAATGTATTGTTTATTATTTTCTCACATTTGTATTCTATTCTCCTTTACAGATTACTCAAATCCAAATCAAGACTGTGTATAAAACAGCATGAGTCTTCACTGCAAGAGATAATGACATACTATAGTATGAAAACTTCAAGGAAATACGTGTAACAGATACACCTAACCACACATTGATCAAATATGGTGTATCAAGAAACAGATTACATGCAACTTTGTTATTGAGCTGTACGGAAATCTTCATTGAGGTTACATGTATTCATTAACAGAAAAAGATCAGAATATGTCATAATGAACTCTGAATAAGAGACGTGTCTGCTGCTTATGACCTAATAACCAGGAATGGAGTTATGGGCTATCAACAATGATCCACTTGAAAAGAAATGACACTTCATGATCTACTTGGAATAACTTGCCACATGCATGGATTTCAACTACAATGTGCCGTATAAAGTTAATACAAGAACACATGGAATAGACTAAGCTCTCACTGCCAAATGAAGAAAAGAAATGTGACATACAATCACACCTAGCTATTGCCCAGACAAGTGTGAACCCTCACCAAACTGACATGTGTGTCAAATATCTGCAAGTATCTGTCACATATCTGTGACAGTACTACATGTTATCTGCAATGGTTTTTCCATATCTGCAAAATATTTCCATGAAATTTACAGATATTGTTGAGATATGTGGTAGTTCTCTTAAAATATCTGCAACTTATCTGCATAAGTCCACAGATATTCAACATATATGCAGGAAATTGGGAAAAATATACGTAATAATAAATTATTAATATAAAACCATCTGTTGTCATGTGGTCATATTGTACAGCTATAGCTAGTATTCTAACGGGCTACAGGAATATCTACGAGTGGTCTGAAGATACCATTACAATAAATTATTATTCTAAAAATGTTTTTTATTTATATAATGTACCTATCAATGTCAACCCCCAAAGGCTGGGCAGATGTGGGGCATTTGACCATTCTTGGTGTCCCCACCCTGGGGAATTTGAACAGGAGCCTGGACCCCAGGGTGGGGACATTTGACTTTTGGAAGAGAGGGACTGGTACCAAATATCGGCGCCTCATGTTTGTCAGGCATTTTGGATTCGTCGAAAAGGTAGGTTTACCGTCCAGTTCACATTAAAAATATAAATTAATTTAATACTTCTGTCAACGCTTCATTCCTATTAACTATAGATAATTCCAAATACTACTTGAATTTGTGTAAATAAATCACAAGGGTGGGGGATTTGATCCGTTTTGACCCAGAATTTAGTCCCCAAGGTGGGGATTTTGACCAAAAATTCTCCTCAAAAGCCAAATGCCCCACATCTACCCGGGCTCCCCCCCCCTGGGGGTTGACATTGATAGGTGCATAACACATACAGCAATCTCACAAAATCTTGCACATGCAGCAGTAATAAAACAGCTAGGTCAACAACTATACATACACAAATTATACGCTTTGATAAACAAAAGTCAAACTGTTCTGTGTTCACAATTTAATATTATTATTATTGAGCACATGGTTTCGAGCACATAAATATGACATAATGTTAACATCTTTCAAACAATCTAACGTTACTTACATAAGTCAGAAGCGTAGGTTTCATAACTCTCTCCGGGAAAGAGGAACTTTGGTGACTGGCTTATACATTGAGATTGATGCAGAAATGAAGTACAAGTTATCAGTTGCATGAGTTGGCCGGTAGTATATTTAAACTTGACGTCTACGAGGTGCATCCTCAGCGATCGATCGAATGGGATTTCTCGAGTGGACTCAACTTCATAATAATATGTCATTTCCGTTAGAAACAAGAAAGTCTTGATACAAATCATTGCTGGTTGCACTATACTCTGCTCAAGGCTTCATATAGGGTGGTGTAAAAGTTTGTGAGCCATCACAGGAATAAACATGAGAACCATCAGGCATCCGCATCAACCAGTTCTGAAATTATCTGAGTTCCGACAGGTCCAGCCTCGGGCTCAGGTGATAAAATGTCCTTACGTGCTTTCTCAGGTAGACACAGCAAAACAGTTGAAGAGGAGTTGGTTGACCAGTTAATTCGTGTATGAGATTCCTCGAATATTCGCAAATTAATCCTCAGATGAAGCACTACCACTACCAGCCAGCTCTGGTATAGCCTGTTCACAGGCCAAAAGAAGAGGAGGACTGGGGTAGAGAGGGAAAAGGGAGGGGGGAAAAGAAGAGGAGGACTGGGGTAGAGAGGGAAGAAGAAGGGAGGGAGGGGGGGGGGGGGGAAAGAAGAGGAGGACTGGGGTATTCTTTCCCCCCGCCATTTTGTTTCCGTTTCTTTTCCCTACTATCTAGAGCCTGTGAACAGGCTAGCTCTGGTAAAGTTTCTGAACAACAAACAAAGATGGCGGGTGTGAACTGATCCCAGGATGCATTGCTTATCTAAAGACCGCTGATGTAAATTGTGCGGGCACCGCGCGCCATTTTCAAAACTATAAACAACTTCGATTCGGCGTCACGACGTCACGACTGAGCAAAGGGTTTTCAAAACACATGGGAGATAAGAAAACCATAAAGGTAAGATGTAATCATTCAATTGTTGTGGATTGTAACAAGAAAAGGAAATATCATACTTTTAGTTTTAGTATAGTAAAAAAAATTGGAATGCATAATGTCAAAAAAAGGCCTTGCACAACCAAGGGAACAAAGACTAACGTCAATCTTAAGGGAGTTCATATATCTGCCCTTTTACATTTTCAATTATTCAAATGTCATGGATACTAATAACAGAAAGGTGCGTTATACGAGAAGACAACATCTGCTTGTGTGTGTTCACTTGAGAAGAGTATTTAGATCCATTGATGTATATTTAACGGCCCGAGTGTAAGCCCAGATGGGCTCTTGTTACATTTAATTCACCCTGGAGCCTCATGTTGAAACTCAAAAGGGGGCTATTAATTAGGCTCATAAAATGATCAATAACTTTACTGTGAATGACAAATCTCACCTCCACCAGGGATAATAGCAAGTTTTGTCTCTGTCAGTCCAATCTTAGCATTACTTGCAGCTACTCTAAAATCACATGCTAGAGCCATTTCCAGTCCACCTCCCATTGCATGTCCATCTAGTGCAGCAATAGTTGGCATTGGCAAGTTGTTCAGGTCATTCACCGCACTTCTAGCTCTTGAAACAAATGGTGCTACCTCATGTTGTGCCATCTTGGCCCTCTCCTTTAAGTCAGCCCCAGCACAGAATATACCTTGTGATTAGAAGTACAATGTACTTACAATCAGCCTGGGACAAGGTACATTTACTCTAGTTTGTTACATACAGTATTAATTATATGTGTAGCAGTACATGCTCCAGGTTTGACCGTAATTTAGACTTCAGGGTTCGTTTTTTTTATTATTCTGGGCCCGGTTGTTTGAAGCAAGGGTATAAAGCACTACCCCAGGGTTAAATCGCTAACCCGAGTGTAAACTGTACAGATCAATACAATTACAGATTTAGTGCTACGTTTGTATTCTAGGGATAAAGTTACCCTCACTTCGAACAACCGGGCCCTGGGTCATCAAGATAACTAAGAAAAACCTTTGATTAGGGTGATAATCTGGGTTCGTTTTTCTTGCAAAACCACTGCAGGTCTAGTTCTCATGTTAGCACCCACCTCCCCACCCCTCCCATAGGCAATAATTATTAGTGATCAAATGGATCAATGTATTGGAGAGTCAGAATATTGTGCTCAGGGCAGTTGACAGGATAGCACTAGGTCATGCAGGGGTGTCATTAAGTTTTCAAGTTGCTGGACAACTGTGAAAAAATAGCCAGTCTTTTTGTGCCGCTACAACTCTGGCTTTAAGTTTTATGTTAAGTAGCCGGTGATCATCATTATTAATAGTTGCTGGTGATAACCGCCATGGCCAGTACATGTAGCTACTTCTGATGACAGTCCTGCACTAGGTGTCTGTTAACCTACCTGGTACAGCACTTCTAATGATGAGGGCTCGTACATTCTTGTCATGTTTCACACAAGCAATTGAATCTATTAGCTAAAAAAACATGAACATGATGTATTAACCCATATAGTATATATTATTATAACATGCTCAGAATTAATAAAAGTAGATTTTCATTGATATGGCAGAGCCATTTTTTACTACAACAGAAATATGGCAAAGACAATAATTTTATTGTGAGAGAAGTGGAGCGACGAGCGTGACAATTGGCAATAAGACTTGCCTAATACTCACAACGAAGTAATGAGATACTGTAGTTTAGCATGAGCGACAAATGACGTGTGCGTGTGGCGTGATTGAGTGTAGTTTAAACACTTATTGTACTAGTGTCTATTGCGGAGCCGTAGAAAACCTGGAAGGATTCAACTCCCTGGAAGAGGAGTTAGGGAACATAACCGAACGGTGAGAGTCATTCAATGTATTCTGTTGATTATATTTGAGTAAGCCTTTTAGCATTGTTACGCCTTTGTATTACATATTTGGCTCTCTCGTGACTTCTACGGAGAAATATTACAACATGCAGAATCATTCTTCAATGCCGCATAGATAATGGTCATGGAAATAATTATTACCTAGCTTATTCTTAGTTATCATCTTAACTCTAGTTATTTTAAATGTTGCTTACAGCGTGTGAAATAAACCGTTCAAAACTGGAACATTGTGTACTTCTTGGTCTATAATATACAGTCCCAACATAGGAAGGCGTGTTTAGTTCGTTCGACCTTAATAAGTAACGAGGACTATTCGCGAGAACAAGAAGATTTAGAAGACGAGAGGATGATGAAAACCATTTGGACAGCAAAATGACCAAAGTAGTGTGAATTTTCAGGTCAAATATTTTTAAACCTACCAGTAGGTTATTTGACCTGTAACATATACATACATGTACATCAATTTTGTGTAAACAACCATCTCCACAAGGAGCTCAACTAATCCCTAGCTAATTAAACTACCTTTCTTATCCTCCAAAAAGGGTGATACCAAAAAGAGAAAATAACATTAATTATTACATTACAAAATTAATGTAACAAGAAGTTTAAAAGCTATAGCTTACATCATGCATGATCAGCCTTTAAAACCAATTAAAACAGAGCAATGATATAAATGGCCCATCTAATAATTTTATGTGCTATATTACCACAGGGAGCCCAGCTTTAACAACATATATTTGGGAAACTTAACCCTTTGGCGACGGACCCTGCAAATATCGGTCCTATGTGACCGATAACTGGAAAAATTATTGCATCACATCTAGACATGCTAGAAAGACGATGTTGTGATATTATTTGAAGGGATGAATGACTTCAAAGTTAGAGCTACAACAGGGATCGCTTGGCTCTTCCACTTTGGAGAAAAGCTCATTTGTTTTGGCGATTGTTTTTCGTTTCTTTGATTTTACGAATTTTGAGGAGCTGAAAATCGGCTCAAAAGATCCTTCCCATTCGCACTTCAAATTAAAAGCAAACACAAAATCAGCACTCAGGCGTTACAGTACCTTTAGTTAATTCTTTAATCTTTCCAACCACCAGGTTTGTTTGCACAAAACACACCAAGCGACGACGCTGCATTTCTCTGCACCACGTTTTCCTGCACCCACCTCCAATTGCATGCTGGGTAATGGACAAAAAATCACAAGGGGTCCCCCCCCCTCTGGGACTTCTGTAGGATTTGTAGTCTTTTTAACCCCTACAACCAAGAGAGGTGATTTGGACTCAAGCCGTTGCTTTAAAGTGACAAAAACACATCCTAATAGGTTGAGCAGGGGTAAAAGACTGTCAACTGCAGGATTTCAAGGATTTCATTGAAGAATTTTTTCCTGTGTCTGAAAGAACAAACACAATGGAAAAACCCTGTGAAATCCCCTCACAAGGCCTACTAAAAGCAAACCATTAAGTACTTTTCAGCCATCCTCAGACTTAATGATGTCCTCAAGCTCTCTGACAGTGGCATTTTTCTCCAAAATTAGAGCAGATTTCATTGGAAACCCTACAGAAGTTGCAATACCTACCGTCGACGAGTCCACAGAATTCTCCCGAATGGCATTGTGGGGAAAGTTTGTCAGCAGTATTTAATTAGTACCCTAGCTGGGCTAGCCAAACTGGAACTGAGGGGGGAGGGTTTAGTTAGCACTCAGGATTTCACCAATTGAGCTCAAATACGGTCCGTCGTCAAAGAGTTATTATGTGAAAAAAAATCAAAGGAAATCAAATAAGCTTTATAATTTAATTCTGACTCTCAAAGCTTTGTAGTACCATGATCATTGTACTATAATGCAAAGCTCATTGTACCTACAGACAACAGTGAAAAATGATATGATATTAAATCCAGCCAGCAATGGCAGGAGCAAGCTAAACGATATGACTGTGGAGACTTTACAGCAAAGGACAGGAAGGGACAGGGCTTGAGCCTTGAGCCCTAGCAATGAGACCAGCTTGACACTGGATCACACACACAGCATAATACCCAAGAGAGCAAACAAAACGCAAGTGATGAGAAGCAGGACATTACCAATTCAAATAAACGAGGACAAAGAGATCCTAGCAACCAGACCAGCCCAAGCTAGGCCCAACGAGCCCAAAGTCTGGCCCACATCAACTGGAGGAGCAGTTAACTCCAACCTGCCGCGACTGTGTCAGTTACTAGCAGAGCATAGCTCTAACCAGACCGTAAGCATGCTGGAAGGATATAATTAAGCTCAACCCAGCCCGTGCATAAAGGAGAAGCAGCAGACTCCACCTAGCCCAGACAAAGTAACCATGCATAGCTCTTATAAACCAATCTGTAAGCATTCTGGAAGAACAGATCAATCAGAACACTCGGTTTGCAATCAATTTGCTCAGGATTTCCGGAAATTCTCAGCCTGTCAAAACCACATCCACATATGCGACTACAAGGGAACCCAAGTGGGAAGTCCAAATGCACTCATTCAGCAACCTTATCCCCAGGGTCTTCCCTCAGTCAGATCCAAGATGGCAGCTACTCTGTGTCTGGTAACAAGGGCGGCGGGTGTAAAGTACAGGTCACACTAGGTCAGGTTGTTAATTCTAAGACAAATCCTAACCCTAACCATCGGATGAGTGCACAGGTAAATGATGGGTTCTCACTCACCTAGAGCTAGGGTTCACAGGTAAACAAGAAGTGACCTGACCTGTGACCTGACCTGTAACCTGACCTGTAACCTGACCTGTACTTTACACCACCGGGTAAAGGCGCAACTATGAGAAATTCTGATTCCGACCAAGCTGGAAGATTTAACCCTGACTAAATCCCAATTTAAGGCTAAACTACTGAATACAGGGCCACTTACCAAGGTCTACCCCAGAGCCACTAGCTCAGTGGCTCGGTAGTCATGATTATAATTAATATGCAAGTTACCTGTGGTATATATTGTTAGTGGCTCGGTGGCTCGGTAGTCGCATTGATGAGTAACTAATAATCAGATTCATTGGCAGTGAGGTCGGTAAAAACATAACTAGAAGGGTTTTGTTTTCTCAATATAGCTATTAGGCCATCCCTTTTTTATTTTCCGTTTCTCATCGTCCGACCGACCCATTTTTGTGGCTTTTTGTAGAAATAAAAAAAAAATTGGGGGGAGGGGTGGGGGTGAAGAAACCCTAGAGCAGCTCCTGGAAGCTCATGCTCGAGGGTAGGTTACGCAATAGTTTCGGTGGTGCATTTGTAATTCCATGTTTGTAGCATATACGGACGATGACATCGATGGTTTCGTCGTCCATGTTAGTTTGTAACCTCGCCTGTGCAACCGTGCCTTATTAGTTTGAGTCTCTCCGCGCATTTATTTTTTATATTTTTTTTTTCTCACCCGACCGACCGACCCAATTTTTGAAAACCCCACCGATGAGAAACGGAAAAAAAAATAGGGATGGCCTTACAATCAAATAAACAATCGTGTGAGGTTAGGGTTAGGGTTAGGGTTAGGTCATTGAATATTCATTTAACGGCACGACTACCGAGCCACCGAGCCACTAAAAATATGCACTCCAGGGTCATTGAATATTCATTTAACGGCACGACTACCGAGCCACCGAGCCACTAAAAATATACACTCCAGGGTCATTGAATATTCATTTAACGGCACAACTACCGAGCCACCGAGCCACTAAAAATATACACTCCAGGGTCATTGAATATTCATTAATGATACTTCGTTCTTTTAAAGACCATAGTTAATAGAGTGGAATGGTTATGAAACCCAGCGACCTTCTTTGTTATATGTCTTTGTTAGCTTTTTTCAACCACTACCCTGCACAAAACACAATAGAAATTCCAATGTGTTAATCAATCAGCCAATAGAAACGTGTGAGTTCAGTCGTTCAGGGGACGCTAATGAACTATGACCCTGCACAATCTTTTGTCTTGCCCCCTTCCACCATAAATCGCAGCGCCTTTGTTAGCCCCTTTGAAGTTTGCCGGGTTTCATAACCATTCCACTCTATTAACTATGTAAAGACGAATAGACTACCGAGCCACCGAGCCACCGAACAAAATAGATGGAGCTTCAAAAGTGGCCCTGCATTCTGTAGTTGCTCCCAATTTAATCCTGATTTAATGGGTATTACATATTTAGCTTATTACGGGGCTATATTAGTATAATTTATATCATCTTCAGTGAAGTCTTCAGTGAACTTACCAGTCTCAAGACGTTCTTACTTATCGAATTTCGTGCCTCCGGTCTGTTCATGACGAACAACGCAATCCCTATAAAACGTGATTCATATTCTTACTCTTTATACTTATTTATCAGAATATTTGTGCAAAGTACAGGCAAATACAAAACGACTACAAGAATCAAGACGTACCGTGACTACAATACTACAAAATATGTACTGCAGTCTATACGGTATACACTATACCTTCGTGTTTGCCCTCTAGATATTCCAGTCGAAATTCATCAGGATTTTCCTTAACTTCACTCACTGTACTAGAGAGCGGCCGTGCTCTTAGGAAGGTCATTGTATTTAAAAGTCTACATTTTGAAGAAAAGCTCAAGAAATCCCTCATAAAATTTCTGGTCAACGAGGCCGCCATCTTGGAGTCTGACAAGATTGAACTCGAATCCTATTGGTTGAAAAAGTAAAATGTTGACCAATCACCGCTTAGCTCGTGTTTATATGAGCCAGCAATCTGAAGAGGAAGTAGCGGTGTTACCCATTTGTTTCTTTCAAAATGGCCGACCCGTGTTCATTTTCGAATCCAAATGAGTGTCTTTGCACGAAGATTATCTGGAATGTGAACGTGAATTTCGATACACATGTTCTCCACTGTGATGCTGACCTTGAATTCTTGGTGAAAAAGGATGATGTTGCATATTTGGTGAGTTATTGAATATTCTAGAGACAGAATTTATAAAGAGCGGATCGCCGGATGGGACGCCCACTGTTCAAATATATGGGGGGACACTCGATCGACCGAAAGAGAGATATTTTTTATTGTTTACCTTGTTAACCCATTCTCTTTGCTTCTTTCAATACTGTTAATTACTGTTCGTTAATATCAGGATCGTATCTGTAAGGCACGGGTTTCCCTGAAGGAGGAGGGGTGGGTACGGGATGCTCCCTCGGCCTCTGTGAGACACTTATGAAAGGTAGATGCTCAGAGATGTAATTTTGGTGCAGTTTAGAGCATTAAAAAGTGTTACATTGTTGTAAGCAAAACCTAAGTCGAACTTCAACTGGTCACAAATTTCTTGAAATTTATATATGTTTTAGACACTTTTGTAGGTACTTACCAACATTGTAGATTTCCAATGCAGGACAGCCCAAAAAGCCTCCGCTCCCCCAGCAAAATATTTTACTTGCAAAAAATGAAAATTTTGAAAATCCAGGACATTTTAAAGAAAATTTAGAAAATGCAGGATATTTTGTGATCATGCGGAACAGTGGGGCAGTAATTGGCTAAAATGCAGGAGTACAGTCCTGTGCAATTAGAGATTCCGATAGTTGCCAATTATACCTTTATGTTATGTGATATTATAATAATTGACTGTCAAAATATTCTTATAGTACTACCCACTTAACATCCAATGGACATTTAGGGGGGAGGGTGTCCAGGCGTGTATTGTTAGTGTGGGGTATTAAGAACGAAATAGTTCTGGAACTGGAGCAAAAATGTGGAGGTTAAGAGGAGGGAGTCTGACTGTAATGTCCATACTGACAGTATGTCTAAAACCCATTATACTTTATATTATATGTTTAGATCCTTGATACTCGGGATTTGGACATTAAAAGTGTGCATGATAAATCTAATCAAGAAAAGCTGTCATTCAAGCTGAAGGAACCACACAAGGCATTTGGGACACCATTAGAGATCACTCTGCCTGCTGAGTTCAAAAGGTGATGCATCAGTTTGTAGGAAAATCACACAGGGCTCACTAATAGCCTATTATCTTCGTACATACATGTCCATAGTGTGTTTTCATGTGACATCAAAATTCCAATCGATCCTCTAGAAACTAGGCTGTTCTTTTTATATGATTTAGAGGTCGGTATACATGTACATGTACTCAGTTTTCTTCAAAAATTTCATGTTGATATGGTGATTCACTTTTATTAGAATTTTGTGACAGCCCCAGCCACTCAGCATATACAGTACCACCAGGAATTATAGGAACATTTACCGCGGCTGTGCCGCATGCAATGCCTGCGGTTTTACCGAAAAAAAAAACGCGGCCATTTATGAGGTGACCGCGGCCACTTTTGAGGTGACCATGGTCACTTTCGAGATCGCTGCGGTGGTCGTGCCACGGCGCTAACCGCGACCTCATGTACATGTAACATCTACATGTACATCTCATACATTTTATTTTGAAGCAGTTGGCTTCGTTAGATCGTGAATGTGAACGGCAGTCTCGAGTAAGAAAGACAACTTACGAAAGTTAACAGAAGATTGTTAGCACGCCGTGTGTTAATAAATGCTTATTTTGAAGCAGTTGGCTTCGTTAGTTAATAAGAATGTGAATGGCGGTCTTGAATAGAAAGACGACTGATGCAGTGTGATCAAGAACAAAAGTTAGCGGCCCGTGTCTTAGAAAATGTTTATTTTGAAGCAGTTGGCTTCGTTAGTAGATAATAATGCGAACGGCGGTCTCGAGTAAGAAAGACAACTTACGAAAATTAACAGAAGATTGTTTACGAGAAGTTTAATGCTGGTGATCGTTCTTTGGGTGGTTAGGCTCAACGTATAAGCTGTTTGTCATCCATCACATTCAAAGCTTTCAAGTATGAAGACTGCTAACAACATACAATCATGTATTTCCATTGCGGCACCGCGGCAAGCGCCTTGGTTTATCACCTCGGTTTGCAACCGCGGCATCCTCAAAAACTACCGCAGCCATTTGTTCGGTGACCGTGGTCATTTGTTCGGTGACTGCGGCGCCATACTGCGGCTTTGCGTCTGTTGCACGAGGTTTTTCCACGGTCGGATGTCCCTATAATTCCCAGCGGTACTGTACATGTATGTTGGTGATTTTAAAATTTTAGACTTGATAAATTTTAAAAGTGATATCTACATTTTTTTAATTAGAAAGCTATTGAATCATATTGATGGAAAAATGAGCTTCATATGTATTATACTTTATCGGCTACCAGACAGCTGCATTCTACATTATAATTAACAAAAGATTTGAAATATTATTTGTCCAACAGTGCAGTTACAATTAAAGTAGTACATGTATGCTCTATTGCTCCAAAATTATGGTCATTTATGTATTCTTGCCTGCTCTATACACAAGATCTAAAATGATTGTAATATTTGCAATATTTTTTGCATGACATCAGTGAAAACACACTGTTGTAGGGCGGATTTCGATTGAGTGTCGAAAGCAATCCGTGATTGCTTTGGTTTTGCATTTGCTCAGTTTTCCTAATTGCTGCGGAAAATGTTTTGTGATTATCAGCCAATCAAGTGCTGAACTAAAACCAAACGTGCTTAAAAAAATGGTCCATTGCGGCATTGGTTCATTGTGTTTTTACTTCAAATGCTCCCGTGATTGGTTCTGTGATATTATATACTTTGGTTCTGGTTTTACAACACTCAATCGAAAACCACTCTAATAACACATGCTCCAGTGATCATAAAATTGTATTTTGTGTGGTTGCATTTTAATACCCACTGCAGTGGCTCCACCATCACCCTAAGCATTAGTTACCAGACCTCCCCTAATGCCTCAGCTATACAGTGGCTCAAACCAGAGCAGACATCAGGGAAAGAACAACCTTACCTGTTTACACAATGTCAGGTGAGAAAACAAGAAAATGCAATGGAATCCACCAAATGTTATGCCGAAAAAGGTAGCGGCCGTACATTTGACCACAATCCCTTGCAAACCTATATACAGGGCCTCTGACAGAGTGCGTAAAAAAAATTGAAATTAGTGCGAAAATATTTGTCAAATAGTGCGGAAAAAAAGCTAAATAGTGCGGAAAATAGTGCGATTTTTTAAGGCTAGTTTATATTCTCTGCAAATCGTTATTAGGGTAGAAAACAACTCGTTTTTGCCTTCCTGATGTCAGTATTAAGAGGGTGTAATATAGTAAAATCACACGAAACGAAATGAAAAGACTGAAGAAAAGGCCTTGTGCACGGAGTTGGTGTACACGAGTGTAACATAAAATTCTAACGCTACGTTTGATTATTTTTCTCAAAATCTAAACATCCTATAATCCTAGGACTTCAGAAAATAAAACTTCAGTCTAGGTGCACAGAAAAACGAGCAAAATACTTTCGAAAATGGTTTTATTTGAAAAAACAAACGAATTTGTTCAAATTCTGTCTGAAAAAGTTCGTCATTTTCCACCCGATTTTTACTCCACATTTTTACATAAAGACTGCGAGCCCATTCAACCCCCGTGGGAATTCTTCAAAGTTGGAAGTTGTAAACAACTCAATTAGTATTGTGACATCACAGACAATTTAGATTGGCACGTGCAATAGCATGTCTTGTTAGAATGAAAACTAGTGCCAAGCTTCCCGCAATATTACGTATGGAACGCCTGGCTGGTTTTTGATACGGAAGTCGGACCACGAACAAAGCTGACCTTGTTTCGTTGTTTACGAAGGTAAATTGTTCTCAAAAGCATACAAATCCACTTGAAATCGAAAATGGTGTCTGTACAATTATGTAATAAGAACAATTACGCAAATTTAGGGACTTTCAAAGCGAATTTTGTATTATTGTGCGAAAATAGTACAATAGTGCGATTGGGTGCGATTTTAAGCCAATAGTGCGAAATCGCGAACTCGCACTCTGTCAGAGGCCCTGTATATATGTACATTTTTTAACACACTCAAAATAACACGTAGAAATCCTCTGTTCTCTTCAGTGACAGTGTATTGGCAACATCACTGTCTTGTACTGGCTTGTTTTTATGGTTTAATTAAGTTCTCTACTGCGATTTTATAATGGCTTTAACCCTTTCACTCCTGAACCGGCCGTAACCAGCCAATATGAAGCATATATGTACCTGGAGAAAATTATTGCATCAAACCTAGACACGCTGGAAATACGATGTTGCAATATTATTTCAAGGGATGAATGACTTCAAAGCCACAGCTATAACTGAACAGCCTAGCAGGTAAAAGTGCCATTTTGCCATTTACCAAAAAGTCCTTCCAGATCACAATATTCTTCAAGTTGGGTCCCTTTATTCTTACTAGTTTGATATTTTTTTAAAGTATGTTTTCAGTTAAAAAGTTGAAAATTGTAAGGAATTAAATGATTATTGAAATTTACCTATTACCGAGGAAGGCATAAATTTATGGATTCCCACATTGATGAAGGAAAGCATAAATTTATGGATTCCCAGACGGCAAAGGAAAGCATAAATTTATGTGCTCCCTGAAGAAAGACCCAAATTCTTTAGTTTTTGTTGAAAAAGTCTGCATTTTTCTTCAATTTCTTTATTCAAAAGTAGCCAAAATATGGTATTTTCAAAAATGCCACTTGTCAACCTTTTCCCCTAAAATGGCAAAACGGCATTTTCTCCTGCTAGCCTGTTCTGGGATCGCTTGACTCTCCCACTTTGGAGAAAAACTCATTTGTTTTGGAGATCGTTTTTGTTTCTCTAATTTTCAACAATTTTGAGGAGCTGAAAATCGGCCTCCAAAATCCTTCCCATTCGCCCTTGAAATCAAAAGCAAACACAAAATCAGCACTCAGTCGTTACAGTACCTTCTTTAATCTTTCGAACCACCAGGATTGTTTGCACAAAACACACATTGCGACTGTGAAGCGTGCTATTCTTAATGCTGCACTTCTCTCCACCATGTTTTCCTGCTCCCACCTCCAATTGCATGCTGGGTAATCAACAAAAAATTCACAAGGGGACCCCCCCTCTGGGACTCCTGTAGGTTTTTTTATAAGTCTTTTACCCCTACAACCAAGAGCGGTGATTTGGACTCAAGCTGTTGCTTTAAAGTGACAAAAACACATCCTAATAGGTTGAGCAGGGGTAAAAGACAACCAACTGCAGGATTTCAAAGATTTCAGTGAAGAATTATTTCATGTGTCTCAAAGCAGAAACACAACAGAAAAATCCTGTGAAACCCCTCACAAGGCCTACTAAAAGCAAACCAAGTACTTTTAAGCCGTCATCAGACTTAATGATGTCCTCTAGCTCTCTTACAGTGGCTTATTTGTCCAAAATTAGAGCACATTTCATTGGAAAACCTACAGAAGAAACCATACTCACCGTCGCCGAGTCCGTAGAATTCTGCCAAATGGCATCATGGGGAAAGTTTGAGCCCTTGGTTTAAAAAGTCAGCAGTATTTAACTAGCTTGGGCTAGCCAAACTGGAACTTAGGGGGGAGGGTTGAGTTACCACTCTGCATTTCACCCATTGAGCCCAAACACGTCCGGGAGTGAAAGGGTTAAAGTTGTTCATGCACAAAGAATTCTGGGTAAAAGTACAAGATGCCATCTTTTCTGTATGGTGGATTACATGTATATTATAGCCACATCACAGTGTATACAAATTATGTCATTAGAGTGGAATCCTGCAATAACAAATTAAACCTGGCTAGGGAGCACATCCAAATATCAGTATAAATGGCTTATCAATTCCAAACCTGCCCATGCCCCCCCCCCCCCCCCCCCAATATTTGACTGAGTTTCTGTCATGGGGCATTTGCCAGCAAAGAAAAGTTGTTGGGGTGGGAAATTGGTCAAAGGGAGTCAAAACAGCAAATTTTATAAAAATATATACCTGTACCAAATCCCCATGGTGGGTCATTTGAATGGCTTATAGCCCCACATTGTGGCATTTGCAATGTTCTGTTTCCAATTTGTCAAATGCTCCACAAATATGTCAGGGGCATGGGCAGGTTTGGAATTGATAGAGCCATAATAGATCCTTTCCGAAAGAATGGTAATCAAAAATATTTAAGCCATCCAAATATCAATAAGTAATTGTGTTTCAATTTGCATATCTGTAACAATACTGATTTATATGTCCCATTAGTAAAAAAATATGACTACCAAATTGGTAATTTCACATTTCACACTGAGAAAAAAATTGATTTGTTGCTGCTAGGGAAAGTCAGTTTCTCTATTTCATGTTAGAATGAATTTAAATTCTAGGATTTTTGCCTTGATTTCAGATTAGCTGTCTGCAGCGATATTTCAGTGGCAACTAGCAAAATTACTGTTCAATAAAGTTGTAATGAGCGCAATTGTTTTGTTTTGTTTATTATAAAACTATTACTACTGTGAATATAATATTTCATGAAAGCAGGACCAAATTAATGAGGTAAACATACAGGAAATGGATAAGTTATTCTACGTTTTCAATATGAAAGTGATCGAAATATTTCCACTTACGTTCAAGTTCAGCTACATCAGCCATCCTGTTTATATTTTGACTCTAATATTGATCACAAAATTCATTCAATTCATTTTAAGAAAATGATTTAAGCTTCCGACTTGTAGCTAGAAGGCTATTTAGAACGTGTTGTGTAAGTTGTAGACCATTTTCAACGCATTGGCAAATGTTGTCAAAGTATTACAACACTTCTGTATACCGTACTTGTGAACCATTTCAAAACCATTGCCAATCATTGTGGATGTGAATGTGTTGTATTAAAATTGTTGTCAATAATTTCCTTGAAAGCGTTTGTATATGTGAACCCTGAGGTCAATGACAATCAGAAATATCAGATTTCCGCCTGATGTTTAGATGCCCTCCCTTATAACGAAGTCCCCAATATAACAGCCATGTTTTTTCAGTGGCAAAATTATACAGTACATGTTAAAAGTTTGTATGGATAAGACTCAACTGGGGGTCGTTTATAAAGATCAATCCTTGGTATATTTCTGGTCCACTTCATTATTTATAACAGGGTTCCACTGTACATCTAATTAGAGGATATTGTACAATGTACGTTGTACATGTGGATAGAGGTTGATAAAGTTTTTTATCTTTGAGGCAAATGTCATACTGCACGAGCATCTTGTTCGCCCCATGATGGAGTATGCATGCTCAGCATGGGATCCTTATACTCAGCGTAATGTAAACCAGTTGGAAAAGGTGCAAAGGCGTGCGGCACGGTTCGTGTACCGGGACTACTCGAGGGAGTCCAGTGTCAGCTCCATGTTGTCAAACCTGAACTAGCCCCTCCTTTCTAAACGGCGGGAGTACCTCCGCCTAAGCTTTTTTCACAAAACCACCCTTGGCCTCAACACTATTGAGCCAACCCAGTATGCCACCCTATCTACAGGGGTTACACGGCGGAAGCACTCTAAAAATTACAAGCACTTCAATGTGCGCACTGATGTCTTCAAGTACTCTTTTTTTTTTCGCACTATTCCTGCCTGGAATAATCTCCCAGAACATGTAGTAAATACAAAAAGCCCCGAAAGCTTTAGTAAGCAAGTCCTATCTTTTCTGCAATAAGCTTATATTTAGTTGTTAATCGATTTACTGATTTATGTATTTATGTATTTATTAATTTATATTGGTTGTATGCAAATAGCTTTACCGATCAAATAAACAGATACAGACAGAAGTGCAGCGAATGAGTGCATTATATGACAAATTCATGATGTCCAAGAAGATAAAATCTGTATCTCCAAGCTGCCATTTAAAACTCTGTTTATTCTTCACTAAGTTATAGATTACCAGGTTTTACGTGCAACATGCTGTAAAAAATATTGTCATGGATGTGTATTAGTTTTATGCTGTCCATATTTTATAAATTAAGACACTTATTTGTGGATTAACATTGCATTTTATCATAAAATTGTTGTCAACAAACCAGTTGAAGAAGAGGGTTGACGCCAGAGGGTCAAATAGAGGGGGAGCCGCCTAGGGCAGGGGGCCAAATATTACATGTAATTACAAGAATCTGCCACCCTCCCACCATCAGACTACCCCCTCCCCTACTCCCTTCACTCTCATATCAAATCTTGATTACATTTAGCCACTGGATATCACTGCCACTGAGTTACAATACAAACTCGCTCATCCTTGGAGTATATGTTTTCTGACTTTGCCTCAGACCTTACTCCCAAATATTTTCCCTTTTTTTCCCATTTCTGACTTTGCCTAATTTACCCCAAATCCTGGTGACAAGCCTGAGAGGAGTACGAAATCTCAAGTTATAGGAATAGAAGTTTATTAAGTAATAAATTATTAATTAGTAACCATGTATTTGCCATTATAGGCTATCCATGCAAGGAGTATTCTACCCTGTCAAGACAATCCTGGAGTGAAAGCACCATATACGGCACAGGTAATGGCAGCTTAATTAGCAGCCGTGCATTGTATTTTTGGCCTGCAGAAGACATTTCCTCTACTGTGGAATATATGTTTGTGGTTTTTCATATCTGGCATAGTACATTTTAGCACATTGTGTGATTGAGTCCCAAGTTATTTATTATAATAACTATAGTGTACATGATTGTATATATATATATGTAGATAATTACTACAGTATAATTTATGATCAACTGGTATAATAAATTGTGTGCAGAATATCTGTCAGGTCCGCCTCATACATGTACGTTGTATGACTGTTCATTGTCAGTTAAATAAATAAATATACTTGTAATAATGGTTGTTGCAGGTTTCGGTACCTAAAGACCTGGTAGCCCTTATGAGTGCTGCTAGAGATGGCAGTGAAACTGACTCAAAAGATGCTAACAGAGTAATCTACAAGTTCAAACAGGAGGTACAGTACCGCCAAGAAACATATGTACATTTGATCGCGAGCAGATCGCGAGCAGATCGCGATCATGAAGTGCGATCTGCTCGCACTTTGCTCGCGATCAGCTCGCACTTTGGTCGCGATCTGCTCGCACTTTGCTCGCGATCTGCTCGCACCTTGCCCGCGATCTGCTCGCACCTTGCCCGCGATCTGCTCGCACCTTGCCCGCGATCCGCTCGCACCTTGCTCGCGATTTGCTTGCGATCAAAAGCTGATCGCGAGCAAACGTCCGCAAGCAAAAAAGTCGCGGTAAAATATTTTTCTTTCTACCTTTACATGTGTAAGAATAAGAAGTGTATGAAACATGGTAAGTTGAGCAGAAAACGAAGCAATTCTGATTCCACGTTGCTTAACCATAACTTTGCGGACTTTGTATATGATCTTGTGAGAATACAGCTTCATATAGTGCCTGTCATTCACCAAATAAATATTAACGTCTCCGTTAAGATCTACATTTGTAAAAGTGAAATTTCACTTTATACAGCAATGGAATATCGCTTATTTCACGTCTTACAAATGTATATTAGAAATCAAGCCCACTCTTTTAGCAAACACTCCCACCACTGTTCGTGTATTACAGTTGACTAAGACACAAGCGCTTCCGAAAATTAAAACTTCTCGAGACAGTTGTTGAGACACCGTTCAGAATTCGGAAAAAGTGTATTTTCGATCATTTCACACTTGGAAGGAAACCCTTGGAAGAGTTGTGTTCTTTTATTCAACACTGCAGTTTGTTTGTTGGGGAAGGCACTTCTATCCATCCTGCTTCACAGCTTGCTTGTAATGCGTCCTTGCATTTCTTCTGATAACCTTACTGAAAATCTATACCAAATATTCTAGAACTAGCATAAAATATGTAATCCTGAACTAGCGAAACAAAATAATCACAAAACAACGGCCGCTCGCTTATATTAATTAGTTCCCCGAACAGCGGTGCGGGACCAGCTTAAAGCGCAAAGCTAAACAGCAAATACACTTTTGCTTCTGTAGTTTCAATCCTTGTGTTGTTAGAGGTTTCGGTTAAAATCATTGCAAATGTTTGCAGTGCTATTAAAGGCATGTGTTCGAAATTAAAATCTCAACTTCTCGGAGTCTGAATTCCCACGTGCAATTAGTCTCGATTTTTGACAGGTCTGTCAAAATCGCTGAAACTATATGGGAACGTGAAGTTTGAAGTGTGTTTTGAAGCCAGGTTTGAAGCCACGTTTCTAAAGCCACGTTTCTAAAGCCACGTTTCTAATGAAAGACGCGCAAAAACGTCTATACTTGAATTATTTTAGCTTCCGTTACTACATTGACAACAACTGGTGCGAAATTAGCATATTGCGTTCAACATTCATAATAAGGACAAGACCACCAGAATTCATCCACACAATTATTTTATTCACAATTCAAAGTTTATAGTAAATGAGATATTTATTGCAGGCATTTCGAAGTAAAGGCGGCACGCTAACAATCTTCGACTAAACTCGTATTCCTGTTCACAATTGATGTGTTGTCTTTCTTACTCAACACCGCCGTTCGCGTTCTTATTAACAAACGACGCAAACTGCTTCGAAGTAAACATTCTTCAAGAGAGGCGGCCCGCTAACAATCTTCGACTAAACATGTATTCTTGTTCACACTAGATGAGTTGTCTTTCTTACTCAATACCGCCGTTCGCATTATTATTAACAAACAAAGCAAACTGCTTCGAAGTAAGCATTCTTTAAGACAGGCGGCCCGCTAACAATCTTCGACTAAACTTTTATTCTCGTTCACACTCGATGAGTCGTCTTTCTTACCCAATACCGCCGTTCGCGTTCTTATTAACGAACGAAGCCAACTGCTTCGAAGTAAACATTCTTTAAGAACAATCTTTGACCAAAATATGTTATTCTCGTTCACACTCGATGCGTTGTCTTTCTTACTCAACACCGCCGTCAACAAACGAAGCCAACTGCTTCGAATTAAACATTTTGCTAAACGGTCAGAAATTGCAGTCAGATACATTAAGTTTTTTTCTGTTGAGAATCGATTCTGTGACCGCGATCACCAGTTGATCGCGATCATTTTGCGATGTGATCGCGAGCATATTGCGAGCACGATGCGAGCAGATCGCGAGCAAGGTGCGAGCAGATCGCGAGCAAGGTGCGAGCAGATCGCGAGCAGGGTGCGAGCAGATCGCGAGCAGGGTGCGAGCAGATCGCGAGCAGGGTGCGAGCAGATCGCGAGCAGGGTGCGAGCAGATCGCGAGCAGATCACACTAAGTGATCGCGATCTGCTCGCGAGCAAATCGCGATAAATGTACATATGTTTCTTGGCGGTACTGTATTAACATAATAATTAATAGTTTAATTACTGTCAATACCATACATTTCCAAGGTGTACATGTATGTAAATTAAATAACACAGAATACATTTATACTGTAGCATCAGCATGCCAATTTGTTTTTATACTGTACTACAGTACATGTACATGTACATGATTGAACATAAATTATCTACATTTACTGGTAGTATCCCATTGTGCTGCATGCAACTAGGCTACTAGATAATTTTAGAAGCATACAAATTTTACTCTAATTTGAACTCCAAACTTTCAAGGGTCACTGAATCAGGGTGGGTGTGCATGTTTTTGACTTTACTGGTGGTGTACATGTACATGAGTGTCCATTGTTTATTTAGGCCGCAAACATAATGTTATCATTCAAATAGCAAGAATAACTACATGTACCTTGTATAAATGTCATTTCTCTTTGAATGAATAAACAAGCGTACATGTAGCAAATTGCACGAAAGAAGAGAGGAATTAGTTCCTAATCGAATTACTAGGAAACACTGTCTATTGTTTGTGCTGTCAAGTGCCAGCCAATCAGATCTCACTAAATTAGTTGAATATGTATAATGCATTGAGCATCTTGTTTATAAGGGAGATTATTCTGAGTTATGGTTCTGATCTCACTCAAATAATGTCTAATTTTAGGGAAGCTGGATATAAAGTAAATAAAGTAGACTGGGGCTAGCTGATTAGAACCATTCCACCGCATACAGTCATGTACATGTATGTGCTTGTGTGTTGATCTTAAGATTAGGAACATGCTTTTATCTTATGTCAAGGAAATACACAGTCAAATCCATGTAACTACATGTATGACATGTAATGTAATTTATAAATTAGAGCACACATTCTTGTTCACCAGTAGTTTTAGGCAGTTTGTGTGACAGTTGAGTCGCTGTAGATCAGATGGCTGGCTGTATATCAATTGATACTAAATAAAAATCCTTTGTAGAATTAAGCTGGGTGCATGGTGCAGCATATTGTAAACAATTGCCTCTCAGTTCGACTCCCAGACATGGTATCATATGTGAGTTGAGTTTGTTGATTCTCATCCATGCTCTGACGGTTTTCTCCGGGTTCTTTAGTTTTCCTCCCTCCGTAAAAATTAACATGCAAATTGAGTGTTGTGAGTTGTAAATATTGAACGTAGTGAATAGCATGTGTGAAGAATGCTTGTATCATTAGCTGGATCTGCTAGCAGTACATTGAGGCCTATAATAATTATAAGCCATATTATTATACGACTATGACGTAATTTTACCATATTAGGTCACAAAAAAGAACTAATATGCCATGTGTGTTGAGTGTTGTAAATATTGAACGTAGTGAAAAACGTGTGTGGAGAATGCTCGTGTCATTAGCAGGATCTGCCAGAGGCCTAATAATCCTCAATATCGAAGCTGGGTAAACAATATATTTGATTTGATTTTTGAAGCTTTGTCAATTTCAGTGCTATAGCTACATGTAATAACCCTCTTGGGCCAGATGTTACAGATACATTCATGCATACATTTGCATGTTTCATAATGCTATTACCCTCTGTTTCAGGTTGGCATTCCAAGTTACCTTATAGCAATGGCAGTTGGAGCCCTACAAGGCAGGTACTGTGTACAATTAATATATCATTACTATACTTTACATTACCAGTTAGCACTATTTACAATAATAAATAATATATGCGCAACCAAAATAATTGTATTGGGTATACAAATAATTTGTACCATATTATTATGGTGAGCTGTTAGGCAATCGAGCCATTCTATATCCCATTTGGACATGAATATTGTAATATACTTATGGCATGAACTATGGTATATAAAATTGATTTTTTTTCTGATGAAAAGCATGATTATAGTTTGCATCACGGATGTGCATAGTATGCACAAAATACAGGTCCCATAATGGTGAGATGGTCTGGTGTATTAAGGTTGGAGTTATTAATCTGGGGATAGGGGAGCTTAAGGTCTGTGAGTGATCGGTTGTGAGACCTTGCTGCTAGCAGATTTGGTCTGAAGGAGGAGGGTGGGGGGACCATACCACCCTGACATTGCACTAGACACTTGGTTGCTTGGTTTAAAGTGCATAATTATGAGCCCAAATTTTTTATCATTAAAATCGATTTTCCATCAAGTATAATTTTATAGTTGAACTTTTAATATTTTTTTAATCAGTGTGGCGTCTATGAGTTATAGAGGTTTCTATTTCCAATATGCTATTTTTTCGGATAATATTTCCTTTGAAACTTTCATAAATCTTGTTGTTTTTAACTACAGAAAAGTTGGTCCCCGATCTTATGTCTGGACAGAGAAAGAGATGTTAGATGAGAGTGCCAATGAGTTTGCAGAGGTGAGCAAATTGACAAATAATTATACAGCCATTTTGAAAATAGAGCCTTTGAGCATTAAAATTGCTTTTTGTTTTTGAAGATATCATTTTGGTCGTAATTTAAATATTTGCCAGTAACACAAATTTGTGGTTTGAAATATTATACATCATATACAGAAACCTCGCTGTTAATGATGTTGTTGATATCAATGATTCATATTGTTGTATGCACTCTATGTATTCATGTTTTCTTTCATGTTTTTATCCTTTTTTATATCCTACTGTAAACGCATTGAGGCCTTGCATAATGCGTACTAAGAACTGTAATTATTATTATGTCGTAGGACAGTGCACTATGACCAATCATTTCGTAAAAATGTCCAATATATTTTCAACATGACAGGACGCTCGTCCGATTGCTTTTCGTTTCCTTCCATTCAAAGTTTTTTTGCGAAAAGTGCTGAATTACTACAAAATTATTGTTCTATTCAATTGTATCTACATGTAACCCTAAGAATTCCAACAAAATCGCTTTACGTAAAATGTTTGTTAGGTGGAGAAAATGGTTAGCACAGCTGAGTCCCTGGTAGGTGAATATGTATGGGGTCCATATGATCTGCTCATCCTACCACCATCATTCCCATATGGAGGCATGGAGAACCCCTGTCTAACATTCGTTACACCAACACTGCTGGTAAGTTGGGTTCGTTTAACAAACTTATGATCGTTTACCGTGATACATGTCTGTCCTCATATCATGTGACCTTTGTGCCCCTACACACTTTCCTTTCAACACCATTTACAAAAGTCACGTGATGGGGGCCGTACATGTTTGACGTGAGTGGGCCGGAAAAAGTTGCTGGTGGTTTTGCTATTTGAAAGTAGTCATAAGATAAAAACGTATTGACTGAGTAAATATTTTACTCTTGCCGTGGTCAATAGGCAGTATGCGCAGGGCTTCAAGTGTCCCTATATTTCCTATATTTCCTATATTTTTTAGATTTCCCTATATTTCCCTATATTTCTTCATTTTGCCCTATATTAGCCCTATATTTTCCTGAAAAATGTCCTATATTTATCCCTATATTTTTTACCCTGGCCACTTGAAGCCCTGTATGCGTAATAGAGGCTCGTGCGGGAAGTTTGCTAAAATGCAAAATAGCATTAGAAAATAATATGAATACTAATAATACTGGCCATTTATATAGCGCCATATATCACCACCATCTCATGGCGCTTCACATATTACTGACATATCCCATCAGTGAATTTTTTGTCGGACTTCTTTTATGGCACTAATGGCTGCCATGCAGTTTATAATGTTGAGTGTGTGGTTAGTACAATGACCAGGATGAATCCACCTCCATTGAGTTCTCATTCCAACTTGTCCATGAGATTATTTTTATGCTCGGTCTGTAGATCATGACATTGGACGAAATATTTTCCCGTCCAGCCCTCCCATTCAGTCAACAATTACCTATTATTTACCACGTTTCACGTCATCGCATGGTCAAAATTCTTGTGGAATTTACGAGGCGGCAGCCAGTAAATCCACAACAATTTTGACCATGCGATAATGAAAACCGTGGTAAATAAGAGGATAGATATACCACGGTAAACTGTCCTAATTTGTTTTACAACAACAAACGAAAAACAGTCAAACGACAGAGCATCGAAAATTAGGGGAAATTGTGCAGGGAAGACATGATTCAAGCAGGCTATCGTGCAATCTAGTTTGCACGAGCAATGAGACAGTCCGTGGTATCTCCTCCTATTTCCAATAGATGTAAGTCAATCAGAAAATGAGAAACTGAGCAGTTATAAGAACAAAGATAAGAACAAAGTTATAAGAACAGTCTTGAAAAGTCCTTGAATCCAAAAACAAATGTACTATGGATTCATTCTTCAACTTCCTCTCTTCGTATCAGCCTATTCCATCATCCTCTGCCTAACTCAGTTTACCTGGCATGGTTTGTGTTATCACTCTCTCTTACTTTTTTCCAGGCAGGAGACCGCTCTCTTACAGGGGTAAGTTTTTGTTTGACAGAATGTGGATTATAATATTTTATGTTAATCGAATCAAATAAAAAATCTAAATCAAAGATTTTGTTTACTATCGGATATTGAGGCTTGTTAGGCCTCTCCTTTCTCTCTTGCGTTGCCACACAGGCTAAGACAATTTCAATAGTGCTGCACATATTCAATGTTCCAGGTTGTGGCCCATGAGATCGCACACAGTTGGACCGGTAATCTTGTTACCAACAAAACATGGGAACACTTCTGGTAAGTTGCAATCTCGGTTGGTCTTAATTAGTTCGTCATAGAGCATGGTCTAGAGGGCGGGAGGTCGGTTCGAAACCAGGCCGCGTCCTTGGGCAGGGACGCATAAGCCGTTGGCCTTGTCTCCTTCCTCTTCTAATCTATACGAAGGGGACGTGAAAGAACCTGTTGTGTTATTTCGAGAAAGAGTAGGGGATTGTCTTGCAACACAACAGCCTGGTAGTCTGAGGTAGAACTGAACAATAATTAATGATTGTAAATTGCACGGCAGCACATTGCGCCACAAAAGCATTCCTTATCACAAAAATAATCTTGTGAAGTGCATTTTAATATATGCGCTACATGTACATTGATTAATACCTTGACTTTATTATTACTGTTACTAAACAACTCTATATGAGTCATGTAAATGCACTCGGTTTACACTCCATATCATAAGCTATTTTTAGTCTGAATTGAGTAAAAGAACTAATTAAAAGCTCTTTTAGACTAAATTGAGAAAAAGAACAAACCACGGTGAAATATCATTAGATGACGCAATTAAATGCCGCTTTAAGAGGTGCATTGTGTGACAAATCTTGTATTTTGGTCTGAAATTGATACAGATATATAGATAATCTTTATTTAGCACTGACGCCACGAGGACAGAATAGCTTATGACAATAGACTTTCAGAAGAAAATGCAGACAAGATTTTCTGACTTCGATTTAAACACTCCGGCTTTTTTAAAGGCTGGTTCTCATATGATAGTCCTGATCGCTTGACTCTTTTGTTCTGCATCGGGACGATTATATGAAAACCAGCCTTAAGAGAGCCTTACACTCCGTAAAGCAGTGAAAAATATATTTACTTATCAGACTGGCGGTTGAATTTGAAGGGTTTATAAGCACCATGAAGCTGCATGAGAGAGAACGTTTTTAACTTCTGGAGTGTAACAGGGGGAGGCTTGAGTTGTTGATAGGAGTTACAATTTCTGAGAAAGTGCGACTTTCTTTTGGCAAAAGGGACAACATATCTAATGTCTTCCTGAATAAATGGTCGTTTTTATTTACCTACTTCAGTCTTCAGTTCATGGTCACTTTTCCTTAGTTTTGTTAGGGCTTGCATGCCTATGTAAAATGTTTAATGAAATAGGGTCAAGGTTTTGAGACACGTGCGGCACCCCCCCCCCCCCCCCCCCAAAAGGTTTAAATAGTAAGTAAGTAATTAATAACTGTATTTATACACGGTTAAAAACATCAGGCCTTCGATTAATACATTATAAAAAGTAGGAATAGTTAAAATATCTAATCAGTACGTATACAATGTTAATATCTAATTTGAATAACGCATGCACCTAACTAATATCTAACTATACACTAATTGACTATAATTATCTAACTAATATTAACTATGAATAAAGTAAAAAAATGAATAAAATAGAGATGCCTGCTTTCCATGAATGCCGTGTGTTTAATGAAATGTATTAATTGTTAAACAAATCGCTGCAGTGAGATTTAAAACGAGTGAGAGAGTTTGCTTGCCGCAGCTCGACAGGTAAGCTATTCCAAAGCACCGCACCACTAACTGAAGCTGTTCTTTAGAAAATTGGTGCGGGGCAGAGGGATAGCTAGTTAATTTGCTCTCGGTGTCCCTTAGAGAATAGCTCGAAATGCTACTACGGTCAGCGAACTTTGAACAAAGATATTCAGGCGCTAGGCCATTTAGCGATTTATAGACCATAGTAGTAGTTAGAAATTTCCGGTGATTGTCTAGTTTTCTCCAGCCAAGTTTTTTGAATAGGTCATCAGCATTGGCGTCGTAATTGGAAAAAGTCAAAATTCGTACAGCACGATTTTGTAGCTTTTGAAGTTTAGTGGCAAGAGTTTTATTGCAATTTCCCCAAACGACGCTACAGTAGTCGAAATGGGGCTGCACTAAAGCATTATAGATGCACAAAAGTGTTTCAAAAGGTACAAAAGGTCTCGTGCGTTTATCAACTTTTGCAATATTCACAGGTTAAACGAGGGATTTACTGTGTTTCTGGAACGGAAGATTATTGGCAGGATGCAAGGAGAGCAGATGAGACAGTTCAATTTTATAGGTAACACAAGTTATTTTACATGTGGTGCAGAAGAACTTGATATGCAGCGCATTATGAGCTGAAAAAGTATAAAGAATGAGCAGAAGCCTTTACTAGGAGCGTCCATCTCCCATACTTGGTCTGTGAGTCACAACATTTCCAGATCGGATTATTTTAGAACATCCGAGGTGAATAACTCCCATACCCTCAGAGCGGGGTAAAATGCTTATTATATCACACTTGACACGGTTTTCTTTGTTCTTCATAGGGGTGAAACTCTAGTATAAACCCGTTGAACAATAGACTAATTAAATAACAAATCTGAGGTTTATAACTGTTGCAGGGAGGTTTATAACTCAGTTTTAAACCTCCTTCTATTTGAGAAAACCTCGCCAAATGTGATATAAATCACTTTCATACCGAGAACCTTCGGTTCTATTCCCTAAACATCCCTCGGGGCCTACGGCCCTCGGGATGTTTAGGGCTTAGAACCTCAGTTCTCGGTATGAAACTCTTACTTTTTTTCACAATGGTGAGGCTTTCCAGTTGTACACAATAACAGTATCTCTTTTCGTATTATTAGGAAGCATTGTTTGCCTAGTACATTGTTGCATAAAATTAATGCTTCTGATTCTAAAAATAGTCTGATCTGGGAATACACTGGCTCACGAATGCAGACGCTCCTGGAATGAGTGAATACCTCTCCTCTGGTACCATTCTTCTCTTTTCTTCACACAAGCGCGAGAAATGAATAAAAAATGTACATGGCCCGGCCACTGATGTTCACAGTGGCCTAAAACGTTGATGACGTATTGCTGACTTGCAACCAATCCCCAGAGATTCAAATAACAAAGTCGTGGCGGCCATGTTGGTGGAAATAACAAGAGAAGCTAACGAGGAATCCTATGTTAACGTCCACCAACATGGAGGCAATGACGTAACGTGGAAGTCCAGAATTATACCTACACAACCAGAATTCTTTTTTTTTCTTATTCATATTTTATAACTCCTGAGAATACCAAGACATGGTCTAAATTAGAGGAACAAAAGAAGATTCTGGTTGTGTAGGCCCCAATGTTGTCCCAATACAGATAACGTGATGTCTGTTCAGAACTTTATGCATTTGCCCTTGGGACAAAGAGAAACAAATAAACATTTCTCAAGGGTGGTGTCAATCGATCCCCAGAGATTCAAATAACAAAGACGTGGCGGCCAAGTTGGATGAACTAGCAAGAGAAGCTAACGAGAAATCTTTTGGTAAAGGGAACCAAGATGGCGTCGATGATGTCACATGCACCCCAACAATAGTCCAGTTTCGCATTCAAGAATTACCGCTGGATCCGATGACTACGGACGCATTTACTCAACATTAGTCTCATTCGGTTATTCACAATTGTAGTTTTGAATTTCTGCACTTTCTCGCTGGTATTTGTGAACATTTTACATCAGAATGAGACTGACGTTGAGTAAGTGCGTTTGCAGTTTAGCATCCAGCGGTAATTCTTGAATGTGAATCGGGTCTATTGGGGCAACATTGAAGCAAATTAACACGCTCCTAAGCTCTCCTAGTGGCAGGAATCGCACAAAACTCACCCTAACCACTTTGAAAACATGTTCCCAGGTACATTTAAACGGCAAGGTTTTAGGGCTAGGATTCCAGGGTTAACATGTAAACAGAAGAGAAAAATAGTAGAGAGAGAAATGAATGAGAGGTTTTTATGGATATCCGAACCCGTAACCAACGTGATAACCACTATACTATGATTGATTAGTGCCCAGTCCTTCAGTGGCCAAGTGCAGTTTGGGTATCTGTTAGGCAAGTCCTGTTCTTAGGAACTCTAAGCGAAATACAAGAGGATCGTGTAGAGATGTGTGTCGATCTCTTGTGTGTCAGTAATACTCGTAACATTTCACATCAGTATGACAAGTTGGTTCCTTCTCTTTTTAGGTGGGTGGAAAGCGCTAATGGGGGCCGTAAGTATACATCGCTTTATTCGTACAGCTGTGGCCACACAAGCGATTTATATTATTGCACATGCAACGCGATTTTCTGAAAGCTGTCAGCACCCAGCACGTGGTGTTGATAAACTCTGGCGACAATCAGTGCAATCAGTGCGACACATTGAAGACTGGGCACGCGACCAGTTATTTCATTGCCTCGATTCCGTACGTGCTCCTTATTGGCTAGATACACAAGCGTCGCATTGCAGACTGGGTAGAAAGTTTAGGGTGACTCTACACGTGTGGCCGTACTCTTTATTGCGAAAAATGAAACATTGAAATTCTCGCGAAATGTTTTCAAGATTTTGTTAGTTCACCGCGCGCTTGGGACGCGACAGTTTGTCAGAAAGTCTTATCGCCTGTGCTAGAAAAATCTCTCGCATAGTAGCGGCTTACTGAAAAACGTTGTGGTACTTCTTAACACGATGCATACTTTATAAGGTGGCCAAGTTTGGCGAAGATAGCCCTCTGACTCAACTTGTGCTGAGCCTCAAGGACACCAATCCCGATGATACATTCTCTAGCGTACCCTACGAAAAAGGGTCTTGTTTCCTGTTTTACCTAGAGCAACTCGTAGGAGGGCCTGGTAAGCAGTAGCCAGTAGTACATTGTATATCGTGCCGCACACTGCGGCAAAACTTCGCGCATGCGAAGATGAGCCTAGCCAGTTTCCCGCCCAAACTGAAAGAAAACAAAGGCAATCACCCCTGTTTCTTATTTTAAGTACGCATGTGGAATGTTTCGCCAAAAACAACAAAACTACTTTAAAGCTAAGCCTAAGACTTGAACAGGTTTAAGTTTTCTAAAGATGTAGTTCAGTGTGAGTTTACTAAGTTAGAAAATTATTTACTTAAAAAGTTTAAGCCCTGTTAAACTTGTATCTGAACTCCGATCCAAAGCCTTCATTCTTTCGGTCAGTGGAGCATAATGTTTTGCCGCAGTGTGATCGCATTGTGCGTTAAGGGGCTGATTTGTCCTATTAGCCAAGTTGTAACTTGAGGTACGGATGTGTACACGCTGCAGCATTGCCGGCAATTGTCTTGAGTTGGATTGACAAACCATGCAACATTTCACACGTTGCAATTTGTTGCGCGCAGCGTTGTAGTATGTGTCTGTACCTTTTGATTTTCGAGTGCTCTTCCAGAGAGACGATGGATGAGTAGTTCCTGTAAAATCTAGTGTAGATCTGCATTGCCGGGGATGTTAAACACTGGTATAATCAATTAAAAGTTGATTGGTCATGCTAACAGCCGTGAGAAGTGAGTAGCAGCTGATGTTTCAAGCACTACTCCTTCGTCAGGGCAAAAGAGAGAGACGCACGTTTATAGTATTATTTAACTTCGCCTTAAAACAAAAATGTAACAGGCACAATCGCTGTCGCCAGTTACTTCGGCCTATGATAGACAAGATACTAAATTAATATATAAATTTAATTAATTAATGTGCATGATTATACTAAAAGAAATTATGTGTATAAAAGAGAGTGAATTGTGAAGTATAAAGCAGCATGAATGTTACAAACAACAGGACAATGGGCAGCTAAGACTACGCGCGGAATTACATTTGCCACAGTTAGTTTTCCAGGTGTGGGGGTAATTATAAAATTATAGTTGTAGCACAGTTCTAAGGCAGAGTGATAATACGAAAACAGTATCTTTTTAAATGACTTAAGGTTCAAAGTTTTTGATCGTAGTTCGTTAGGGAGGGAGTTCCATATTCTATTCATTCGGTTGGAGAATGAGCGCTGAAAAGTCACAGTTTTACATTTTTGAGGACGGAAGAGCGTAATACTAGGGTGGTACTTATATATACAGTTGAAACCACGGGTTGGAAGGACGTCACTACTAATTGCCACCAGACCATTGAGTGCCTTGAAGAAACAAGTCAGATATAGGTATTCATGCCAGTAAGAAATTGGCAGTAAGTTTCCACTTCTTACAAGTTTTCATCTCTGATTGAACATTTTTCTTGCTGCTTATAATGTATGCTCATGGTAGAAATTTAAGTCATAAAAACAACAGATTTTAACATTTTCCTTTTCATCGCTAACAGATGTTTTTGAGCCGTTCTTCCGCAAGTACATTGAGACTTACAAGTACAAAACTTGTACAACAGACGAATGGAAAGCCTTCTTTTTAGAGCACTTCAAAGAAAAGGTAATCATTGTAGATTTGATTGATTTGGTGTATGCATTGTCTTCTAGTTTTCCCTCATGTGCTTGTTTCATGAGGGAAGATCAGAACATTTAATCTTCCCTTGTATGTTTAAATGAGGGAGATTAAAGTTTAAATGTATGTGAACAAACAAAGAAAACCGAGGTGATCATGGGATTGCCAAAGGTAATAGCATGAGGGAAATTAGCGATTAAATTTACCCGAGATCCTACGGAGGATTTGTGGACTTTTTCAGATCACGCTGGCGAGGAGACATCAAAGTCCCCCTGACCGCATCGGGTTAGAGTGAGTATTGGGTGAGAACTACGTCGTCTAACCCTGCGCCTTCTGTTGATTTATGAGTGTGCGATGCACCCTCTTGATTCCTTACACTGCCGTCTTCCATGTGGGATGCTTAAAACCATAAAGATATTTAGTCAAGCACATAATTACATTGTGTTTTACTGCTATTGTTCTCAAAAACAACACACTTGTCCCCAGGGGAAGCCAGGCTCATTCAATCTATTGCACTCAATCAAGCATAATGACAAAACGTTTTTGAAAGCCACTCAACTGCGACGTGTTTACTTCTGGCAGAGAGAACCAAACTTCTCGCAGATTAGTTCTCTTCCTTGGAGATCATAGTATTACAATCTAATAGCATGACATTTCGGGAAATTGGCGATTAAATTTCCCCTCGAGCCTCGGGAGGATCTGTAAAAGTCTCTCCACCTGGGCGTTGGGACTTCCACAGATCCTTTCTCGGGGAAATTTAATCGATAATTTTCCTCATGTCATGCTATTACTTACAATAGCGATACTTCGTGTTGATAAACATTACAATTGTTATGCTAATGTACCAACCATGATTTCAAAAGGTCGTTTTGTGTCAGGAACCAATCGATCTCTGGTTGGCACATTAATGACAATGGATGATATGGCAGTAAGTATCGCTATAATATTTCATATACGAGTTATCAGATTCAACCGGGCTTTCAAAATCTGCGTGAAATTTCAAATGTCGAGGGTGTATACTAATTAATTATTACATGCAAGTATGTTTGATCATTATTACTATTGTTTGTAATTAAGAGTATTGTTGAACTATTAGTATATTATATAGTTATCCCGCTCATGGATTATTCTTCTTTTAGCTTTTTAATTAATTATTACATGCAAGTATGTTTTATGTGATCATTATTACTATTGTTTGTAATTAAGAGTATTGTTGAACTATTAGTATATTATATAGTTATCCCGCTCATGGATTATTCTTCTTTTAGCTTTTTAATTAATTATTACATGCAAGTATGTTTTATGTGATCATTATTACTATTGTTTGTAATTAAGAGTATTGTTGAACTATTGAGTATATTATATAGTTATCCCGCTCATGGATTATTCTTCTTTTAGCTTTTTAATTAATTATTACATGCAAGTATGTTTTATGTGATCATTATTACTATTGTTTGTAATTAAGAGTATTGTTGAACTATTGAGTATATTATATAGTTATCCTGCTCATGGATTATTATTCTTTTAGCTTTTTAATTAATTATTACATGCAAGTATGTTTTATGTGATCATTATTACTATTGTTTGTAATTAAGAGTATTGTTGAACTATTGAGTATATTATATAGTTATCCCGCTCATGGATTATTCTTCTTTTAGCTTTTTAATTAATTATTACATGCAAGTATGTTTTATGTGATCATTATTACTATTGTTTGTAATTAAGAGTATTGTTGAACTATTAGTATATTATATAGTTATCCCGCTCATGGATTATTATTCTTTTAGCTTTTTAATTAATTATTACATGCAAGTATGTTTTATGTGATCATTATTACTATTGTTTGTAATTAAGAGTATTGTTGAACTATTAGTATATTATATAGTTATCCCGCTCATGGATTATTCTTCTTTTAGCTTTTTAATTAATTATTACATGCAAGTATGTTTTATGTGATCATTATTACTATTGTTTGTAATTAAGAGTATTGTTGAACTATTGAGTATATTATATAGTTATCCTGCTCATGGATTATTCTTCTTTTAGCTTTTTAATTAATTATTACATGCAAGTATGTTTTATGTGATCATTATTACTATTGTTTGTAATTAAGAGTATTGTTGAACTATTGAGTATATTATATAGTTATCCTGCTCATGGATTATTATTCTTTTAGCTTTTTAATTAATTATTACATGCAAGTATGTTTTATGTGATCATTATTACTATTGTTTGTAATTAAGAGTATTGTTGAACTATTGAGTATATTATATAGTTATCCCGCTCATGGATTATTATTCTTTTAGCTTTTTAATTAATTATTACATGCAAGTATGTTTTATGTGATCATTATTACTATTGTTTGTAATTAAGAGTATTGTTGAACTATTAGTATATTATATAGTTATCCCGCTCATGGATTATTCTTCTTTTAGCTTTTTAATTAATTATTACATGCAAGTATGTTTTATGTGATCATTATTACTATTGTTTGTAATTAAGAGTATTGTTGAACTATTAGTATATTATATAGTTATCCCGCTCATGGATTATTCTTCTTTTAGCTTTTTAATTAATTATTACATGCAAGTATGTTTTATGTGATCATTATTACTATTGTTTGTAATTAAGAGTATTGTTGAACTATTAGTATATTATATAGTTATCCCGCTCATGGATTATTATTCTTTTAGCTTTTCTTTTATTATTCTTTTTAAACTAGCTTACGTTTTATAATTCTAGATTAGTAATTATTATTTTTATTTATTTTAACACTGTGTTGCGTTGTATAATTATAGTTTTATACCATAGTATATAGTTGTAGATTTCTACTTGATGTAAAGCGCACTCGGGCATTTATGGAGATTGCGCTATATACATTTAAATACATTATTATTATTAGCAGCGATTTAGTAGTGTAGTTGATAAGAGAGTGGATATACAGGTGTCTATGGTTTGAATCCCGTTGGAGGCAGGTTTTTTTTCTTTTTCTTCGGTGTCTCTTCACTTCTTTACTGTTGCCAGTTACCATCGTTTGCATCTAAGTGTGAACATGTGAGGCGAAAACATGTTCTAATTGCAATGGGTATCAAACATAACGTGATTTGTCATCAACCTTTCGAAGTTTGAAGGCATGCTAGATGAACTTTCGCGCTCAAAATATCAAGTTAATCACTTCCCGTATCGATAATTCTCCAAAAGCTTGATTTCTTTAGCATAACTTGATATTTTGGGTGCGAAAGTTCGTCTAGCACATCTTCAAACTTCGAAAGTTTGATGATGAATAAAGTTATATTTGATACCCAGTTATAACATGTTTTCTCCTCACGTGTTCACGCTTAGATGCAAACGACGGTATCAGGGACAGGATTTAGACATTTCAAAGTCCCCAGTGGTTTGAATGTCAAAATCTTCGGAATTTGAAGTGCATGAGAGCCAGCTTCATGACGGGCCGGTTTCAAAGTATGGCACGTGTTACAAATAGAGACCTCTGGTTGGTAGTTGTTCTCATGAATAATTAATGAGTAGTAGAAATAAGGATTTGCTTCTTTTTCCACTCAGGCTGATGTGCTCGAGGCTGTTGATTGGGATACGTGGCTGAGGAGACCTGGAATGCCGCCTGTTAACATGCTGGAGAGGTATGCTTTAGAAGGACGAGTTAGTTAAATAATTAACAAATAGAGTTCATTCTGCCATGCATCTGGCCTCTTATAGATGCACATATGACGTCATAACGTGACGAGAACAAATAAGTGCAGCACGAGACGAAATCGAGTGACGTAACTGTTGTTCTCGTCATGTCATCTGTGCATCTATAGGAGGACGGAACAATAATTCCCGGTTTCCACTATTACGTCAGTTGCATACAACTACCAGAATCCTTTTTGAATTATTTTTCTTATTCAGATTTTTAAACTCCTGAGAATACCAAGACAATGGTCCACGTTAGAAGAACAAAAGAATCAGCGCAAAGGATTCTGGTAGTTAACTGACGTCATAGTGCAAATCGACTATTGGTGAGAAAAGGAGGCAAGGAAATGATTTGGTGGAAAACGTGACATCATCTGTGCATCTATACTGTAACAACACATGGCTCGCTTCCTACTGTTTATTATATAAAATGGAATAGATAACGGTTGGAAGAATGTGGGGCACAAAAAGAGATGGATTATCATCATGTTAGAAGTTCTGTTTGTTTTTCATTTGGTATCACGGCCATTTTAAATAATCTCAAATATTTACGTGCAGGAACGCGACTACTGTACAGAGTTATAGCTGTGACAAGGTTTGATACAGTCGGTGTGGATACTGTTGATGTTGTTATAGTCTTTGTCTTACTCATAAAATATTCGCTCCCGTTCTTGTATAGGTACGACTCGACTCTAGCTGACGCCTGCACTAATCTGTGTCAGCGGTGGGTCAAGGTAAGTTATGTGACTGTAATAACCTAATCTATTTAATATATTATTTCTCTTAGTATAGTGTACCAAGTAATTGTATAGGTATGAAATAAAGTATTTGTTGTTGATTTTGTTACCTCTGCGTTCTGCGTTATTTACGCATAAAAATGGAAAAAAAAGGACTCTACTTAAGCCACATTTACACACATTCGTTTTGGGACCGGCGGCATTCTTGATTTACATGGCAAAAATCAGGAGTGTCAATAATTTAGGCAGCTGCTCTCTTCATTTATACATGGCAAAAATCAAGAATGCCAGTCCCAAACTTATCTGCCCGCAGGACCCAAATTTAAGAGTACTAGTGCCGTGCCCAACATGCTTGTCGTGTAAATCAGGCTTTATGTTTCGCGTCCCCAAGGACGCAAAATAACCAAATGTAATGTAGCTAGACAAATACCTGTAATATATCCGTAAAGTGATAGTAAGGCCTGCCTAACTGACCGTGTAGCTTATGATTCTATTACAGATACTAACGACAATTTTGTTCTGGTACTCATTTTTTTTTTTTTTTTTGCGAGTCCTAAGGACTCTTCAGTCAACCACATGCAATTTGTAACAAAATTACTGCAATACTTATCATATTAGTCTAAGAGAAACAGGGAGAATAACCACAAACAAAACAAATAACGTCAAATGGAGTATATTTGTTAACTAGCCGCACCTTGCTGGCCTTGCAATGGTGAATTTTGAATTTAATCTCATTTCTCGTTTCAAGGCGACGGTCGACGATTTAGCCTCGTTTTCGTCTAAAGATCTTGACGACTTCACGTCATCTCAAGTCATTGAATTCCTGGCACAGCTGCTTGTCGAGGTGGGATAATGTTTTTCACACGTTTGTATTATTAATTTCTTTAGCCAGCCTCTTCTCAAGACGAATGTAAGGGCGTTTTCTTTTGGGAATATTTCGGAATAAGGATAGACGGTAGTCCTTTTTGGACCTATTCCGTTTTCAGAATGAACAGAACAGCATTCTTTTCATAGCCTTCTTTTGACTGGACTCGTGCAACAAATTTAATAGAGCCTAACTTAGGACACATTCTTTAGAGACTATTCTGACCGTTCCTATTCCGGTGTCACAGGGACTTTACCCCCCTCCCCCCTCCTGGGAATTAGGAAGTAGGATTCCTAGGAATCTTACCCCCCTCCAGGGAATTTACCCCCCCCCCCCCGGGAATTTACCCCCCCCCCCCCAACTACTATTCATACACGGAATTAGGTTATGGCTGTTCAGTATTAAGAAACTTTTTTTCAATTGCAATAGATAAAGTACAAACGTCTGTGATCTGCATCATTTTTTTTGTCCTAAAAAATCGTAAATATCAAATATCACAAACTGAAACAACTGACAAATTTAAAACTATGATAGTTTCGATTTAGGTTTTCGGTTAAATTATAATGTAAAATTATGGTCATCTCCTAGCCGTTCTAATAGGAATAGGTATAGGAATAACACAATATGCTCAATATTACTTCCCAAAAGAGCAGAGATTCAGGGGAGCCGACTGTATCAGTGATAGTAGCTGAAGTAGCCCCTGTCTATCGTCCATTGCTAATGTGCTCGTTGCTATGTTAGACTGTACAGGTGTCCCTGTCTATCCCCCATTGCTAATGTGCTCGTTGCTACATGTATGTTAGACTGTACAGATGCCCCTGTCTATCACCCATTGCTAATGTGCTCGTTGCTATGTTAGACTGTACAGATGCCCCTGTCTATCACCCATTGCTAATGTGCTCGTTGCTATGTTAGACTGTACAGATGCCCCTGTCTATCACCCATTGTTAATGTGCTCGTTGCTATGTTAGACTGTACAGATGCCCCTGTCTATCACCCATTGCTAATGTGCTCGTTGCTATGTTAGACTGTACAAATGCCCCTGTCTATCGTCCATTGCTAATGTGCTCGTTGCTATGTTAGACTGTACAGGTGTCCCTGTCTATCACCCATTGCTAATGTGCTCGTTGCTATGTTAGACTGTACAGATGCCCCTGTCTATCACCCATTGTTAATGTGCTCGTTGCTATGTTAGACTGTACAGATGCCCCTGTCTATCACCCATTGTTAATGTGCTCGTTGCTATGTTAGACTGTACAGATGCCCTTGCTAATGTGCTCGTTGCTATGTTAGACTGTACAGATGCCCCTTCCTATTAACCATCTACATACCATGGAGAATGCTTACCAGTTTAACGATAAGAAGAATGCCGAGATACGATACAGGTAAATCACATGAAGCAGAGTGTAAACTTATGAAGATTGTCAGTCCACCTATATTTAGAAAAATAAAGAATCATTCCCAAATCGACAGGCCGAATAAGCGAAAAGGCGGAATATGCCATTGGCTTAGCTGTATAGAGTGTCAAAAGTAATTTGGTGATTACTTTTGCGTTTGCTTAGCTTTTCTATTGGCTGTGAAACTGAAATGTTTTGTAATTATCAGCCAATCTAGTTCTAAACTAAATTCAAACATTGTTTTGGTCCGTCGTACAATCAATTTTCGTTTTAGCGAGAGATAGACTTATCCACAATTGCGTTTACTTTGCCTTGTGATTGGTTCAAGTAAAACCAATCACGAATTACTTCAGTTCATGATTGGCTCATTGTGTTTTTACTTGCTCGTGATTGGTTCTGTAATTAGTTTGGGTTTCGTTTTACGACACTCAATTGACCTATATCACTATGACGTCATATCAAAACAATCTATTGTTTAAACGCTAAGGATCACGGTCGTGGGAGGGGGACAAAACAGGGACAAAACAGCAGCAACACAAAGGAAATCGCTATCAAATGCATTTTGAAGAACGTAGAATAGCGCTAACAGCCACCAAATACGGTAAATATTGTGGGATAAACGTTGATACAGCTGATATCTGGAAACCAGACAATTCGAAGTTAAATTTTCCTCAGCAGAGCAGATTTAGTTCAAAATTCTATTGTTCAAGTCGATTCTGTCCCCCTCATAAACAAGCCGTGACGTCATAATGATATAGGGTAATTGAATACCACTCTAATACCAATCACGAATTACTTCAGTTCATGATTGGCTCATTGTGTTTTTACTTGCTCGTGATTGGCTCATTGTGTTTTTACTTGCTCCTGTGATATTCGTATTCTCACGGACGAGCTGGAACGAGCACTCAATGGAGGCTCATGCGGGGGAATCCTTTCTAATGCTAAATAGTTTTTAGCGAATTCCCCCGCACGAGCCTCCATTGCGTGTTCGTTCCAGCTCGTCCGTGAGAATACGAATATTGCCTATTGAATACCACTCTAATACCAATCACAAATTAGTGTCAGTTCATGATTGGCTCATTGTGTTTTTACTTGCTCGTGATTGGCTCATTGTGTTTTTACTTGCTCCTGTGATTGGGTCTATAATTACTTTGGTTTTGGTTTTACGACACTCAATTGAATACCAATCACAAATTAGTGTCAGTTCATGATTGGCTCATTGTGTTTTTACTTGCTCGTGATTGGCTCATTGTGTTTTTACTTGCTCCTGTGATTGGGTCTATAATTACTTTGGTTTTGGTTTTACGACACTCAATTGAATACCACTCTAATACCAATCATGAATTACTTCAGTTCGTGATTGGCTCATTGTGTTTTTACTTGCTGCCGTGAGTGGCTCTGTAATTAGTCTTGGTTTTACGACTCTCAATCGAAAACCGCTATATTTTCCTAATGATATTGAACTGAAATGCAACGTGCCAGATGGCTACGCCTGTGTGTACGCGGAGGATGGGAAGACTCATTCCAACGGACAGTCGACTTTCTCTTGGAGCAAGGCAGGATGAAGTTTGTACGGCCATTATACGAGTAAGTATATGTTGACTCTGTTATGGCTTTTACATAGAGGATATTACACGGTGGTGAAAAGATTATGTACTTATTGACTGAGTGGGAGGGCTGGACGGGAAAATATTTGGTTCGAGGTCATGACGTACGGACACCTCGCGCCGTACAAAATGACCGAGAGCCAAATATTTTCCCGTCCGGCCCGACCTAACTCAGTCAATAGGATTTTTATCATATGACCATATTTTTTTGTAGAACAAACCGCAAAACAGCAAGAAAAAAATGAAGTTTATCCTCGAGAGTCGAAAACATTTCACGAGTGAGCGCAGCAAACAAGGATAAACTTCATATCTTCAAACCACCATGTAATTTTCTTTCTATTATATGGACAATTAAACTGCTCTAAGAACTCTTATCTATTCATTTTACTTACTGTCAGTACAAACTTCTTCGTGATCTTTCTAAGCTGTTCTGGGGAGTTTCATCGGGTTTTCATGTCTCTTCGTTGCAGTCGAGGAAATCTTTAGAGAGTTTTAGATCGTACTTGGCTTTTTGTGCTCGGAATATTCATTGTCGTGCAGCTCATTTAAGCTGTTTACATCTTCCTCTGTGATTTTCACAAACCTGCCGCCATCTTTGTAGTTCAAAAGGCGGCAAACGTGACGCCATCGATATCTTCACTAGTGAGGATATGGAAAAACGCTACTCAATACCCGGATGTAGTTTCGTATGAGTTCTATGAGTGGTTTATTTCTCAGTAAAACACTCGTCCATATAATAAATAGAATGTTGTAACAGATCAGAGTCGACAACATAAAGGGAGATCGTAATGGTGACCTCGTCAAATCTGAAGCAAACTGCGAAGGACAATTAATAGGCCATTTGCAGGAAACAGTCACGTGCTGATATATCACTTCAATAACCAATGAATTGCGCTCGTGATCCCATGGGAAAGGCTTTACTGGAAACAGTCACGTGCTGATATATCACTTCAATAACCAATGAATTGCGCTCGTGATCCCATGGGAAAGGCTTTACTGGAAACAGTCACGTGCTGATATATCACTTCAATAACCAATGAATAGGCCTTTTGCATCAATTGATCACGTGACGATTTTCCCATAGCAACGCCTTCTGTGGAGGGCAAGCCATTCTAACATTCCTTGACAACAGAGAGAGCGTGGGAGACGCGAACGTGAAACCTCAATACTAAAAGTTCTGCCGGTTCCTTTGTTATTCGTTTTCAGCTCAAATTTATCATAACTATTAAGCTTTAAATCTTAAAGTTCAGTGTTAGAGGATTTTAAGAGCCGTAAGACGATCAGAAATAGCTTTCTGAAGCCAAAACCGAACCGGACTCTGCGAGTTACTCGCAACATGAGACAACAGCTGGCGCCGGTAAGAACTGAGCTGACTTCGGGAATGTACTTTTCTTCCACGCTTTAAATCATTTTTATGTTCTAGAAAAATTATGTGATGACAGGAGAATGATGTATCTGAACGCGTTACAGGCTACAGAGATATTATAAACTGATGTACGAATAACAACCTGATATTATAGGTTGTTGAGTAGCTGGTTTTCCTATGTGACAAGTTCTCTCTTTTTTTCAAATCACCAGCAGTCTGTAATCTTGAAATAAAGCCCCTCGTTACTTCGTATTTTGGTGATCCACTGAGACCTTAATCCCATGTCTTTACCGGGGAATTTTTGCGATGAAAGGAAAGTCCATCGTTATAGCGTGAATCACCACTGCATATTTGTGGCACACAACAGTGGTAGCGCGTTCCAGTTTATACAACACCAGCGTCTCCTAGCATCTCCTCGGCTATGGTAGAGTATTAAATAGATACATCTACTGTCATCAGATAATTTTTCTAGAACATAAAAACGATTTAAAGCGTGGAAGAAAAGTACATTCCCGAAGTCAGCTCAGTTCTTAATACCGTCTGTTGAGGCCGCCATGTTGCGAGTATTCGCAGAGTCCGGTTCGGTTTTGGCTTCGAAAGCTATTTCTGATCGTCTTACGGCTCTTAAAATCCTCTAACACTGAACTTTAAGATTTAAAGCTAAATAGTTATGATAAATTTGAGCTGAAAACGAATAACAAAGGAACCGGCAGAACTTTTAGTATTGAGGTTTCACGTTCGCGTCTCCCACGCTCTCTCTGTTGTCAAGGAAAGTTAGAATGGCTTGCCCTCCACACAAGGCGTTGCTATGGGAAAATCGTCACGTGATCAATTGATGCAAAAGGCCTATTGCGCTCGTGATCCCATGGGAAAGGCTTTACTGGAAACAGTCACGTGCTGATATATCACTTCAATAACCAATGAATTGCGCTCGTGATCCCATGGGAAAGGCTTTACTGGAAACAGTCACGTGCTGATATATCACTTCAATAACCAATGAATTGCGCTCGTGATCCCATGGGAAAGGCTTTACTGGAAACAGTCACGTGCTGATATATCACTTCAATAACCAATGAATTGCGCTCGTGATCCCATGGGAAAGGCTTTACTGGAAACAGTCACGTGCTGATATATCACTTCAATAACCAATGAATTGCGCTCGTGATCCCATGGGAAAGGCTTTACTGGAAACAGTCACGTGCTGATATATCACTTCAATAACCAATGAATTGCGCTCGTGATCCCATGGGAAAGGCTTTACTGGAAACAGTCACGTGCTGATATATCACTTCAATAACCAATGAATTGCGCTCGTGATCCCATGGGAAAGGCTTTACTGGAAACAGTCACGTGCTGATATATCACTTCAATAACCAATGAATTGCGCTCGTGATCCCATGGGAAAGGCTTTACTGGAAACAGTCACGTGCTGATATATCACTTCAATAACCAATGAATTGCGCTCGTGATCCCATGGGAAAGGCTTTACTGGAAACAGTCACGTGCTGATATATCACTTCAATAACCAATGAATTGCGCTCGTGATCCCATGGGAAAGGCTTTACTGGAAACAGTCACGTGCTGATATATCACTTCAATAACGAATGAATTGAGCTCGTGATCCCATGGGAAAGGCTTTACTGGAAACAGTCACGTGCTGATATATCACTTCAATAACCAATGAATTGTGCTCGTGATCCCATAGGAAAGGCTTTACTGGAAACAGTCACGTGCTGATATATCACTTCAATAACGAATGAATTGTGCTCGTGATCCCATGGGAAAGGCTTTACTGGAAACAGCCACGTGCTGATATATCACTTCAATAACCAATGAACTGCGCTCGTGATCCCATGAGAAAGGCTTTACTGGAAACAGTCACGTGCTGATATATCACTTCAATAACCAATGAACTGCGCTCGTGATCCCATGAGAAAGGCTTTACTGGAAACAGTCACGTGCTGATATATCACTTCAATAACGAATGAATTGTTCTCGTGATCCCATGGGAAAGGCTTTACTGGAAACAGTCACGTGCTGATATATCACTTCAATAACGAATGAATTGTGCTCGTGATCCCATCGGAAAGGCTTTACTGGAAACAGTCACGTGCTGATATATCACTTCAATAACCAATGAATTGTGCTCGTGATCCCATAGGAAAGGCTTTACTGGAAACAGTCACGTGCTGATATATCACTTCAATAACCAATGAATTGTGCTCGTGATCCCATAGGAAAGGCTTTACTGGAAACAGTCACGTGCTGATATATCACTTCAATAACCAATGAATTGTGCTCGTGATCCCATAGGAAAGGCTTTACTGGAAACAGTCACGTGCTGATATATCACTTCAATAACCAATGAATTGTGCTCGTGATCCCATGGGAAAGGCTTTACTGGAAACAGTCACGTGCTGATATATCACTTCAATAACCAATGAATTGTGCTCGTGATCCCATGGGAAAGGCTTTACTGGAAACAGTCACGTGCTGATATATCACTTCAATAACCAATGAATTGTGCCCGTGATCCCATGGGAAAGGCTTTACTGGAAACAGTCACGTGCTGATATATCACTTCAATAACCAATGAATTGTGCTCGTGATCCCATGGGAAAGGCTTTACTGGAAACAGTCACGTGCTGATATATCACTTCAATAACCAATGAATTGTGCCCGTGATCCCATGGGAAAGGCTTTACTGGATAGCAAACAATCCGTCAAACACGCAGTTTTAGAAATTTGACAATCGATTGGGAGTGGAAAATAGCATTTACAAATAGGTTTTGCTAATAACACTACCGATCTCGTACAAGTGCCTTGAAATAGATGAAGTCAGATTTTTTTGCCATCCAGTACAACCACGTGATCGTATCCATGCAGCAAAAGGCCCATTACTGGACATTGTAGTCGTACTTTATGTCAGTTAACTTTAGTATCAGTCAAACATCAACCTCCCACTGACCTTTTGCACACCTTACATGCTATCACCTACCTGTCTTGCAAACAGTCTAACAAACATAGGTATTAATAGGGCTGTGTCATAGTGAGAGATCTGTAGATTAGCTGTCTTGTTTTTTATAAATCTTTTATTTGTTATAGCAGGCTGAGTGTTACAGCTAACAGCTGGTGGGGGCCTGCTTTTACTCCTCACAATTAACACTTTTGGACACACTACACTCGACTCACGGTTGATTTTTACGGAGGGAGAAAAACCGGAGAACCCGGACAAAATCCCTCGAATGCAGATAAGGAATCAACAACAAACCTAACTCACATATGGTGCCCGAGCCGGGAATCGAACCCGGAACCGCAGCGGTGAGAGGCGAGTGTTTCACCACTGCTCCAACCTGCATCCCCTGGTTAAAATCTGGTTAAAATCAATGCAAAATGACTAACTGTGCATAGACGTAGCCTTCAAGGACCAAATTGCGTATCATTTCAATGAAGCATTTAAATCAAGCACTGACAGTTAGTCCTACAATACTATATTACTAGGGCTGTGTTATATTCGCAGTACGGACCGGACACAGTTATTATCAGCGATTTTCATATGAACTGTCGAACCTCGTGCACATGTGGTATGCTTAAAATTAAAACATAAAAAAATGACCAAGATATGATCTCCAAGGAAAATACTGAAAATTCTTTCAATCAAGCATCGAAGGAGGACACTTTAACTATTTGTAGCCAATTAACAGCCACCAACTCCACACATGCGCAGTACCATGACATAGTCCCTTGAACTCAGAATGCAGTAGATCACTCCGTATTTTTTACAATATAGATCCCACTGGTAATTTTAGAACTCGACGCCCATTTTCTAGGCCCTGTCAGGGAGGCTGAAGGGGACCTTCTCCCATTTTAAATATAATACTTCCTATGTCCGTATTGTTCTATTACCTCGTGGTTTACTTGGACCAAGTTTAGCAGGAATTCTTCATCGGATAATGCCTGAAACACTTAGTTAATTCAATGATTTTGGCGCTAAAACGACAGCTTCGCAGTAATGTCTTCTTGTTTCACAGGGAGATGTACAAGTGCGACAAGTCACGTGACCGTGCCATAGCAACATTTACGGAAAACAGGTCGTTTTACCATCCAATCTGTGCTGCTATGGTTGCTAAGGACTTACATCTTGAATAAACCGGTTAGGGCTAGATTCCATCCGCCACAAGGACGCAATCCTAAAATGCACTGCACTAAAATACTTCATTGAGAGCAGGAACTGGTGTCTAATGAAGTAACGCCTGCTAATCAAACAGCATGACAGCAAATCTCTCGTGGCGTAGGGTTAGGGTTAGGGTTTCGGTTCGAGTCTTCGTGGAGCCGATATGTTTTTATATAGCTGTGGGAAACGTACTTGTTCGCCTAAATTTCTAAGTGCCGCTTTAGTTTGTACCCTAGAAATATAACATCGAGAAAATTGCAATTCGACCTTCTGGCGGATGGAATCTAGCCACGACCGAATACACACTATGCATAACTCGCGCGGTCACAACACGAAAAAGAGGCCAGTAGGTCCTCTGGAATGTTGAAGTTGAAATGCTAGCAGGAAGTGTGAAACGTGTTAAACATGATTGTTTAGTTGAAAAATGTTTCTTTATAGTACAACCAGCCAGGCGCATAGCAAATTAACGGCATTGTTTCACTGAACATTCCTTCAGTGCATTTCACAATCTCCCCGGGCGCTTCAATTTCAACATTCCAGAGGACCTACTGGCCTCGTTGACATGCTAGTTACCAGGACTTATGCATAGGGTCTATAAACCAGTCTTCCTAGGACAGAGCTGAATACCTAGTGCGCATGCGCGACCTTACGCGTAAATCAGGGAATTTTGCCGTAAACCGCACTATCTTGTTTCGGACAACGTATCCTGTTTGTAGTAAATGGTATCATAGTGTTCAAAACTTAAACTACACTGTTCAATTTTGTTTTCTTGGTATCTGAAAGAAATGATCCGAGCATTTGTAGCTAATCCTTGCCATAAAACTCTTGTTCTTCGCAGAAAACGTGAAGGCAAGATCTTAAAATTTCCGCCATTTTAATATACGCTACTGTCGTCCCTAGTCCTCGCGCGTTACATTATGCAGCTCTGTCTCTGTAACACGGTATCTCCCTTAGATTGACTATTATCATCAATTGTCAAAATCGCTAGAATTGATTATAATCGTCAATTTAACCTCGAGGTTAAAACCAGTCAAGTATAAAGATAAATAATTGTCGAATTCCGAACGGCGGTAGACGCGCTTAGTGTAGTGGTCATGAATGTCTGTACTACCAAGCACTACACGCAAACGGCTACGAGTTCGAGCCCGAGTAGGAGCGCTCAAAAACATTTTTTCTCTCGTTTACCTTCCTTTCTTGTTTACCTGTGAACCCTAGCTCTAGGTGAGTGAGAACCCGTCGTTTACCCGTGAACTCGTCCGATGGTTAGGGTTTGGTTTGTAGTTCGGGTTAGGGTTTGTCTTAGACTGATGATTATAATCAATTCTAGCGATTTTGACAATTGATGATAATAGTCAATCTAAGGGAGATGACGCGTTGGTCTCTGGTACATGCTAGACACAGCAGGAAGACTGGGACGAGTTGCAGGGTAGACCCTAATCATCAATGCGTATTTCTGTTTCAATAGTTTATCTACATGTGTAGAAACATCATTACCACGCGAAAGAGGATGTTAAAATTAGTGATGTTGTGAAATTTGAAGGCTGTACCTTAAAAAGGAATGAAGTTACAGCCATTTTAAAGATTGTACGAGAAAACAACCCAGGCCTTTCCAGCCTCGTTTTAATGTTTTTTTTCTGCATTTGAAATGTACTTTTGTTGTACATTTGTTGTCCCAATTCAGGTCACCTGACTTATCCCTTGAGTAATGTTTTGTTGTTTATCTGTATCCCAAGAGGAAATGTATCAATATCTCTTATTGGCAAACAAAGCAGTGAACAACAAATGTACTGAACATAATTACTAGTTTTAATGTTCGTTCATGTGGTAGAATTAGTTTGCTTCTACAGATTAAACTTCCAAATTCTACAAATTAGGAGGAGGCCATTATGAATTCGGTCAATAGCCCGCACAAAATCGTTTATCGGAGTATTGAGCATGCTATTTAGCAAATGCTAGCCCCACAACAGCTGCTTAGTAGCGGTTGGTGAATTATGCCGGCATAATTTGGAGCATAATACTATAGTTGGAGAATCGGGCATTTTGCCGACATAATAGTGATGTTTTAGTATTTTTCAAAATGTTTGCATGTATATTGATTAGTTTACAAATAATCAGTTAGACACTGGTGTGATAGTGAGTGAAATGAGAATGACTTTCATGCAGACCAGTCACCAGTGATAACGTTTTACATGAACAAACTGAACTAGAAGCTGCATCATGACATCATGTATGTATTAAAGGGGGGAGACATTTTTCCCGGCTAAATTACAGGCATAATTACGAGCATAATACCGAACATAATATCTGCAGTCGAGCATAATTTTTAGCATAATTGTCTGTTTTTGAGGGTGATGCCAAAAATCATAATACTCAAATTGAGGAGCATAATTTATCAACCGCTACTGCTTAACCAGCCCGCATACTTTCCATTCCCGATTGTTTGTGTAAGCCAATCAAGACCGTTATAACGTAACATGATACGAGTTAATTAGCAACGGTTCGCTTATGTCGGCACTTTCAAGCTCATCAGTACAGCGTCAAAACAAACGATTTCTTCTAAACTCTACCTGCTTACTTGAGAAAAAACTAAGAACAGAATATACATGTATACGAAGCTCTTTGAACCGATTTCATATCATTTTTTTTTTCAAATTTAGCTCTATATTTGATTTCCTAGATTTTCCGCTAGAAAGTTCTGGCGCGAGTGGTTTTTGTATTCTGAGAACTGAATAGACCACCTCGAAGTTTTCGACGCCATTTTGAATGGTATGCAAGAATTGCTGGCGCGGTTATTCAGTCCCCATACAAACCTTTGTAATTCGGACACGCTTCGTCAAAGCGGCTAATAATTCTACAAGAACCGACAAAGATCATTTGTGAATTTGAACCCAGTAGGATGACTTATGCCGAATCCGGTGCAAACTGTTCAAAAACATGGCGGCGTCGTCATAAGCACTTGATGTGAGAGCAAATTTTGTTTTACTTTCTATCAAAATTAACTTAAACTCCATAAAGTTTTATTCCTACTTATAATGTTTACTTTAACCCCTATTTTAATATTCAGTTCGCTATTTCAGTACATTTGTGATCCGTAATTTCTCTTCTTTCCCGGTTCTTTGCACTGAGTTCGATCAAAAATCATCTGGCAAAAGTCATCCTACTGTGTTTAAATTCACAAATGATCTTTGTTATTATCTTACCTTTGATTCTGTTGTCGGTTCTTGTAGAATTATTAGGTCAGCTTGCTGTAATTACATGCAATTTTCTTAAGAGCGCTTTGACGAAGCGTGTCCGAATTACAAAGGTTTGTATGGGGACTGAGTAACCGCGCCAGCAATTCTTGCATACTATTCAAAATGGCGTCCAAAACTTGGAGGTGATTGGTCATGCGGTTGGAATAGTTGTCTGGCTGGTGTGAGCAGCCGTTAGTGGCGCTAGGCGTTTGCTTGACGACGCTAAGAACGGCTGAGAAGGAGACTAAAGTTTCATTCGCATTAATATATATTTTGATCTAGATCATTTTATATTACAACAAGAGGCCCTGATTGGCCTTAACTCGGGCCATCTATAGCAATGATGTACTGCATGGAGTACTAGCATAATTTTGTGTCAACATGGTTTGTGCTAGAGTAGCCAAAGAATTGGTTCTCTACTGATGCTCTTGTATGTCAATGTTCAAGTGCCCCACGTATTCCGGGGGGGGGGGAGAGGGGGGGAGTTAGGTTAGGGTATGCCTGGGGGTAGAGGGGGGGTTAGAAATGATAGAGCCATAATACACACACAACACACACATACATACATGCTGTGCATGTACATTTCAGCCACAATTTCCATCAATTCTGTAGTTTAATATTACTTTCTTTTCAATATTATTGTTCCTTGAGGGTCGTTAGAATTACAAAAAAAACTTGGTATGGGTGTTGTTGATTGAAGTGCAATGGTTATTTGAGTAGTCTGCATGATATCGAGTCACTCAAATTTGATGCATTGTAATTATATCAGGTGCAGTACAACTATGAGAAATCAAGCAATTTAGAACAACGAATTCCACATAATGTTGCTATTCATTGTGAATAGTTAGGTAATGTCATTCTACATGTGAAATAAAGTCATATCTATTTGTAATTCTCAATTATTAACAAACCAGTGGAGATGGCTGACATTCAGGCTAAATTCTCAATACAATATTTTCGATTGAGGTCGTAAACTACAGACCACCATTTTCTAGTATTAGTGAACTGCCACTGTGCTAGTGCTCATTTTCTACATCTTGAAGGAGACTGAAACTTATAATGGCAGGCCACAAATAAACATGCAATGTCCACTCTTTTTATATCATTGGGGTCGCAGCAAGATTAATTTTCATTCCCAAATAATTCGGAAAAGTACTCGTACTCCTGATCATGACCGAGTGAAAGTGACGATGCTGGCCAAGAACTGAGGAACAACAACAACAATTACATTTATTTTCTCATAAGATGATGGAAATGTTTACGAGTAATAAGGCATAATAAGAAATACAATGATGAGAAGGTAGGTACATGTACCTCCTTAAGGTAACCTTAGGGTTAATATCTTAAGCCAGGACCAGCTCAGATGGAAAACACTGAAACAGGATCTAGCTTGCATGGATAATATATAATGGTACCAAGATAGGGGAAGGGAAAGAAAGAGTGCTACTTGCATGTAAGTATACTCTCAGTTCTGGACCAAATTTAGTTATGTTATGTTATAAACTTGCAATAATGATAAATACACTACTCGATACATAATATCATTATGTAAGTTCTAAAAAAAACACATTAAATACACTGTAGAATGCCTAAACCAAGAGATAATAATCAAATACAAAGAGGTACAGGCCAGATGTAAATAGACCCGGGAAATAGAACAACAATTCTTCGGTTGCAACCACGTGACAAAAGAATATCTTTAAATATTTTTATTTCAAAATGAAATAAAATGTTTTTGAACTTGAAGAGATATCAAAACTTAATCCCTGGGCCAAATTTTGAAGTAGAAGAGCATTTCGTTTCAGAGTTATGGGCAAACAAATATGACAAGTTGTTACTGTAAAATGTATGGGGCGGCCATCTTGGTGGTTAGCCTTGAACCACCAAGATGGCCGCCAAAACTTCACAGTCTTTAATAAAGCAAACATTTCATTCGGTTTCACTAAGAGTCCCATTAAATCGAACTTCTAAACATTTATTAAGCCAAAAACCTTTAATTTGGCACAAATAGTTGATTTTCACGACTCATCTGAAATACGTGAAGCTTTCGGTTTGGATACACTTAAACCTCATAACTCGGAAGCAAAAAATCGTACAGACCTTAAATTTCGTGTAAGGACTTATACCATGAACATCTACAAAATGCTAAAGAAACAGCTTTATAGGATTTATAGTTTAAAATTTAGGTTTTTGAAGACACCGTGAATCGGCGTGATGACGTCACGTGCAACCCAAGAATAACACGCCACAGATAAATATGCGATTTCCACATCAGTCATTTATCGTTCGTTTGAAAAAATCTTCATTTCGGATTACTTACTCAGTTTATACTCACTCACTGCATGCTGGATTTTCGTTCCCGAATTTATAAACATTTAAATACATGTGCATGGGGGACGAAATGACTGTAATTCTTTTAAAAGGCCCCTGTCAGTCAGAGAACTGAGAAATCGGGTCATTTCTATTACACTTTCGAGAGGTTAATAATAATAAATAACAACACAACGACAGTCAATTGGTATAAAGGTTATCATGTTCAGATTAGCGGCTACTTACATTTACAAGCTGTTGTCTTTATATACAGTCAGTGTTGATCGCAGAGCAATTCAGACTCCGCTGTCACGTCTCACGAGTGTATCTTAAAGCATGTCGCATAATATGTGATAAATTCCCGTCCCAAAGCCCGTAAAACACCTCTCAGCTTTAGAAAAGACAAAAATCTTGGTATTGCACTTGAAGGAATCTTTGGTTTACACAAAAAAACAGCTGATATTAAAGGTTTTGCAAGGTCAAAACTCCCACTCGCCGCCATCTTGAAAAACCTGGAAAGTTGTCCACTGTTCACATGTCACATGGCTGGCGCAAACGTATGTGTCACGTGACTGACCAGTCGAAATCTGATTGGTCGACGGCGCCAAAACTCGACACAAATAAAATAAAAAAAAAAACACTTGCGATTTCTGACTCGCGCCAGCCGAAGGCCTGGCCCGAGTAATTATTGAATTTGTTGAACATGAATTAATATACAACAAATGTTAATAGTATCCTATTCTCATCGGTCTCACCCGTACTCATTGAGTTACGGATATCCGGCGGCCGCTCCCAGTCCTTGAATGCAGGAGAAGGAGTCACCCAATAGGGTGGGTGGGAAGGGAAAGGACCGGAAGCAGCCGCCATATGGAGTAGGATGAGGAGAGATGAGAAAAGGATATAGAGGCTGGCGAACTCCGTGCCGAATACGGCCACCTCGCTCAAATGGTGAGGTGATTCTGTAGGTTGTGCCCTCTTATTCGTACTTGGGTAAGACCGCTGAGAATAGTATCCTTAGAATGCCAACGATCATAACATGGTTATATAACCTAAACCCCGCAAAGCCGGACAACCCAACACTCAAACCTCCGAGACCCACAGAGGCCCAGGACTGAAAACGGCTAAAAAGGTTGAGAACCTCCGGTGACAAAACTATTGGGGTCCCTGAAGGTCAGCATAGACACATCGTGGCCCCTAAGCATAGAACTGAGGAAATCTAGGATGTGGGTGTTACCAGCTGCCAACCCCTGGGCTGCGCGTGCGTAAAGGCGTTGCCGTAATGGCGAATCCAGGCGAGAAAACGGTCGGTAACGCGAGTAGGGTCGAACCCCTGAGTTCGTTCCCAGTAATGAAAGAGCGAGCTTGGCTTGAAACGCTTAGATGATGGCTGGGAAAAGAAACAAGCGAGTAAAAAATAGCGCAGCCCAGAGGATGACAGCCTTAAACCTCAGTAATCCGAGAGGGAATTAGACTCCCCTTTTAAAGCTGTCACTCTCGAGCGAGAAAATGAAAAGGCGTGGCGAAAGCAAATGAGGTAACCCAAAAATTGAGGAATGCGGAGTAGTATTACCAAAAAAGGCAGGAGAAACAATAAGCTGAAACACAGCTAAAACAATGGTAATAAACAAATGAATGCCAGGCCAGGGCACAACAGGAACACTGAGCAGGACAACCAGTGAGGATAATTGCATTGGAAAGCAAGATAATACCCAATTAGCGAGAGGTACTTGACCAATGCACAATAATTGAAACTGTTGTTATGAACAAGCCAAATAAACCAAGAGTGTACCACGACGTACGCGGAAAGGGGCAACGAACTGCCAAATGAAGGAACAATGAGTCAAATCGATATACGATCTGCACAGAAAGAGCGCAGTGGAAACATATTTCGCAAAAAGCGCTCACATAATACATGCACTAAAATACAGTATGCCCATAATAGTAATGAGGGAACGAATAGCCCAACACACCCCATGACTAAAACAAAAAGTGTGGCGTAGAAAAACTACCGAGACCGCTCATATAACACATGCACTAAAATACAGCATGCCAAAAATAGTAATGAGGGAACAAATAGCTCAACACATATCATGATTCATACGAGAAGAACGGCGAAGAAAACTTTCGCCGAGACCACTCACATATGAACACATGCATTACAATACAGTATGCCAATAACAGTAATGAGGGAACAAATAGCCCAACACCTCTAATGATTGATACGACAAGAGCGGCTTAGAAAAAATTTCGCCGAGACCGCTCACCTAACACATGCATTACAATAAGCATGTCAGTAACAACCATGAGGAAGCAAATAGGCGAACACATCCCATGACTTATACGGCGGAGAAGAGCGGCTTAGAAACATTTTCGCCGAGACCGCTCACATAACACATGCAATACAATAAGTATGCCAATAACAGTAATGAGGGAACAAATAGCCCAACACATCTAATGATTTATACGAGAAGAGCGGCTTAGAAACATTTTTCGCCGAGACCGCTCACATAACACATGCATTACAATAAGCATGCCAATAACAGCCATGAGGGAACAAATAGCCAAACATATCCCATGACTTATACGAGAAGAGCGGCTTAGAAACATTTTTCGCCGAGACCGCTCACATAACACATGCATTAGAATAAGCATGCCAATAACAGTCATGAGGGAACAAATAGCCAAACACATCCCATGACTTATACAAGAGCGGCGTAGAAAACTTTCGCCGAGACCGCTCACATAACACATGCATTACAATAAGAGTAGTATAGTCGACAAGAAAAAGTTGTATTTAACTGACGCCGACTATACTACTATGGGGTAACTAAGGGTCATTCAAAGTGTCACTAGACATTCTTGTACGTAAAATCCAACTTGATAATCCTATTAGAGATATAATTACATATAGTTATATCGACATCGATTGCTTGTACATAAAATCCAACTTGATAATCCTATTAGAGATATAATTACATATAATTATATCGCTGCAACGTCCTTACACATAAAATCCAAATTCGAGTACCTGTTAAAGCTATCCTAACACATAGTTATATCGAAGGGAGAATGGTGAGACCACGTAGTGAACCACTTCCACGGAGTCTAGCTCGAGAGGCATGTGCCATTCTAGAGGAGAGAGATGGAATGCTCGAGGGGATGGAGATAGGTCGCCGTACTATCCGATGGCGCTTCTTCCAAGGTGTGGCAGGAGACTTGACTCCTAGGATCATGGAAAAGTTAGTTGCAAAGGTAACCACCAGCTTCTACCTACGCTATAGCTACACCTATCGCATTCGCAATGTCAATGACGGACGCGTGATTCTATTCTCCAAGACTGTCCCAGGCTCTCCATGGGTGAACATCCTAGAAGATGCAGAAGAGTGGATCAATAGCAAGGAGACAGCTCGATTGAATCCCGACAACATCACTCGACCAAATACCCAATGGGCCTTCGTTCGTTGGATCTACGTAGATGTCAAAGTCGTGATCGATCGTCAGCTTTTGTTGGGAACAGGTCCACTGCCCCAATGGCTTCGCCTTAAGAAAGGAATGCTTGCCCTTGATCGATATGGCGACAACCTATGTCTTTGGCGCTGCCTTGCCATGCATGAAGGAGCAAGAGTAGATAGGTGTTGCGTCAAAGCTCGAAAACTTGCCCAGAACTTCTATCGCCTGACAGCACCCACACAAGACGTTCCCAGAACTTCCTTAGACCAGCTGGAGGAAGTCGAGTTACACTTTGGAATCGGTATTCGGGTGTATGAACCCACGGAGGACGGCGCTTGGCATCTGACGCGACATGCAGCTCACTACAAGCATACGATGACGATTGGGATATACGACGGACATGCCTTCTACATCAAGAACATCAACAAGCTAGGGCACATCTACGTATGTAACGATTGTAAGCAACGGTTCACGAAAGCCTCAGACCTTCACCGTCATGCAGATCGTTGCAGGCGTGGCGAAACAAAGATCGTTTGCCCCGGAAAAGTAATCACAGTACCCCAGTCGGCATACGAAAAAGCCTTCTGGCCAGAGAGCACAGCCAGCAAAGTCGCTTTATGCTGGTTGGAACGCGAAACCAAAAGGATTGGACAACACATTCATCATGCAGCTTGTGGGCATGGTGGAGAGCATTGGATCGAAGGAGCGCCGGTCGACGGCTACGAACCTATTTCGAAAACCATCTTTCAATTTCATGGATGCTATTTCCATGGCTGCCCGAAATGCTTCCCTAGGGAAAGGAGGCTCTATCTCAAGACCTGTGAAAGAACGGCAAAGCTACAAGGAGCTGGTTATACAGTAGTGGAAGCTTGGGGTTGCTCTACAAAGAAGAAAAACAAACCGGTCCCCACACCAACACAAACTGTCTACCCACACTTCATAGTTTACGATTTCGAAGCCTATCTCGATACAACGAAAGGAAGACAACCAACAGACCACCTGACCATCGAAAACGTCCATGTCCCAATATCAGTATCAATTGCCGACACATACAATCGAAAGTCAACCCACATCTGTCGACGCAATCCAAAAGAACTCATCGAAGCCTTCGTCGAAGAACTCCAGCGAAGAGCGAAAGCGATCCAAGAAGTCATTGCAGAACAGTTCTGCCCCAAGACACCTGAATTCTCTTTTGACACCCTACCAAAGAAACAACAAGCGAAGATCGACGAATGGATCCGCCAAGTTCCAGTAGTGGGATTCAACTCTGGCAGGTACGATCTTAATCTGATCAGGGAGCACTTCGTAGGAATCATTGCCGACACCTGTTCAAAGATCCTGGTAGCAAAGAAAGCCAATTCCACTATGTTCCTATTGACCCCAGATTTCCGTTTCCTTGATGTGATCAACTACCTTGGACCTGGAACTTCTTATGAACGTTGGATCAAGGCATATGGATGCGAATCGCAAAAGAGTTTCTTCCCATATGAGTGGTTCGATTCTCCAGACAAGTTGGATCACATTGGATTACCAGACTATCCAGAGTGGGGTTCGAAGTTGAAAAGAGAACATCTACTATCTATGTCAGAGTTCGAAGACTGTGAGTGCACCTTTCTCGACAAAGGAATGGAAACCTTTGCAGACTGGCTACGATACTACAACGACCTAGATGTAGTTCCATTCCTAGAGGCACTCGAAAAGATGCGAGATTTCTATCACGAGAAAGGAGTAGACATGCTGAAAGACGCAGTGTCCATTCCAGGAGTCTCACTACAGTTCCTACTTCGAGGTAGTGTAGAAAGGGGAGCTGAGATGTACGCTCCAAGTAAGGAAGCCTACCGCATGCTGAAAGACGCTGTCGTGGGAGGTCCAAGCATAGTGTTCACCAGACTCCACGAAGCAGGAGTGACTAAGATTCGTAGTCATCAGGGAGGAACTAAGACTTGTCGTAAGATTCTTGGATACGATGCCAACGCCCTATATCTTTCTACCATGGAATTCGAAATGCCTTGTGGAAAAGAAAAGGTTGTGCACTATGACGATCCAGGTCCAGCCACCGAAGGATTCGTTGAATGTCTACTTGGTGGAACGTGGTTTGGATATGCAGAAGTAGACATCGAGATACCAAAGAAATTGTGGAAGGAATTTGAGGAGATGCCACCCTTCTTCTACAACAAGAAAATCCCCAAAGAAGCAATCCCTCCAGAAATGTTGGCCTACCTCACAAAGACAGGTAGAAAGCTCAGCGAGGAAAAGAAGCTAGTTGGGAGTCTCTCTGGAAAGAAGTTGCTACTCTATGCTCCTCTTCTACTTTGGTATGTAGATCATGGCGCAGTGATCACTGCTGTCTACCGCACGATAGACTACGAACCCAAAGAAATCTTCGGATGGTTCGTGGACCAAGTCACTGAGGCACGTCGTATGGGAGATGAAGATAAAGGTGAGGCTTTGCTGGCAGATGTGTTCAAGCTGCTAGGAAACAGCGCCTATGGAAAGTTGCTCGAAGACTTGGGACGCCAAACAAAGGTCACCTATACAAAAGATGAGAAGGTTGTGGACAAAGCATTGCGAAGTGTTTGGTTCGAAGACCTGGAAGAGATTGGTGATGCATATGAACTCGAGAGCCGAAAGGACCAGATCCAATTCAAACGCCCTTTCCAAGTAGGTATCGCTGTGTACCAGCTCGCAAAGCTGCGTATGCTTGAGTTCTACTATGACTTCATCGACAAGTACATTGATCGCAATGATTTCGAATATATACAGATGGACACAGACAGTGCCTACATTGCCATCTCGGGAAATAGCCTCGATGAGGTTGTAAGACCGGAACTGCGAGAAGATTTCGAAGCCGAAAGGAATGAATGGCTAGCTTGGGACGAATGGAGCAGTCGTACACCAGGACTCTTCAAACTCGAATTCGAAGGACAGCGCGCCATTGCCCTATGCTCGAAAGCCTACTACGTCGATACAGGTGGCAGCAAGAAGTATTCCGCTAAAGGTATGTCTAGACGGCACAACGACATTTCGTGGGAACGATTCAAAGCAGCCCTCCAGGGTAGTATCGACATGGCGGAAAACCGAGGCTTCCGACTATCGCCAGAAGGCATAGCAACCTACGAACAACGGAAGCTTGGGCTATCGGCTTACTACGACAAAAGACGCGTTCTTCCCGATGGAATCCACACCGAGCCAATAGAGTACGCTGTTTAGCGTCTAGGTACAAACAGAATTCCTTTTGGTGGTAGTTCTGTATCCCTAGGAACAACTTGTAGCTCTTCACGAACGAATCCACGTTTGGGTGCATCCTTCTCCTTCGCAAGGTAGTACAGCACAGGCTGTCCCGAAGATACTACACTTCGTGAAATGGTGTATATTTGCAAACTCCACACAGGATCAGTAGCTCTACGTTTTTCACCTCCTTCCAATTCTCCTGGTGCATAAAGATATCGAACTAGAACGTCGAATGGTAGACGCTCTTCTCTCAATCCAACCGTGCGCGAATATGTAGGAGTCTTCAGATCTACTTGTTGCGCCATTACAGAATTAGAAGGCTCTTTACCAGTCAAACGAGTCACCTCACTGTTCATGGCTTTGATAACCATTGGTAAACGAATTACCCATTCTCTACTACGCTCATCTGATCCTTCCGAAGTAAGCACCATCTCTTGTGCATATTGATATCCAAACAATCTCTCAGCTAGAGTCCTATTTGCTCTTTCAACAAAACTTTGCGCTCTATGATTACCAGCCTCACCTCGTTGAACTTTCGTACCATGTAGTTCTAGCGTTTCAGACATACGTCCCATGAATTCTCTACCAGGATCTACTTGCAAAGTCTTTGGCCATTCTAGTGGACTACGTTTATAGATTCGTTCGAATGCCGCAGCAACTTCACCACTATCTTTAGATGCCAAAGGTTCGGCTTCTTTGTATCGAGAAGCTACGTCGATTACTACCAATGCGTACTTGTATAGCTTCCGTCCACGCCCAGGTCGATCGTGTGGTAGAAATATCAAATCAGCTTGGTGGACTTCATTTGGTTTCGATACAGTCCAATGTGGTCGTGGAATGTGTTTTGGTGGTGGTAGATATATTTGCCACATAGATTGCTTTTCCAACCAACTCCTAGCCACGTCTTCTGATGCTTTCGCTGCTACCGATAGCTTGCCAATTGCAGTGTGACCTTTCCAATAGCCCATAGGCCCATAGAAGATATTCGCAAGTTTAGAATCCATCATACATCTATACATTCTAACCTTCAACAGATGAAAAAAAAAGGAAGAATAAAGAAAGTCGTTGCGTGACCCTCTTCATTCTTCCTTTTTTTTTTTAGTAGTAGCTTAGTAGTAGCTTAAGTAGCTTACTAGTAGCTTAGGTAACTTACTAGTAGCTTACTAGTAGCTTAGGGCAACTCACCAGTAGCTTAGGGTAACTTACTAGTAGCTTAGGTAACTTACTAGTAGCTTAGTAGTATCTATATCCATTTACTAATAGTGTATCCAACGCCTAGCATTCCACCCCCAACGTAGAGCAACTCACCAGTCTTCTGATTGTTTGAGGGTTTGTAGTAGTCAGATAAGCGGGGTTCTTTCATCTCTTTGAGATGTTTAAGCGCCTTACGTAACTTATCGGATCGCACTAAGGCTTCGTTGGTATCTCTTTGATCGTTGTGTGCTTTGCGTTCAAGACCTTCCTGCTCTTGTGCATAGTCATATAAGCTTTGACGTTTGATTCTATACGCTTTCATTTCACGTTCTAGTTTTTCGGTGGCCCTATCGTGTCTCTCTCGTTCTGCATCTACATCACCATCTTTTCCAAGCATTCTAGCTAGTATGCCACCACCAGTAAATGCCGTTGCATTCAATATAGCCCCGAGGAGGGCCATTCCAATTGCTGCCGCCATTATGGTATGATCTTTTGTTTCTCAAGATTTAGGTTTGGGCTTTTCTTTCTTTCTCAAGTTGTTTCTCAAGATATTCCTTTGCGTATAAGCTACCAAGTATCACGGCAGTCCACTTTGCGTAATTCGCTAGGGAAGAAGAAGGATCGCTAAGCATAGATTCCTTGGTAGTCTTTTTTACGATCCACCCAATACCAGCAGCGAGTCCAACGATTTTGACTGCATCGGTTGCCGTCTTCGTCAATTCCTTCTCCATCTAGATATATACTACTATGATCTCGAGTCTTTAAGTGTTACTCCATGTCTAGTGCCGTTGGCTTTGCCGGAGCTGCAGGTTGTGTCGTGCTAACGGTGGCAACACGCTTATTACCATCTACATACTTCTTGTACGCAAAGTACGTGCCAAACAATGTAGCGCCAGTACCAATGACTGCGAGGATAGTCAGGCTTTCGAACCGACCTTTCTCTACGTCGACTTCTTTACATGATTCGCTTTCGCGCATCAACTCTCTCTTTTGAGCTTCTTTAGCGAGTTTGTTGCTTAACGCTAGTGCTTTTCCAGCTGCGACGCGCTTTGGGTTTTTTATCTTAGTTGGTGCAGTCGTCGGAGGATTCGCAGTTATCTGATCCGTCTGTCCTTCCATCTTGCTTCGATATAGTAGGTATATGTGAAGGTTCAACAGTTGTACCAGGAATGACTACGTGACCAGATATGTGGAATAGGACGCTAGCTAGAGCTACAAGGCGACCGGCTTTGAGCGATAGTAGGCCAGTCGCAGCACTGATTTCGTTGCGGACTAGAGGGTCTTCTTGTAGGTCCTTGATCAGGGCTTCTTGAGAATCTATTGGTACTAGGTAGGCAACTAGGCGGGTAGCTAGACGTGTCACACCGTCGACTAAGCCTTTCGTTACTTGCTTAGCTAGAACGGCCTGATACCTCCTATGCAACTTGTCTACTTCTTTCTCAGGAAGTCTAGAGATGTCTCCTAGAGAAAAGTTCTTACCTAAGTATTCTTTCGTTACGCCTGTTGCGGCTAAGATCGAAAGTGATTCACGATTGTCTGATGTGACGTCTAGGTTGGTTGGTGGGCCTGTTACATCCTCACCGAATATCTCGAGTATTTCTTTATCCATGATAATATGTTGTAGGTGCTGGGAGCTCTAACACTACCTCGAAAGGATGGCGTAGACAGAAGCACATGCGAGCGAACTTATGGGATCCAAGTATCGTTCGTAACTCTTTACATTCTTGTGAGCCTCCATAATCCTCAAATATCTTTTTACCATCTACGGCCGATGCTGTATGGAATGCTACTACGATAGCTACGTTCTCACGGAAGGGCTTACATATGCTCGTTAATTGTTGGGACAGCACCCAAACGGAAATCCCTATATGTCGTGCAGAAAAGGCTAAGTCCACTAGCTTGTCAGTTCGTTTCTTGACGTCCTTCGATGCGGCGCAATCATCGAGAATCAATAGAGTATTGGTACCTGACCAAAATGTTGCGCAAATACTCAAAGTAGCATCGATGGCATCTTGTGGTGGCGATATGACGAAGAAACGAGGATCTTGATTTGCAAATCCACGATAAGTTTTGTTGTGGGCATACGTAGGACAAATCAGTACTATGTAATCGAACTTACCACGAAATGATCCACGAAGTTGTTCTATGAGAAACGCAGTCTTCCCACAATTCGTTGGACCGACTATGAGTGCGTTGAACGGCACGTGCTCTACGAGAGAATCCATCAGTATAATATACTTTGCAGAGATCTGTTCAATATCGTGACCTGAGCATCCGCAAGGACATAGATGTGCATTTTCACATTTCCACTTCCCTTTGCAGTTCTATGTATGCGAATGTCGATGTCCTTTCCACTGCCGGTTTGTGCCAAGCCATCACCATGAACGGTGGAATCCTTTGCTGTGCGACAATCGATTAGAATAGAGAATCTATTTTCAAAGAACTTCTTTGGAGTCATAGAAGTATTGGGTGTACCAAACCAGCTTCTTGCAGCCTCCCAGAAATCTAGAGGAAGCATGCCGCTTGGAAAGAGTCTGTTGGGAATCCCATTGACATCTACTTCTACCTTCAATATATCTGGATTCGAGAATGCTTCACTATCTCGCGTGCCAATGGTAGGTGGATCTATGAATAGTAGAAGCAGTCCAGCAAAGGATCGTCGTGGAACATTGATGTTTTGAGATATCAAAGTATCGGACGTTTTAGCGATATCTACTGTTTTGAAGTGAACAGCGTAGTTGTATAGGAATGCAGTACCTATTTCATATTTGTGAAGTGCACTACTAGCCAGCGTTTCGTTCCTGATTGCTTCGTATTCTAGTTGGAGGTTGGTAAGTTGGTACGTACCTATCTTCGTCGTATCCGATCCAATTACAACCTCGTTGGCAGACGCTAGAGTTAACTCGAACGTAATGGTACTTTCTAAGGCATGTGGATATAGAACTCCATGTTGTGTCAGAATGTCAACATCTAAGGGAATCCTATACTTAGAACCACATGCAGTTAGGAGCGCGTTGTCTGCAGCAGATGAAGTACTTGCGTCACCAGCTTTCGATCGTAGCTTATTCAAGTTCTCTGATTGAATGCCTTGTTGTATTCTAGACTCTCTCTCCTGCGTAGATAGGTATACATCGGAGTATGTTTGTAGGAGGTCTGGCCTGACAAGGTCTTCTACTGTTTCAGCTCCCATCCTACAGATTCTACGCATGACCAAACAGCGTCCAACGTTCGAAACGACTCTGTTATTCGCATGTCCACCAGATAGTACGATGTCGCCCAATAGCGCTAAGCTGCCAGGTACTAGTACTACATCTTCTGCTAGCTTTGGAACTTCTACGTATAGAGTCTCACCTGGATTGGCAGACGATCGAGTGAAAGTCTTCCTATACAAGTCTCGCGGAGCCTTGAGTGCATGAGGCTCTCTTCGTACTTGTGTGGGATCCAACTTTGATGAGATCATGTTGAATATAACTATATATGTAGATATGTTTAACATGGCCTCTGAGGGTAGGTATGATGAAAGAACTGATGAAGCTGAAAGAGGAAGAGACTACGACAACGATGATACTGTCAATGAAGAAGCACGGAAATTGGCGTCAGACTCTACGAATGTGGATCCTAGTGAATCACTCAACCTGAAAACTAGACGCGACTTCTCCAAGGAAGGTGCTCGACCAAAGAATCGGGAAACCTCGTTTTCCAAAGAAGATAACGATTACTTCGACGAACTCATTGCGGAGGATGAGGATAGAATCAAACATCCGAAATTTAGCGATCGCCGCGTAGTCTTCAAAGCAGGCACATCGGATGAACTGAAACGAATGCTATTTGATACTGTATGGAAACACTATGCGGATGTAGGGATTCGTGGAGGATTCCTTGAGATAACTGGAAAATGGGAGGCCAATAAGGAACTGGGTAGAATCTATCTTCACGTACTTGGAAGTAAAGAGAAGCCCATACCTTTGACCACAGTGAAGGGTGAAAGATACCAAAGTATGGGTAAGGATCTCAAATTTGCCCTAGGCCCTACGGATGCAGAAAGAGAAGAACAAGTCCTCCAAGGTCAAGAAAAGGCCGCCGAACATCTCAAAGTAGAAGATAGTATACTTCTAGACTCAACGTCAACTGAGGACCAGAAGGAAGCGGCTAAGGAAGAGAAAATACACATCCATAACGAAATAGAATTACTCGAACGTCAAGAAGAAGCCATACTAAAACGTATGTCGCTACGTGAAAGGATCAAATACATTTTCAGAAAGCATGGAATGACCGTTCTTGCAGTAGTAACTTCTATTGGCGCTATCGTTAGTACGATAGTTTCCCTGTTGTCGAAATCCGTACCGAAACCAATAAAGACTGGTATTGATAAAGCAGCAGATGCAGTAAAGAAGGGATTGCAAACGACTGGGGGGTTGTTGAAAGAAATGGGAAAGAAACTTGGACAGATCCTACCTGGAATGATTGGATCGATTGCGAGTTTCATATTTACTATGGCTGGTAAAGCTCTGGGAGTACTAGCACAGAACGTTTGGTTATTCATCGTAGCAATAGTGGTGATCACGATAGAGCAATACAAACGACGTTAACGAAACAACATCCATGCAATTCCAGCTGCGGCAATGGATGTCACTGCGAGATTAATCTCATGTTGTGAGCCAGCCTTTGCCTTTGCCTTTGCCTTTGGTACAGGAACTTGTTTCTTGTGCGTCTCGAGAGGCTGCACCAATTTCTTATCTGGTGGGCCTTTCATAGGAAGAGGTGAATGTCCTTTGCCTTCTGCATTGATGTCGTTAGTGCCTAGCACCATATCTTTCGTAGCTTTCGGGATTGGATTCTTATAGCCATCTTTCTTACCAAGATAGTACACTAGATCGCTTGGCAATAATCGCACGCCTACAGCTATTGCTAGATCGAGCCTCTTATGCGTTGATTTTATAGCGGTAAGATAGTTTTTGTAGCTCACCACTAAGTCGTTTTCGAGAATAGCGTCTTCGACTAAGCTCTTAAACTTTTCTTTGACGTTATGGCTATCTATGATGGATCCGTTCAAGTCGGCTTGAGCACCAAGCATGCAATGTCCAAAAGCCTCGACAGATCTATTCAACCTACCCAATCCAGCATCTGTCAAACCCTTTCCGATTGGTGGCGTAAACCAATTGTATTGCTTTCCTTCGTGTTCGTCGTTCCGAATAAAGGATACTAGATCGCCCTTGTCCACACTGCCTTTCTCGTCTGCAAATAAGTTATTGTGGTTGGGCCATGTGTCTGCTTCCTTGTCGTAGCTTCGGATTACGTGGACGTTCTTGTAGCCATCACCATACAAAAGGAATACGTCTCCTAATCCGTGATTCCTACCTCCGTGCCATCGGAAGTCTGGTGGGAAATCTGGTGTTCGAGATATACCAAATTCAATGCACAATTTCTCAAGAGCTGCTTTGTTATAGAGGTTATCCATTTGCTTGAAATGAGAGTTACCAGGTAAAGGAACTCCATTGGCACCACCAAGTTCATGCAGAATTCTTCGTATTGTGAAATAAACGTGAAATCGTAGGAACCCCTGAACGACTGGTGGATACGTTTTGAAAATAGGATCAAACAATGACACTCCACATCCAGAAGTCGCACACCACGTTGCGAAATTCAATTGTTGAGGCCAATATTTGAAATCCGGACCATGTAACCAATGGTAGGACTCATTTGCTGTCATATGCTTTACGACGGTCTCCTTGAATATGTTTCGAACGCCTGCTTTGAACCTATTCTTTGAGGTGGCATATATCCATAGATTAGTGAGATCGATATCTTGTGCCGGTCCAGTAGGAGGAACTGCTGTAATAGGATATTTCGCACTTCTATCTAGGGTCAACGTAGATGGGAAACCTTTATGCATATCCCACAACGCATTATCGATGCGTCTTTGAGTGACTGCAGGTAGCTTTGAGACATCATTACCGTAAACGACATAGCTAGAATCTCCATCTCGAAACCAAATACTCGTCGAATATTTACCTGGACCGTTCACTTCCGTAGAGGCATAGAACTTGTGAATATCTGCATGTGGGTATCGTTTCTTGAACTTTATCCACAAATCAGTATTCAGTTTGGCAATCCTGTCGTTTTCATTGACAAGGAGCGCTGTCTGCTCAGCTTTCGAAAGCCTTGGACCACCCCTGGCAATCTCCGCCACGTCCTCAGCAGATAGACCCTCATCTTCGTATGGTAAAACTAGAGGCATCGTGTTGAAGCTATACGTATATACAGTTATACCTTCAACATATAATGACGATCCTTAATGTCACCACCACATCATCCGACCATACGGTCTACTTCGACGACCCAATTATTATCAATAATATTTCGCTACTCGAAACCACCATTGAGAACAGTTGGTTGAATCTAAAAGAGAAGGCCACGTTTCAGTGGGAAGTCAAGGGTATTGGGTTCCCACACGAAATCGAACCAGGGTCTTACAACGTACCTACCATCATGCCTCTCTTTAACCCTGCAGTCACTGCTTTTATCGTTAAATTTACGGACATACCCGGTAGAAAGTATTGGATCCTAGATGTAATGAAACCAATCAAGTTCAGTAAGAATCTCTGCAAACTATTTAGTATCGAAGGAAACGAAGAGGAGGACGGAAACGTAACACTAAAAGTGGGGAAGTACGACCTGGTGTTAAAAGACATCCAATCAATACGTATCCACTGTGATGCGGTGGATCCCAAGTTCTCACTCCTTGAGGGAAAACGCTCGACTGTACTAGCTAACTTAAAAGTACGAGGGGCCTGGTTCTTAGAAATGACCTATTCTATGACTCTCCTACTTCCAGTTCGAGCTCTAGGGACGATGAGAAACAGCCTTCGCCTGACAGCCCGCGATGAAGGAGGTAACGTCGTAGACTTTCTGGGTCGCCCTATACGATACGTGTTGAAGCTTGAGTAAGTCATATGTATAACATACAATGGAAGGCGATTCAATTCAACCGTTTCCCTCAGCACCAAGTATCTATCCACAGATCACTAGTGACACTGGAAAGAACTTTAGACTGCAAACAATCCGAGACACGCTTTCGGACATAGAAGTTCAAGAAAGGCACTACGAAGGTGTGCGCAAGAAATATGCACGTTCTCAAGGAATAGTTCATGGCATCGCAGTGGCAACTGGAGGTCTATCTGTGATCTTATCTGGATCTGGATTGGGTGCAGCGTTGACTGGGGTTGGAATAGTGATTGGGCTACCACTTGGAGTTATTGGTGGACTATGTGGATTAATTTCAGCATCTACAACCCTTGGAGCTAAGAAGTTAGGAATGAAGGTTTCTAAGCATGAAAAGACAACTATGTTAGCAAAAGCGAAAATCAATACGATTCGCGATCTAGTATCGAAGGCACTACGTGATGAAAACATATCCGACTCCGAATACAGTCTCATCCTGAACGAAGCGAATAAGTATGAGATCATGAGATCTGAAATTCGTCGCAAGGCTTCCATAGGTGAAAAAAGCACGGATCGGGTTCGAGCCGAACTCAAGCAAGAAGTGCAAAAGGAAATGCGAGAAAAACTTGGAATGTAAGAATCAACGTTTCCTATGAAAGAAACGAACATGGCTCTCACTTTCACTTTGCCAAGTCCTACTGCTAGTTAGCCCATGTCTAGCGTAGATTGGTTCGAAGTGGGAATGGTAAGAAGACAACTCCTTGACAAAACGCTTGACCGCATTTCCAAATATGTCACATCGCTTAACGACATCCTTAAAAGACATAGACGATCCGGAGCGACGTAGCACCTCGTAACTTGCTCCAACGACTTTCGTCTTAAGCATTGATTTTGGGCCTATATTGTTTTCCATTGCTGTAGTAACGACCTCGTGGACTATTTGTTGAACGTCCCTAGGTACTCCTACAAGATCTAGTTGTAGGAAAGTCGTTGCAATGTGAGGAACTAGGCGCTCCGCATCCAAGTCTACATCAATCTTATCGTCGTCACACAGAGAACGTATGAAGACCTCTCCACTATGGATGCCTTCGTTTCTTAGTTGCATGAAGCGAGCGACCTCACCTTTAGATCGTACGAATCCACATTGTATGCCTGCATGGTAGAGTAGAGCAGCTAAAATATTTTTCTTAGCATCACTACGCTTGAGACAAACTTTCATTACTTGGGTAAATGCGTTGGCTACGATTTCTAACGCGTTCATAGGGAACGATAGGTCATAACTTTGTTTGTAAATAGTGTTGTATGCTCGTAGTTCTTGTAGGAGCGTTCGTCGTTTCAGTTCTATGTCATCATCGCTTTGCTTTGGTTTTGCGCGGTCTAGATCACTTTGATACTTAAACCCGTCCGGACCTACTATACGCAGTCGAGTAGTAATAATATCGATCTTAGTTTCTTCACATGGTTCAACCTCGGAAACAAGACCACAGGTGGGACATACGAATTCCGTTCCTTGTATTTCAAAGGGGCAGAGACAATCAGGACATGTTTCACTGGCGTTAATATGTTCCACTTGTGGTTCGATATTCAGGCTTCTACAAATTCCAGGACCAAACAATCTGATTAGCTCATCCATGATACAACTATAGATGTCGTACGTTCAATAGAAAAAAAAAAAAAAGGAAGAATGAAGAGGGCCACGCAACGACCTTCTTCATTCTTCCTTTTTTCTTTTTTCGTGGCTATTCCTAAGCGTCCTTCTCATTCCTCAAGGCAGCCAACACCTCATTGAGTGCATGGTTGAGAGACTCTCCGAGACCTTCCACTGGTTCCAGCACTCTCGATTCAGCGGGCAATGCTACCTCCAGTTCCACCATGTTTGGCTCCTCCTTTCTTGGATCCTCTAGCTTCTTGCTGGACTTCTTAGCGCGTCTTATATAGACACCGGAAGACTTCACCTTGATGGTGAGACGGTCGCATCCTGAGCAAAGCTCGTAATCAGTACGACATCCTTTACCGCACTTCGAGCATGGTACATATGGGGCACAGCCTTTTGAGATTTGGTAGTTATGCTGGGAACAGAACTTCGTTGTCTTCGAAATCTTCTTTGGACATTTAGCATCCTTCCCTCTCATCAACCAATCACAAGTTATTGCGGCGTCTACGTTCGAGTCCTTCTTCGACATGTTTGATCTGTATGGTGTTAATGCGTACTAAGATTACAACGAATGCTAATATCGTGGAATAAAGAATATATACTAATACCATTCGGTGTCATATACAGTATACTAATCATTCCTTTAACATATACTTCAAGTTTGGATTTCTTAGGTGCGAGAATATCTAGTGACACTTTGGCTTCCTACGTGGCAGAATGAGCATCCATGTAGTTGCGTAGTACAACCCTTTCGTCCTCTGTGAGCTGGGAGTACTGCCACTTAACGAACCATTTAGCGGTATCAAGATGACCATTGTTACAGGCGTATTCTATAGCAAGATCAATGCATTCATACTCTAGGGTTATCTGAAAACGTCGCATGAGCCACTTAACGTTATTAAGATGACCATTCCTACTGGCACCTAATATAGCAAAACTGACGGCTTTATCCTCTTTGGTGAACTGGAAGTGCTTAATGAGCCGCTTAGCGATACCAAGATGACCATACTCAAGGGCAGCGCGTAGAACGTGATTGGCGTGTCTATCCATCATATCGAAACGTAAGTGCTTGATGAGCCACTTAACAGCATTAAGATCACCATATTCGCTGGCGTAGAGAAGAGAAAAGCTATCGTCGATGGGGCTTGCGGAAATACCGAAAGTCCTAGTCAATTTGTCTCGATCGTCGTCACTATGAGTAGACCTCAAACCAAAGCCTAGTGCTAGTTTACGGAACACTTGGTCTACGTTTTTGTAGCGCGCAAGAGATGCAGCACCGTTTAGGTGTTTCGATGTCCTTGAGAGGCTTGCGAATGACCAAGGATCTGCATGCTCTACGATCTTAGTCAGAATTTCTAGAGGGAGGCACGATATATAATCCATAGTGGAAGAGATCGATATAACTATATGTAATCATATCTCTAATAGGATTATCAAGTTGGATTTTACGTACAAGAATGTCTAGTGACACTTTGAATGACCCTTAGTTACCCCATAGTAGTATAGTCGGCGTCAGTTAAATACAACTTTTTCTTGTGCAACAAAACTCAAAAGGTTGTGAATGTTATGGACGCCTTTTTTCTTGCACAAGGGGCGTTATGAAGTGGATTTCTGAATTCACTTTATGACTATACTACTATAAGCATGCCAATAACAGCCATGAGGGAACAAATAGCCAAACACATCCCATGACTTATACGAGAAGAGCGGGTTAGAAATATTTTCGCCGAGACCGCTCACATAACACATGCATTACAATAAGCATGCCAATAACAGCCATGAGGGAACAAATAGCCAAACACATCCCATGACTTATACGAGAAGAGCGGCTTAGAAACATTTTTCGCCGAGACCGCTCACATAACACATGCATTACAATAAGCATGCCAATAACAGCCATGAGGGAACAAATAGCCAAACACATCCCATGACTTATACGAGAAGAGCGGCTTAGAAACATTTTTTTTTTTGCCGAGACCGCTCACATAACACATGCACACAAGAAGCCGATAAACGCGAGAACGGCGACAAAATAAATAAACGCGAATGGAAATAGTTTAACACCTGGGTTAGCTTGAGCCGGTGGAGTGTCTTCGGTTTGTACTTGGGGAGCCAAGACATTCATAAATGGATGCTATGGTGGGTGGAAAACTTGCTTGGCCATAATACCACAGACGAGAGGACTACCAGATGTCGAAGGTTTGGCGACCTCGCTCAAATGGTGAGGTGATTCTGTAGGTTGTGCCCTCTTATTCGTACTTGGGTAAGACCGCTGAGAATAGATTATTATCCAATATTAATTGCACCCATACAATGAATAAACGTTTATCTCGACCAATACCAATCACTGTGGTTAATTTATTCCGGGGGAAAAGTGCCTAAAAGCCCATTTTTTTTATTATAAAATGATTCTCCATCCGTAGTAAAATATTTCTTGATTTCATTATTGCATCTGAATCTTTTGTTTATAATATACTGAGTAAACGTTTCCTGGGAGCATGCGATTTTGCACTCAATAACCATTAGATGCACTCGTCATACAGATATTTAGTTGAGTATGTTATAAGCTAAGGCCCAAATATAACATCTATGTATAGAAAAAACTTTATCTCTGTCAGCACGTTTTTGTATAATAAATGAGGCCTCCTGTGACGTCACATCATTATCATATTGAAAATAGAAACCATTATAACTCATAGACGCAACACTCAATTAAGAAATATTTTATCATTCAACTATTTACTTGATATGACGTAGAATCGATTTTAATGATAAAAACGTGGGCTTATAGGCACTTTAAAAGTTACTTCACTTCACTTTAGTGGGGCTGGAATTGACCTATATCATGACGTCAAATCAAAACAATCTATTGTTGAAACGCTAAGGATCACGGTCGTGCGAGGGGGACAAAACCGCAACAACACAGGAAATCGCTATCAAATGCATTTTGCAGAACGTAAAATAGCGGTATCAGCCACGAAATACGGTAAATATTGTGGGATAAACATTGATACAGCTGATATCTGGAAACCAGACAATTCGAAGTTAAATTTTCCTCAGCAGAGCAGATTTAGTTCAAAATTCTATTGTTCAAGTCGATTCTGTCCCCCTCATAAACAAGCCGTGACGTCATAATGATATAGGGTAATTGAGCTTTAGGAAGACAGCTCATTTGCATTACGCGGGATGTCAAAAGTACAGCTGCAAACGACAGGCGGTTTCTCGGCGAAATCTAACAACAAGGCTGGGAAGATCTATGACAAACATCAGTGTCTAGTCCAAATTGAAGCGTAATACGTCTTCTGTACCATAGGTTAGCATAATACATGAACGTTAAAAATGATGAATTTGTGTCCGTGAGAAATGAAACTACAAAACTACATCGATGGATCTGTATAATGCACTAGTCAATTGAAACCCCGGCCCCCCGGCCCCCCGACCCCCGGGACATAGCGGGGCATTAACGGGGACATGGCCGTGGAATAACGCACATTTAACGCTGCATTTCTTCGGTGGAGCGGGGAAAGTAACGATTTGCAAAATTTGCTGGGATTTTAGCGGTGGTTGTAACGCCAGCCACGACAGAGCAGGACTGGGCCCGAGCATCATCAACGCTGGAAAAGGCAAGTTGCATCCTTAGAAATCATCCCTTTTTTTACCCATCGCTATTTTTAGTCCTAAACGCTTGGTTCATTAATGCTTAGAGACTGTATTTTCCCTATTTTTGCTCTATTTCCGTAGCAATTCGTTTTCAACATGAATTATTCATGTCGTGATCAGTTTATAAATATTCAATCATCATACATATTCAAACTTATGAGATCTCTGTCGCCATTATTCACGAACTTCGGTTGTAATGCATGTATTTACTTCTCATATCAGGTTCTTCTTCATTACAATGGTTGTGGTTGTGGATAGAAATTCTACTATAACGGTGAGTTTTTGTTCCAAGCAAGCCAAGCATTTGGCGTATCACATGCGGTGTTTTTGCAAAGATTTGACGAAGACTGGGGCGAACGGGTCGATGATAGCAATAAGAAAGTGTGCTTCAGAAAATGTATTTTTTTTCAAATAATGGAACAACAGAGCTTAATATGTATATTCAATTTCTCAATGCCTCCTCCCAATTGAAAATTCTGAAGCATATGCCGGGGCCATAGGGGCGGGTATTGTAACAGCCAACTGTCCCCCGATGGGCGGGGAAAAGGTCAAAATGTAACACTGTATAAATGTTACATTCCCCGCTATGTCCCGGGGGTCGGGGGGTCGGGGGGCCGGAGTTTCAATTGACTAGTGCATAAATAATGCCAACAATGCTATGTAGTTTCTCTCAGTTTATATTTAGAACAAGGCACGACCAACCGATCTAGTGTTCGAGTGTGAAATTTGCGGATTACGAAAGATATAGGCATGCGTCAAAAGTCTTGCAACATATTCCAAAACAAATTCAAAGCGAGCCGGCGGCCGTCATTGTTCACACACCCGTTTTCAAACCATGAGAACTTTTTTGGTAAATTATGAAAAAAAAAATGTAAACTCACAGTTTGAAGTTTGTTCAATTTCCCGTCGACTGTGAAAATAAAAAGCTTAACTTTCACGTATTTTTCTTAACTTTTGGGGGATAGAAGTTCACAAGCCGAGTTTTTTTTTAAACGCCGGGAAGCTGTAATGTGTTTCAAGGTAAATTTTGCGCAGACGTCAAACGGGTCTATTGTATGCTTTTGAACGATTTTTATTATATGGCAGCTCCGTGAGCGGACAAGATGACTCTGAATGCTGCAATCTGATTGGTTGCTCAGCGGGCAAGATTTTTTCATCTTGCCCGCTCAGGATTTTCCAAATTCGCTCACAATTCTTCGTAAACAAATAGCGATAGAACCCATACATTTTGAAAGAAACTAAACAATTTGTGACATGAAGGCAAATACTAAATTAAAAATCGCTTTTTCGTTTACAGCTAAAATTCAACTTTTTAGAAGGCTCTCGCAAGTTCGATGAAAACAACTGCAGCAAAACTAAGCCAAAAGTGACTGAATTGAGTCAGTGAAACTGGACTTAGGAGATAAAAAATTATAGCGAAGCTGAAATGGCCGTGACTTAAAAATCACAAAGAAAAGTTCGGCTACCTCACAACGCTACTACAATCGTGGTACAAAGAAATACAATTATTACGGAAACGAGTAAGCTTAGCACAGTTTCATCAAAGAAAGCAGGTTTTATATTGCATGAGCTAAGAAATTCAGCATTCACATTTGGTAATTGGCTTATAAATTAAGAGTATTTACTAATTAATACTTACAAGTTTGTTTGTATTCTTCTACAGCTCTATTTGTCAAGTTTTGCAGTGTTCTTATCTGAGTTATCGCCACTCGAGTGATTTCAACGCCGGTTTTCAACTTTCAAATCTTCCACAAATATGCACATTTTTGTCTCTAGATAATGCATTCGGCCTTCCTGATGAAGTTGTCATTGAAACTCAGTACATCTGAAGTAAAGTACAGGTCAGTTTTCATCCATAAGAACGCATTTTTACGTCGGAAAACAAACTCTTTTGAACGCCGCAAGTAGGCCTGAGCACAAAAATCCGGATTTTTTTTAGGATTTTTAGAAGATCAGAAGATTTTTAGAAAATCTTGGGATTTTTAGAAAATTTGGAGATTTTTAGAAAATATTTTGAAAATTTGGGGATTTTTAAATATTTTTTAATATATTGAGACGTATTCTGATTATATATTGTAGTTTGATTTTCTTGACTAGTTCTGTACTTCAGTAACTACAATGCATTGATCCAGCGGTTTCCTCCATTGTTAATGCTTCCCATGTTTCCATACTCGGTTGAGCTGAAGAAAAAACATGGCGGAGCAAGCTGCAGTCGCTGTAGCAGAACTTGTGGAGCCTGAGGCTGCAAGAGAGAGGGAAGTAGTTACGATTTTAGACAGGTTGAAAGCACCCAATGCTAGTGACTTGTCAAGGAAAAGGAAACTAGTTGTGAACACCGGAGGCAATAGACGAGCCAAGGGAAAAGTAGCAAACCCACAGTATGAACCGAAGGTTAGTGCCAAAGAACGCCTAGAAGAGTTTAAAGAAGAGTCATTGAAGATCATTAGAGGGAATACTCTGTTTTGCCAATCATGCAAGGAGGAAGTGTCTGTAAAAAAGTCGAACTTAGTCGCGCATTTATCTAGCAAGAAACACCATACCAACAAAGAAAAACGGGCGAAAGCAGCTAAAAAAGAGCAGGTTATTGCAGAGGCGTTGACTAAGTTTGATGAGAAGCATCACCCTAAAGGCGAAACACTGTCAACCTCAACAAGAGTATTTAGGATAAAGGTGGTGCGAGCATTTTTGAAGAGTGGTACCCCACTGAATCGAATTGAATACTTTCGGGAGCTGTTCGAAGAGGCTGACATCACTCTCACACACCCCTCTCACTTGCGTCAACTTATACCCTTTATTCTTGAAGAGGAGAACAAGATACTTTTCAAGGAGCTCATGGGGAAGGATGTTTCTATAATCTTTGATGGCACAACTAGAGATGGCGAAGCCCTGGTAGTTCTAGTTCGCTTTGTGGATGACTGGTATTTGAAAGTGAGACTTGTACGGTTTCAACTTGTCAAGAACTCTGTTTGTGGCGATGAGCTGGCACGAATCGTGATAGAAGTCCTCCATCGAAGGCTTGGTGTTTTACAGGGCAACCTCTTAGCTGCAATGAGAGATAGAGCACCTGTCAATACGAGTGCTCTCAGGACAGTGTCTGTGCTCTATCCAGACATGTTAGATGTGGGATGTATCTCGCATTTTCTTGATCGAGTAGGGGTTAAATGTAAAACCCCAGTCCTGAGTCCATTCATGTCTACATGGAATTTGGTTTTTACCACAAGTATGAAGGCGAGACGAGTGTGGAAAGAAATATCTGGAACAGGAATGCCGCGCTATAATTCAACCAGGTGGTGGAGTCTATGGGAGTGCATGAAAGTCGTGTTTGAAGAGTGGCAGAATGTAACTGCTTTCTTGGAAAGCAATGAATCGTTCGCAGAAGCATCCAGGATGAAACTCTCCCAGGCAGTCGAACAGAGTTCCTTACAAATTAGAGTTCAGCAAGCCGCTATGATGGAGTTAGAGAAGTTCGTCAAGGCTACCTACACCCTTGAAGGAGATGGGGCCTTGGTATTCATTGCCTTTCAGCAGCTTGAAGAGTTGAGAGAATTCGTTAGGGTTCAGAACTTTCCTATTCTAGTGCGTGTGGTTCAAGAGTTATTTCCTCTGAATGTTGCCGAACAGCAAAGGTGGTATCACTATGGTGTCACAGAGTGTCTGCAGCCTGCTTTCCAATACTATTTGGGAACTTCTGCCAATGATGCTATCGTGTCACGTTCTATTCGAGTGTTTCAAGCAGCGCAGTTGTTCAACCCGAAAGTTGTCAAGATATCGAGGCCAGTTGCTGTAGATGTTGATCGAATTAGAGCTGTACCATTCCTCGATGATAACAACGTGATCCAGTCCTTGAAGGATGAACTTCCAGCATATCTGGTGAAGGTTGCCAACATCCCAGATGAATTTGATGCTCTGACAGACACCTGGCCATGGTGGAGACAAAATGCTGCCGAACTACCTTCATGGTCCTCTGCTGTTAAGAAAGTTGTGCTCATGTTATACAGCCATCATCCGCTGCTGCTGAGAGGGTCTTCTCTTTACTGGTGACAATGTTTGGAGACCAGCAGCATGATGCGTTGGAGGATTACATAGAGGCAGCGCTTATGCTCCGAGTTAACAATTGTTGAGCTCAGAAGTCAGAACCTCTCTTGAAAGTTCATAAATGTTTTTGACGCTATATCAGTCACTATGGCACGTTGTTAAATCAGGAAGGATATGCTTCTTGATATATGGAATAACTGTTACAGTTAACTCTGAGAATGTTGATGTTACTGTTTCCATGCTGCCTGAACTCTTAGAAGCAAACTCAAGCATGTTAAGGCATGGTTTATTGAGCAATTCTGTAAAAACACTCTAAATTCGCTAACTTTGTCATTTTTGTATGGAATACCATAGAAATCTGTAATTAGGCAGTAATCATATGTCTTGACATTTTAAGTTAGGTATTCTGGTGTTTTGGTGGTCACGTGACCTTAAGGCTGATAAAACGTAGAAATCAAAATGGGCCGGTCACAATGCATTTTTAAAATAACGATTTCTGGCTTATCTGCTTACCCTTCTGGTTGTTTCTAAAGATCTGTTTGGAATGGTTGACATTTTGCCATTATAGGTGAGAAAATTAGGGAAAACTGGTTCCAAGAACAGGTCACGTGACCTGTTTTCTCTATTTTCGCCTTAACAATTTTTCAGGACCAACCATTCCAAACAGATCTTTAGAAACAACCAGAAGTGTAATCAGATGAGCAAGAAATCGTTACTTTAAAAACGCACTGTAACCGGCCCATTTTGAGATGAAATTTCCAGATTTTGTAATCACGTGGTTGGTCACGTGACAGACATTTTACAACAAAAATCCGTTCAAACGACTGAAGAGATTTAGATTAGTAATAACTACTATTTTTGTAGTATTCGGGCAAACATAAGCCACTCTATTCAATAAAATAGCTTGAGCCTCGATTTCATGCTCAAACCATGCCTTAACATGCTTGAGAAGTCTAGCCTGCTAGCCATCAATTTATCTAGTACTAAGTGGAGCTACACAAAGAAACACGGCTTAACACGCCTTTAAGCAATTTTCAGGTCTTTTAAAGCACCAATATATATTATTATTATTATTATTAATTTTTATTTTTTTAAATACCCGATTAAAAAAATATATATATGGAGATTTTTTGAGATTTTTAGAACTTTTTCGGGATTTTTAGATTTTTTTTTCGAGATTTTTAGGGGGAAAAATAGGATTATCCGGATAGATTTTTAGACCATTTTTCGGGATTTTTGTGCTCAGGCCTAGCCGCAAGGTTGAACTTCAAGTGAAAGTCGTCGAGACTGACATTCTAATTTTAGATTGATTTCTATTCGCTCTTCAGTTTACCACGCAATGGGTTCCTGGCGCGTGTGTCAAAGGTGGATTTTATTCATTTTTGCCATATAATAAAAACCTTATTGACCAAGCTTGTTCGGTCAAGATGGGGGAATATTGGCCTCGTTCATTTTTTGCGTTTTTATGGACCTCGACTTCGTCTCGGTCCATAAACACGTAAAAAATGAACTTGGCCAATATCCCCCCATCTTGACCTCACGCTTGGTCAATAATGCGGGTATCAGCGGCCATCCCGAGGGGGCGGCCCCCGGGCACCCAGGGGCATTTGTCACAGCAGCCATGACAAATACATGCTAAAACCCCTCGGGTGGGGCAGAAAATTGTGACAAAAACCCCCACCCCTGGGGCAACCTGGGCAACATATTATAAGTATTAGAAGCTAAACATTTTAGAAGTGTCAAAAATCTTAATAGTTTTATACAAATATTATCCTTTATTTCTTTGTTCTGTCTTCCGACAGTGGATGGCTTAATTTAATCTCTTAATTTGAATGATAATGATATGACTTGGCTTCAAGGACAAAGAAATCGAAGAACGTCGATCGATCGAGCGAGTCCTTTGCAGGCATCTCAGACCTATATTTCCTATATATCCTATAATTTGTATAGGATCCTATAAAGAGCCTATATTTCAAGAAATCCTCCTATATTTCCTATAAATAGGATGTATGCTGAGTGATACATTTATATTTTGCACTTTTTAGCATTTTTGTTGTGAATTAACAAAAGCAAAATTCTTTCCTATCAATAAAAAAAAAACAGGTTTGATCAAACACATTAAAAGTTCACATGTTTTAAAAATTGTGTGTTTATTGTTTACTATTTATTGTTTGAAAGCTATTTTAGCTCCTATAAAGTGGCTATATTTTGGGGAAAAATCCTATATTTTCCTATATTTAGAACTTGCACAGCCTATATTTCCTATCAAATTTGTCCAAAAAGTGGCTGGGATGTATGCCTGTGGGCTGTGGCGAAAACCGCTGAACGTTGAGACAGCAGATTACGTGCAAACCCCGTGGGTATGTCCCCGGGGTATTTTGACGAAAACGCAAAAGCGCTCTAATGCCCCGCGTGTAGGGCATGTTTTTGCTACAAATCCCATGCTAAGCCCCTGGGTTGCCCGTGGGTTGCCCGGAGGCCGCCCCCTCGGGATGGCCGCTGATACCCGCATAACCTCTATGTATTGATGAATAAGAAAATTTAGAGAGGGCCTGGGAAAGGGTGGTCACTGGTGAGTCGTTTACTGTAAAACAAAACCTATTCTGTTTTTTTTATTATTAATGTTTCGAGAGTTCATTTATAAAAGAATGCATTTCCGCGAGTATTTTAATGTCCTGGCAGCTCTTCCAAATATGGAATTTTACTAATATGAAAACCAGCATTAGTACATGCAAAGGCCTAATTATAAGTAATAGCATGGCACTAGGGAAAGTAGTGATTTAATCATTTTGAATCTTTTAGTTAGACGTAGAAGGTGGAAATGGTTCCAGTGAGTCACGTCCCTTACCCCCACTGCCTCAAGACTTTGACTACTTATGTGTGTCGTTCTTCAAACCAGAAAGCATTCGAGTGATTCATGAAACCGAACGCGAGCTGTCGATAATCAGAAAAGCCGTCGGGGACGTATGGAAAGCGGGCTTGAATGCGGAGAAGAGAACTGAAGTGCGCTGGTACTGTTGTCTCGTTCAAGTTAAATGGCCTAGCCTTCCACACCTGGGATAACTCGGTATCTGCTGCGAATGCACGACAATTGGCCTGCCAAATATTGCAAAGTCTTAACAATGCTGGATGTCAGTTTATTTTGTCTGCTAATATAACAGAATGCAGGGAGTGGAATTCGCTTTTCTTCGTTCGAAAAGAAACGCCGCGTATGAATTACCGGCTGAGTTGTATAAGCCTCGGCAATTTCATAAACATCAACGCTGGTCTGTATAGCGACATAGAAAAAACCCTTAGATCTACATGGAAGCCTGGGGTATATACGGTGACCGATGTAGATGTGAATTCAGTTGAAAAGGTTGGAAGGTGGTGCTTTCTGCAGATATCATCCCAGGCTCCATTGATTATAGTGAACGAAAGAGAACATCCCACGATCGCGATCCAAATGCACTGTGGTTTTGCGTGAAGAACCGACCCCAGATGACGAACCACAACCTCGAGAGGCAAACAACCCTCCTGATTATGAGCCAAGCTAGGCCTGGATACAAATATCACGTAAAATCGCCTAAATATCATTCCGGAATATCACGTAAAAAGTTCTAAATATCAGGCAAAATTTTCTAAATTTCCCACTAACAAAGATAATGTTAATACAGTTTTAATAAATATTCTAATATAACAACCTTTTTTATTATCGTACTCGCATTTTTCACAAAATAAGCTTACAACCATTGGTGGATCCGCCATTTTGCTCTGAGTCTGACCTCTGTACTGACTGCACTAAGCATCATGGGATACATTATTAAGTGGGAAACCGCTGATCCAGATTACTGTTGCCACTGAATTGAGCTAACCAGTTTCAATCACCAAAAACTACGCTGAAAATGCCTAGACCCTCAACAAAATTCCTAAATATCCCAACAATATCCTTTTTTTTTCTAAATATCACATTGTTTTCTAAATATCATGGAAGGTTCTAAATATCTAAAAAAATATCATGATATTTGTATCTAGGCCTAAGCCAAGCAATTCAAAGAAATCGCCACAAATTAATCATCCGGATCTACCCAGCTATGACGAGGCAGTTGGAAATAGAAATACGGCATACAAATAATGTTATTATTCTTATTAGTCCCGTTAAGGCTGGTTCACACTGGCGACTCAAACATAAGGAGAAGCGACACACGCAGTAAGATTCTTCAAAGATTCTAATGTTTGGTGGGGAGCGAATAGTTAATGAATAAAAACCAGCCTATCTTATGTAATCTCGCCCAACTAGAACAAAGTTTTGATTTATTATACTCACGCAAATGAAGTTGGGAGGGGGGAAGGGGATTTAAGCCGAGAAGGGCCTGGTTAACCGTTTAACTTTAATTCTGTATAGTTCCTTTTAGAACTTGAAATATTAGAAACTGATCAGCTTTGTCCCCAATGACATTCCTGAGACATTTTACTAACAGAAATGGGTATACAGGGGGTGAAAGACTGGCTCATATGGCCAACAAATTAAGGCCAAACGTAACTAAAACAGAGTATATGCTAGTAGGCCTGTTGAAGCCAGCGATTAAAGGCTATTACTAATGACCCCAACATTTTCCTGGGTAATCGTAATCTGAAGCGAGTTTCCGAACCCCGAATATATAGGCGTAACCTTTGATGAAAATCGAAAATATGGTGAGCATATCGATGTCATAATTGAGAAGGTCACAAATAACTTAAAACTTATGAAACGGGTTCGACATCTGATGGATAAAGACACTCCAATTAGTTTATCGTTCATTGGTCGCTCATTACTTTGATTATTGTAGTGAAATCTGGGGGAATACCTCCAAGGGTCTAGTAGATAAACTACAAAATTAATACTCCAAAACAGAGCGGCCAGAATTATATCCATCAGTCATATGCTTGATGCTCCGTCTGCTCTAGTTCGCAATGATCTCGGAGGGAGAAGCGCTAGGAGGCATGTCCGAGTTCTCGGTGCGCATGAACCACCAGCTGTAAACATCACTGGGACACTTTTCATCATCATCATCATTATATTCATAGTACTTTGCCGATACGTCACCAGACAAGATTAGCTTCCAATTATTTTGATTAAGAGCCTGTAGTATGAAGCACAGCATGCTTCGTGCATAATACTTATCATCATTTTCTCCATCCCATGGGATACCGTTGAACCTAAATTGCACGCACGACACTCCTAGAGCTGTATTCTTCCGCTTCTCACTGCTGATCTTCTTGGGCCATCGGGTTTCGATGATCTCTCGACAAACTCTCAAGACATCATCCGGGACATCAATGAACCTAAGCTTATTAGTACCACTGGGACTAAGGCACATGATTGGTACTGTCATCGGTGCTGATTTCTGGAAAATGAGGACACTCTTATTGGAAAGTCCTCTGGAGATATCGAAGCCATTGATGACATGCCAGCCGTGGCTTTGAAGTGTTTCGAGGAGCTTGGAGATAAGATATCTTGCCATAATGGACTCTTTGTTAGATGTCCACCATGGTTCACCCTTCAGCTTGAACTCGTAGCTACCACTGTAGGCTCCTTCCTTTTGGATACCACCTCTCCATCCCCAATTATCTTGCAAGACCTGTCTAACTATAAGGGCCATTTCTTCTGGAGCATTAATGAGTCTGACTCTGTCCTTTCTGTTGAGGCTGATGGTGAAGAGCTCAGGAGTCTCACCCTGGGCTAGCCGTGGGTCGTGATTGAAAAACAAGCTATCAGCGGTGCTTTTCATGTTCGCAGCACAGCGGAAGGAGAGCTGATTCTGAGCAGCAAGCTCTATGAGCTTCTGAATCAATGAACGAGCTTCAACGGCCTCTGGCCCTATCCTTTTCCATGGATCACCATAAAGCTTTATTTCATAACAGTCGTCGTCTTCTGACGCTTCTGTTTGCTGTATGCCCAGACTCCAATTTTCCTCGATGACTGACTGAATTGCTGGATTCAGATTCTTTGGAAAGTTGATAAACTGAAGTTTATCTGAACTGCTAAGGTTGATACAACAATACGGGCAGGGAACGGACTCGACTTCTTGATTCACGAAGAAGAAAGTACCAAATGCCAACTTTCTGGAGAGGTTAGTAGCAGTGATGAGATTCCAACCAGCGTTATTCAGTTTCCATAGGACGTTACACATCATTCTTCTTGCCTGACTAGATTCATCAAGGCAGCTGAAAGGAAGACCGTTCAGTTTATAGGCCCACACGTATCCATGGCACTTCGGCTTTCCTTCATCCTTGAAGCCTGCTTTCCATGTCTCTTGAATTGCTTCCTTGATGATTGACATTTCTCGCTCACTGCCGTGAATGACACGAATCCCATTAGGCTTTTGGACAACAATGCACATGTACTCAAATTCTGGGGGAATGGGCACTAGTTTGGATGAGTAAACATTACCCATTTCAAGTTTCTCGCGTGGAAATACCTGGGAATTAGAAGATAGACACCGATTGAGCAATAAGTGTATACACCTTTTTCAGCAAACTGGGATCTCTAACATTAAAATAACCACTGTCATCTCAAAAAGCACCTATACATCAACATTTTTGGAAAGTTTTAAAAGTATAGAATGAAATCATATCCCGAAAATATGACTTGCAGTCATGCGTACACCTAATTTGCATAATTTCAAAGTCAGTACGTAAGGAGAAATAACTCTTTCCCGGATGTTTATATAAGAAATTGTAGAAGTTTGCAAATGAAATTATATTTCTCTGCGTAGTTATTGACGTTTTTGAATCTGAAAATAAAAACATCAAAACAATTAAAGGCTCTTTCTATTTCTGGCATCCATATTGTGCTATCATTATACTAAGCGGTCACGTGACCTTGTCAATCAAAACTGTACATTCCCTATTGGGTACCGCAGCTAGATGAACCTCCTACAGAAGACTATAACTACATGTATCAGTCTTCTGATGTAATTAGTTTTCAAGCAATATTGCCCTAACAGTTTGTCAGTTGCCTATCATGTGATATTGAATAAACCAATGAGAGAGTGCGTTGTATCTGGAAAACCTATGGCTATGTATACGTAACAACTACACCGGGGCGAAACGTCACGCGCATGCGCTTTCGATAAGCTCAGCTGCGCCCGTCCACAGTGTATAGTGGTGAGGAAAGTTGGGAGCAAAACCCACCGTCCTTTAAGTGCTTATAAGCCCTAGCCAATTATCTTTGATATCGATTGTACATGAAGTGGATAGTCCAACGGTAGAATATTTCTTGATTTGGGTGTTGCGTCTACGAGATATAAAGGTTTATATTTCCAATATGCTAATGTGTGATGTCATCACCGACATTTGCTGAATTTCTTTGTGCTTGTGAATTAAGCTATTTTCTAATTTAGAATTTTTTTTTGGTAAAATGACTTTGATAAACTTCAAATATAACTTAGAATTTAAAAATAGGTAATTTGTCTCTACCAGCATGGTTTTGTATAATAAGTGATGTCGGTGATGACATCACATCATTAGCATATTGGAAATCTAAAGCTTTATATCTCGTAGACGTAACACCCAAATCAAGAAATATTCTACCGTTGGACTATCCACTTCATGTACAATCGATATCAAAGATAACTGGCTAGGGCTTATATGCACTTTAACAAGCTGGTATACGAAAATTAACACCAACTCAGTATTAGCTACCAGAGAACCACCTTGTTTCAATTAAATTTTGAAAACCCTGACACACTGCAGAAAAAGTAATATTTCCATACATTCGACATTACTGAAAATAGCATTCTTGTTCAATATCAATTTTAGTTAGTTTAAAGAAATAGGCCACATTCGAATTCCATATATGAAAATTCGTACTTGAGTCCGAGGCCAACATAACAAACTTCGTGATATTTGGTATATATGTTTAATTTCTCTTTTTATCTGAAGGCCCGTTTGCACTATTTAAATGTTGGCCTCGGACTGAGTTTTTGATTCTCCGTGACTCGGTACATCTCAGTGCTACGCGCGCCAATTTTACCCGAGCTAATACTCTTCCGCGCGAGCCAAACCAAAAACCCAGTGAAGTGAAGGATGGCGTGGATGGCGTGAATAAAATATTATTAGAAGGTGTAAATTCTATTTAACGAATAAAGAAGCCTTAGCCATGTTTTATACTCTGATAAAACATGGCTTTTTAGCCAATCAGAGCGCGCGTACTATCGTATCTATATTATAATAATATTTAAACTAATCACATTCAATATATATAGCACTGACATACAGATCGGCAATAGAGAATAATGTTTGTTTTCTAGGAAAGGTTTACTAATTTAATACAGTTATCAGATGTACCCAAGCCTATTATGGATAATTTAACAGCCAAATGTCTTGAAGAATCTTTGGATCGTGCAATGAAGCTGTCATATATAATAACCAAAAAACACATGTTATATGAGCTGTTTATCATATGTAGCTACAGGCCTGAAACAAAAGACCGTCCCGCATATTAAACTTTATTGCTAAATTGACGCCAAAACCGTTACTTGTTTAACCCAGTGACTAACAAGAACACTAAGAATGATCTTGTTTTCCTTCTGTCTAACCACGTACGTGTCAGTAATCGTGGTGCAAAATCCATGTTGGCTTGCCAAATTGAAAATATTAAATTGTATTTTAAAACGTATTTCTAAAAATAAGTACACAAAAACGCTCATAAAAATAAGTAATGCGTTCTCCAGCTATATCATCCGGTAAGTCTGTCATGAAGATATATCAGTTAAAGGTTGTTAAGTATTCCACTATTCAACATTTCTCGGGATCGCTTACCAAATCGCTTTCATTGGCAAGAGTATTTGCACCCGGAAAAACTAGTAACTAATTTTTCACATACATGTAATCTAAACATTAATTTAGATTACATGTTAAAACGCCACTAATGTGTAACAAGCAAGAATACATGCCATTTCATAGCATACCTTTTTTCGATCCAGCAACTGGAACCTGGAGATATAGAAAACACTGTAATTGACCTGGCTGAACGCAATGTTATTTATATGGATGAAGTAAGGGAACATGACATAGTCATGCATTTTTAATTCTCAATTAAAAATGTTTTTGTAGCATTACACGTCATGTCAATGTTCTACTATATAAGTCAATTAAAAAAATGCATTTCGCATTATGAACGTCATTATTCGTCATTCAGTAGTCACATTAAGTCTTGACGTGTATACGTCCACCGCGCAAAAAGGACATCAAAGGATAGTATTACCTACATCGTATACTCTAGCGTTTTCCTTTCTCCTCCTTACGTTGTTCGCAGTGGTGGAAAAGTGTTTTATTCACGGTAAGTAGAAAATATGCCCGGCTGAAACTATCATGAGAAGACGCAGTGGGGACCCGGAGTGGGGAGCGGTACTGATGAGTCGGCCGGCTGTTTTCTCAGGCAAGGCTGAAACGCGCTCGCCTCTTTTTTCCTACGTTATTCACTTACAATATTGCAACACTTTTTATACGTGTTTATGGTTCATGTGCAGTTATACAAATCCTTGTTTATTTGGCGGGCGGGCAGATGTTAGACAATGGTGGCCGCCAGTTGAAACAAAAGACTTTCACCAACTGCGTATGAACCGTAAACTGGTCAGAAGCCAAACATCTAAAAATAATCTGCATCGCGGTCTTCACGTGCGCAGGACGTGACGCTTGTCATATGATACGACTGATACGAGGGTAACTGTCTTTTCTTATTGGCTGATATTGTGTCAATCAAAATGTGAACTTCTCGCGCCTCTGGCAGCTCTTTATTTCAGTGTCTTAACTCCAGCCTCAATATTACCAAAGCTGGCTTTTCTGGCTTATTGCTAGACTTGCCACAAGTCCACAAATTTGTTTTCAGGCGAGCGAAGCGAGTTTCTATATCCTGGGGACAGGTGAGTAAAGCGAGCGCCAACCCAAATCGCAAAAACGGGCGAAGGACTTTGAGAAAGTCTAGCTTATTGCTGGCTCTATCATTCTGTTATGCGTAATTTTTTACCTGAAAAGTAAACCCAATAATGAAATAATCTATAATTAAATCCAGAATTGAAACTTTGAAAAGGGGAAGGTAAACAAAATAATAAAAGGGAGGAAAAACATATTGAAGTACTTTTACATTGAAATTTCAATATGAGTATTTGGCATAATATTTAAATTTTGGGATTGCCAGCTGGTATGGGTTTTAACCACAGGGATCCCATTGACCACTAAGACAAAATACCAGCCAGAAGGCCTTCGGACTAGGCTGCGTTTTAAGTATTCTGTTGTAATTCGCAACGCGTTCTCGAGGTTAAAAACAATGATTATCATTATTTGTCAAATAGCTTTAAAATAGTGATAATCATTATTCTAAGACAAACCCTAACCCGAACCACAAACCGAACCCTAACCATCAGACGAGTTCACGGGTAAACGACGGGTTCTCACTCACCTCGAGCTAGGGTTCAGAGGTAAACAAGAAGAGAAGGTAAACGAGAGAATTTTTTTTTTTTAGCACTCCTACTCGGGCTCGAACGACGTAACCGTTTGCGTGTAGTGCTTGGTAATACAGACGTCATGACCACTACGCTGAGAATGAAAAGTCCGAAGACTATACAGCAAAGCTGATATACAACGTAAAATTCTAACACAAAGCGCTACGGTTAGCTAGGCCTGACACGAAAAGTGCTCGGACTAGATTGCAGCCATAGACAGCTGTTTCGTTCTTATTAGAACTCGTCAGTATGGTATAGCAAATGCACTACCGACCCGGACTGCGCTAAGAAGCATCTAGTTACGAGCTCACAGAAAAGCTTGGTTATCGGGTCACACGTCATTACGTGTGGCGAAAAGCCAAAAACCAAGCAAATCTGAACTAAACGTGTCAGTGCTTTGCGAGAAATATAGTTATGCTGGCCAGACCAGCTTTATAAAAATGATGAGAATAGCAGGAATAATCGGATCTATAAGACTTACGGTACAAAAATCCACGGCAATAGAAAATATATAAGCAAATACCGTGAACAAAAATCCTGCAAAAATACGTTGGATCCGAAGTGAGGACCTATATGTACAGCCGAAAGATAAACGATTAAGAATGAAAAGTCCGAAGACTATACAGCTGTTTCGTTCTTATTAGCTGTCTATGGCTGCAATCTAGTCCGAGCACTTTTCGTGTCAGGCCTAGCTAACCGTAGTGCTTTGTGTAAGAATTTTACGTTGTATATCAGCTTTGCTGTATAGACTCTTCGGACTTTTCATTCTTAATCGTTTATCTTTTGGCTGTAGATATAGGTCCTCACTTCGGATCCAACGTATTTTTGCAGGATTTTTGTTTACGGTATTTGCTTATGTATTTTCTATTGTGGATTTTTGTACCGTAAGTCCTATATGTAATTTAATATTTTTGTTTTTCTCGTGTATGTAAATTAAAGAAGTTGACCTCTACTTATTCATGTAACGCACGCTTACAATTTAGTCTGCTGTTCTGCAGGTTCGTCTATGAGCCAGAGGGGGTGGTCGGTACCATATTGAGGGACAACGAGTGATATAGATTTTCCTAAAGTACTTCACCCATATTCTACGAAAATGCTTGATAGCATTGGCCTATCTGTCATCTTATGTGTTTTTAGGGGGGGGAGGGGTGGGTACATAATATATTACCTATCACCCTATACAGCGATGCTGGATAAAATATATTCGTGAGGTATTTGAGCTTAGAAACGGCAAAATAAACACAAGGAATAAAAATAGTTACATATTATCCTATGTTATTTTGAGAAACCGAGAATCCTGTGTGTTTTAAGCTTATTTGAGCCTTCAGTACAGGCCGCTGACACATCGACTGTTTCGTCGAGCAGAAGGTAAGTTTCAGCACGTTCTTTTTGTTCTTTTTTATACCTTGTTCTGTTTGGATATAACTTCAGACAATCAAATACTGAATGCTTGTTATTTTACGTATGTATTAGGTATGAATGAAGTAAAAATAAAGAGATTTTAGCAAGTTGTTCGTCTCTCTAATTTCTGTAAGTTTTCAAAATGGCGGCCACAAATTTACGTTCACATGAATGTGATCAGTAGTCCTTTTCAATGCTTTTATATTCTACAAAGATGAAAGAACTGAACTTTAAACATTGCCTCTTTAGTTAGCAATGCATAATAAACATAGAATCCCAATAACTCAAAACTTCAGGGGAGAGGGGAAATTGGCTCGAGATATCAAAGGTTCGAGTTATCGATGGTAAATTTACAAGGAATCTTAATCCAATGGAAATAAAGTTTGGTTCGCGTTAGTGAGAGATTCGAGTTATACAGGGTTTGAGTTGTCGAGATTCTACTGAGTTGTGATAGAAAACTCTACTGGTCCAGTCTGGAATAGTTGAAGTTGGGATATGCAGTATATTTCATGTTATTTATGATGGAGTATTATATCTATTATCTGCTGTGTAAGTTTTTTAAATGGTCGCCAATACAGTAGTTCCTAGTTTTTTTCTGTCCTGTCTTGTTTACTGCTGAGCAAATTCCATAATTCGCCTTCTGCTTTTTTTATTGCAGCGACTGTGTCTGTGACATGATGGATGAACGCAAAGGGAGGTTTTGTATCATTCATAAGGAAGGATAAAAAAACGACCCTGATGAGCATTTGATAAGCCCACAAAGTTATGACTCTTGGCTAACGCTGTTGGAAGCAGCAAAGGTCCGAAGACATGTTGCCTTGCTTAAGATTGCCGGAAACGCCCAAGAAGGGGAGGTGCCTGAAATATGGTACCACAGGAAATGTCGCAGCGCATTTACCCTTAAACGAGATTTGGAATCTTTAAATATAAACGGTGATCTCGAAGAGGAAGAAGATGGCGAAGTTTCATTTCAAACGCCAAGGAAAAGGAGCGCTACCACTTCCTCTCGCGTGTATGACCAGGAGTGCATTTTCTGTGAGAAAGTGAAGTATGTTAACCGAGTACGCGAGAAGCTCGTCAAAGCCACTCAACTTAGGGTTGACCACACGCTGCGCGAAATCGCTGTTACAAAGCGTGACGAGAAAATCCTTGCAATAACCAGTAGAGATATCATTGCCGCAGAAGCTCATTATCACAGATCTTGTTACAGAGAGTATACCCGACCTCAGCAGAAGTGTCAGCGAAATGTTTCTAGCGAAGCAAACGATCCTGAGTATGATGCCTTTTCTGATTTCTTTCATTGCATAAGAACTGACGTTCTAGATTCACAGGCTGTAGTTACAATGGTTGGCTTAACAAAGAAGCTGGAGTCATTTCTTCAGTCCAGGGGTATAGAAAAGATATGTGAGTCAACAAAGAAGCACATCAGTAGGAGAATCGAGGCAGAGTTTGGTTCGACCTTAGAGATCTTCCCAGACGAAAAGGGAAAGCTATTGGTTATGCCAGGAAATCTCAGCATAAAAGAAACCGTCAAGAGCAAGATTGGTTTAGAAAAGGAACTAGAGATAATGAAGCAGAAAGTCACAGAAGTCCAATGCATCGTCGACCAAAGCGCTGTATACATGCGAAACTCGATATTAGAGATGAAATGGACAACACCTTGGCCGATTCTTCCGTCTGATTTGTCCATGGACCAGTTCCCAGTTCCAGAATGTCTCTGCCGCTTCTTAATGGGATTACTTACCTCTGATCCGGTGATGAAAAATCCCACTCCGGGCGTCAAGATGCTAGTAGAGTCCTTCAGTCAAGATATCATCTATGCAGTGACGTGTGGTAAGACGAAACCACCAAAGCACATTCTCCTCTCATACGGAGTAAAAACGTTAACTGGTAATGTAGAAGTTATTCAGATGCTTAACAGATTTGGCCACAGTGTGTCCTACTCCCAGCTTGAAGAAAACGATACAGCCTTATGTCTTCAGAAGCTTGCAGCTAACTTAAATGAGACAACAATTCTACCAGGAACAATCCAGCCAAACGTGTTTACAAACCTAGCGTGGGACAACATTGACCGTCTGGAGGAAACCCTCACCGGAGAAGGAACGACTCACCGGGTGAATGGCATTGCAGTACAGACAAGAATCTACGGACCACAACTGCCTTGTGCTGAGCTCCCTGCCATCATGAAGCGCAAACAGAGAAGCATAACGCATGAAGTTCAGCCTTTGAGCACATACATTGCCGGTGAAAGAGTCGGTCCACAACCTATCATTGCCAGTGATGACACTAACAACTTGCAGAAAGAAGCCGAGAAAGCACGGAAGAAGAATCTCGTGTGGATTACAGCGCGGAGAACCGTTTCCGAAGAGCAACAGCGGATACCCAGTTGGACAGGGTTTAATATCGCGACTCGTAGTGAAGTGCCCGTTTCCAAAGACGTGGTTTCCTATCTCCCAACCATTAATGCGCCCGTTACTGAGCTAAACACTGTCAATGAAATCCTGCGACAGTCAGATGATATCAGGAGGAGGCTTAATATTCAGGAAGTTGTGGTGGTTATGGATCAAGCGCTGTACGCGAAAGCTTGTGAAGTTGCTTGGAAAAACCGTGATGCCTATGGCGACATTCTTCTTAGACTAGGAACATTCTATACCATTTGCAATGTACTGTCCATAATTGGAAAGCGCTTTCAAGATGCTGGCTTGCGCGATGTTTGCATCGAATCCGGAATACTTGCAGAAGGTTCAGTGTCAAGTGTCATCGAAGAAAAGATGTACAATCGAGCTGTTCGCGTTCACAAGTATATCTACGAAGCTCTACTGCGTCTCATATGGAAGCAGTTCATCCCATGGGTGTCAGCTAACCATGAGAATAAAGTGCGTGACGTGCGTGTAGTCGAAGCTAAAGTGGGTGAGATGGCAGAAGCACTAAGCCAAGAGCAGCTCGACAACATTCTGGGCAGTCAATCCCTGTTAGAAGTATATCAGCTGTGGGACCAGTACTTAGAATATCTTCGTACTGGAAACGGAGATCTATCGGCGTTCTGGATGTCGTACATAGACATCGTTGGAGATGTGCTTCTAGGACTGATTAGGGCGTCCAGAGAAGGAAACTGGCTGTTGCACCTCCATGCCATTCGACAGATGCTACCATGGTGCTTCGCTTATGACAAGATCAACTATGCAAGGTACCTATACCAGTCTACTACGCCGAGATGATGAATCTTCCTACAGAGCACCCCGAAGTTTATAGCAACTTCATGGTCGGAAAATTTGCTGTCCAAATTGCAGAAGAAAGTCCTTTTGGAAGAATCCCAGTAGACCAGACCACCGAGATAACTGTCAACAAGGACACGAAAACAAGTGGGGGAGTAACCAAATACAGTCTAAATACAGGAGCGGTGACCAGATTCTACATGACGGCAGAATACCGATGCTCTTTCCTTGCCCATCTGAGAGACATGGTTAAGGTGAAGCGACGGTCCTATCACCATGACGAAATGCTTACCACAAGAAAGGTTAAAGACGAGAAAGCGGTGACAGCAGTAGAGAGTCTAGTTGAGAGCTGGAACAACCCCTTTGTAGAGAGTAAACAGCTTGTCAGTATATCCACTGCTACGGAAGCACCTGAAGATGTGACACAAGACCTGATGAAAGCACGTGAGATCGGGGAACAGGCTTATCAGCAGTTTAGAGAGGAAAGGCTTGAAGCATCTCCACCAAAAAAGAAATTTCATGATCCAATGAAGCTGAAAAAGCTGAAAACGTTTTCTACCCTCAGCAAGAAGAAGAAAGTTACACTTTGATCCTGAAAGCTGACAGATCTTTGTTTGGAAGAATTATCATCTTGGGGCAAAACAGGAAGATTGATGTGAGAGACTTGCTACAGTACAGTCTCAGCCCACTGCCGTGGGCTTTGGCCACGCCAGAAGGGTTCCCTAGGAAGACCAACAAAGCTGCGCTGGCTACCAACCTGCAGAAGGACGTCCAAGTAGCTGATAGCCTACCGCGGAATTCAACCACTATCATAGATGGTATGAGTCTGGTTCAAAAGGTGAACGTCAGAGGGCAGACAACATTTGGAATGGTGGCGTCGTCGCTTCTATCGATGGCTCTACACGAGGGCTCCCAGAGTAAGAGAATTGACGTGGTTTTTGATACATACAGAGAGATGTCTATCAAGAATGCGGAAAGAAGCAAGCGCGGAGAAGTACCTGGAGTCCAGTTATCACACATCAGTGCCTCTCAGCTGGTTAAGCAATGGAGAAAGTTTTTAAGGTTACCGGATACCTTCAGGGTGCGTTTCCAGTCTAAATTATGTAGCGCCACGAAGAAACATCGTAGATAAATCATCCATGTATCATTTTAAAGCTTATAAAATTGGCTACAAGCATACATAAAAAGTTTTGAGTTCTTTGAAAATCTCGAATTTTCCGCGATCCCGTTTCTCGGATCTAGTGAGATGGCTTTCAGAAGCTCCGACTCCGAAAATATTTTAAAGTTTTAAAATCTGTTTGCTTTGTCGCATTTCAGAGGAATCGTATTACAAAAGAGTGTCGGGGAATTTCAAAATTCGATTTAGTTCAAAAGTTATCATGCTCTCCGTGAAAAGGCGAAAAATAATCAGAGTAGATTTGCGGAAAACGCCGTCAAGAGCTCAATTTTTAGAATTTTCCAATTCCCCGACACCCTTTTGCAGCGGAGTTATCAATTGACATTTTGTGAAAATCGACTAAATTTCTCTTGATTGGGAGCTTTTTTTAAACTCTATTTTGGTTGAAAATCGAAAGCGTAGAAAATAGCATTTTAGAAAATCTAGCCGTCGGTCGTGCGTGAATCTGAAGCCCCGCCTCTCCAACAATTAGCGAGCTCTTGGCCAATCATTTCTCATCACAGTTCAACTATCTGTCAAGATTTCCCGCCAATGTTGATTTCCGATCAGATCAAAGCTTCGCGCCGCATCGAGAAAATGTTAATATAGTTGGTTGTCCTAGTTCTTGTGTGACTTGAAAAATGGAAAAGACAAAAAGACCTAGAGGCACAAAGCCAAGGTGAACACTAGAGACGCCTTGAATGCCAGCATAGTTAGTAGAGGAGACAGCGATTTGCAGGCGGCTGAAACAGCACGGCAATAACGAGCTAAGATCGTGGTGTTTAATAGTTTCAAGTGATTCAGAGTCACGTTTCCATCTAAGCTTTCTTGGAAACAAATATTTTCTCGGCTGGCTCCTATCAATTCTTCATGTTCAGATGTGGGCCACTCGGCACTCTGTCTGAAAGTGAAAATACGAACCCTTGTCGGGTTTTTAAACGAGGACTCCTATTTGGCTTTGTAGTCGTATGCATTGTTTGGCCTTGTTTTGCTTTTCTTTTTTCTTTGTTTTCCAAGCTAAGGGCATCCTGCTTGCTCTTTTGAAGGCATAAGGCCAATAACCGATGGAATTATGGAATCATGTGTGGAAATACGTTTCTCAATAAACGTAAACATTGGTATATGAAATAAATTTAATATTATATCTTCACACCGTCGTTACGGGCGAGTGAGCACTTGTCATGTGTTTATATTGATCTGCTGTCAATCAAACGGAACCTTTTACTTCCGGTCAAAAACTTCCTTTTGGTATTTCTCCGTCAACATTAATTTTTATTCAACGGAGTTTTTGGTATATGAGACACTACTACTAAAACTACATTTCTGTGCGTAAAAAATATTTTTCCATCTTTTTCGCTTTGAAGGTATCCGGTAACCTTAAGTGAAGTAAAGAACAAAACCAGTTTGATCAAGTTTCTCATAGAAGAATGGAAAACCATAGAGTACTCAGCAAGGCTCCAACGCGAAGGAAAGGTCTTGTATGTCACATGTGAAAAGGAATGCTGGAAGATAACTAGCGAGAGTACCGAGAAAGTCACAGAGTTGTCCAGTAGCCAGGAAGAAGCTGACACGCGGCTGTTGCTACATGCCTCACATGCTGCTCGTGAAGGCTACGAGGCGGTGAAAGTCAACTCAGAAGACACCGACGTGTTTATCTTGCTCCTGGGTTTCTCCAGCTCCATCAACACCAAGCTCTATATGAGATGTGGGACAAAGACCCGTACCCGACTGATCGACATCGACAATGTTGTCCGAAGTATCGGACGTGGGGTGTGCGAGGCACTTATGGGGTTGCATTCTTTCACAGGGTGTGACACAGTAAGTACCTTTGCTGGTAAGGGCAAAATAAGCGCCCTCAAGATCCTGAAGAGTGACAAGAACGCTAGGAGAGCATTTACCGAGCTAGGCCAGACGTGGGTTGTATCAGACGATCTGTTCGCGGTCCTGGAGACGTTTACCTGCTCTATGTACATGTCTGTAGGCAACATCACTGGCCGAGTCAACGACGCACGATATGAGCTGTTCTGTGCAAAAAATGGCGAAGTGGAGTCGCACCAGCTACCTCCTTGCCAGGACTGCCTTAGGAAACACGTCCTACGAGCAAACTACCAAGCAGGTTAGTACATTGATGCTTTCTCGTAATAACTCATGATAGTAAAAACAATGCATTATACTCACGTGCCTCAGTAGTTTTGTTCTAATGCCTGCTTGATAGCGTTTTGTATCTGTAGTGGTATGAATTTTTGCAGGTATGAAATTTTTCGATCTATTGTTCTTCTATTGTTATCCATGTATTGGCATACTCAAGAACGAAAAGTTTCATACCAGAAAAATTTCATACCACAACATATCCACTATCATTGCCCATAATATTACAGGTATATGGAGACGGAGCCTTGAGGCGGATCCAGATATCCCCTGTCCAGATGGCATGGGATGGACGATACTGACATTCGGTGATAAATCCGTTCTACTGATCGACTGGATGGACGGGCAACCTGCTCCTGAGGCTGTGCTTCAACTGCTGGCTTGTAAATGCAGGAAGACCTGCGAGCTCCCGAGCTGTGTTTGTATGAGCAGTGGTTTGAAGTGTACAGATCTCTGCACGCTTAATGATTGCGACAACCAGCCTCCGGACGATTCCGGAGATGCCATAAATGAAGATCACGAAGAGGACGATGATGACTACTCGTAAATATAGCTCGCATAGAAACGTTAGCATTACTGGAGTTATCGATATTGTGACCGTGAGTCAATAGGACTGGGCCGAGTCTCCAGAAATAAGCCTATACTGAATATCATGGCAAATAATGTTATCATGTTTAAAGAGCGTGTTGTCTTTTAGATACTTTGTGTGGTATTTTATTTCAGTCAAAAGAGACTGAAAATATGTGAAGAAATATATAAATAAAGGAGGTCTTTACATTTGCAAGGTGTCATTCAGTTGTTTTAGATTTATTGGTCATGTGACTAATCACGTGATCAATTTAGAAGATACTAATAAAGCAAGAGTGGCTGTTCTGTCAATAATGTATCACTTACACACCAACCAGAGAATGTAAAGGTGTATATAACACGTAGATAAATAATAAACAAATATTTTCCCTTCTATGAGCAAAAACCCGCCTGTGGGGGGAGGGGTAAATATAAGTGCACTATCTCCTAGAAGATGACGCAATATGCAATGCTATCACTCGAAAATGTAAACCTGGGATGATAACCTAAATTGTTATAGGCATTTGGCTTTGTCCCTTTGAGTGGTACCAATCGGCTATTTTTGAGGTCCTGGCTCATGCATGCATGTTGTCCCATATTATAAGTTGTATCCAGTCCACCTATGATGGAGCTATCACTATATTTCTCTACTGTTCTTTCTTAACCCTGCGGCTCTTTATCGCAGCTCGCTGATCGCGTCCATATTGGTATTTATTGGATTAAAGATTATTAATGCTGCATTAAGTCCGGGCAGAACACATGAGAACTATTTTTTTTAAATATAGTAGAGGAGTTCGCCAAGGATGTATACTATCTCCACTGCTATTTAACTTATATTTAAATGATTTACCGTTCGTTTTACAAAATACAAGTGGTCTTGATCCGATCATCTTACCTAATGGTTCCTCGCTATCCAGTTTATTTTATGCAGATGATCTGGTCCGCCTCATCTCCACTAGTGCCACAGGTCTTCAAAAGAGCATCAATACTTTACAGCAGTACTGTAAGGACTGGATGATGTCAGTCAATGATAAGAAGACTAAAGTTGACATTTTTCAAAAACAAAGTCGCAAGTCTACTCTTGAGAAGCATGCTTTCTTCTTAATTTTCAAAAGTGGGAAACAGATTCAATAGAAAGACTTCATTCGCAATTCTTCAAGTATTATCTTGGGCTTAACAAAAGAGCCCCTAATGTAGCTGCTCGTAATGAAGTTGGAAGGATTTCTTTAAAGTCTTTGATATATTGCAACATGTTACATTTTTGGATGCACCTTCAGAATCTTCCTGAAAATAGTATCGCCAAACAATGTTTTCTTATTTCAAACGATCTAGCATCGTCCAATAAAACGAGCTTCATGAACTCAATTAATAAACTTTTAGAGCTTTTCGAAACACCAAGACAAGAAAGCTCTTACTCTTGAAATGAATATTATAAAAGAATCAAAGGTACATCAAATGAAACTCATTCCATTGAACAAGAAGCTCGTCTTTTATTCTACATTTAAACATGATACCAATAGTTCCGATTACCTTGACATTACTCTTTACGAAATGAACAGTCTCTCGATTCTTTTAAACGTTCAATTAAGACTTATCTTTTTAGGAAAGCATTTAACTGTAATTTATTTTAACATAATTTTTTTTTTTTAATATTAGAATGTATAGTTTTCACTCATTTTTAGTATTTTATTAGTTCTCAGTGAAACATTTAGTATTAATCTATTAGTATAGGTTTAGCTTCCGTAAAATTAGTATTAACATTAGTATGGATTTTTAACATTATATTATTTAGGCTAAGCTATACATAAGTTATTTACATATCATGTAATGCGCAAGTGATCATATACACATGAAACTTGCGCAATATAAGTCCATAAATTATTATTATTATTATTATTACATGATTAAGAATATGAAGCACAGACAAATGGTAGCGAAATTACGATCAGGAAATCATAATTTGAATATAGAAGTTGGTAGACATGCTCCGGCATCCTAAATTACCAAGAGAACTAAGAATTTGTCACCATTGTTCGTCATCAGATGTTGAGGATGAAACTCATTTCATGTTCAACTGTGCTTCATATGCTGATATCAGGAAGGTACTAATTGATGAGATCAGTACACATTATCACAATGTTCTACAGTTAGATAATGATCACAAGATTGTGTTCTTATTCAACAATGTTGACCATTTGTATGTAAAAAAGTAGGATACTTCATCTTTGAATCATTTGATCGAAAAAACCGATCGCTTACATGTAACGCAGAGATTTTTAAAAATCGTTCGCTTAGTGACAGCTCATTTACTTGTAAAGCAAACCATTTATATATATGGGAATGCTAATAAAGTTGTATAAAAACCTCGGCCGTGAGAGGATTCTTGTTTAAGTTTACCTTGAGCTCGAGAGTTGAATATTGCTTCACTCATCATAAATTATTCTGTGCTGAGTGTTTATTTCTCCGGGGTATTTCTGGCTTCGTGTTGGCGAGCGACAGTGTTGCTCTCACAGTTCAGGAGTTCAGATGTCTTCAGACTTCGATAGAGGAGAGAAACCCATAACTGCTCAACCACAGTATATATATTTGCTAGTTAAATCGCTATATTTCGCTATAAATCAGCTAATCAGTATACCTGTATAGTATAACGCACAGTCTCGATACGAGATCGGTAAACCAGCCAAAAACACGGTCAAAATTATTTTAGTGTTGGCCTACAGATCACGGTGTTTGCGCTGGTATGTATTATGACCGAGAGTAAAATGAAATGTGGCATAAAACCTACGAAACGTACCTCAAACAAGAATACCGTCCGATGGCGAAATCTATTAGCGCCACGAGGTCAATTAATGCATAATTTAACGCATGCGCAGAAATTTTACTGTATGAAACAAAAAAGAAATTAAAAAATAACGGCCTGCAGATTTAGACTAGGTGCTGCCACAGGCAGCCCGAGTAATGATTATCGTTGTTTTGAAGTGATTTGACAATTAATGATAATCATTGTTTAACCTCGAGGTTGTGTTGTATATTCGGTAAGTTTTTGACATATACGATAATGTAGACTTGCTCCCAGTCGAACTCGCTGAGTCACTGGGTAAGCCATTACTGGCTCAAAATGCGAGCGCGAGAATCGAAGCGAGACTAGGCTTCTACAGATTGTGCTCGGCAACTTTTTGGCAACTTTTTGCGTTTGGAGCAACTTTTTATGGGACCAGCAACTTCAAGCAATTTTCTCCGGCAAAAGCATAAGTTTAGGACATTTCTAGTAAAAACTAGAGAAGAAGTGAAGAACGTGTTTTTCTTGTTTTTCCCGAATGATTCGGGCCGAATCCCGATTACCGAATTCCGGCTCCCGACGAGTCCCCGACTAGTCACGACAGTAAACAACTGAGCCAGCCATCCATTCCAGCGGATATTCCACCTAGCTAAGTTACTTGAGCAACCATTTTGAAGTTCATAATTATGGCAGAACAAGACGATCAGGAAATAGTACCTGTAAATGATCCCATGGCAGAGGCAGTGAATGCTGGGTCAAGGTTTAAGGTTCCTGAAAGTGCTGCAATAAGTCGGAAACGAAAATTAAATGTCAACAGCGGAAAATACAGACAACGAGGACTAGGTCTAGGAACAGTAAACAGTAAGACGTGTGCTTGGGATAGATTGAAAGACTTTCCTAAACAACATTTTTTCGCGGTAGAAGGAGTATTAAGATGTAATGCCTGCAGTGAAAGTCTTTCTTTGAAAAAAAGCTCTGTTGAAAAACATGTCAAGTCAAGAAAGCATCTAAGCGGAGTGGCTAGTATTGCGAAAAACAAAAAAGAAAACCAATCAATCGTGCAGTGTTTGAAAGAGCAAGACAAGCGTAATAGCAGTGGGTCTACACTTCCTGAAGAAATGAGAGTGTTTCGCTTTGAATTGATAGAGTGTTTCCTTGGTGCTGGAATACCACTATCGAAAATTGACGACCTTCGTCCATTCCTTGAGAAACATGGTCACCGGCTGACTGCCTCTGGTCACCTTAGTGAGCTCATCCCTTCGATACTCGAAAAGGAAAAACAAAAAGTTAAAAACGAGCTACAGAATGTCGAGGAGGTATCAATTATTTTTGACGGCACAACTAGATTAGGAGAGGCTCTTGCTGTGGTCATTCGTTTTGTACAAGAAAACTTTAAGCCTACGCAGCGTCTCTTACGGCTGCAGGTTCTTAGTAAGGCATTAAAGGCCGAAGAATTAGCCCAGAGACTGATGTCTTATGTAGCTGTTGATCATCATTTTGGCCCAAATATGTTAATAGCAGCGATCAGAGATGGAGCCGCAGTGAATGGCGCAGCCTTGCGTCAGCTGTCATTTTTTTACCCAAACATGATGGACATTGTGTGTTTTTCGCACACAATTGACAATGTGGGTAATGCACCTATCAATTGAAACCCCGACCCCCCCCCCCCCCCCCCACCCCGGGACAAGGTCGGGGAATGTGGGGGATTTGATCGCATTTGAAAGCAAGTTTTGCCCAAGGAGGTAGGGGATTTTTCAGGATTTGCTAAATTAGTACTAAATCGGTGTCACTAAATAGCTAAGTGTCACGCGACCAACGGTTCTAAATTTGGCAGGAAGTACATGCTATTTCTGAACTACGATTGATGGATGTGAATGACAAAACAAAATTAACCAATCAAATATGGAAACAAAACAAAATGCGGCCTCCAGACTTTGAGGACCGTTGCAAGTGAAATTTAAATTAGTTAAATTTAGATACACTAAAAAGTAAAATTAGTTATCACCAAATTACACTTAAACTATTCAACAGCGAAACTAGATTGACTGTACCTCTGAATTTTTTTTATCCTTTCTATTGTGTTAGATTCATTATGCCAATACATGTACATCAGCACAAGACACAGAGCAAATCAATATTATATAAACATGCAGGTTTTACCACATGTACTTCTTGTTCTGCCATTATTGTAGATCTTGTTGGAATTCATTTTGTAATAAAGTTTTTAATAACATACACTCATTATTATTTTATTAAGACTGTTAAAAATGACAAAATACCATTGAGTTGCCCCACCAGGGTGGGGGTTTTACCAGAAAACATGCCCACTGGTGTGGGGGTTTATCAACATTTGTAAGGATGTCAAGTCAAATCCCCACCTTGTCCCGGGGTGGGGGGGGGGGGGGGGTCGGGGTTTCAATTGATAGGTGCATAATCATTTCCAATTTAGAGTCCTGAATAGATTCACCCGTTACTGGGTGAGTCTATTTTGTCGTAGCCACACTGCTCGACTATTGTGGAAAGAGAAAACAGGAATGTCCATGAAGTCACACTCTGAAACGCGATGGTGGAGCAAATGGGAGCTCCAGAATCAGGTTTCTGATTTCTTTGGCGATGTTGAGCCTTTCCTGAGGGAAAATGAGAACATTTGTCCTGCAAATCGTCAGCATCTATTGGATATAATAGATGATCCTCAAGATCTGCAAGACCTGCATTTAGAGCTAGCAGCGATTGTTGATGCTGGAGTTCACTTCGTGAAAGCAACCTACTACCTCGAGGGTGACGGGCCGCTGATCTTCTCCTGCTACGAGAAACTGACAGCTGTTTCGCAGGCTGTTGCTGTTGCTTATTATCCATGCACTACTGCAGTTGCACGGGAAATTGCTTCTGGTAATGCTGCTCTACAAAACCAGCTTGTGGCACAGGCGAAAGCATGCATTCAGCCCGGCCTGCATTTCTTCCAAAATAAATTCAGTGTGCAGTTTCACACAGTAGTTCGTGCCTTTAAGGCAGCATGGCTTTGCTGTCCTATTCAAGTTCAAGCTCTGAAACCAACTGCAGCTTCATTGGAAGAGTTCAGGAACTATCCCTTTCTAAATGATGATAACTGCATTGCAAGCTTAGCTCGGGAGCTACCAGCATATCTCGCTGCTGCTGATGGTGTAACTGTATCAAACGAAGATGATAAAGCCCGGGGGGGGGACTCCCTTATATGAGGGGTACATGGATGCTCGTCGTACCTTTTAGGGGTCAAAATCAGGAGTTTGGTACCACTTAGGGTATCCACCATCAAACACAGACATTTCTATGTAAAGCGGTACCTTTTAGGGGTCGGGTGTCAATTGAACAAAAAAGCTGTTATCAATTTACATTTTTATTATCTTTTAGGGGTCAAAATAAGCTTGAGCCACGCCAATTTTAGTACCTCTTAGGGGTCAAATCGAAAATATCCGACGAGCATCCCTACCCCTTTTATATGGGAGTCACCCCCCCGGGTGATAAAGTGGATTGGTGGGCAGCACACCGTGATACCCTTCCTAACTGGGCAGCAGTTGTCAAAAAGCTGCTACTTATTCAGCCTAGTTCTGCTACCGCTGAAAGGGTGTTCAGTCTTCTGAACACGTTCTCTTCCCAACAAGAGCATACACTAGAAGATTGCCTAGAAACATCTGTCATCCTTAGATATAATAACAGCCAGAGGAAGTAAAACTGTGAAACATGACTATCTCAAGCTGATTTGATGGCTTTATAGTTATTATAATGCTTTATATAACATATATAGTTATTATAAGGCTTTATAATTATGCAACAAAACTGTTAAATAATTGAGGTTATGTGTCAGACAGAAGTCAATGACGTGGCATAAGCAACTGTTATACAATTTATATTTTGCTAGAGACTAGAGAGTGTTTAAAATATGGTTATATCTTGCCTTGTACTCTTTCTTTTGCGAGCAACTTTTCACATTTTAGGAGCAACTTTTTCAATTTTCGAGCAATGTTTGAGCAACTTTTGAGTATTTTTAGAGCACAATTTCAGCATTTTCGTAGCACAATCTGTAGAAGCCTAAGCGAGACTGCGAGAGGCGAGTTCGACTTGTTTCACTTGCAGGAAATTGAATCGGGGGATTATGTTTTGGCGCGAAAAAAAAAACGTTTCAGGGGCGGAGCTTAGATTTCGCGCCTTTCACATAAATACCACATCCACGGTCGACTGACTTGACACGTCAACATACAATACCTGAAGAATTGACGCTTTGTGATTGGGAAAATCTTAGTACGTCATAAGCCACGCATCCGGTTGAAAAATCAACCGGTAACTTTGGCGCGCTGCATGTGGGAAAAGTCCTTCCGGGGGGCTAAGGTCTGGGAGTATTTGATCATGTGATTCAGCCTTTACCAGGGGCAGGGTCAACCTCGTGACCAGGGTCTTCTCGGTCAGATCCAAGATGGATCTGACTGAGAAGACCCTGGGGACGAGGTTGAGTCTAACGATGCAACATATCCTTTTGCTCTTCAATTATCAATAATCGCTAATTCTGGAACACAAATTAAACAATGACATTCTTAAAACCAGTCCAGGATAAAGATAAACAATTGTCCAAATCAAAACGACGGTAGACGCGCTTAGTGTAGTGGTCGTGACGCCTGCAGTACCAAGCACAACACGCAAACGATTACGAGTTCGAGCCCGAGTAGGAGCGCTCAAAAAAAATCTTTCTCTCGTTTAACTCCTCTTCTTGTTTACCTGCGAACCCTAGCTCTAGGTGAGCGAGCCGATGGTTAGGGTTCGGTTTATGGTTCGGGTTAGGATTTGTCGTAGAATTACCAATAATCGGTATTTCAGTTGACACTTGCGAATTTCGCATGAGTGTCGAAAGACCAAACGCAAATTACCCACAGCCAATCATAGGAGCGAGTAATCACAAGTTCAACCTCTACAAATTACAAACTTAGGGGCTCATCAACAAAACTAACCCTCGTACGGCCACGAACCAATTTCGGTAAAAAGGCTTTTCGCTTTAGTGGGGCTAAGTTATGGAATGAACTGACTCTTTTTTCGTGCGTATCTGTCCTCTTTGGAATTCCCTACCTCTAACTGTCCGTGCTTCAGAATGTACTGCTGCCTTTAAGACTCGTCTTAAAACTTTACTCTCCAACAGACTTCTATCCACTTTTGACGTCGACAACATTCGAACCTGGCGCATTATCTGTCCGCTTTGTCGTCGTCCTAACTTCTTATCCGTCTGTAAATGTTAAGCTGCTGCTCTTATGCTTTGATAAGTGCTTGCGTTTTTTCTTTTACCACTGGAACTATAGCTGTTCTAGGTTTTATGCTCTAATAGATTAAATAGATTGTATTGTAGCTTCTTTATCCATTATCGTTTCCGTTCATTCTTTGTCTATATCACTTTTCGTATATATATATATTTTGCTACGTTTTCCACCATCACTGACCGGTGCTCGCGTGAAGGCAAACCTTGTAAGGGACTTCGAGTCCTATTGTTTCATCTCCCGTGACCTTGTGTCCGAATGTCATAAATAAATAAATAAATAAAATAAATAAACTGCCTGAGGATGTAAGGCAATCAACTAGTTTAAATAACTTCATTTTTAATCTTACGAAATCGAGTTATTTTAACCTTATATAAATATTTCTTTTATATGACATTCCTATTTTTCTTATTCGTCCCTGCAACATGGCTTTCATGTAAAACAGTTTCATATTTTAGTGTTTTTTATCTATGTATGTAACTGATGATTTTCCATGTATAAATAAAGATGTACTGTAACTCATAAATGGCTTCCCTGTGAGCCAATGACAAACCAAAGCAAAACCAAAACCAATTTGCGTTTGGTTTTACTTTGGATTCTGATTGGTTGGTTTACTTTCTCAGCCAATAGGAGAGCTTAGTAAACGCAAAACCAAAACACTTCCGACACTCAAATTGAAATCCGCTCATTGATTATTGGTAATTGTAGAGCGAGGAATGATGCGGGAAGACCCTGGGAACGAGGTTGGAGTTACGCCATATCTAGTAATTAGCATAATCAGTGGTGTGCTTGGCCTTGGTGATTCACATATCTGGGAAAAGCGAAGCAGGGGTCGTTTAGATTCTCGGCTTACAATCAAGTAAGTGTCTTACTTTTTTATATAAAAATGAATTGCCGGTGTAATTGATAAGTTTGTTGATAGCAGACTAATGATTTCCCGGTCCTAAAGTGTATTTCAAAGGCTTTTCGCGACACACTCACACAGTCTCGTATGATTGGATTCTAATTCTAATTGGCATGAATAAAACTCTGTTTTTCTCAAGTGCTCTTCGAATAGCAGACCTTTGCCCCATTTTACCATATGGATATAAAATAGGTTTCTTCTATGTCATTTACACTTGTACATTTCTGCGAGAAAGACACAAACTGATAGCTTTATTTAATAAGACTTTATACAATGTAGTTCACCACAAATTTTCGTAATGTAGTAAGCTTAATTCTGTGCACGGATATTTTGAAATATCCTGCCATATGTTTTGATTAAATACCACGCACACAAACTCGTTCAGTAGCAATGCAATGTTGGACCACCCTGACCCCCTGACCCCCTGAAGTCCCCAATGTATGAAAACGCCCACCTCCACAGTAGCCTGTGAACAGGCCTGTCGCAGACTAAACTTATGTCCATCTACACCAGTATTTTGTGTTACGTTTCATAGATAGCATATTCATGTTAGTTTTAGTGCTATAAAATTACAAATGACAAGAACGAAAATTGTTCTAGATCATTGCCAGATGCAGCTACACGTATGTATGCTGACGATACAACCCTCACCGCCACTGGAAACGATCCAGAGGAAATTAACGAATCTGTCACGAATAACCTGAATGAAGTGAGTAAATGGCTTGCAGCCAATAAACTTTCACTAAATGCATCAAAAACAGAGATACTACTCATTGGCTCAAACCAAAGACTCCAGGAATTTCCCAAAGATATGTCGTTTCCAATTGGTGGTGAAGTTGTAAAGAGAGTTTCGTCAGTGAAGTACCTCGGAGTACACCTTGACGAATGTTTAACATGGAATACTCATATCGAAAAACTCACAAAGAAAATATCATCTGGTCTTGGTGCGCTTAAACGCATGAAGCCATTTGTTCCCTTTGCGACTCTCTTAAGTGTTTATAAGGCATTAATTCAGCCCCACTTTGACTATTGTAGCTGCATATGGGGAAACTTAAACCAAGGACTCTCTGACAAGTTACAAAAACTACAAAACAGAGCAGCCCGCATACTAACTGGTCTACCATTCCATACCCATGTTGACGAGCTACTGAGTAACCTAGGGTGGAAAAGACTAGAATATCAAAAGGCCATTCAAAAAGCAGTCATGGTTTATAAAGCACTGCACGGCCTTGCACCCGAGTATATGACTAAAATGTTTGAAAGAAGAACCGAAGCTATACAATATAATCTCAGAGGCTCGTCGACTAAAATCTCCTTTCCTCGTCCGCTCACAAACTTCGGTAAAAAATGCTTTCGTTTTGACGGGGCAAAGATATGGAATGCACTGCCCGAGGATGTTAGAGCCTCCGATAAAATAAGTAATTTTAAGAAAAGATTATCTATATCGTAGCCTAACTTCCCTATTTTTAACTACCATACTTCAACACACGACATTCATGTAAAACAGTAGGCATATATTATATTTTTTACAATCTCTGTATTTTGTAATTGTTTTATGCTACTACTGATGTTTACTCATGTATAAATAAAGTGTATGTATGTATGTATGTATGTAGAGGTGGGGATTTGGTCCCATTTGACTGCATAAAGTGACTAGTTTGCTTGCAGGTGGGGCACATCGAACCAGAGGCTGCTCTCCCTAAAGTTTTCTCTTGCCTTGGACTTGGAGTTAGGTTTGTTGTAGAGTTTACAGTTTGGCTTTGAAGGAGGCAGTAGAGTCAGATAGATAGATATATCGTTTATTATAATTACTTTACTTACAGTATAACTGAATTACTAAGGTTCACAATTCTAAACATTAATTGGGCAATTCCATATGAGAGTAGAGAAAATCCCAAAAAATTAAATCAACACAAAAAAATGAAAATACCAATGAATGTACACTTTGATAGTTGAGCTATCAAAAAAAATATGACTCATGCAGTACAGGCCCCATTTGATCTCAGGGGGAGGGGGGTCTCCAAAGTCGGTAGTTACAAGGATCTTTTCATAGTATCAGTGGCACAGTTAGTAAATTATCAAATTTTAACACAAAATGCTTTAGGGTACACGGTCATTCCACGGTATTATGTATGTTGCGGAGGGGACAGTCAGAAGCAGTTTTCATGCCATAGCTTGATATAAAATAATTAGAGCTGATCAATTTTGCCTTTATATTGTGGATATCCATTATATCTATGTACTATAATGTTTGTTATTCTCTCTGCATAGTACTGATGGCAGATTGTAATAAGATAAGTTACTGTTGCGGATGGGACTCAGAGAATTTGCTATTCTTCATTTACCAGGTTTAAGTGAAATTTTCTCTGATTCTGCAATGAATTTTAAATGTATATATTTTTTGTGCCAAAGAGTACTTTATCTACTTTAGATTAATGGTAAAAAAGTGCAGCTGCATTTGCTATATTCTTATCAAAACTGGTTAGTTCATTTAGACTGTGACCTGTTGCGGAGGGGACGTTACGGAGGGGACATTTTGTAATTTAATTCTACTCCTTTCTGTATTAGAGGACATACATGTAGTAATTCACCAACAAAGCAAGGAACATCAAAATAACCCTACAGAGAAGCCATATTAAATCAGAGCAGATGTCATTGTAATTACCCACAATTCATTGCTTCCTACTGCACATACTCAGTACAGGATTTACCAGCATTCTTTGCAAGTATATTAAGTACTGTTAAATTATGTACAAGTTAAAATAAATGATGGCAAATTACTTGAATTATGCAAAGCCATATAAATCATATTGTAAAAAAGCTGTCAGCAGATGTTTTAGCAGACAGGAGAAAAGCAACAGCAAATGGGAAAAAGAGAAAAGTGACAGCAAATGGGAAAAATGGATTAAAAATCTCCAAAATGATGGTGAAAAGTTCCATACATATAAAAATATTTTTCAGTTGAATTGCTGTAATTTATATTTAGCACAAGCAGACTCATACAAACTAAACTGTACATGTACATTGTAGTTACATTGTAGGACTAACTGTGGTTTTACTAGAATTTAAACGAAAGGCCCGGTTTATTGTTAACTTTTAAATGTGTCTTGGGTTACTTACTATAATTAGACATGAATACAGAAACACTATAATATCTTGTTTTAATTGTACTATTTTACTTACACATTTTTGAATATAATTTAGATTCACCTCTTAGAACATGTCCCCTCCGCAACAGAAATGTCCCCTCCGCAACATAAAATAGAACTTATTTAAACCTTTAAATGGAGAACCCAGGAACTTTACAATACAGCACAATATACCTCCAGGTATAAATCAGAAGTTATCATACTGTGTACCTAATATGACTATTTGACCACTAATAACATAAACTTTAAGGTGTGAAAATGTTGCGGACGGGACATGTATTTACCAAATGGACAATGTCTATGTGACTCTGACGAAAGAGTCAGCATGTAACAACTGCTTTTTAAAAGGAACAAGGAATAGTTTGTCCTGATAAGTTTTGAAAGTTTTTTGTTTAATTTATAAACAAGAGCCCATCTGGGCTTTCACTCGGGCCACATGAGATTGAAGATGAAATACACTTTCATTTGAAATCCTCTTAGTAATAACCAAAGGGAAGAATTATTAGCTGAATTTAGCAGTCTTTAGGAGTGGCCAGTAGCGCGGTGACTTTCATTCTCTGCTCCCCTAGTATATATGTAATTTAATATTTTTGTTTTTCTCGTATGTTGACCTTTTAATTTAAACACTACGTATTCGTTTAACACACTGCATTTGAGCAGGCATATAGTCATTGTTTTGAACCCGAGAATTAACCGTACTACCGTACTTCATGGTCCCTTTCTTTAGTAGTGGGTTGTCGGTCAGGTGATTGTAAACTCTCGTCATTTAGCACAGAAAATGTATTCTGATGAATAAGGATCGGGTTGTCATGTAAGAAAGATGGCTCTTGAACAAACTGATTCGTTGCTAAAGCTTCAAGCTAAAGTTGGGTAGTCTCGGAACACTGGAGACCTTGGTCTTTCATTGTCTTCTTTTTTGTATTCTTGATTATTTTTTTTAAGTTTGAAAGTGGGATCTCAGCTTTATTATATCCGCTTTCAACTCGCCATTTTCAACTTCTAGGTCAATAATACGTGATGACAGCATCTTGATTTCGGTCTTGTATATATTATCTTGCTGCACTAATTTGTCTTCCAAATGACTGAGTTTCGTTTCTTGATTCGTGTTTTGATGTGACGAGAGTAAGAATTCATTATGCATATCAGTTAGGTCAGCGTCCATGTTACAAATCAAGGTCATTAAATCAGTGAGAGAGTTCTTATTGCGGGCTAACAATCCTCGTGAAGAATCTCAAGAATTCTGTCTCTTCCGGTTTGAATTTGACTTGTGTGTATGTTGCTTTTGGAGTTTCAAGGATATGTTGATCCAAACTACAGGCTCTTGGGATTTTTCATTGACTTGTGAACTTGCAGGCTCTGTAACTTGTTTTCTTTTCTTAGTATAACATAAAGTGTTGAACATGTTCTCAAGCATGTCATGCGTGACCTCTGTTTCTTTATTCATCAAGTTCTGTAATCTGGGAAACTCAATCTTTGCCCATGCCTTGGCACAACTATTGCTGTTGTTAAGTAGACGTGGATGGTTATAAGTAAAATCCTTCGACAGCTTGTACCATTTCCGCTAGGTCAATATCCTCGCTGGAACAAAATAACTTAATCTCAATACTCTCTGACTGTGTCTCTGCCTCATTTAAGTGGTCGATCCAACTTACGGTAAATTTAAATCTCTGACAGTTTTTAAGAGACTCATAATAATAATAATAATAATGTCTTTAATGAATCACCGATAAAATACATATCGTGTGTTACAGCTATAAGTAAGTAAGCATAAGTATAAGTAAGTAAGTAAGTAATAAGTATAAGTATAATATTGGTCTTGAAGTGCCTTCACCCAAAATAAGATGTTCTCCTTGGATGTTTTAAATGCAGCACAGCGAGCCGATCGATGGCTTATAGATTCCAATATCTATTTCTTCGAATTTTAGCTTTCCGGATCCTGGCCCCTTCACTGGCTTCAGGTCATCGTACGTGTCGTATATAAAATCACTGGCCATCTGGGTAAAAAACGTGGTCCTTCGGCTCCGACAATAGCGCCAGTTGAAATATCCTGAGCCTGTTGGAAGGCTTTCGCACGAGTGAAGTTAAATAAAACATTAAACTGCTTACATTTGAGAGATGGGACTCCAAATCAGAGAGAAAGTTCCTCGCGGGTCTCCCGTCATCTTGATTTACTGTATTAAATAAATTAACCTGGCGATTGTTGCGTGACCAGCACAGTGCAATCTGATTGGTGGTGAACTTGACCTTTAATGCATGCGCAGAAATTTTGCGACACCCAACAAAAGATAATAATAACGGCTTACATTTTAAGACTCGGTGCTGCCACAGGCAGCCCGAGTAATAAGTGATTGATTTGTCCCCTCTGCAATGGCCATTTTGGCTTTTATTGTAATTGATTATAATTTATGCATCAATGTCGACTTAGCTACAATTCTATGAACACTTTAGGTCTGTTGGAAAACATAAAAAAAACTGGTTTTCATGTCCAAAATACCGTGGAATGACCCTTTATTAACTAAAGTTAAAGTCTAAATCATACTTTGAAAGCCCTAACCTTACTACTAAATACAAAAATATGTTTTCTTCAAAAAACTTTCTCATGTCATAATTATGAGAATATAAAGTTGTCAAAATATACATATATTTCTTTCTCCTGAGATAAATTGTGTACATATAACAAAATCACTAATGGTGCTCTGCCATCTCACCAATTTGAACACAAATCTGATATCAAATGTCAGTGCCTCTAATTGGATTTGCCAGAAAACGGATTGTTCACTGTGTACGTTACATCATGGATGTTATACAATGAGCTACCCAATTTTATTTAATTATTTCAGTTTAAAAAAAAAACATTTTCTACAAAAGTTAATTAACATACAAAAATAATAATATCAGGCACATATTTTCAGAAGTATAATGTAACAGGCCAAAATTTAATATGGCCAAATTTTAGATAACATTAACAGTAAATCGAAGTGTCAAATGATACCAATAGTGCTGGTATGTAAACACGGACAATGTTGATTTTGATTTTGATTTCTATCAAGTGTACAAAGCAATATTTCTTGTATCAGTCTGGAACTGATTTTACTCTGGAGAGATAGTATCCCCAACAATTCTTCTTAGGATCTGACATGATTTCATTGAACTTAGAATACTTGGTAGAGATGGAATAATGTGACCAGAAGTTGTAACTCATTTCTGAGCATGCTCAGAACTGTCAACTTAGTGAGCATGCTCAAAGATAAATACTGCTGGCCACATCACAAGACAAATTGGATATGATGTTAAAGGTTAGAAAAGAAGAAAATATAGTTAATTTCCCTTTATCAAATCGCTTTTCACACGCTGTAACGTCCATGATTGAGAATGTGACATCCATGCAAGCCATTTTTTATCAATCACAGAAAATAAAAACATTATTATGAAGAAATAGCAATAGATAAGTTAAATAACACTATTAATGAAAATACTTATCAACAAGTTTCTCTGGTATATTTGTATAATTCACAGCAAATGAGGTTTCAAAATTAGTACTTGAATGATTGGTTGTTTTTGGTGGAACGTCCATGACAACCATAATATATCAATTATAACTTATCAAATAAAATAAAGTAGAAAGGAAAACTTTTTGGAATATAATAATTTCTTAGCAATATTTATTCCTCATGAATTCTGTCCAAATGTAACGTCCATGATTGTGGAATGACCCAATTACGTATACTTATAATTAACTAATTCGATAAAATGTTATGATATTAAAACTAACAGTTAAAAGCAGCTATTTTGCTAATTCAAGACCTGTGTACTAACTTAAATGATGTGAGTTATAGTGTAGAACACTAGAGTTAATGAAAGTGTTCTGGAATCAGTTTGTTTTACAAAGCGGAAGTGTGAAAGACCTCTTATACCGTAGTGTGACAGTCGGATTACTAAGGTTATGTGGTAAAGGATGATATAAATTACCCTTAGGATTATATATGATTTTACGAAAAAGAGTATGACATAGTTCAGATCTGCGATGATAAAGGCTAGTAAGGCCGGACAAAGCAAGAGCTTGTTCGTAAGGTAAGTCGTAGCCATAAAGAATACGCATTGTTCTCTTTTGTATGCGTTCTAAGGTAAGACTAAGGTATTCTGGTAAACTGTAATGAAATACTTGACAAGCGTAGAGTAAAATAGATTGTATACAAGCAACATAGAATTTAACTAGGTCCTTAGCTGGAACGTTTGCACATTTTAATTGTGTTAAAAATAAAGTCTCCTGGAAGCTTTCTTTATAATGTAATCAATGTGAGAGTTCCACTTTAAATCACTCTGAATTATTACACCGAGAATTTTAACAGACTGTACAAGATTGACCAAGCAATTATTAATATATACATCGTTATGTACTTTTGGAGAACGTGGAAATGAAATACAGAGTTCTTTTATTACATTTCTTTGGATGTAGTTGAAATTTATTAGTCATAGACCATGCCTGTATTTCATTAATGGTGTCTGCTGAGCTAACACCTCTGCTTTTGAGGAGTGTCATCAACATACTTGAAAATACCATGAGCAGAGGGGACTTCAAGGTCATCGATCATAGCGATAAACAACCAAGGTCCAAGTTTTGTCCTCTGTGGGACGCCAGCAGGCACCGACTTCAGATGAACGGATATTGATTGGAAGAGCATTCCACAAAGGGCAGAACAAAGTAGGAGGCGTGAAATTAAAAAAAACTGTATTTGTCCATGGTATATGGCTTTTTCGTATAGAAACAAAAAAAAAACAGCTAAAATCTTACCTGACCACAAAAACTGGTCAATCACCATTAAATCCCCCACATATCCCCCACATATCATTGGAGTTTCGATTGGTAAGTGCATAAGTTTAACATACATTCATGTACACGTATTTAACAAATAAAAGATGGTTCTCCTTGTTCTATTTAAGCAATAGACCACACATTTCAAAGTGTTGACTGGCGAAATAAAGCACACAGGATGTTGGGAGAACACAAGAAATGCTTTTCAAGTGTTCTCCCAACGTCACAAGTGCTTTATTTTGCCAGTAAACACAACCTTTAAAAAAACTTGTCAAAAAGTACATTAACTCCACACCCCTGCAACCAACTATTAGGATCAGCGGCAAGTTCTCATACCACTGATATTTTTATTAATGTTTCATGCATGTTTAGTCGTGTTTATTTATCGAAGTGTGTACTTATTTATTAGATATTAAATTTTGTTTATCTATTTACATGTACTCACTTATTCATCAAATTAAGTTATTAGTTAATTAGTTAGTCACTCAATGAGTTAGTCAGTTAGTATCATTTCAATATCTTATAATGCAATAGTCTCTTTTTCAACCAATGTTTTCAGTATCTTATAGTTATTGCATCTCTTTTTTATGTATCCTTTCATTTGATTCTATAGTGCATAAATATTTTCTTTTGTCCCCCCTCCCCCGCCCTCCTACCCTCCATGGATTTTGTTCACGCGCAATCCGTGCTCGGCCAAAACATCTTTTTTCAAGTTTTTCATGACTGGAGACCAAGAAAACTAAAGGGACTGTTTGCAGTCTATTTCTTGTCTTGCAATAAAGATAATAGTATCCCGGTTGAGTGGTTTGCACTATTTGTTACAAAATAAAAGCAATTACTCAATATTTTTTGGTTTTGTTTCACAGATATAATGCGTGCTCTCTGATATTAGTATTAGCATTACACATTATGTATTAGTATTAATTAGTATTTAAATATTAGTATTTTTAGTATCAGTACGCTGTATTTTTAGTGTTATCAATGTTACTCTACAGTAGCTTAAGGGATGAATGACAAATTCTTAGTGCCTGCTTAACCTTCAATGAATGTTTAGGAGGTGAGGGGTCTCCACTGATAAATCTACAACTTGTGTGGCTGCTCGATTCAGTGCAAACTTCCCCATATTGTACATGATTCACACATACCAAGGAAAAGCAATTACACCTCCAGCAATAAGAAAACAATGGTTTGTATTTAGGAGCCATTAGTCCAGCTTTTCAATGCTGGGGAAAACATGGCAAAACTAATTTATTCCTAGTACCTGACATCACAAATACAGGACTTGAGCTGTCTGTACATAGTGGAGGTTGCGAGGAAGATTTTCAGATTTTCCTTTTTCTGATATGGAATGCAAAAAAAAAAGAATTATAATCCAAGACTCTTCATACATTGTATATAGATTGATTTGTAGAGCTACATTGTAAAGTTGGTTTGGGGTTCAATGCCCCTTTAACATATGTCAACAGTCCCTAACCATGCAGTGCTCAGTTATGACCCAAATGCAAAATGTGGTCAGTAATTATCAAAGAAGCCCACCTAAGTGACTGCTCTCCCTCCCCAAGCTGAGCTCTAACTGCAATTAACAATCAATTTCAAAGGGACTCCAAAGAATAAATAGATAATAATACATGGGCACTTGGAGATATGGAATTTATCTTCAAGCATTCAATTTGATATCTCACGAGTGAGCACAGCGAGAGCTACCATCTCATAGTTGAGCTTTGAAATTTGATATTCTTAAAATGAGCATATGAGCCCTCAAACTTGGAGCTCGGACTAATATTTCTTTTAAGAATATAAAATTTCCACTGGCAACTACATTGTACATGTACATGTATCAGCCATTATAACCCATCAAATATTTTCTTGTGTGATTGGTGAAATGTGTCACGTGACCCAATATTTGCTTTATGTCAGACAACAAATATCCGATTATAACCCATCAAATATTTTCTCTTGTGCATGATTGGTTGAATGCGTCACATGATCCAATATTTTCTCTCTGCAAGCAGGAAATATCAGCGATTATAACCCATCCAATATTTTATCGCATGTGATTTGTTGAAAGCATCACGTGACCCAATATTTTCTCTCCGCGAGCGGGAAATATCAGCGAATACACCCCCTGTGAGCATATAAGCGTGCGTCAAAGAAATTATTTTAAGGATGATGATAACAACAATCTACATATTGTGTAGTCGAAATATGCCCTAATATGTTGTCCTTGGACATTATATGATCCTCGAAACTCAGTTTCCCTTGAGCTTCGCTCTCGGGAGCTGTTCTCTTCTCAGATCAGATAATGCCCGCAGATGAAATATCATGGCATAATTATTTCGACACCACAAATAGGTTATTGTATTTATATTCCGCCTGTGAGTGTAGCGCATGTAAGATCTCCTGTAAAAGAAAATATTTGAAGGATTATAAAGAAAATAGCCTACTTTACGGCTGTGAAATATGAACTGTTCTCGGACATTATCTGTTCCTCAAGCTTGTTGGCTTCTTGGAACAGATGATATCCTTGGACAAGTATAAGTTCATATTTCAAAGGCAGAAGTAGATTATTGTTTATACAGTCCCTTGACAGAAGCTTATACTCTATTTATTTTCTGCCAGCCGGGCCCTAATGCCATCATAGCCTTAAATGTACAGTCATTTTTTGGGTTTTGACCCTGCTCAACATAAGTGTTATTCATTTAATTTTTATGCAGAAAGCTACATTAGCATGACAGTACTTCAATATTAAGGCAACTCTACTGTAAAACAATGTTTGTTATGGATACCAAAATGTATTGCTGTGTTTGTTTCCTGATTTTCTTGTCCATAAAGCTGCCATCAATCAATCAATCAATGCAACTGTATATATAAATTGAGGGTAACACTTAATAGTGCAAAGCATTAATAACCCTGTGGCCCTCGTCGTGGATGTTATGACATCACACGGTTGCTTCTATTAACAAACACAGCCTTAGATTTAGGCATACATAACAAACTTTTGGGAGTACATGTAAATATTGTTTTACAGTAGAGGTTCCCTTTAACTTGCATGTAAACACTGAATTATTAATGATTAACTATTATTTTGTTTGCAATTTCCAAGGAATTGTGAAAGATGATATCCCCTTTTTCTCCACATGTGTGCAAAATGCTAACAGCTAGATAAAATAATATGTGGCTCTTGATAACTCGTTACTTTCAATTTGATATTTGTATCACTTTATAGTAATCTACTTAATTGATCTATTTCCCAGGTATTGCCACACAAGTAACTTGAAATGGGTAATGTTGATTCATCCCAACTAGTACCCATTCCCCCTGGATTTGAGTACATGTGCATTGTTGTCCAAAAGCCAGATGGGATTCGTGTCCTTCACGGCAGTGAGCGAGATCTGTCAATCATCAAGGAAGCAATAGAAGAGACATGGACTGCAGGCTTTGATGCAGAAGGAAAGTCGAAGTGTCATGGGTACGTCTGGGCCTACAAGCTGACCGGTTTTCCCTTTGATAAAGGTTGCACCGCTATTGAAGCTGTTAACTCGAGGAAAATGGTGTGTAGAATCCTATGGAAACTGAACAATGCTGGTTGGAAGCTCATTACTGCGACTGACCTCTCCAGAAAGTTGGCATTTGGTACTTTCTTCTTAGTGAAACAAGAAGTAGAGTCTATTACCTACCCGTATTCTTGTATCAATATTAGCAGTTCAGATAAACTTCAGATGATAAACTTCTCAGAGCATCTGTATCCAGCAATTAAGTCAGTTATTGAAGCAAATTGGAGTCAAGGAATACAGCTCATAGAATCTGAAGAGAAAAACCTATATCAAATAAAGCTGTATGGTGAACCATGGAAAGGTATGGGAGCAGTGGCTGTTGAAGCTCGTTCATTGATTCAGAAGCTCATAGAACTTGCTGCTCAGAATCAGCTCTCCTTCCGCTGTGCAGCAAACATCAAAAGCACAGCTGATAGCTTGTTTTTCTATCACGAGCCACGGCTAGCCCAGGGTGAGACTCCTGAGCTCTTCACCATCAGTCTCAACAGAGAGGACAGGGTCAGGCTCATTAATGCTCCAGAAGAAATGGTCCCTATAGTTAGACAAGTCTTGCAAGATAATTGGGGATGGAGAGGTGGCATCCAAAAGGAAGGAGCCTACAGTGGTAGCTACGAGTTCAAGCTGAAGGGTGAACCATGGTGGACATCTAACAAAGAGTCCATTATGGCAAGATATCTTATCTCCAAGCTCCTCGAAACACTTCAAAGCCACGGCTGGCATGTTATCAGTGGTTTCGATATCTCCAGGCGAATTTCCAATAAGAGTGTCCTCATTTTCCAGAAGTCAGCATCGATGACAGTACCAATCATGTGCATTAGTCCCAGCGGTACCGATAAACTGAGTTTCATCAATGCCCCGGATGATGTCTTGGAAGTTTGCCGACAGATCATGGAAACCCGATGGCCCAAGAAGATCTGCAATGAGAAGCGGAAGGATACAGCTCTAGAAGTATCATGTGTGCAATTTAAGCTCAATGGTAGCCCATGGGATGGAGAAAACGATGACAAGTATTATGTACGAAGCATGCTGTGCTTCATTCTACAGGCTCTTACTCAAAAGAATTGGAAGCTAATCCTGTCTGGTGACGTATCGGCAAAGTACTATGATGATGATGATGAGAAGTATCCCCTTGATGTTCACAGCTGGTGGTTTGTGCACATCGAGGACCCAGACATGCCTCCTAGCATTCCTCCCTTGTATGGCCTTGGTACTGCACTCCAGTGAAGCAGAATGTACCACAAATATTGAATCAGTGAGGTATCCCAGTGTTGGTCTTATATGGATATATATTAGTTGTCGAGGATGTTTTAGTTGGTATTTGTCTGAATGTGTACAAGTATGTGATCGTTGTAAACGTAAACAGAATTGATGTTACATATGAACAATGTACCTAAGTTATTGCCATAGTTTTTGCTTCCAACTCTGTACCAATGAACCGACTGCAGATACGGAGTGTGGAGTGAAAGAATAAGGCTGGGCAGACCAGAATAATATTATAATACATGCTTTAAAGTGCAAGTATCGCCATGAAACAACATGAACTCTTTTTGCCCCAAATTCTATTTGTGATCTACTTCAGTTGTCTAACTTAGTTTTCTTTGAGAGGCAGGAGCAGAAATTAAACTAAAATAAACGCTACCCGAATTGCGGGATTGATTCATCTTGTAATTTCACAATGAAAACCTACGGGATTTTATTGTAGTAGTTTTCTCTAGGGAGGTTCATCTTATGACGTCACAGGATCCATGCAAAGTAACCAAAATTAGGGATTAAACGCCAGAAATTTTACAAAATTTGCAAGATTAATACCTTTTGTGACAAACACAATAGTACAATATAATTTGTTTTGTTTTTTTGACATAATACTTGCACTTTAAGATCTTATAGGCAGAACATATTTTAGTCTAGTGGTCTCTTCCATGGCTGAAATGTATATAATTTGTGTGAAATAATTCCCTTTTGACATTTATAGCTAGAACAAGATGTATTGTAATCAAAACCAAAATTGAAGAAAGAATTATTATATTGGATAAAAATATTTTTTAGCTACTACAATATTTATCATAGAGCAAGTGCAAAATAGCTACCTTATTATAGGAAATTAACAATGCACTTTATTAACGCGATTTTACAAAATTCGCGTTAATTTAATGTATCTTAATTAATGTCGATGTAAATTTAATGCACGCTATTTTACAACATTGTTATTTTAAAGCACCTTTATTTCATTTCAAAACCTTATTAGTTCATGACTCCTCTATTGGCTCTTCAGAGTCACTATTGCGGTTTGGTTTCCGTCAATCAAACGAGTGAGCAGCTCTTGGTGATTTCACCGTGAGGCTTTGAAAGATCTTTTGAATTGATAGGGTCTAGTTAGGCTTCAAACCCAAATTTTCGGCTTTAAAAAAAACTTAGAAACATCCGTGCACTTGTCTTGGAAGGTTTTATTGACGGAAGCCAAAACGCAGTTTGGCGTTCAGAAATGTAAAGTGCGAGTTTGCAGAATTATGAAAATCGCAGTAAATAAAGCAAGATGCTTATCGAAAAATTCGCGTTAATTTAATGCATGTAAACCTAACTTTTGAAAAATTCGCGTTAATTTAGTGTAACGTAATTTTTTTTCGCGTTGTCAACGTGCATTGTTAATTTCCTATAATAAGGTAGTTAGGTTTTAGAGAAATAGTAATAATGGTGATGGTGGTGGTGTTGATGACAATTCGATGATGATGAGATATAAGGAGGAGGCCGCACTCATCAAAGACGATTTTCAGGAGGGTCCTCAAATTAAATCAATTAATCATATAATATTATAAAACACGAACATTGAAATACAATAAACACTTAATGACTGGCCCCGAGGGAAAGAGTGAGTTCTGTTTCCCCGAGATCCTCGATGGATCGAGGGGAAACAAAACTCACTGATTCCCGAGGGGACAGTCATTGAGTGATTTGTTATATAGACATAAGTTTTACTAGAGGCAAAGGTGTGCAAGTAAATACAGGACTTACTGATACGAGCTTTTCTTCGTGGAGCTGCTTTTCAACACAAAAAAACTGCCTGCATCGCTACGGCATTTTTAGCATCGTTTTGTGTCTTTCGTGCATCCTTTTTTAGCTCTAATTTCTCACTCTCGCGCTTGATAAAAATGTAAATTGTTTCTTTGGAGCTGGTTCCATTTTGAACGCTTTCTTTAGACGAAAAATGGTCAGCTTTTGATGAATATCTAGACATTTTGGTAAACAAATATTTCCCGCCTTTAGCTAGCCAGTGGCGCGCGCGACAATCACACCATCTTCTGTCACGATGTGATCACGTGGCGGGCAACTATTTTTGAAATGTTGCCCGCGCGGGAAACATTGAAATTTGATGACTGCCACGTGACCCAAAATCAGCCAATGAGAGCGTGCGTTGTGTCTGGAAAACTTATGGCTATGTAACAATAGCTATTAATAGTTGATGTAAAGACTAATTAGTTGCAAAGGAACATTTTTAGGGAAGATCACAACCCACGATCTCTTCCAACAATGCGACTTTCCGCTGACAATAATTAATGTTGGCTCTCACGAGGGACGTAGTGCCGAGCGAGTTCCGAAGAGACACATATTGCCGAGCGAGTTACTCTCCGCTTCGGAGCTTGCTCGGCACTACGAGTCTCGTGCGAGCCAACATTGTAGAATTTCAAGATGGCGGCTAGACATCGTGAGTGAAACAAAACAGGCAAGTCTCTTGAAGTCTGCCGTGCGCCCTTGACCAGATTTCTCCTGGTCCCAGTTAATCCTGCACAGAGGTTTTCTTAAAGGTTTAGCTCCTCTTCGTACATGTACGTACTATGATTGGGGATTAGATTACTGCAATTTAAGTCAAAGTCCAGTAAATTATTTACAGATTTGTTCAAAAATACCCAGCAATGATATGTAAGACTTCTCTTGTGTATTGGGAAAAATAGAATCTATTCTACATCAAGTGAGTACTGAGGTGAATAATAAAATGTTTCTTGATTTGAGTGTTGCATCTATGAGTTGTAAAGGTTTATATATTTTGAATATGATAATAACGTGACGTCAAACAGGGAATCATTTCATACGCAAAACTTTCTGGTAGAGGTAAATAATCTTTTATAAGTACATCATGTTATATTTAAAGCTTAGTCAGTGATTTTACCAAATACTTGCCTAAATCAAGAGTAAATTTCATTCACAAGGAGAATGAAATGACGGTAGATTATACCTGTTTAACGTCGTGTCATCTTATTTATCTTATCTTTACGACGCTCAAATCAAGAAATATTTTACCATTCAACTATTTAGTTGATGTAGAATCGATTTTAGTATTAAAATATTTGGGCTTATATGCACTTCTAGTAAATTATTCACAGATTTGTACAAAAAAGAAACGACAATGATGTGTTTGACTTCTCTTGTGTAATGAGACGTATCCTAAGGAATGTAGTGCGTCGGTAGGGAGGCAGTTCTAGGCTCTGTTTTGTAAAACTTGTAGTGTTCTCATCAAGCCCTTGAATCCCTTCACACGATGTGATAATAGTTGCGTTAATCATTAGCTCTGTTGGGAGTCGGGGTGGTGTAAGTAGTAAGCGCTTCGCTCCTCACCTCTGGCCCGGGTTTGATTCCCGATCGATATCGCGGCGTCCTATGCGAGTTCTCGCCCTTGCTCGGAGGGTTTTACTCCAGGTTCTCCGGTTTTCGTCCCTCCACAAAAACCAGCACGCTAAATTCAAGTACGATCTGTGGATTAGCCGGGACCTGACTTTGATCACCTCTTGTTGTTTCAGCCAGGTTAAAAATTCAGAGTTTTCCTTGGCAACAAGCGTTTTCTGCCTCTTATTGGACCAAGCCGTGATGAAACTTTACGATTCAAGGGGGCACTGTCAATCAAATGGACCCTTCAAGCTTTGTTTAAATAAACGAAACTACAAACATAACGCCCTAAAATCGAAGTTAAATACAATGTACCATGTCAATGTCCTGATATGCTTTTCAAACTTTTTCGATAGAGGTGGCCGGCAAAGATTAGAATTGATTACAAAAACTAATTCTAGAAACTTATTTGAATTTAAGTAGCTTTACTGAATTTCTCATTCTTAAAAGGCAGTATTTTCATTCACCCGAATCTTTGCCATCCTTCATCAAAATAGACTCAAATTTTCTCAGCATATCTGGAAAGCATACTCTGCTAATCTAAGTAGTTATTTTTGTCTTTAGTCGTGAGAAAGTTTATCATTTGTGGGTTGACAGTACCCTTTTAACGTGGTCTTAATTACCAATTGCAACTAATTGACTGATTGATGAAGACCCCGTAGATCCAAGTATGTAGTTTATAAACTAATTGTGCAACTTGCAGAATGTATTTAAAACATACTTGGAAAATAAACTATATAATGATACGATCTATACTTGGCTACTATTCATTTAATTTATGTTGACTGCTTTGAGGTTCTCAGTTCGAACTCTCAATGAGAACCAATTACATTGCAGAACAAATATACAAAGCATTTCAACTTACAGTTACTTGAGCCAATCAATATCGATTACAATAGGGCGTGCACACATAGCACTACAGCTTACCACTTTACATCACATTATTTACACTTACTAGCTAGTGCTACGCGGCAAACATGATTTCATATCATAACTACATATACATATATAATCGCCGTGACCCTATAAAACGCACCAATACCCACGATTGCTCTCATCTGACTTGATAGCTCAGTTGGTAGAGCGCCAGACATGCAACCTGGAGGTCGTTGGGTTCGAGTCCCACTTGGGTCAGAGATGTTTTCTCTTTCCCTCGTAGGGCGTGCACACATAGCACTACAGCTTACCACTTTACATCACATTATTTACACTTACTAGTGCTACGCGGCAAACATGATTTCATATCATAACTACATATACAATACAATAGCCTTTCAACTTGCTCGAGCTCATTTGGTGGACAAGTTCTGAAGTTGACTGATGAAGTCATTTGAATAAAGAAAATCGCATAGATAATTATCCTAGGATTTGTAAGTTGGAACTGTATTTTCTGACAAAACAAAAATTCCTTAGACAATTGAAAAATTAAGCCAAGCTAGTTTAAACCACCTGCGACTCGACGATGTCACGTAGTTGAACTATTAGGGACCTTACGCAACCAGGACGGCAACGTCTTGGAAGATGGCATAATACCATAATTGCATGTGAAAATGCACGCAGTCGCCACATTTCAACCGTTCTCTGGAAAAACAACGTGAAACCCCAAAGTTTACGTGTACAAGAGAACGTAAGAACGTAAACCACTCTGTTTTTCGTTCGGCGTGAGCAAGACTTTATGCTTATCATATTTTTCGAAGACCTAGATGTGAAACGTGACTAAAGGCAAATAAAGGAACTTGTAAACACCAGCCTTTTCGGGAGAAACACTTTTCTACCTCCCGTCGTCACTGCCGTCGCCGTCCTGGTTGCGTAAGGTCCCTATTATTTACTGGAAGCTTTTAAAATGAAGTTTTCTATAAAATGAATATCTGTACACATTTCCAGGAGGCCTTCACCTCTAAAAACCTTGCATTTTATTGGACCCCATTTGAATTGCACTGACAAAGAATTCCATTGTTTTAGGGTTAAGATTTGTATTGTTTCTATTCCAGGTGCCGAGGAGGTGAAGGCCGGCCCCACATTTCAGAACACATTTTTGATAACCATTGCGACGTCAAATTACAACAATGACATCATAATGCGCTCATTATCGTAACGACTTTTTCTAATTGCCTTAAGACTTCCTCTGAACTTGCGGTGAGGGTACCGAGTGATTGATTGCATTTTGGGCTTCCCCCCTGTACGACCGTATACTCCCTTCGAGAATTTCCGGAAATCCCGAGTATGTTAATCTTGAAAGCCGAATGTTCTGATTGGTCAGTCGATTATCGTGAAAGCAATCGAGGTGTGCACATGCCTTCCGCGCACAAGTATGACGTCATGTATTCTGTTTGCAAAGGCACTGCGCTGAAACGATAATCAAACTGATTTCTGACGTTACAGCGACGCAGGAGCAAAAATTGATATTTTGCCGGCATGGTAAAAAGGTTTGGGTACGGCATAGCATTATGGGTAATTAAGCAGCTATTATATGGCAGCTCATTGAGCGGGGTTGCTTAGCGGGCAACATTTTTCCATCTTGTCCGCTTACGATTTCCCAAATTCGCCCACAACTGAAAAACGAAAAAGCGGAAAGATATTTTAAATTAGTATTTGCCTTCATGTCACACATTGTTTAGTTTCTTTCAAATTGTTTATGAATGTAATTTAATTTCAATTCGATCTGTGGATTAGCCTGGTTCTGACTTTGATCAGCTCATATACTTTTTATCGTTACGAAATGTACATAAGTGTGTGCAGAATGTTGTTATGTAATCCCGTTGGGATACCGTTGAGGGTGTATAAAGAGGAGAGATTAATATGTAAGAGTTAATCGAAGGCGTTTCTCTACTTTGATACCTAATTTCTTTAGGATATATGTTAAGAATAGAAGAAATGTACTAACTACACTATGTATACGAAGTCCAAGGATGACGGCAAAGCTGACACAACGTAGGATGTTATATTCGGCTGGCAAAACCAGCTTTCTTCAGGTACTAGATGTAACAGGTCTAGGTAGATTTGATTGGCCAACAATATATACTGCTGTGTCCGACAAGTATCAATAAATGAGATGCCCGCCCCTTATCGGTTGTTTATGTTTAATGCAGTTTAGCTATAAAGTGTTTTATGCTCGTTTCAGTGGGATAAGGGCATAACTATGGTTGTTTCAGGTCCCGTTTGAACGAATTCGAACAGACTATCCAATCGTAGCCTCCTTTGCATCTTTTCTTAGTGTCGATCCCTTCCCTCCCTCCCCACTAACGTAATCAAAGCAATTGAGATTCAGAGCAACATCTTCAAAAGCGCGCGGTGAAATGTCTTCAGTTGACAAAACCATACAACTCCAAAGAGTGTAAATAGATTCGTAAAATAATTTGTCAGAAAATTCCGCGTTTCCAATTGCAAAAAGTTTTTTTGATTTCAAATATTGCACAAGTTCAGTCAATTTTACGTTTTTAGATTAAAAGTAATGCGTAAAACGTTTAATTAAGAGAATTTCACCGCACGGATTTGATTACTAAATTTAAAACCGCCCATCGATAGCGATACTTACTACCACACGTCACCCATTGTCATTAATGTACCAACCAGAGGTCAATTGGTTCCTGATTGAAATCATGGTTGTACATTAACATAACAGTTGTAATGTTTATCAACACGAAGTATCGCTATTCAGTAAACAAAATCATATAATCATTTTAGTAGTTTTATATGGTGAGGTGCTTTATTTATACTTCTTACACATTTGGACGCAAAAGCCACAAGTTCAATAAACGAGCTGTTTTGGAGGAGTAATACAGTACCGCTCAAAACTTTTATTCTGATTGCACCATTATACTGTAGCTCTGGGTGTTTTGTATTGTTGGCTAAGCAATGCTGTGGCTCGTTTCAAGCGGTACAGGCCGGCTCTTTGGAGAGTTAATCAGGCCGTGAACATGGAAGTGCAACACTCAGCAGATTTTATTGATCAGTATATATATATATATATTAAATTCCCTTTCAAAATCCCTTTCGAATTCCCTCTTTACGCTCGTAAATATACCTATTACTGGATACAGAGGTATATTCCAGCGTGCGCATGCGTGCAGCTGAAGGGCGGAACACCTATTTCAAAAAGGTTGACACAGACAAACGATTGTCCAGCTACGCGGACGGGATTAGCTTCAGGCTAGTGTAATTCGAAAGTCGATTCGAGTGAAATCTTAGATAATCATACGCTATCTGTTTGTGTGTAACGCTCATACCACCGGCAGCCCGAGCTGTTGATCTGCGCGTGGAAGTTCCACGGGTCCCTGCTAGGTCTTAATATTTGTCTAAGGCTTTTGACCCCAAAAATGAATTCTCTAGTTTCAGCTACAACCACGATCTGGGAATGTCGTTTGTCCATTTTTTTAAAAGAATTTCCGTATGTGTGTCAGTCGACAGTGTTGAACAATTTACCTTTCCGAAATACGTCAAATTCTAACCAGCTGATTCGCAAATTAAAGCAGCACCTTGTTCCTAAATTACACTGAGTTATGACGAGTTTTTCCTGGTCGAGAATGCAATTCACGGCTCCGATCTCCCACATATACCAACTCTCGGAAGCTCGCCTAGTGGATATTGAGCGATTCGGAAGATAAATGATAATCAAAGAATACCATTTAAAGTCTAAATTTAGAGCCAGCAATTCCCGCAATTTTTTTTTTTCTCTGAAATGTTCACCTTGACATAATTTCCCGTCGTTTGACTTTACTTCCGTTACACCCAGTAATGCACGTCATCCCGTCAAAATGACGTCACGACCATCATACGTAACGTACCAGCCGGCCCAACATTTCCGTGCCGACGTGTCGCCATTCAGTTACTTTGTCAGATAGCTATGGTAGTTATTATCTCTCTCGGAAAATAACTTGTGACTTGCCTCAGTGCATGCATGTAGTTTAGTAGAATCCATAGAGTGCCTTCAGCTAGCCTGTGTGGAGACATCGTCTCCCCTCAATGTCGATATTTGAGGGGGAGGAGGGGGGGGGGGGGGGGGGGACGGACGCCACTGTACACTGGGGGTGGAGGACTATAAAAGTGACGGGGTTGCTCGTAAATTGCTCGTAAATTGCCGTAAATTGCTCGTAAATTCGAAATGAATTATCGATATGAAGATTACTTAAGCCAGGTCACCAATATCAATCACAGGATAGCCCTTACAAAATTAAGTATAACGGTAACCATAAACTTGAAATAGAAATTGGGCGATACACAAAACCATATAAAAAACCTGAATATAGAACATGCCAAAGTAGAAGATGAGGCCTATTTCTTGATAAAATGCCCCGTCTATACAGGGAGAAACGAAGTGACTTTTTCGCCACTGAAGAAGCAGACACAACCAAAACATTTACGAATAGAATGTCCTCTGATGATCTCTTTCTTTTCCTAGTTAATCCCCCGGGTCACCGATTTACTCAGAAATTAATAGCTAAATACATATTTGAAATATTATCATAGAGATATCATATGAAAAATGTTACAGATTGTAAGGGACGGACCATTTGAAAATTGATGGGGGGGTAGCGGGATTTTCTTTTGCTCAAAATTTTTTTAGGACTCCTATTACTGCAAGAATTATTTTTTATGGTATCGGATATTTTTTTTGAGGCATTCAGTATTTTGGTTTTACATCAAGAACATTTTACACAATTTTAATGTTTCTAGATTTATGGTTTTTTCCACGTACAGTAATTACCTTTGTTTAGTAGAAAACATATATATCAGGCATGTTTTCACAAAACTGAGGAGCCTTAGAACCTAAGACCCCCTTTTGTGAAAACCGATGCCTTTAAAAGCCAGTAACTCGTTTTTTTGCCTTTTTCTTGAAAGGACAAATGACAGTGGCCTTTCTATGCCATAATTTACTTGTGTGAGATTATCCCATAATTTCTTTATTTGAGAGCTAGAGGTTAGGGTTAGGTTAGCAAAACGCCATTTTCTGGTATTTCTACTCAAAATACGGCAAAATTCCATCCACTAAACTTAATCTACAGGAAAAGAACGTTGTATTGCCGTGTAGTGCATCGAAATCCATTAAAAGCTTGAGAAATGGCACCACTTTGAAATTTAAGTTACACAAGTAAATTAATGTGTACCTGTTGGCTTCAAAAGCCGGTAACTCACTTATCAACGTTTTTTCTCAGACCTAGTGGGAAATGTACGTCTTCCACAAAGCAAATCATTGCGCCATACGCCAGGCAAAGTTGTTTTTTCGCGAAATTTTTTAACTAGTCCTTCCTACCCCTCGGCCCCCACATAAAATACCTAGAGATCAATTATGGGATAGAAAGGCCAGAAAAGTCTTAAACTGTCATTTGCCCTTTCAAGAAAACGGCAAGAACACGAGTTACTGGCTTTTAAAGCTAAAGGCACACAAGATCAGGCATGTTTTCACAAAAGGGGGTCTTAGGTTTTAAGGCTCCTTTCGATTCGGTGAAAACATGCCTGATATACATGTATTCTTCTTGAAATCTCTACCTCACACTCCTTCCCAGATGGATACTTAAAATTGTACTGTTAATTCGTGCATCATATTGTATTGTAGTGCATCATATTGCATTGTTCCGTAGTCTCAAATAAAAATAAAAAAAATGAAAAAGTGCTCAACATTGGCATACATGAACTAATCTCTTGTACGTACACGAATGCATTATCTGTCCTATGGGAATGTGCCTTTGATTATGAGCTTAGATAATATACCGTCCTGCGTACGGAAGAAACAAGCAGACTGATGTCTTTAAATATTGCGCCGGAGTTCGGCCAAAGGCCCGAGCCAAAATGTTTGAGATTTCACTGCTCTCTAAAACACTGGTTTCCTGTGTTCTGGAGACTAAACATTGGCTGAATCTGTTTCAGCTAATGAACAAAGTTTCACCCTTGCCTGATGTTTTTTCGGGGTGATTTTGACTCGTTCGCTCTTTTTTCTGCGCAAATTCGGCCTGTTCGATTTTTTTGGGGGGATCAATTTTCAAATGGTCCGTCCTTAAGTATAGTTCTCTACTGAGAATAACACTTATCATTTAATTAATTGAATCCATAGTTATGTGGTTTACAGTCGATGTACTATTTTTGTATACGACTCACTCCAAATAAAAACATGTCTGTCTATCATATCGGTCTGCTCGTCGGAAAATTTAAAAGGAACCCCTAAAGGTACCAGAATATCGTTCTGTCGGCGTGGCTCGAATTTGTTTTACCCCTAAGAGGTTCCAGTCCCAAAACACAAAATTAACTGGCCAAGTCTGACAAGTAGGAATACCGTAAAAAGTACCACAACTGTGGACGTTTCAAATTGAACACCCTAAGCTGTACCAAAACTACGCATTTTAACTCCTAAATTAAAAAGCACGACACGAGCATTCCCGTCAGTGCTGTAGAGGGAGTCGCCCCTCCCTCCCCCTTGCCCCGGTCATCGCTTGCATGTACGTAGGAAGTTGTTAATTGTAAGTTCAGTTATTAAAATTAAATGCCGAAAAGTAAGTATTCTGTGAGACATAAACTAATCAGTAGCACAATTTCAAGAGAAAAAGATTCCTGAAAATAAATACAAATATTCTTGAAACTGGAGTCGTCGGCTATTTTATCTGATATGCTCTGCTCAGTCGATTCCCCCCCAAAATACGACCATACGAAGAAATAGACGTCCCATATAAAAGTGACGGGATGATCGTCGTACCTTTTTTCGTGGTTTGGTACCGCTTAGGGTGTTTACATCTAAAATGACCACCGTTAGATTATCCCGGTACCTTTTAGGGTATGAAACCGGAAAAAAAAAATGACAGGAACTGCTTGTCAGAAAATTAATCGGTACCTGTCAGGGGTGAAAAGGAATTCGAGCCACGCCCACAAAACGAGATTCTGGTACCTTTTAGGGGTTCCTTTCAAAATTTTCGACGAACATCCCCGTCATTCACTTTTATATGGGATTCCCCTCCCCCCTCCCCCCCGGGGGAAAGATCACTCTTGCAGTATATTTGTCATTTTGGTTCTCCCTTCACGTAGGCAGACATGAATTACTACCAAATTGTATTGTGTATTGTATATTTCGTTCTATTGTTTTGTATTGTGTTAATTCTATTGTATTTTGATAGCAATTCATGTGTTGCCTACATGAAGGAACCACCGTCATTTTCAATTTCATCAGTAGCAAAATAACCCGTTTTCCGGCCTGATAAAGCCACAGTACAGTGTTATAGTGGGAGAGGTCGAGGATGACGGAATATATCGGAATAAGTTATTATATTCTTCCCTTCATCACAAGACTGATAAGTCTGTATGACGTGTTATCGCTCGTAATCCCGGAGATCTCCACCAACATTAACATCTTCCATGACCGCTCCTTATCGTGCATTCCAGCCTCAGTCTGTAGAATCGAATCTCATCTCATCTGACACATTTTAGTCTTTCCTTTGTCCAAACCTTGGCTTCGGCCCATCACTTGAATACCTAAAAAGATTTACCTTCAGTTCCGCTGTCATTTTAATTTCATACCGACTTCAGGGTCTCATTACCGACTTGCTGTAATTCGTTTGTTTTTTTCGGAAAGAAAACCAAAATTGTTTACAACAAGTTTAGCAAGTTCGGAGTTTTAGCGCGGAAATCGCAAAGTCCGGCGCTAACTGCATGATGACGTCACTCACCGGTAAATAATGGTGTTCACAAAGCTTGAAAGTACATGGCTTACGTAAAAAGTCAAAAGTGCTTTATACAATCACTACCCCAGGCTCTGAACTATATTTATATTTAAACAAAAACATTCTTATATGAAACATCGAAATGACGTTGACTTTTAATTTACCGGTAGAGCTCGACATGACCTTTGGTTCTCGGTACGTGATTAATTTACGTATGTAAATTTACAGGCAGCTTTTGGCACCGCGTCAACCGGCCAACTGCAACTCTTAAACTTGCCAACATACCAACTACATACAGTCGTATCCCGTATCTGAAATTGATCGTGTGAGTGGGTCGACCTTGCGACCTAGTTCCTTTTGTATGACTGAGGAAACATTGATATCGGCAACTAGATGGACGCGCCATACATTTTACAGCAACATCATGTTCCAAACAGGCAGCCCAATTAAGCTTCTATTATGGCTCAGTTGTACGAATGATTTTGATCATATCGTCGATAAAATAAAGGGAATAAAATTATAACATTTACTTTGCAATAAAATTAATACCTTAGTGTCCTTTTCTTCCTTATCTACTTCTTTTGGGCTATTTTTGATCTGCTTTAGAGGGTTTTTGATGTCTGATATCTCTTCTATTTTGGACTAGTTTTGATCGGTTTTAGAGGGTCTTTGATATCTGGCTGTGGTTTCGTGTTATGTCTGGAAAACCTATGTTAACTGCAAGGAACGAAACACGATCGATCACATCTTCCTCTCTAGATCTCGCTATAATCAAGGCTTTTGTCTGTCAGAAAACTATAAACAGATTTCAAACTGGATTGTTTTTTTTGAGATGATGCCATGCCTTTATTGCACGTAAAGCCAGCAATCATAATGCATACGAGCCGCTCATTTTGATGATGTTGCGCGCGCAGCTAGAACAATGCCTATCTAGGCTGGTGAACGAGAACGAGTCTTTGCAGCTTGCGTCTGTTGAGTCTACTGATGTGTGCGCAACGTCGTCAAAATGGCTTATTGCACTGACGGGGCGCTCCGCGTTCCGTAAACATACCTTTTAGGGGGCCCTGTTCACACAAGTTAGTTACGCAACCCGAGTCGTATCTTTTAAGGCTTCAGAATTCACGTAAGGAATCACTTTATAATTTTAATTTATGCGTAATTTCAGCACCTCCGTCATTATGGTATCGGTGTTCCCCCCGGGACTCTGTCTGTCTGTCTGCCAATTCCAAACCTTCCCACCCCCCACCCCCCCGGCATTTGTGGGGCATTTGGCATTTTTGAATCAGAGCGTTGCAAATACCCGATCGTGGGGTCAGCTTTTGGAACGAGTGAAAATCTCTTATAAACATTGATGTAAAATTCGCTATTTTGACCGGCTCTCTTTGACCCCCACCTCCGGGACAGAAGTCAGTCAAAGTATTCCTCTCCCCCTCCCCCCTCGGGGATTTGGAGGATAGATAATTATTTCAAACGAAATTCTAGCCAAAATCCCAATATTTGCTTCGGGCGTAACCATTAGTTCCATTAAATAATCCGTATTTTTGACCGCTATTTAATAAGAGCGGACAATATGAGGCGAATGACAATTTTTGTTTAGCCTTTTGGTATTTTCCGAAGGACTCAGTTTCTTGATGGGAATACTAATGATGTTATCTACCTATTGTAGCTTGACCTTACGCGTATACGGCCTTGTCGTAAAATTAATGATGTCCTTCTATATCAGCGTTTACAGTGATCTGAAGCATACTAATTCATACGATGTCTGTTTCGAAAAGTGATCCGTTATTTCAACATCTTCGCTAATGTAAGAGCTTATTATCCTTTACCATATGTTGTACAAGCATGTCTTAGACAAATCGAGCGACATTTCAGTCGTTTTATTATCTTTTTTGGAGTATATAAAAATAAAAGCAGGTAATCGTCAGCGATCAGATACAATAGGGCAGCGGTATCTCTCTCTACAGGCAGACGTGTTGCAAGATGGTGGCGAGTTCCAAGTAAGTTGTTCACGAATTAATGTAATTCTCTGTGACAGACTACTAATGATCACAACCGCTAAGATATGACCTTTGACTCCAGGAAATCTTCTCCACGAATCAGCCATTGATGTTTCACATAATATAATTGTCACTGCACACGGAACGCATGTACGCTCGAACTAGTCTACAATACTACATGAATGAAGGCAGCGTTTTGGACCACAAGTAAGCCCGAAGTAAGTCTGAAAGTTGTACTTCTTTATTTATTAAACCACAATAACCGTGTTTTATTAATACTTCATATTTGTGACACAGGCCTTCAGGGATAGAAACTTTACAAAGGTCATTTTCGTCAGTATTTGACAAGAGGTAGGCGTTCTTACAAGTGACTACAATATATATTCAAATTATGTTTTGCTATCATTACTTGCCGCTCTATTTTGTACAGAATTAAACAGTGACCTCCATTGTCACTGTCATCTGCTTTGTGTTCTTCCATCAGAAATGTCTAAACACTGTGGTTCAATCTTGCTTAGAGCGCCAAGCGACATATTCTAGAGCGGCATATTCTAGAGTGGTGTGTGTTGTGAATTGAATTGTACTCGAAACTCAACAAAAGTTTGATGGGAGCGACTGATGGACTTTATCATTATCATCACTCAAACTCAAAGAGATAAATGATAGGCGATCGTGAAAGCGAATTTCATGGCACGTATCATATCAGAAATAATTTAAGAATCCGTAATTCCAACTGTTGTTAAATCTACTGAAATCCATGCCTGTACTTTGTATGAAATTGACGATGTTGTTATAATAAATTTCGCGCATCGAACGCGCGCGTTTTTGCGGTTCGATTTAAGCATTAGTTACTATGATTTATTTTTCCAGCTTCTCTTGCTTGCGTGTAAGCTGTTCGTTTTGGAGCTAGAATCTTCTTAGAGTTTCAAGATAGGGTTTAATAAAGGGTATCTAGGTTGCTGCCAAATCTCCCCAAGTCGGCCGTTAGCTTTCATTCGCCTTTCAACCTTTTCATTGAGATACCCGCTGATTCGATTCTGTGAAAGAATTTGTAAAAATGATGATCAAACTTCCGGACATCAGAAATAACATCAGAACAACTGCTAAGAAATCATTAGAAAGTTTGTTCAGATCACAAACAATTTCGAAAACTTTCATCTAAAACCAATTATTTTTTATTCGGGGATTCAAAACGACCCCAGTATATTATGCACAAATTCTGTGGAAACATTCCGCTCGGAATACGTCGTACCGAGCGAAGAAGAAGAAAATTCAAGTAGAGACTAGAGGAACTATGGAACAAGACATTATGAAGCCAAGCTTGTGGACATGATTTGAATCCCAAGAAAGCCGTAAAAGAAACATCCATATGCTTTGAACTACTTTATAAGGTATGTGCTGTTAATAAATGTTGTTATTTTAGTCTAAGTGATTTGTACATCATTAATGTTTTTAATTGAAAATGTTTTCGTAATGCTATTTATCCTGGTTAGCTTTGAAATCTATCTCTCTGGCTAGCTGAGTCATGGAGCCAGCTGTTTGGGGGAAATGAGGTGTAGTTATGCTGTTTTCTATTTATTAAGCCTATTGTACTCATGTCTCTTTGTCTGGTAAAATTTTCTATCTATCTTCCGTTGTTTAAACTGTCAAAATTGACCGACACTGTTCCTCGTTGTAGATGTATTTCTCCTGTTTGACCAACGAAACATTTTTTATTACAGAACTTAATCTTAAACTGTTTGTTTAAATTGAATTCTGTCATCAGTCATAAATACAGAAACATTAATTCCTGTACCACAGTTATCAAATAGGAACAATCTTTCAAAAAGAAAGTGTTAATTGAATGCATTTATAAGGTAGAACTCATTAAGTCCGAAGCCAGACATGTGCATAATACCCAATTTAATGAATGCTGAAAAACAACAATTATTTATTGATAGATTAGACATTACATCATTTTTCTTCTCATTCATTATTCACATCTAATTAGCCAGAATAGTGACATGAAAATTGTTTGCATTTTTCACCTTCAGACAATTTTTCTGTTTTCTCTTTAAATTATGACTTAAACATTATATTTCAGCCAATCAGAGCTCAGCTTTACTATGAAATACAGGGCGGTATTTCATGTTTTTTTCTATGAAATACAGAGCGGTATTTCATGGCTAGGTCAAGGCCAATCAAAATGCAGGAAATTTCGCGCCCCTTATGGACACCTCTATAATAAGGATACCTTATTACAAACAGTTATCTTGGTCCCAGCAAAATCCCATACATAAAACGTAATACCACATAATACGTTCCTTCGGTGTCCGTATTAATGAGGTTCAACTGTAGTAAGATCTATAATCCCTATACATAATACAGACACCTCTATAATATGGACACTTGGCTCTGTCTCTTCAGTGTCCGTATTAATGAAGTTCGGCTGTAATAGAAACTTAAAAATAAGGGTCAACAGTGTTGTTTTAACTTCTTCATAACTGAGAATGGCAAGGATGGATAAATTGTTTGACTTGTTAACTTTAATTAGCCAAGTACACAACAATGAGACCCATCATGTAAATGATTGTCACATCCCCTTTAAGTCTACAAAATTTGCTCAATTTTCAATATCAAAAATATGGAAGCAGCTTAATTCAAGAACCAAGAATAATATTGCAAATCACTTCATTTATTAAAAAAAACACTGAAAGAATCAAATATTTTATAATGCTGACTCCAGTGGTGATGGCAGGAACAAAATTGATGATCTCTTTTAATGCTCATCTTTATTGCTTCTATGAAATACTGTATGCATCTAATATCAAAACTAATGACCCAATCAAAATGAAAATATTTTTTTTATATATAATATAATACATAATATATATATAATCTAAATATTAAGTGTTATTGACTAAAGACTGTCTGATAGGGGTCTATTTATTCAAGCTTATAGCTTTTCCATAGACTCCTCATCACATACCTCTTGTTAGTAAAATTTGTAACTTAATTATGTCTATTTCTTAACTATTTTAAAGATTGTAATTATAAAAAATAAAAAATGTGATTGAAGTAATAAAGTTGAAAGTTGGAAACTGATTTTATTACATGACAGTCAGATACCAACAAACTCAACTCACATGTTACCAGGGCACGAATCCTGGTCACAGCACTTGGCGAGAGGCGAAGTGATTACCACTTGCATTACCATGGCTCATGCAATTATGAAAACTTTCAAAACATCACTTACATATATTATTCCTTCATAGCACTTGCAATCATGCGATTGACCGCCTCCTGGTTAGCTCAGTGGTTATAAGTGCCGGTCTATCGTGCAGGAGGTCGCGGGTCCAAACCCCGGCCAGACCAACATTCAGGGTCTTAAAATAACTGAGTAGAAGGTGCTGCCTTTACATAATCCAACAGTAAATGGTTAGACTTTCAGGTCTTCTTGGATAAGGACGTAAAATCATAGGACTAAATCAACAGAGGGCCATGTGGAAGATCACTGAGCTATATTGTACATGTTAGTGGTAAACATGTTACCCTCTATAAATAAAGTGCCTTTACTTTAAAGTTCCAATGAAATGAAAAAATGGATCCCGTTTTTATTTTATTTTATTAAATTCTAGGTTTCTCTTAGTCATTTTGTGCAAATAAAAATCAATATGGAGAGCGCGAACATATCTTTTTTTCGTATTGAAGTCAGGTGGAATTGCCAAAATCTGGCGACAATTTTTACGCCGTTAAAGATATGGTAATCACATGCGTGACGTCACAAGGTGTACTCATTTATATTCGTCCCCATAAATACTACAAAATAAGTGCATGTTTGGCCAGTTTTCAATTTAAATATGTAATACTTTGAGAAACCTTGAAGATGGCCATATTTGTTTTATAGAATCCTTGCAGTCGGCTTTGTGAATATAAATGCATAAACTTAGTGATGTCACGCATGTGATTAGCATATCTTTACCGGCGTCAAAATTGTCGCCAGATTTTGGCAATTCGGCCTGACTTCGATACGAAATAAAATTATGTTCGTGCTCTCCAAATTGATTTTTAATTGCACAAAATGGCTAAGGGAAGTCTATAATTTAATAAAATAAAATAAAAACGGGACCGATTTTTTCATTTCATAGGCACTTTAAGTACTTTACTTTCTATTTATCCTACTTATTGATTAGTGAGGGATAATACATTGAAATAATAAATAGTACTGCACATGGCATTCACTAATGCATCCAAATGTTATACAAATTATTCCTTTTTATGTGTGAATTTATTAGGTAATGCTCTGGCTAAGAATGACAGCATTAACAGCAAAGCGATGGTGTTAATTTTGTATTATTCTTTCTCGTAATTTTATTGGTTGATACTTATAAATTCATTAGGTAAGTTTTAAAGTTTGATTTATTATTTTTTACTATGATTTTACTTGGCAATATACATGTACCTTATAGTATTGGCATGCAGATAGAGTTGGCCCTGCACTAGCTGATAAAATCCCTCTTTCTATGAGTATTTACATTGAATATGGATAGATTTTGATTGTCATGCTTGCTAGATACAAGGCTCTAACTAAGCTGTCTCAACTCCAGCCTTAATATTACTAAAGGTTTGTGGTTGGCTTTCAAAATGGTGATCCAAGAACTATTACTATTGGTAGTGCTAGATCCATTCTCTTGGTCTATAGTTGTTGTTTGCCCATGTTTTTATTCTTACTGGTAATTACCTTGTGGTCAGTCTATACCATGTACACAGCTGAAAAAAAAAAACGTTAATCAGTATTCTCCTCTCCACACCTCATCCTTAGACAAAATCTTATTTCCTGAGATGTCATATATCCCTTGATGGGAAAGGTTTGTACATTCTCCATCCATTCTTGTCTGGTAAGAGTATTACAACCTCAGTATTTTAAAGGCAACATTTACGGAGTTAGCTGTAGATAGATTTGGAGTTGATGGGTAATTCTGAATAGTAGGTGGCACTGATAGTGAAGGTTCCAAGCCCTTCCCATACTTGGGCAAATCTTAGTAAAGTAGCAGACACAATTTTCTGCAGTCAGCTCTTATCTGCAACCCTGCATGTATGTAATTTAATTTTTTAAATCTAATTAATTAAGCCATTGTAGGCTTTCTATACTACACTTAAGGGTTTTTAAAGGTACATGTGGGTTTAAACTCTTAAGTTACTTTCATTCTTAGGTTTCAAGTATTTTCACCAAGAAACAATGACTGTGCTCATTAGTATCAAAAGTTGCTTTGAAGGGAAGTTAATAGTATGTATAATTTCTCATTAATATTTATATGCATGTCTAGGTATTAAAACCACACCATGATCGTGAGGTACATATCTAAGATACAGTAGTTAAAAAATATCTATTTTATGCTTTTTATCAACAAATGTGTTGTTTTAATGAATACAGAAGGCACAGTTTGTGTGTCTAACAGTGACCCTACCCTGGGTTCTAGAAGCTCAAGGAAATAAAAAACAAAAACAGTAAACCTATAACATGTACCTTCACATTTGAAGTTTCACTAGGATTATAAAAGGCCAATATACCTATAATTATTTATGGTTCATGTGCAGTTGTTCAAGTCTTTTGTTTCAACTGGCAGGCCACTATTGTTTAACATCTTCCTACCCACCAAATAAACAAAGGATTTGTAGAACTGCGCATGAACCATAAACTGGTATATAGAATGCTGTGACTTGTATATGAATCATATTGGTTTGAGTCAAACAGTGTCCTTTGGCAGTATCCCAACCCTCATGTATTACAGGCATCACCACTCAACTACAGACAAGAACAAACTGTTAGAATTATACAGCTTTTTCCCATTAACGATTAAGGACTGGAATGTATTACTCAATACGTAGTTAATTCCAATAGTTCAGAAAAAAATAAGCTGTTGACGAGAAAATTTCTTCTTCACTGATAATTTACATATTTATCATTTCTATTTGTCTTATGCACTTAAACACTCTGCCCAGTCCCAGAAGAGAGATTGACAGAAGTCATCAATGAAAATGTCCCAGAATTCATCAAGCCCCCCCCCCCCCCTCCCCCCAGAATGAAAATGTCCCAGAATTCATCATCCCCCCCCCCCCCCCCCCCCAATTTTCAGGACTTCCCTATGCCCCTGGTGTTAGGATAGAAGTGTTACGGTATTCTGTTGTCCTGCTAATTCGTTTACAAGACTAATGGCAGTTTCAGGTATCACATTGTATCAGCCTTTACAAAGTCGAGTGCGTGCAGCGGGCTGATACAACACCGACGCGAATGTTGTAAACTACTTGTGAAATGAATAGATAACTAAAATCCATTGGCTTTGCATCGCACAAAAGCAAAATAATGTGATGGAATTTTACAATACACCGTATTTATATTAACTAGAAATGAATGAATGAATACATCTTTTCGGAATGGAATTTAAGTTTCAGTTGTTGCTGGTGTATATTATTTCATTTTTGTTCTAACTTTAGAGAAACGGGGGTTATGAATATGATAATTAGTTACAACCACTACTGATTGTATACTCCTCTGATACAGCCACTAGTAGTTTGTAATGGGTTTACAGGGGTATGAATATGATGATTAGTTACAACCACTAGTGATTGTATACTCTTCTGATACAGCCACTAGTAGTTTGTAATGGGTTTACAGGGGTATGAATGTAATGTATACTCTTCTGATACAACCACTAGTAGTTTGTAATGGGTTTACAGGGGTATGAATGTGATGTATACTCTTCTGATAGAACCACTAGTAGTTTGTAATGGGTGTACAGGGGTATTCATGTGATGTATACTCTTCTGATACAGCCACTAGTAGTTTGTAATGGTTTACAGGGGTATGAATGTGATGTATACTCTTCTGATACAACCACTAGTAGTTTGTAATGGGTGTACAGGGGTATGAATGTGATGTATACTCTTCTGATACAACCACTAGTAGTTTGTAATGGGTGTACAGGGGTATGAATGTGATGTATACTCTTCTGATAGAACCACTAGTAGTTTGTAATGGGTGTACAGGGGTATGAATGTGATGTATACTCTTCTGATACAACCACTAGTAGTTAGTAATGGGTGTACAGGGGTATGCATGTGATGTATACTCTTCTGATAGAACCACTAGTAGTTTGTAATGGGTTTACAGGGGTATGCATGTGATGTATACTCTTCTGATACAGCCACTAGTAGTTTGTAATGGTTTACAGGGGTATGAATGTGATGTATACTCTTCTGATACAACCACTAGTAGTTTGTAATGGTTTACAGGGGTATGAATGTGATGTATACTCTTCTGATAGAACCACTAGTAGTTTGTAATGGGTGTACAGGGGTATTCATGTGATGTATACTCTTCTGATAGAACCACTAGTAGTTTGTAATGGGTGTACAGGGGTATGCATGTGATGTATACTCTTCTGATACAGCCACTAGTAGTTTGTAATGGTTTACAGGGGTATGAATGTGATGTATACTCTTCTGATACAACCACTAGTAGTTTGTAATGGGTGTACAGGGGTATGCATGTGATGTATACTCTTCTGATAGAACCACTAGTAGTTTGTAATGGTTTACAGGGGTATGCATGTGATGTATACTCTTCTGATACAACCACTAGTACTTTGTAATGGTTTACAGGGGTATGCATGTGATGTATACTCTTCTGATACAACCACTAGTACTTTGTAATGGTTTACAGGGGTATGAATGTGATGTATACTCTTCTGATACAACCACTAGTAGTTTGTAATGGTTTACAGGGGTATGAATGTGATGTATACTCTTCTGATAGAACCACTAGTAGTTTGTAATGGGTGTACAGGGGTATGAATGTGATGTATACTCTTCTGATAGAACCACTAGTAGTTTGTAATGGTTTACAGGGGTATGAATGTGATGTATACTCTTCTGATACAACCACTAGTAGTTTGTAATGGGTGTACAGGGGTATGCATGTGATGTACATGTATACTCTTCTGATACAACCACTAGTAGTTTGTAATGGTTTACAGGGGTATGAATGTGATGTATACTCTTCTGATACAACCACTAGTAGTTTGTAATGGTTTACAGGGGTATGAATGTGATGTATACTCTTCTGATACACCCACTAGTAGTTTGTAATGGGTTTACAGGGGTTTGCACGTGACCTGAACTGCGCATTTGGATAGGCTAGCACCCTCATGAATTATTAATGAATTTTACAATTAGTTTTACATGTTCGCAAACATTTGTTCACTGATTACTGCTTGCAATGAAATTTACAATCTTATGCCATGTAGTACGATCTAATGTTACGACCTAATTCCAATTTTGTCCAGAATCCTCTCCATATTGAGCCTTGTGGATCGTTGATACGTGTCAAGTAGTCGTAGTAACAAACTAATAACAATTAGGGAGGGGAGTTATGGGGGGTGGGGCTTAATTTATTTCTACTATGACTAGGGTTTATGGTATTAGATAATAATAACAATAGTTTTATATTTGGTACTTTGATACGCAATGTTGTACATCAGTGATAATCCAATAAGCATAAAGTTAATAACAGTAACGATAAGAGAAAAACAAATGAACCTAATTGAAGATCAATATATTATGATGTAATTATTTTGTAGGTACAATTATTTGGCAAATAAAGTTACCGCTTATTTTAAATATGTTTTGATCTTTCATTGCAATTAAACTTGTCAATTAAATTGACAACAAAATTCTACTACTTATCCTAAATTCATTAGTATTTAGCAAGCTTTTTTACTGTTTTCCGTATGGTCTGGTCTGGCACCACGAAACAGAATATTCACAAATTACAATTTATTCAGAACTTTGCAGTACGCATCTTAACTGACACCAGAAATTTCGATCACATTTCACCAATTCTTGGATAACTTGGTTGGCTCTCAGTCAGTGACTGTAATGGGGATTAGAGACTAGGGTAAAAAAATTCAAAATAATGGTTGTCTATGTTTGCAAGGGAGAAATAATATTAATCGTTTTCTAAAATACAAAAAAAATAACTCAATTAATATTTGTAATATTTTTGAGCAAGTTAAGTTCAGAGAGAGTTGTGTGAAGTTGATTATAATTACTGGGAGCAGTTGTGATAGCTGGCCTTTTGCAGGAAACAGTCATGTGCTGGTATAATACTTTGTGAACAAATGAATTGAGCTTGTGACCTGTGGCCATGGGAAAGACATTGCCATGGATGCTGGATGGCAAGCTATCTTTAAAAACGCTGTGTTACAAAGATCGACAATTGATTGGAAGTGGGAAATAGCATTTACAAACAGGTTTTGCTAAAAACACTACCGATCTCATACAAGTGCCTTTAAATATATGAATTAAGATTTGTTTGCCATCTAGTACAACCACGTGATTGCATTCCTACAAAAGGCGATCCATGCATTATATACAAATGATCATGAGCATGAATAGTGAATCAATAGACCTGGTCAGCTTGCCTGTTTGTTGTACCATTTCAGATCACCTGACTTTTCCCTTGAGTAATGCATTTTTATTTTTCTGTATCCCAAGAGAAAATGTACCATTTTCTATAATTGTAAAACAAAGCACTGAATCTTCTGGAGATCTATCACATGGTCTCAAATGGGGTAACAAACAGGCAAGCTGACTACTTCTATTATCCGGCTTCCCTAGCACAAACCATGTTTGACACAAAAATATGCCAGAACTCCATGAACTACATGTATTCACCTATTCCTAGGTGGCCCGAGTTAAGGCCACTCAGGGCCTCTTGTTTATTTTTAATTGCCCTCCGTATGACAGGGTTAAATGGTTTTATTCGTCACGAGTTCAGTCATTTCATCCACTTTTCACGTCAGTAGATTAATATGTAATATCGACTGTTTAGTTTAACATTGACCCGAGGGTATAAAGGCGTTAACATTTTATTAGGTTATCTCAGCCTTATAGGTCACTGACTAGTGTTGAAGCCCAATGCTTCATTTGCGGTGATTTATATTTTGTCAGTTCAAAACACACTTCCATTGTCATCGCTGAGAAATATACCAGTGGGCCTTTTCCAGGAATGCAATCACGTCGTTGTACTTGATGGCGAAAAAAATCTGACTTTATTAATTTCATTTATTTAAAGGCAGCTGTACGAGATCGGTAGTGTTATACACACATAACCTTTATTTCAACTCCGATTTTAGATAAGCCATAAAACTGAAGGCTTGTTTTGTCGAAGAAAAAAATACAATTTAAATTACAAATGTGTCAAAATAAATGCAGAAGAAGAACAGGAAAATAGCTAAGTAACAAGATAGTTAATATTATACATATGTACACTATAATGAAATGCTATTTTCCACCTCCAGTCGATTGTCGACCTTTCTAAAACAGCGTTTGAAGTTTGTTTGCCATCCAGTAAAGCCTTTCCCATGGGGATCACGAGCTCATTTCATTCGTTATTGAAGTGATATATATATATGCGACGGCGGAGTTGCGATATAGTCTATGGTCAAATTCTATTTCAGTTACATTGCTGTACAGCAATTTCAGCTCGATCGTCCACTAGTCCTTTTACAGGAATGCATTCCTGTAAAAGGACTATATATATATCAGCAGTTGATTGCATTCCTGTAAAAGGACTAGTGGACGATCGAGCTGAAATTGCTGTACAGCAATGTAACTGAAATAGAATTTGACCATAGACTATATCGCAACTCCGCCGTCGCAGTGCACTCTGGGATGGATATCTCAGTTTTACATTGTTGTTATTGGGCGGCCATCTAGGATTTAACCTGGATCTGAGATATCCATCCCAGAGTGCACTGCGACGGCGGAGTTGCGATATAGTCTATGGCAGTGTTTGATAAGTAAAGAATATAGACCAACCGTCATGCTTTGCGCGCTATGGCGGCCATTTTGTCACAGTTGACAAGTCGGTTTTGTACGAGTTGTCTTCCATCTTTTGAAAATCATTACCGTCCTGTTGTTTCGTGTGATAGTATCAATTTGAATCTATTTTTGTAAAGTTTCTTTTGTAGTTTTCCTGTTTAGTTTGATAGTTTCATGAAGCGGAAATAAACAAAAGGCCGCTAAGCATCACGGTTGGACCATATTCTTTAATTACAGTAAGCTGAGTACTAAATTAAAGGCATAAAACCTCCCCGTGTAGTAATCCGTAGGCTTTATATTTAAAGGACAGGGTTTTCAGTAATAGCCGGAAGCTATCACCTACGATAGATATGTGGTTCACTGCTTTTTCTAATATACGTAGGAGTCTTTCAACTCGGTGACTGAGTGTTACCACATAGTACGAGTATATTCTCCGCCTAGGCACCCCTCGGGCATAAGGAAAGTTCATTTAATATAACGAGGGGAGGGGTATGAAGATATTGAGGGGGAGGAGGGCGTTCTTAATTGTTTGGGTAGTTATAAAATACTGTAGTATTGGGACCGACACTAAGAACGGCTGCATAGGAGGCTAAAAATACTAAGGCGGCTCTTGAAAAAGACTGGAGTTACAAGGGGGCTTGGGAAATTTTCGCTTGGAGTTTTCACTGCTACAAGAAGGGGGCTACATTTTACGCTCCCACTGAGCTGAATTTCAATATCTTCAACCCCCATCTCTCCCCCTCGTCATATTAAATTAACTTTCCCTAACCCCCTCCCCTCGCTTCGGTAAATGTGGCTCTATACCTACAACAGCCGTTTCGTGTTCCAGTCACCTTGATCGTTAGGAATAGCATTAGCGTTCTACAGTTACAATTGTATTTTACCCTTTGGAGTAGGTGTGGAATGTACACTATATGAACTCTCTACGACCCTGCGCGTATTGTCTCGGTTGTGTTGTGGCATAATCTGAGTCCGACTGACAAACAACCGATAAAGGCGAAATCAACTCTCCTTAATCACTGATATCATTGACAATTTGGCGAACATCATCAATACATAACTTGATTTAGAATTCGTTTATCTTAAATTTGGTTCGACGTATAATTGAATTGGATGATAAGTTCTCTGAGGCGAAGTGAAATTGAGGTAAGGTGGTGAAACACTTAAGTGTTAATGGTTTTCTAGACCTAAATGGAACATGCTTCAGTTTTGTACTTGAGTTTTGGCAGTTGTCAAGTGAAATGATTTTTAATAGCCATTAGATAATTTTACAAAGTTTCAATTGATGACCGTGTTACAACTAATTCCAAAAGGTACTTTAATTTGGACATTTCTTGCCATTTGTGGGTGCTGTTTTTGATGAAGTTTCTATTGAGATTTTTACAGAAGTAGTACCGCTTTCCGCCGGCACTCCGAAAAACTGTCCGCGTGTGAACAGGCTGAAGCGAGCGGTACAAAATCATAACCGCTACAAAGTACATCACTTTCAAGAGTGGAGCGGTGCAATATCGTTCCAGCCAAAAATCGCGCCGCAAAAGCGGTTTATATGTGAACAGGAGGACTATCCGTTAAAAGTGTTTCCTAAATGTTTCCACATTTGCATGCGCGCCAAACATAAGCCGTCCACAACATATGTTTCTCGTTTTCTCACCGAAGCAACACTAAAAACCAGAAATATTTCCGCAATAATGGTGCCATTTAAACGAAAGGAAGCTAGCCACAGCTTTACCGAAGCCGAGAAGTTCACAAAGATGTGCTTTTTATACGAGGGCTAATTAAGCTCCGGCTTCAGTTAGTCGCGAACTTTGGAACTAATTGGGCTTCGGGGACCATGAGTTTCGTAGTATATTTTAATGTATTGTTGCACGGTTATCATGTAAAACAGTTTTTAATTATTGATATTTTTATTATTGTATTGAGGATACTGAATATATGTCCGTGGGTAAATAAAGCTTATGTATGTATGTATGTAACTTCAGTTTTGACACATTTATACGACTTCCTCTCCGCCGGTTTAAATGGCCCCGATATTTCCTCGTTGTCCCAGGGCTTTAGATTCGTACAGCAAAATTTATACGGCAAATAATAACCAAGGGAAGGGTAATTCAGTTTGTCTACCTAACTCAGTCACCTTACCGTTCGAACTCTTTAGTTCTAGAGCTAATTAATTATCAAACTACACTGATATGTCTGTTAACAAGCAATTAAGTATCACCTAAAATGCAATTAGATTTTAAGGTAATATAAGCCAGTTGTCGAAGCCTAACAGAGATGGATGGCGGACTGATAATGAATGAATTTTCTCCTTGCAAGCTCTTCTTTGTTCGCTTGTTTATTATCGCTGCTGTTGCTGTGTTTTTAGATTTTCAAATGAATACGTACTAGCTCGTTCTCATTTTTGTATATACACATAATATATCATTAGACTTGTTACAAATTGCTATTGTAATTTTATAGAATAGTTTTTAAACATATATATATATATACTTCTTCGTCCGTCGAAATATCGGCAAAGGAATAACTTGTTTAATCGGCAAAGTTTTAACTTGTTTAATTCCAGTTTATTGTTTTATGTCAAAATCCTCTGGAATCTATATGAGTTAAAGGATGTCATATGGATACACCCGTTTTCAAAAACATTGCACTGCAAATATATATATATACCTTTTGTATTCTTGTCAAATTTGACAGCTATATATATAAATCAAAAGCAATATATATATACACCCGATCAAAAAAAAGATGACACTCCAGAATATATATATCCCCATATGTGTCTTTGTTGTTACATGGGAAAGCAATACCATAGGGATCGGTACGAGTACAATGCGCAAACAATCGCTTCGTTTAGTGCCTAAATGCCTACCAATCTTTCTTAGCGCCAGTGGGTTTGAAGTTTACAAATATTAGAAATAAAGGAAAGTTTAAGTTTTTATAGCGCAGTATTTTTTCACATTGTTTGATCTTCTCTTGGGGCTTTAAACAAATTTAATTAAGTACCAGTTTTTAGAAAAGAATTGCGATGCCAAATCATTAGGGGGTTTAGTCACGTGCTCGGAACGCTTGAAAAGCATAAAAAAAACCATAGTACACTTACATTAATTCAGTTAAAGGGATACCCGAGTGAAAAACACATTGGGGCTCAAAAGAATCTTCAACATGTTCTTTGTTCAGAAAATGTATTAAAATTTGATCAAAGGTTTTTAGTATTAAGAACGAGCACCTCAAAGTTGGCCCCACGAAGACATGGGCGCCGCCATCTTTGTTTGCATTTACGGAAGTGACGTCACTTCGTCCCACCAGCGTTCTCACTCTCTCACTTATTAGGTGTTTTTAGGATGATAAACGCCTTAACTGTACCTCACATACATTGTAGTTCTTATACTTATTCAGAAGTCACTCGAGTCTTTTAAGCCATGTTGTTTTGCTGTTATTAAATGGCAGTTACGAGACCTTGTTGTTCGTCTGATAATTTCTCGCCTTCCCAATGCTTTTCTTCCTCCTCCCAGTCTTCTGAACTTTTCTCATAATGTCGTCTTCATCATAATTCCGGTTTCTGTAAGAATTACTCTGCAATCTCGATGAAAATATATCCACTTTAATTCCGAGCGTGTGAAAATCATACAAAGACAAGTAGCCGCGATACGCTGGTGGGACGAAGTGACGTCACTTCCGTAAATGCAAACAAAGATGGCGGCGCCCATGTCTTCGCGGGGCCAACTTTGAGGTGCTCGTTCTTAATACTAAAAACGTTTGATCAAATTTTAATACATTTTCTGAACAAAGAACATGTTGAAGATTCTTTTGAGCCCCAATGTGTTTTTCACTCGGGTATCCCTTTAACCATTTTTATTAGCTTCAACTGAACATAATTCGACCTAAACAAAACGCGGCCGCCAATCTCGTCAAGTGCAGGAATTACCGTGCAGATAAAAATTGAAACATTTGCTCATCTTATGGGTCCACAAAATATTAGCAGACTTCGAAACATTACTGTTTGATAATAAAAATAAATTTCTACAGTAGTTTATTCAGTAGAGCACGCGCGGTTGTGTATCGAAATTTCTACCATTAAAAAAAAAGTAATGTTGAAATGTTTGCCTTCCTTCGCTTCAGTTAACGCTAGCGTTACGTGAAGACCCTTTGAACGGCTACGAAGAAGACAGGAGTGGAATTAGAAATTTGAAAATCTTTATCAAATTAGAACAAAATACTAAACCTAAAGCCATGAAATTGTAAAGGATTTTGTTTTTTATAACATTTTATCAGTAGTAGTGCCTCGTCTTTAAGAAGTAAAATGCTGCTGCGCTACGGTGTTGCTGCAGGAAAATGATCAACTAGAAGGAAAATATAGGGGATTTCGGCAAAACAAAATTATTTAAAAACTTAGATCGAAATTGAATCAATGTTCTTCTCCTTACTTTGCTGAAAAATTTCCATTTTAAAGTAACGAAATCGGTTGGATAGAACGTGATCGAGAGAGTAGTTTTTGAACATCCAAATAATTTATTTTTTCTCGAAAAATCTGAACATAATGTTGGATCAGTTCTCTTTTATAAAGTACTGAATTGTAGAACTTGAGGCTGAAGTGAAATCGATCATCGCTCACCGGTCTGACCGGTTAAAGTGCCTATCACCCTTTTGCAATTTTGATAGCTTATGAACCTCCGAAAAGTTTTGAATACTTCTGTGAAGAAAGTTTTGGTTTAAAGTGAATACTTTATGTTCTACGCTTGTTTGAAATCGTATAAATGTGACCTTTCCTGACCCATGACCACGTAAGTAAAAGCCTGGGTCGAATCAGTGCTGGTATAATTATCTACTTCGAAAGTCGGGGAAAAATTGAGACCGTTTCAGGATGACAGTATTATTTTAGCTACAGCATCCGTTCTTATCCAATGTCAAAAAAGAAACTGCAAAAAGAAACACATGTAAACAGAACAAAAAAACAAGGGGGGAAACAAGAAAAAACAAAACAAGAAAAAAAAAGATACGATTCCGATACTGAGACTTGAACTCGGGGCTTCGAACTGGAAAGCAAGAGCGTTAACCATTAGACCACAGTGGCTCTTTGTTACCAAATACAAAGGGCGCGTTCACGGCTAATTACCGTTCTTTATGTAAAAGGTGCGAACTGAACAAAGGCTATAAATCCATATGTGGATATGTCTAGGACAACGTTAACGGCAACGACTGTATATATATATATATATTAGTATCTTTTACTTTAATTTTAATTATTTGTTAGGTGGCAACGAGTTTCAGCTGTCAAGTGTTACCCTAATTGATAAAGTTATTATATTATTATACGTAAAACCGTATGAGCGAACCGCGATAACTTATTATCAATTGAAATTCGTATACGCGAAATCGTATGAGCAATCCGCGCTAAGTAATTACTGATCAACTGAAGGATCGTATACGTAAAACCGTATGAGCGAATCGCGCTAAGTTATCAACAGAGGGATCTTATACGCAAAACCATATGAACGAACCGCGCTAAGTTATCAGTCCAATCGCTTCTTCCCAGTAATTGGCGGTGCTGAGTTCATATGCGCAAAAATAATGCCAAAACTGACCTCGCCTAATATAATAAGACCAATTAATTATCAAGAACAAACGCCATTTAAGAGAAACCAGTAAGTGCCGATCAAGACACTAAAAGCCGAAATTTATGGGGATAAAGGTCAGATGTTATCTCGGAACTATTATATTCTGAGCTAGAGTCGAATATTCCCGCTCAGTACTTCTGCAGAGTATGTCTTGGAGCAAATTTAAACGCATTTCGGAACAGCAATCGAAATCCTTTGTTAGTCCGGTCAGCTTTCAAAAATTTACAATGTAAATTAAGCAAATACATTCAGCGACGGGAATTTAGTGGCAAGGTTGTGATTGGCTAAAACCCGACAATGTCTCAGCTCGCGCGCCCAGCCATGAGTGGGGTGAGGATCGCGGGCTCACCGAAACCCCCACGGCTGGAAACCGAGCCATTGTAGCCCCCTCTAGACCATTCTTAGATGTGGACTGCCTGTGTCTAAGAAGTTGAATGTATTGGCTTTTTACTTACGCTAGGTTAATGATAGTTTTTTGATTATCTGGCGCTCTGATCCAATAGATAATTTAGGATGAATATTGGAGGTCAGAGGTACCTTGTCCGAGGAGGAGTCTGGGAACTAGTTTTCCGAACGCACGTACACTCGGCAAATACAAAATGGCGAACAAAATAATCCACAACAGCAAAGAGCACAGTAAAGTGAATTAGCAAATAATTTCTCAGCAAAACTCCGAATTTAATTCAATGCCATTTGATATTCTGAAGTTGTATTTCTCTACAGTTTCACTCCAATATTCAGTGAACAGCGATTACGCAGTGGCGTAGCTGCCTTAAGGCAAAAAGGCACGTGCCTACACAAAAAGATCCAAGTTCCCATAAAATTTCCAACCGCCATGTTGGTGCGCGGAAGACACTGGGAATGAGGTTGGTCTCTGCTGGCGCCAGAACAAACAAATAAAAACCGTAAAACACTTTTTAACCATTGGTTACCAGCAAAAACAAGTGTGCTTTGGAATAATTTACCGAAAGTAAGCCATTTTGAGCAAACTACACATCTCTGTTACATGTGTTTTTGGACAATACTAACAAATATCCTTTTACCACTCTTCAACTGTCTATTTGTTATTGATATCATGTTTTGGAGGCTAACAAAGAAAATATATATTTATTTCTGGACTGATATTTATCGTAACAATTTAAAGCTATTTTCTTGGTTCTAAGAATTTCATCAACGAATTCCATAGCTTTTGTATACAGCTATTTCAATTAATGTTGTCTGGGAGATAGGGAATAGGAATTAGGGTATTCCCAGACCGAAATTAATTATGGTTACGAGTTATACAACCGGGACGACCTATGGTATATTTATCTATTTTCAGCCTATGTATAGACTAAAAATACCTTATTCTCTAATGCCATAATCATAGAAAAAAGAGCTGTGCACGCCCCAAAGTTAACACTGAGCGTTTTAAGAGTTCGTATATCAATAGGGTAATTTTTAAATATAATTTAGCTCTCTAGTAGTGTTTCACATATTCATAGTCTGTACACTTTGCATGTTTTTAAATATTTTGCTATATATATTGTATAGATATTCTTACCTACAATTTTTTTTGTAACATAAGGTATGTATTCTTATCATATGGAGAAATAAAGACTATACTATTATACCATATTCCATAATACCATATTCCCTATCTCCCAGACAAAATTAATTGAAATAGCTGCATACACGTCGTGCGTGACGTCAAACGTTGATTATGTACAGTGCTGCAGATAACTTTGGTGATGCCGTTTGAAAAATACGTCTCATATGTTTTGGAGGATTCAGTGAAGGTTGATATCTATTTCGTGCTTCATACGACAGAAACTTCATACAATCTACATTTAATTTAATTTGTAGTACATAATGATTCCTCTGATAAAAGAGGTCACAGAAAGATTAAAGCAACAGAATCCCGACATGTTCGAAACATGAAATGTCATCAGCTGGATTTTAACACCATAGAAATTCCTTTGAAAAACATAATTTCGACATCTGAGTTGACAAAATAAATAAAGGTATTGTAGATTACTTTCCTCGCCTCAAAGTTTTATTTTGAGTCCAGGATTTAATTTAAACTCGAGACTGGCACTGGTCAATCAAACTCGGGTGCCTCGGCCGAGAAATACCTTTGCCAACGACGAACGGATAAGGAGGTCCGTAGGGTTTCATAGCAAGATTGGTAGTTAAACTGCCTTGCGTCAGAACATTGCATGAACAGACCTCTAATGAGCTCGGATAAAGACAAGTGTACCGTGATAACGTCAACGTACCTTCATTTTTCGCGTTTTTGTTAGAACCTTTGCTGTTTTAAAACCGCTATTAGAACTCTTCGACGGGCTTTAGAATACATAGTATTTCTTAGTTTGATATATTTGTCTAACTAGAATACCCATTGCCTCCAAAATTAAAAGGTATTATAAAACGAAACAGGTCTTGTATTAGTTTTGCTGCTTGAGCCTTTCATCCCGCTTTCATAGGAATCCTTTCATGATCGTCGTGACGACGTGAGTCCGAGCGCCAGTGGGAATTAGATCTATATAAACACAAGTGTTTACGAAAGCTACCTTATTACTCGGGCTGCCTATGGCAGCACCGAGTTGCAAGTGCAACAAAATGTGACTTTTGACCCATGTATTAAATTTCAGCGCCAATCAGATCGCACTGTGCTGGTCACGTAACACTCGCCAGGTTAATTTCTGTACATAATTTAATACAGTAAATCAAAATGGTGGAGCCGCGAGCAAATTTCTCTCAAATTTGGAGTCCCATCTCTCAAATGTAAGCAGTTTAATGTTAACTTCACTCATGCGAAAGCCTTCCAACAGGCTCAGGATATTGCAACTGGCGCTCTTGTCGGAGCCGAAGGACCGCGTTTTTTACCCAGATGGCCAGTGATTTTATATACGACACGACGCCGGACCTGAAGGACTCAAAGATCCACACATATCGAATTGGAATTTAGCGTTTTCCTTTCTGCTGAAACCAAGGCTTCTTCGATAGAAAGGGCAAGATGTTGTGTTTTTCTAGGAGGACAAAATATTTCTCGTTTAAGCTTCTCTTTCGCCACGGCTTTGTTATTTGAATCTCTGTGGATTGGTATACTCAAATATACTGCACAATACCATACAACTGAATAAGAAGTCTTTAACAAAGCCGAACTCAACTCAAGAGCAAAGCTGAGAGTGAAAGTGAAACTGAACAGTGTCTTGTCAGGTCATGAATTAAGGTACGGCGAGGTTGAAATCATTGCGTGTTTATATCTGCATTTCTTTGTTGATTTGTTGACCTCGTGGCGCTGATAGATTTTGCCATCGGACGGTATTTTTGTTTGAGGTACGTTTCGTAGGTTTTATGCCACATTTCATTTTACTCTCGGTCATAATACATATCAACGCAAACACCGTGATCTGTAGGCCAACACTAAAATAATTTTGAGCGTGTTTTTGGCTGTCAGAAATACCCCGGAGAAATAAACACTCGCACAGAATAATTTATGATGAGCGAAGCAATATTCAACTCTCAAGGTAAACTTAAACAACAATCCTCTCACGGCCGAGGTTTTGGTTCGAGAAATTAAAGGCTTCCAACAGTTCCCTTTATAGTTCTGTAATATAATGAGCAGACCAGTTTTGGGAAGGAGGGTATATAACCAACAGGCATTTCAGTTAATAAATACCAATATGGACGCGAGCTGCGATAAAGAGCCGCAGGGTAGAATGAACAGTAGAGAAATATAGTGATAGCTCCATCATTAGGTGGACAGGATACAACTTATAATATGGGACAAATATAAACATACATTTGAGACACTCATCTATTAGTACTCTGAAACTGGAGAACAGCAGACTAAATTGTAAGCGTGCGGTACATGAATAAGTAGAGGTCAACTTCTTTAATTTACATATACGAGAAAAACAAAAATATTAAATTACATATATATACTAGGGGAGCAGAGAATGTCACCGCGCTACCGGCCACTCCTAAAGACTGCTAAATTCAGCTAATAATTCTTCCCTTCGGTTATTACTAAAAGGATTTCAAATGAAAGTGTATTTCATCTTCAATCTCATGTGGTCCGAGTGAAAGCCCAGATGGGCTCTTGTTACACTTTATTTTCGCGACACTTGAATTTCGCGATTTGGGGATGGTCATATTTCGCGACACTTTATTTTCGCGATTTTATTAAATTAGTAGGAACTGAGTCACTTTATTTTCGCGATTGCGTCGATAACGCAATCATTAAATACCTTCGCTATTTGAGTTAAAATGAAAATAAACCAGACTACCGCCGTATACATTTTTTTTTTTAATTAATTGTATTTCTCTTATGCTCGTAATCATGGCACACCGGTTGGTAAAAACCTGCAAGGTACAATGTCCAGTGTTAAAAAATAGCGATTACCTAGGTGTAACTTCCCGGTAGGCCAGTGAGTGAAACGTTGAATGGTAATAAACTGTCTTACCACCAGAAACTTCAATGGCTATTTACAGTCATTTATGTCCCACAAGGTTTGCAAAGGCACCTAGCAACTAAATGGTTCATGAATAAATGCATTGGTATACCGGGTCAATTAACAATTATTCGCCTTTGTTTTAGTATATACAACACGGGAACCTCAACTCAAAATGAGAATTAGTTTTTTTCCGTTTTATTCCTTAAATAGAATCCGTGACAAATGTAACGCCTACGGCAAAACACGTTGTGACAGTTGCTTTTTTGTACATTTTATGCAAACATGTTACCTTAAAACACTCGAAGGCCATATTTTGTAGCTTTTCTAGTGCTTTTTGGGCACTGCATTTTTTTGAATTTCTCAAATTTCCGCATCGGAAACAATGGCGAAACGTGTATTTACGCCTGCCATTCTCATTAGTCTATACCACACTAGCAAATATCACTTTTCGCGCGCTCTTATTGGCTATTCAAACAGTGAATATGATTTCATATTCACCTCCGAGCGAAGCAGCGATCGCTTCGCGCGAGTTTTTTTGACCATTTGACAGAAAATAAAATAAATATTTGGTGCTGGCTATTTACCTGTAGTGTGGAATATACTAAAACAATTATTCCGAGATAGCGAGCCAACAAATTACGTGATCTATGTAGGTTCCCGTGTTGTATATACTAATTGGTGGTAGAGAAGAACATTCAAGCCGTTGAAAGGTTCAAGTCTTTGGTTGAACTCAGTTATAAAGAGCCCATAAATGGAAATTTCAACGACTGTACGAGTGAAATACTCAAAGAACTTGGTGCAGAGGAAATTGAAGATGAGGACGACGAAAATATTGGATAAGTGGACTCAGAATGAAATTAAAGTGTCGCGAAAATAAAGTGTAATAAGGTATTTAAACTGTTATCATAGCAGACCCGATGCCCTTGGACATAGACGTCTAGACCTAGACGAAACGAAAGGTTGTAGATTCCGTAAAAACAATAAGCACGACTTCAGCCTAAATAATAATTTACCCGTTGAAACAATGACATGCTTGGATGGTCTTCGCCGCAAGGCTTTTTAGAGTTTATAGTTGATGCCTTTTGTTGTTTAAATAGATATCACTTAAAAAGTGGTATGTGGTTATCCTTTATAGTCGAATAGTACAATAGCCACGAAAAACTCGGAAATCTGTTCATCTAGGATGCGTCTGAGAATGACAGAAACTCTTAACAGTCCAACGGACAATTGTCTAAAAGTAATGAACCGTACAAATACATGTCGAAAATAGAACACAACACAATTAATGGCGGCGAGGTGTTTTCATTCGTAATAATTCTTTATCTGTTGTTATCAGTGACAGGCCTTAATTAAGAATTGAGGTTTTTCCTGTTTACCCAATGGCTGGATAATTTATAGTTTCTAGAAGTGAAGAATGAGCTCCAATTTCTGCCGATAATTTCTGACCTGCGGTTTGTGTTGTTCAGTTCACGAACGGGAGAAGCACTGGTACCTCGAGCGCAGCTAAATTCGCGTTGGATTGGTTCAGTTTTGACTCGTATTTGAAGACGAGTATCAACAATCAATCTGCGAATTTGCAAGGTATTCCAACCGTCTAGATTTATCCTCGGTTCTGGTGTTTTGTGTTAACTGTTAAGTGGATTGTGTTTCTTCTTACAAGGGTGTTAAGTGACTGAATTGAGTCCTAGGGTCATGTCAAAACGTTTTGGGTAAAAGGGGGATTTTAGAGAGAGCTGTGAAGCATGTTTAGAACAGCTTGAAAAAAGCCCAAAGGCAAAGAAACATAGCAAACGTTATTTAAAATCACTGGGGATAATTAAAGCTCCTTGAGTTGGGCACGGAAGAGACAGATTTCAAGCTTTCCACCGGATAGAGTAATTTAGGTAGCTTTAGAAAGATAAATGAAGACTCTACAATAAGCACTTTGAAGAATTTGCGAAGCTTCTTCCCGAAAATCTGTTCCACTAACTTGCTTGTCTCTGTTTTCGCAGGGCGTTCAAGAGAGAACAGGAAAATCTACATTCGAAAGCATCTCAAATCGTAGAGGAGATTTCCGTTTGATATCAAAAGTAGCCGTTTCATTACGTTCCCAGAAAACTACAGAAATCGATTTTTAATATCGCCGCGCTCATGGGTGAACGATTTGTCTGATGTAACGCTTGTTAGACATCTGTTTCGATCTCTGGCGCGGTGTTGTAAAATAAGAAGAAATTTCCGCGCAGAAGAAGTTAAGTAAATCGTTATGCCTCTAACCGCCGAGGAACGAGCAGCAAGACTCCAGTCAAGACAGAAAAGAAAGGGACAGAAAGATGATCCTCAGCACACTAACGACCCCTCTCTGCCGGAGACAGAATTAGCAAACACTTCAGATAATAACATTCCGAAAGATGTATTGGCCAGCTTGAAGGAGAGTGCCGAGAAAGAGACGACAAGGCCGGAAAATACCTCTACGGACTCTGAGCCAGGGATTTCTCAATCATTAGCCCATCAAGAGGATACAGAACCCAAAAGGGAGGATAGAAACCTTCGTAATATGGACCCCAGAGTGCGTGAAAATGAGAAACCTGTGCCAGTTGTTACGGATATCAGTAAAAGAGCAATCCGTGAACAAAGACCAAGTGATACGATAATTCTGCCGGAAGAAAATGGTACACCCGTGGATGATACTCCAAAAAGTAAGGATACAATAGGAAAGAAAAAGAGAGGATATGGAAAGTATGCCAGTGGTTTAAGAAAATCTGATGCCCAGTCAGATATAATGAAACGAAAAGAAAAATATGCAGGTGCTCTTGAAGGAGTCAAGATGGATGAGGATGATTTAGATGCACCAGACACAGGTATAAATGCTAGTGAGCTAGATATAATGTCAACAGTTCCAGTCACTAGAATCAAGCAGCAGTATTTATCAACAGCGCAGGAGGAAGGGAAAGTAGTTCTTCCGACTGAGGAGAGACCAATACCACACGACCTCCAACCTCTTTGGCCACCACCTAGAGATGCAGTAGAGGGACAAAGGAAGCCAGAAGTGATTCAATTTGAAGGGAAAGAAGAAGTTCCAAGAAGAGAAGGAGTAGATGCTGGGCATGGAGACTCTGTTAGCAACCTGAAAACCCAATGGCAAAACCTTCCTGAGAAATACAGAACTAAACCAATGGGAGTTAACAAGCCTTCTGTAGATATCGTATCAGATAAAAAATGGATCACTCACTACAAGCCAGTTATAGATGAAGGGAAAACCCCAGAAGAGCCAGAATGGTTGAAAAATGTTAGGCATCGACGTTGGATGTCAACCGTGAAGGCTCGCTTTCCGGAGGATGAGCAAGAGAAAGTCGTATTTGAAAATCGATCCACAACTCCAAGAAAATTGAAGAAGCCCAATCCTTACACTGTAATGCGTTCTAAATCTGATTTGATGGAAAGTGAATTTGATGAAGTAATGAAGCGACGGCGTAAAAGGAGTGATAGCACGGAGGAGGGTTCTTACTTAACTAAGTCAGCTTCTACTTTTAATAAATCTGCATCTTCTTTTCGTAGCGACAGTGACGTTCCAGATGCTGGTGGTGTTGCTGTCTTGGGCAAGGTTCCTGTTAAAGGTCCCATCAAGGAATACCTTAGAAATCTTTCCCTGGAGCGTGCCAGGAATACTATGCTGAAATGGTCTTTCTCTGCTGACGTCGTTGATGAACCAGCTCGGTTTGACTTACCAAAGCCAATTGATCTCTTAATTATGGATGAACTTGAACGAGAACAGCAATGGAAATATGAGCAGTCTCGTTGCAGGTTTTTGTCTGAGGATGAAGGTGCAGATGGTATGTCCATACGGTCTTCTTCTCGGGTTTCTTTTGCCTCAGATGACGATGTCCACGAAAATGGTCATAAGCCTGCAGTGTTTAATGATGAAACTGCAGGTTTTATTCCTAAGCTAAGTGATATCCAACAGAAATTGAAAGATGAGGTAGAAGCTAAGCCTACACCAAAGTCAACTGCGATCGAGGATGAAGCTGCTCTGCTTCCAAAGTTTGAAGATGCAAAGGAGAAGTACCTGGCCCCTGTGTATGAGCCTTACCGATCTGATGTTTCAAAACATCCACCATTTCAATTTGATGATACTGAACAATTTGAACGAGTAACTAAGATTAAGGACAAGTTCCCCAAGCCAGAAGCAGAACAAAGGGATTTCACCATGCCCACAACAGTAATGAAGGGGGACAAAGACTTCAAGAAAATGATGGACTTGAGGAAGAAGCAAACCGATGAAGCAACTGAAGACAAGGCAGAGGCTGCAGCTCAGGAAATAAAAAGCCTTGCATCAGACATCTCAAGGACGTTTGCCTCTGATGCTCCTAAGGGTTCAGCACAGGAAGCAGCAACTGAAAAGAAAAGTACCAAAGCTGAAGACACAGTTCAGCAACCAAAGGTTGAAGCTAAAGCAGAGCCACAAAGGAAAACTTCAGCTCCAAAAATGGTACAACAGATGGCTCCGAAGAAAACAAGCAGCAGTACACCAACCGAGAAGAAAGCTGAAACAAAAGTGATGTCACTAGATGATGCTGATGACGTCAAAAAAGATGCTGTGAAATCCAAGCCCTTTCAGCTCAAAACTCCACAATCAAAGCAGGCCAAGCAGCAGGCAGAGTCTAAGGAAATTACCTTTGAGGATGTTGCAGATATGGACCATAGTGATACTTCAAAGTAAGATATGGTTTCTGTTTAACTGTATTTGGCTGTTTGCAGTCAGTCTCAGTCGTAGGTGTAACTGCTGAAAAGCCATTTTGTCATGTATATTTGGGGTTTTTTTGAGGGTGAATGTGGCTTGGAATTCAAAATTTAAATTAAGTATTTGAGTGAACAGTTTAAAAAACTACATGGATTTTTTCCCCCAGAAAATGATCATAACTTTAAGGTTAATGATAGAAGGACTGGTGCTGATGATGCCATGATGACACATGATGGAGGTCATCAGATGATGAGTGGTGTTGATGATAACTGATGAAAAAAGTGACATGATATTGGTCTAGATTTGTAACAGCTAACTTTCCTATGAAGGAGAAACGTGGGGCTTAGATACAGTGTCACATGGTATTAGGGTACATGTTGATGATGATAACAGTAATTTTTCAAGAATACTATTGTGCCAATGACGATGATGTTTAGGTGAAGGACAAAACAGTTACATTGATGACATTATTATCATGACTGGATGAGGATTACAGGAGTAGTTACAGTGACATAAGCTGTTATGTTGACAATGGTGAAAATAACAGAAATGTGGGCAATAACAATGACAGTAACCATGGCTACATTAATTACAATAATGTGAGTGTTGACAATAGTGAAAATCTGCCCTTACATGTATCACCGTAGAATCCATGTATAGTCCCCAGGGACTATCCGTCATAAAAGGGCCTTTCGTTTTGTGTTTTTATACATGGGGGTTATGTATTGGGTGGCATTGGGGTGGGAGGTACTATGTATGGTGCAGGAAAAAAAAGTAAAACAACAAATGGTCAATTCACTCACTTTCTCTTTGCTTTATTAGAGCATTTTTGTAGTGGCAATTAACATTTGAAGTTACATAAAGCAAAACCACGAGGAGTCTGTCTCTATTCAACTACATAATTTTGTATACAAGGCAGGGGGCTATCTACCAGTGGGTTATATGTGGAGGTGATGTGCTAGGAGTCAATAGAAGGGGTTTGTATATACACAAGGGGGGTGATTATCTACAGGGGGACTATACATAATGTACATGGGATTCTACGGTATGCATGAGGAGTTTTCACAATCATGGCATCATCAAAATGATGTTCAAAATGAATGATGATGATGAAGTAAGTCAGTGTGTTGAGATGACAGGATATGTTTTGAAGGCTACCATTATTTTGCACATAGTTGTGGGATTGTAGCAGTATATATAACCATCATGCAAAATGGCTTTTAAGTAGTTGTTCCCAATGCTTTAAACCAATGTAAATTTTGGCCTATTAGTAAAGTTGGACTCTATTTTCATTAAAGATTGGTCATTAAAATTTGAAATTAGTAGTAAAAGTAAGGGACCATATTTTGATCAGTTTACCTTGAAGTGAAAATAACTCTTAAATTTGACTTTTAGTTGTTACTTGACTTGGTTGGTTATTAGAGATTAAAGCGTGACAGCTGGGACTACTCTATTGCCTATTTTGTTTTAACACTTTTGTCTTGTGTTACTAATAGAACACTTTTTGGTGATGTTAACAAGATAAATGATTGGAGGATAACGGTTTTTCATTTTTAGTTAACATACTGTACAGTGAAAACAAATGAAATTGCTTTATTTGGTTGTATCAATGTCACAAACAAGAATCCATACTGTTCCTAGTATATAAATGCTGCTGTTGTTGTTATACTAACAATGACTCAACAGAACAATAGCAATGAGACTATATGGAACATTACAGTACAGAATAATTCTTGCAGCAATTCAAGGAAAGAAGAAATTTAGTAAGAACTATTCAGTTTAGTTTTACATTAGTCAGAATGCTTAGAGGTTGAATTAGAGTATATATAGTGATCACTGTTTGCCATCTTCCCTATTGACACATTTGTAAACATTTTGTAGGGCCTATATATATAGTTCCTAAATATTTTTTTAATCTCACAATTTCTAGGACTATTAATTAACACCCTGATTCTCTATTTCCAGTAGCATCTGGTGCCATAAAGACCTTGGCTAGATCCCTAATATTCTTGTTCAAAACATGAATTCTGTTTAAAAAACCTGCTACACACAACAAATATGGAAAATAGTTACACACTAAAGTTACCCCATTCACACCAAAGCTTAGACATGTTTTAAAGCTGTTTAATTAAATAAGTTTAAAATAATACCTGTTACCACTGCATGCTTGCTGGTACTAAACTAGTTACAAAGTGACCATTCGCAACTAAACAACCATTTAGAGGTTTTAACCTTCTGTAACTAAACACAAAATAGGGGTAAGATAAACTCAGTTTAATTAAACAGGTTTAGTTGGTGTGAATGGAGTATAAGTTCTAAGAACAAATCTCAAATGGTAATAATTTGGGTAATGGTAAGGCTGGCAAACAAGATTTATTAGCATTGGCTTCTCCTAGACGTTGTTTTAATTATTGTTCTTATAGTTACATGTAGTTAAAACTCTGAATGTTGAGTGTGATAGAATAAAAGCCGGCTTTTCTCTATCACAGGGCTCAATTAATACTGATTTATATGCAGTTTTGCTAAATAAAATTACAAAAGCTTTGAAAGTTAAAGTGAAGAGGCTGCATTCAGCTGCATTTTTTCTCGTTTATGTTATGTAAGGTTTTAAATAATAGGTATCAACGAATTCATTTCTTTCTATTAGTGAAGGCATTTCCAATGTGGCTCTTGAAGGAATTTTTTTGACAACAAAACCAAATATAATTTTATTTACAGAAATCAAGTGGCCAGAAAGGTTGCAACAGACAAACATTTATAATTCAATCTGTCAGCTCATTAGTTCACGAGAGAAAAGTAATCAAAAATCAATGATGGAACAGTACACTTAGATCAGAGTGAAATAATTCTGATTAAACAAATGATTGTCATCAGTTCTGGGGAATGTTGTTCTTTTTATAGTGATAATTACTTATCCATTGTCCACAAAACACTTTAAAGTGCCAATGAACAATATTTGTTTTATTTTAGATATCAATTCTAAATCATGTGAATAGTAGAATGGTAAAATATATTTTGCTTTGAATGCTGTGCCGCTGAGTTAAGGAGGTTTTAATATCCAAAATGCTAGTTACATGACGTCAGGGGAGGTACATTGTATCTGCAATCACTTCTTAGTGGTTGTGAATGGGCGTTTCTACTGATATAGGAAAACAAATTTCGAACATCATTTTATTTCAACCATGGGTATAACACTGATAATTTGAAAAATTTGTTTAATTGTAACAAAACAATTTGTATAATAATTGATGCCTCCCCTGACGTCATGTAATTAGCATTTTGGATATTAAAACCTCCTTAACTCAGCGGCACAGCATTCAAAGCAAGATATATTGTACCATTCTACTATTCACTTGATGTAGAATTGATATCTAAAATAAAACAAATAAGGTTCATAGGCACTAAAGGGTATATGCCAGCAAGCTATATACACTTCATATTTTCACACCAGTCAATTAAACAGTTCAGACCAATCAGAACCCAGCAATGTTTCCCCGGGAAAATACGTCCGCCATCTTGTTCCACAAGCTCGCCAGAAGGTGATGAAAACACAAACTAGAATTATTCGCAAATATTTAAGAAATTCGGCGAAAGATAGGAAATCATTCAGAATGTTAAGAAGACTATCGCCGAACTAAGCTTTTTTCGTCGTGTTTGTTTTGAATTTCTTTGAGTTAAAGTTCACGGTTTGTGGGTCATAGCAACAGTAACTAAGACATAATCTCCCTCGATGAGCTTTGCTCTTGGAGAAAATGTCGAGAAAAAATAAGTTTAAATAAAAAAAAAAAGTAACTAAGAGGGGAGGAGCTAATAGCAACAGTAACTAAGAGGGGGTGAGCTAATTTTGCGGTTGTGGAACTATGGAGCGGATTAAGCACCTAACTGATTGATTATTGCCGTACCTCATACAGGATTAAATATTTTTAGTATATACCACACAAATGAAAAGTGCTTTTCACGTGCTCTGATTGGCTACTCAATCTCGGAATATAAATACAATAACCTATTTGTGGCGTCGAAATTTGCCCTGATATTTTGTCCGCGGACATTATCTGTTCCGAGAAGAGAACAGTTCTCGAGAGTGAAGCTCGAGGGAAACTGAGAGCTTCGAGGATCAGATAATGTCCAAGGACAAATACCAGGGCATATTATTACTGTGGCTCTGTTTCCTTTGTTCTACTAAGACAATTGACCGAGTTAGCTTGCACATTTGTTGTCCCAATTCAGGTCACCTGACTTTTCCGTAGCCTGCTTTCAGGCGGTAGATGGTGTTTTTTTTCGGTCGCGGCTAGATTCCATCCGCCACAAGGTCGAATTGCAATTTTCTCGATGTTATATTTCTAGGGTACAACCTAAAGCTTTCCTCGACTATATATAAAAAAATATCGGCTCCACGAAGACTCGAACCGAAACCCTAACCGTCACTATCCCTTACGCCACGAGGGATTTGCTGTCAACAACCTCTTTTTTTAGAACTTTTATACTGCATGCTGTTTGATTAGTAGGCGTTACTTCATTAGATACCTGTTCCTGCTCTCAATGAAGTATTTTAGTGCAGTGCATTTTGGGATTGCGTCCTTCTGGCGGATGGAATCTAGCCCTAACCGTTTTTTTCGCGCAGCAAACGGATCATCGAAGCGGCCGCCATATTGGCCGAGCGTGATTGAGACCTGGGATCGAATGACAAATGGAGGGGGAGAAGAAGCAAGATGATAAATAGCTAACTTTTCCGTTGAGTAATGTTTTCTTGTTTTTCTGTATCCCAAGAGGAAATGTACGATTTTTTCTAATTGGAGAACAAAGCACTGAATGCCCTGGAGAGCTGTCACATGATCTGAATTGGGACAACAAATGTACAAGCTAAATCGGTCTATATGTCCCATACCCCCTCAGTTTCTTTGTCCTATATACCCCTTGCATATTATCAATGCTTTTTAAAACACATTCACCTGCAGTTTTAATGTATATTCCCTTCGACTTATTCCTCACGCATCTCCTAGTAACTTAGAACTACTGACTTACTTTTTACCTACAGAGAAGTAACATGAAAGAAGAAGATAGAAAAAAAGTAATTTCTTACGACCCGGAATCGAACTCGGACCCTCGCTTTCTTGATTTCTAGTCATATCCAAACCACTACACTATAAGCTACGTTGGTTGAAAGAGTCGAGACAAAAAACGAAGCCTTGTGAACAGTAATTTTATGCAACTATGTACTAGGCAAACAATGTTCCTAATGGTTTATGAAAAGAGATATTATTGCGTAGCACGAGAAAACCTCGTTATTGTGAAAATAAGCATTATATTGGCCTTCTGCTTGCGGGTATGGGATTTAGTCACCTCGGGTTCTGTCCTCGTGCGGAACCCTCGGTGAATTAATGCTAAACCTCCTCGCTCTTGGCCAATATCCTTTAATATTTCGACGCCACTAGGTAGGTTATTGTTGTTATTAGCATTCAAATATTTTCTTTTACGCGCGCTTATACCCTCAAAGGGGGTGTATCCGCTGATATTTCCCGCTTGCGGAGAGAGCATATCGGGTCACGTGACGCATTCAACCAATCACGCGCGAGAGAAAATATGTTGGGTAATAACGGTGGATATTTTCCCAATATCTACCACTAATCACCTCCACTTCGGGGAATAATTGTTAAAAATATATATTGCCGTAAGGGTTAAAATTTTGTAAAAACCCGTGCTTTGCCGTCGATGAAAAAGGAATGAAGCGGTTTTAAGAGCACTTCCTCGTGTTGAATTGTTGCTGGTGCGTAAGCTTATGTCGCTAGTGTGTTACCGCGAAGTTCACAAAATGTGCTGTTTATACGAGGGCTAATTAAACCGCGGTTTCAGTTTGTCGCGAACTTCAGTTTTTCACCCTTATATTCGAGTCGTTCACGGCTTAAATTGTGGTAAGCCGCGGCTAACTCCTCTCGTATAAATGGCCCTAATATCGTCAATATGCAGCCCTGATTCTTAAAGTGCCACTACGACGAAAATTTACCATTTCGATTTGCCACTTTTTCAGTGTCTATAGGTCAATCAGTATTAGAAATATCCGAAATAGTAAAAAATATTCCCAAATGGGCATCTTAAACCACAAATTTTAGGAGAGTTTACCGGTAAAATCCTGTCCGCCATTGCTGGAAGCCGTGCCCTTTGTTCAGCTTTAAACAAAGGTTTATTCACCGGAAGTGATGTCATACACTTAACACGACAACCTCGTGGCGCGAAATAGCGTGCATAAAAAAGTAGCCAACCTCGCAAAGATAAATATAACTTTCTTCTTATGTACGTGAAGACGTTTTTAGTAGAAATATGCCTCCAGGCGTTGTGTTCTGCAGGCGAGCGTTAAGTGTATGACATCATTTCCGGTGAATAAACCTTTGTTTAAAGCTGAACAAAGGGCACGGCTTCCAGTAATGGCGGACGTGTAGATTCAATATTCGGAGCTAAAAAAATAAGACTTCCTGTCGTTGTATCGAAAAACAATTTGAACTGGTAATAATATATGAATTCTACTTTATGAATATGCAAAAACATTGATATGTCAAAATTTGATCGTAGGGGCACTTTAAAGACTTTATTAACACGGCGGCCATGTTTAATCCCAGGAGAATAAAAGCCTTTGTTTTCCCGCGTCTGAACTGGTTCTCAAACTGCTCAGTGCGCGCGAGAATACGCGTGGGAAATCTGTTGTTTCTAACCAACACGGCCGCCGCGTGATAAAAGCTCATTGGCTAAGAGCTCATCATTCGATTCTCGTCGACCAATGAGATTTCTTCTTTCTTTACATTTTACCTTGGGAGTTGCCTGTCAGTTTCAGTCTTATGGTTAATTCTAAACAAATTAGCAAACAATTCAAACAAGTTGAAGTGAATGAAGAGGAACTTGACAAAAGCTTTAGCCAGAGTTCTGATTTTATATTCGCGCGCGTTTTCCAGAGAGCAGTTTTACATTTGGCCGCGTGTATTGATGATAATATTTTTCCAGCTATCGACTACACTGTTACTTTCAGGCAAGATAACTCCTTTCTAACATACTGCTCTCTCGAGTTGTGAATAACCCATCTTGCCGCTGGTATTTATGAATATTTAACATCAGAATGAGACTGACGATGAGTAAATGCGTCTGCAGTCATCGCATCCAGCGGGCCTTAGGTAGAGGTGACAGGTCTGCAAAACTCCTGCGCATGCGTGAAATCACGCTCGCGCGTTTCATTTTAGTTAAAATTTCACTCGAAATTTGAACTTCAAAGCATTGTTACAAAACAATATAAGCTTCTATTTTTAATCACCAACCAGGGGCCAACACAACTTTTACACGTGTATTTTACAAGTCTAGCCATTGCTTTCCGGCAATAAAACAATGGCCATGCAGACTTGTAAAGTACATGTGTACAAATGTTATTGAATTGGACCCAGTACGAGTTTAGTTGGTTTGATGTCTCGGCTAATAAAACTCTTAACTCCTCTTGAGATTTTCCTCGGTCTTTTCAGCGATATGTCGAGTTTCTGAAAGCTGCGCCCGCGATTTCTACTGCTGACTGAAGTACGCAGACTTGCACCACTCGCCCCAGTCTCCTTTTGACCTGAGATCGGGAATGCAAAGGTCCTTTGCGCCCGTACTATTTTTCGTACTCCCATTAAAGCGATTGGCGGTGAGGGAGTACGAATTCCCCGTTTAAAGTGCCTATCAACAATAAATTTCTATTTTAGATGGTAAAATATATTTTGCTTTGAATGCTGTGCCGCTGAGTTAAGGAGGTTTTAATATCCAAAATGCTAATTACATGACGTCAGGGGAGGTATCTGCACTCAGTTCTTAGTGGTTGTGAATGGCCGTTTCTACTGATATAGGAAAACAAATTTCGATTTAGAATTGATATCTAAAATAGAAAAAAATATTTGTTCATAAGCACTTTAAAAGCTTTCAGTTTTAACAAATTGAAGTTAGTTTTTTATGTGTCTGTCCTAATATTGACAATGATTTTCGTCAAAACAAGGCCAAAATAGCTGTGGATCCACTCGGCGTCTTTTTTTTTAACAACAACAAACTAAATAGTCTATTTACAACAACAAAACACTTTTAGCTTCAAACGAAGCCGCACGCGCACTCCTTGACCAATGACGTCAGCTTTTGTTGGCTATCAAAATATTGCATATGAAAATAAGCCAATCAGATTGCGAGAAATTTGGCGGTTGTTGTAAAATGTGATCTGGCGTTACTGAAATCATTATCGATTATCATTGAACGGGATCGCTTTGATCTTGACAGTTTTTTTTTTTTTACAAGTAATTTCAACATTCTTTTGATTGATAGCCCTCCCAAAAGGCATCACCATCTAAATTTTGGACTGGTTCATGATAAAACTAGAAGCTTGTAGTTTTTTGTAACAATGCTTTGAAGTTCATATTTCGAGTAATATTTTAACTAAAATGAAACGCGCGAGCGTGTTTTCCGGGGAGCTCAACTTAACGCATTCGATAGCAAGATTAACAGGAAGTTATTCGTATTTCTCCCCTGAAAAGTCCGTTCGAAGATTAATTTCACGCGCTTCAATTTGTTTCCATCCATTTACTGTATATACAAGGCACAGGGATCCCGTACTGACATGGAGTGGTTCCTAGCTATTGATTAGTATAAGGAATATGTTACATGTAAGGGAATTTTTCGAAAATCTGAAACGGTGCTAAAGAATCAATAAAGTCATGAAATCTTCGTCTTTAGCACTGCAATACGTGTTCGTTTTGAGATTGAAGCAATTCAGTTTTTTACTCCACTCACCTAACCCCCTCCCTCAGTATTTTCGAAAAATCCCCATGCTAATCACTATCTTGGGCTTCCTGTTTTCAATATGGCAAAGAAAACTAATATTTTCTTACGATAAGCTTGGGTTTTCGAGTTCGAGTAAGAATAATGCTGACAACAGTGCCTTCTGTCCGTTTTTCATTTTGCTCCTTCTCTTTTTCATTACACTTGTTCTATTAATTCTCTGTCTCTTTCCACACCTATAAAATATTATAGATTATCAAAGTGCGTTCGACATAGGATGCCCAGTCCTTTCTCATACAAAAATATATGGTGACACACCGTAATATAATGTTGACGTAATCCCTCTAGATGAGCCTCTTGGGGCAAACGCTAAGAATCAATATGTTAATAAAAAGGGAGTAAAAGAATGGTCTTTACAAACACCTCTACCTAACTTGATATTCAAACTTCTGCTTTGCAAAGTCCCGGCAATTCATTGGTTAATATCGATCACGTGATGTTACATTTGAAAACAATGGTTAAAATGACGTCGTCTGCATGCCTTGTCTTGCAGCACACAATCTGTGCAACACTGAACTATACTATATTTTATATTGATTATTTTATTAGTTATTTTCTCATTGTTTTATTTACATTTTGTTGCCTAGATTTATTGTCTACTCTCTAAACAAAACTCTTCGGACAACGCAGAAGTGAAACCGAACGACACTGACCATATCTTAGCGAGAATGGAAAATAATCCGGCCCTACTTTCAACTCAGGAGAATAGCAGGTTTGGAAAGTTACAGTTATGGACGAACAGAACTCAAACCTAAACAGCAGTGACTTCAGTATTCATATGAAAACCTCCACTGAATCACAATGTTAGCTCTCAAATGTTTGTTATGGATACCTAAATCTAAGGTCTCGTCCACACTAATCCGTTTTCGTTTGAAAACGTACACTTTTTTATCCGTTTTTATCGTCCACACTAAAACGACGCGAAAACGGAGGTTTTCGAATACTCTTTCCAGAGTGGAGACTTTGAAAACACAGGTTTATCGTTTTAGTGTGGACGGCAAAAACGGAGCTTTTCAAAAACGTTTACGTCACAACTCATTATGCAAGCCCCAGTTTCCCGCGTTAGCGCGTAAACAAACCACTATTCAATATGGAGGACAGTGTAAAGAGCGGGAATAGCCTATAGAATCCCATAGCACGACTCAAAATCGCGCGCTGATTGGCTAACGAAGCGTTTAATATTTTGTGGAATTCAACGGTTTGAAAAGCTGTATTCAACGATGTACAGGAAGCCCGCGCGTAAATATTTTGTTTATTTTTATTATCGCGAACAGAGACAAATCATGTTAAAATTACGAACCAGGATATTCACAAAGTTAACAGTAGTCAAAGAACGGGAAAATTATATATCTTTTATTTCGTTTTTCACGGGAAATGTTTTGGCGCTCGACTGAACACGAAGAAACCGACTACAATAATCCGAGGAATCGACAAAAACAACTGCAGCAAAAATGTGTGATTTTGAACGGAAAAGTTGGGGCTTCGTGGATTTGCTGATTTAATTCATGTAGTATTCACACATAGAAGCTAAAGGACTGAAAACAGTAAAAGCAGGACGAAAAGCACAGCTACAGAACGGTTACTAAAATGGTACAACGAAATTTTTTGAAACCAGTGGACTGAACACAAGTAACATTCAACAGTTTAAAAACAGGCTTATTTATTGTGAGACAGAAATTGAGAATTAACATTTGGTAATTTGCTTATAAAGTAAGGGACACATAAATGCTTACAAGTTTGTGCGTATACTTGTACAGCAGCTCTTCGGTTTGTCAGGTTTTAGATTTTCACTTTTGCACTAGTCAAAGTAAAACCCCACCCCCCCAACCCGGGGACAGGGTGCGGCAAATGTGGGGCAAGCGATCGCTTTTGACACGGTAGAGTGCCCCAGAGGGCGGGGGAAAATCGGTTATTTGATGCCCCACTATGGAGTGTGGGGGAACTGTGGGGCAAAATGTGGCGGGAAATTGTTCATAGAAGACAGTCCAGGCCACTGCAGACTTCTCTGTTCTACTTCCGTGTATAGTTCAGGACGAATTTCAGCAATACTGTCACGTTGTTTGGCTTCTTCTGTGTTCGATCTCATTAGTACATGTAGATCAAGACCCTATTGAGCAATAAAAGACACAACCCAGACCACTGCAAGCTAAAATGTGAAGTTTGTAAAACAAAAATGACTTATTTTTAGTGATTTGTCCCCTGGGGTGGGGGCATTTGCCTGCATTTACTGTCCACAATTGCCGCAATAGGTGGGGCATTTTCTGTTTTTTTGCTTTCCCTGCGAGGCAAAATCCCCACCCTATCCCGGGTTGGGGGAGGGGGGGGGGGGGTGGGGGTTTACTTTGACTAGTGCATTATCGACAGGCCGCCGGTTTTCTAAATCTTTCACAAACATTCCCAATTTTGTCTCCAGTTAAATGCACTTTCGCTTTCTTGGTAAAGATTAGATCGAAATTAAGTGTGCCTAAATAAAATACAGGGTGTTTTCATGCATAAAAATGTAGTTTTGATGTCGGAAAACCAAATGTTGTGAGCAACGACTACACTTTTAGTTGAACCTCGTGTGAGTTTCAGTCTAATTTTAGCTTGATTCCTATTCGCTCGTTAGTTTACCGCGAATGGGTTCCTGGCGCGTGGCGGGAATTTCAGCAACTTTCAGACTGACTATATTCTTTATTTATTTTCGTAAATCACTAAATGCTATAGGATTCAAAGAAAATTCATTGCCCGACTCGGGAATTTCACGTTAATACGCTTCGTGATATCGGTTTTTCGCGTGAAATTTAACGTGGAATTCCCTCTTCAGGCAATGAATTTATTTACCTATAGTATCGCTGGCGCTATTGGAGCATGCGTATTGAACAGAAAAAACGTCCGAGCAGAGCCTGGTGACGAAAACGCATCTTTGGATCGTCGTTTTTCAGCCCCTAGTGTCGAAAACGATATGAAAACGCTAGTGTGGACGCAGAGCTTTTTATCCGTTTTTGGAGGTTTTCAAAAACGCATTAGTGTGGATAGGGCCAAAACCTAAATCTGCGTTTGTCTCCTGTAAATTGTAATAATAATAACAATAATAATAATTAGTTTATTCACGCCTCTTGCAGTGTATATAGATACTGAATTACAGGCTGATTACACTTAATAATAAGCTACTAATTACATGAATCAATACGTAATATATGATATAAGTTAAACGATTTAGATAACATGATATTTCACAGTTACAAAGTTGCTAAAACGCCAGTCTTAGTGGCCATTGGGTAGCTGCTTTTGCCCGATCTTGGCGAGTATCACGATTCACTGGTCATTTACTTTACTTTTGAGACGCCAATATAACGCCCAATACGAAATATATTTTCTTACAAATGGCCGGCAATATAATTCGGTATCGGCGTCTCAAAATCGCAATTAGTTTATAGTACTGTTTTGATGAGTTTATTACTCTGTTATGTATTAGGGGGTAGATGGGATTACCTGGCTTAATGTTGCTTATAAAGCAATGCCTGTGACGTCGGAGGGTGCAAGGGGGACAAACGCAGAAGTGAGGCTAGTAAAGAGCGTGTTGACTTCCTCACACAGGCATTCAACAGAGTCAACAATAGAACCGTCAATAATTTGATCATACCACTGACTTTCTTTATTAGATATACCAGAGATATTCTTAAAGGGGCTATGTCATGGTACTGCGCATGTATCGAGTAATCGCTCGTTTAGTGGCTGTTAATTGGATACAAACAGTTAAAGTTCCCTCCCTCAATGCTTGATTGAAAGGATTTTCAATATTTTCCCTGGAGACTGTTTATATACACTGTTTGTTAGTCATTTTTGCATATTTGCTTTCATTTTAAGCATCCCACATGGCCGAGAGGTTCGTTAGTTCATATCAAAATCGGTGGAAATAACTCTTTCCGGCCCGGAAAAACGAATGTAAAGTCTTACCGTGACACAGCCCCTTTAACAGCTTTCCACCATTTCCCGCGGATATTTGTATCCTTTAAAATGTTGACCTTAGCAGTATAAAACGCTCTGTTACTGTGCTTGATGGAACGTTGAACTCTATTATGCCAGAACTTGAACAATTGTACACTAGGTGTCACTTGTGGACCTATTTTCCTGGCCATTAAATTTTCCGGACGCCTCCATCTTGGATATTATGACGTCACAGGTTGTCACCATTGTTATACAACAAACGAGCTATTGTTGGCAACCGTGTGACGTCATAATAATTCAAACTGGAATATCGGACCATAACTGACATCTAGTGTACAATTTACAGGAGACAAACATAACAATAGATTTAGATATCCATAACAAACATTTGATAGAGAACATTGATTTTCAAGGGCTTTCTCCTTTGGCCTCATGCCGTTCTCAATCTTTTTCCATTGTACAGTCGGCATGTGTATGCCGACAAAGCACGCACAACAGTGTTTAATAGTAAAATAATTCACAATAAACGATCTTGTAAGCACTTTAATTTAGTTCTCCGATTCACCGGAAAGGTGAGATCTGGAGGATGAAATCGTTAGTTTTAATTCTTTCAATTTTATTTATATTTATTTTCACTGTTGAGATAGCATAATGTAAGTAGAACAACAGAATGACATCTGGAGCCAATTGGACTCATGATGAAACACAATAAAGTAACAAAAATATCACTTAAGGAAGGTGCATCATAAGTAATAATAGCAGCGGGAAATGAACACAAGAACCGTGAGGCAGTATCGTTAGACAGGGACACCACGCAGTATGTGGGCAGCAATAATAGAAACTATAATGTAAGCAATATAAGCACTATGAAACAACACTGAAGCACATATAACACAAACAGCAGCACTGACTATCAATAATTTGAAAAATCACCAGTTTACTTAACAAATAGAAGATGGTTCTCCATGTTCTATAACAAAATAATGCACGATCGCGGTCTTGAAAAACTGCGGATGCACGAGCAGAACTAGCCTGCATGGCAAACGGAGGGGGAGGGGAGGGGGAAAGGAGGAGAGGAAATGAGGAAGAGGAGAGGGACTGCAGCTTTTCAAGACCTCGAAACGAAAGTGCATTATTTTGTCATAGGACATAGGAGAACCATCTCCTATTTTGTTTTATAATCTAAAATTCGATCTACGAGGAACGAAATGATCGAGTGTGCATTATAAGAAATTATCAAGCACGCCGAGCAGCCAATGAAATCGTGCGTTCTTAAGATGCTCCCGCAATTGGTGTTATAGTTTTCAATAAAATGAAAGGTATGGCTGTCAATGTTATTGATCTCTGATAATCAAGCCAAGAATTAGCAGAAATGTCTTTGATAGTATTCTATGTAAATATGGAGTTCCCTCCCTATACCCCCCCCCCCCCCCCCCCCGCCCTCCTCGTCCGTCCTCCTCGTCCGTCCCCAATCCCTCCCCCAAACCCTAATTCCACCACTTCTCCATGTTCACGATTAATAAACGGGGCCCGGTTGTTCGAAGCAAGGTTAAGCACTAACCCGGAGTTAAATCGCTAACCCAGGGTTAAACTGTACATATTATATACAATTACAGATTTAGCGCTAACCTAGGGTTAAAATTAACCTTGCTTCGAACAACCCGGCCCTGATGTTCATTTCCCTTAAATCACAATGTTCTCCATTAGTAAGAAATATTGCCTGTATTTACGTATTGTTTTATCATTCATATCAACGATTCTACATCAAGTGAATAGTAAATTATTTCTTGATTTGAGCGTCTACGAGTTATAAAGGTTTATATTTCGAATATGCTAATGAGTGACGTCCTTGTGAATGAAACTATTTTCTGATTTAGTTTAAATATTTGGTAAAATCACTGATATAAGCTTCAAATATAACATGGATGTTCATAAAATGTCATTTATCTCTACCACCTTGTTTTTGTATAATTAATTAATCCTGGGTAGACGCCATACATTAGCATATTGGAGATATAAACCTCTAGAACTCGTATACGCAACACTCCAATCCACAAAAATTCTACAATTCAACTATTTACGTGATGTAGAATCAATACGGATGATTAAAAAAAAAGTTTTAGAGGCACTTTAAGATAACGAAGAGAAAATTGTTTGTTATATTGTCCAGTCTAAAAGCCTTTTCGGATCATCGTCGGAAGCTTCGTCCCGTTCGTAAACACGCTGCAACCAGCAACCCAGTCAAAGCTCGACAGAAACGAGAGGATCTTAGAACCGAGACTGATGTAAGTTATTTAACAGTAGATGCCATTTTGCCGTGCGTCTGTCCTCTTAGAGATGTACACATGAAGAGAACGAAGAAGCGCGACACGACGCAGTCGATTGGCATAACTGATGTTGTCTTCAGGTTTTGACGTCATCTGTGCATCTTTAAGAAGACAGATCCACTGCAAAATGAATTTATTTGTCTTATAGGATAATTAGCGAACTTTCCCAACAAAATAGCGCACGAGTGTGACTTTGTGACGTCATCCGTGCATCTGGGCCGGGTTGTTCAAAGCCCGATTAGTGCTAACCCAGGGTTAATTTCCATGACAACCAATAGGTTCTGTGCAGAGTTAATCCAGGATTAACACTAATCGGGCTTTGAACAACCCGGCCCTTTACTCTAATATATCATGGATATCGACCCATCAGAACGCGCGTTTTACTCTGTTGTATAATTATCTCTTGTGAAGAGCCGTGTTGTTGCCTTCTATCTATTTGATGGTAGTTACACTAAGAGTCTGATTACACGAAGGGAGGTTGACCCCAGCACTTAAGGGCTATTTTCACTGTACTGTTGCCTATCGAGACTGTTTTGCGTATGGACAACAATTCTGCTGGTCCTAGCACTAGAAGGCACTAGGGCTATCTTTATTGTATTGTATTCCCTCGTGACTATTTTGCATATCGACAACAATTCTGCTGGTCCTAGCACTAGAGTCAACCTCCCTACGTACTAACAGGCCCATACGCGGTTCAGGGCAAGGATACCATTCAAGTGCACTGCATGTGGGCATTCCTTGTGACGTCATGTTTGGAAGTACACAGGGATACCAATCTATGTAGATGATAGGCTATATTTTTTTAGCAGACATTAACGTGTATTGTTTCTTGTTTAACCAGTTTTTGGTATCAAAAGCTCAGCGTAACCATGCCAAGGAAGCGGAGGATCTTGAGAGACCCGTTAAAACTCCTCTTCGCAAGAGACGTAAGTCGCCTGATCGTGACGTATAGTTCTGGTTTTCCCACGTGTCTTCGAGTCACTGAACAGTTATTCTTTTCGGATCAATCACGGTTTTTGGGAAACCTCCATCCCTCCCCCACACTTCACCCTAACTCTGAACTCTAACTCAACTCTAACCAAAAGTTTAGAACAGAGCTGAAAATACAGTGATTTGTTAAAGAAAATTATGTACTCAGCTACTCACATCTCAGTCGCATTTTAACCAATTTACCTCATTTTTGGTGTGTAAAGGTATTTCACGGCGTTCTTTGAGACTCGGTGTTCAAATATTGTTAAAGCGAAAATTTATGTTTTGTGACGTCATCACTTTACCACTCTATTGCTGACGTGGTCGTGTATAAGGTGTGAGATAAGAACAAGTACCGCTAATGACAGATCAGTGCATTACTGAGTCTGCGTAAAGGTAAAGGTAGTTATTTATTCTGGGATTTAGGATTATTAGTCTTATATCTAGTTAATACAAGCTAATTACAGATATTAATCAATTGTGAGGCATAAGAATTAACGTTTTGCCCAAGGGCATGAAGGTACAAATTAGGGCAGGCTGTTGTATCGGGTAACAATCCCCTTCTCTTCACGAAGAGTACAACAGGTTCTTTAACGTCCCCCATTTATGAAGAGAAAGTGTTGGGAGACAAGACCAACGGCTCTTTTTGTCCCTGCCCATGGTCGCGGCCGGAGCCGGATGCGTATGTCAGTTGCTTGTGCTTATGTCGCTCATGAAAACCAGGCTTAGAGCACGTGTGTCACGGCGAAAGGTCTTTATATTCGCTGTCCGAACACAGTCATTATCAGCGATTTACATATGAACTGGGTACTGAACTCGCAAATAAGCTCCAAAAACTAAAAAATAGGGCCGCTAGAATAATAACTAGCTCTGGCCCAATACTTCACGAACTGGGTTGAGACAGATTAATAATACGCAGGCGCAAACTTTTAGCAATAGAAATGTTCAAGATCTATAATAACCAAGCGCCTGGGTATTTAATACACAAATTTAATAGGGTTCATACACCATATAACATAAGAGGTTCGATTCATCATCAAAATCCCAACTGTCCCTCCCTAAAACTAATTATGGTAAAAAGCGATTCGGCTACAGAGGAGCACATATTTGGAATAATTTAACAGAAGACCTGAAGTCTAGCAAATCGTTAAATACATTTAAAACTAAGCTAAATGGTCTACCTCCCTGCTTCTTTGACACCTTATCATTTACTCTCTTACAATTACTATAGTTTAATATATCGTACACGAACGCTAAAAGAACTGACTTTGGCGTTTTTAGCAGATTTTAATGGCATGTAACAATATCATTTAATGTTGATGTATAGATTTTTACACACGGCCTTTATGTAAACCAGTCTTAGTTACTGTTAAAACTACCGTGTCTAAATAAAGTTTCTATCTATCTATCTATCTATGAACTGACGAATCTCGCACACATGTGGAATGGTTAAAATCAAAGCAAACATACGAAAAGGACTAACAAACTGAACAAACTGTCTATAGACATCGTATTCAAGGAAACGTTTGCGTATCATTTCAATCAAGCCTGAGGGAGGATAATGTAACTGTTTGTAGTCAATTGACAGTCACCAATCGAACATAGACTCCATACATACGCAACAACATGACACAGCCACTTTAAGAGTTGTTTCCATTGGTTTTAGACTCAGAGCCATCCCTCGCAGTTGAAGCAGTCAGAGCGCTGTCGGCTACAGAGAATCTCGCGAAGGCAAGCACATCACTCAGAATAACCGCTAAGAACGTGGAGGGAATAAGTACCGAGCTGAAGGAGTTTGGAGGCTTTCTTCCCGTTATGTTGCTACAGATTAAAGGTCAGAAAAGGAAGATTGATAAAACTGACATGCCCGTTTCAAACAAAGAACGTAGTGTGCCGAATTCAATGCTATGAGCTAAATTTATTGTCACCTGAAAAGGGCGACGTCTAGTGAAACCGGCCTTTGGAACGTTTCATGCGCCGAACTTAAAGTGCATATGAAGCGAAAATTAAGTTGATCTAATGTTAAAATGCTTTCGAAATGAGGAATAATGACATTTTCCGTTTGTCAACATCTCATCTCGTTTCAGAGATATTCAAGTTTTGTAATATGCAAATGAGATGACTTATGACGTCATATTGTTTGCACAGCCTGGAGACAAATCACAAAATAAAGAAAATATCTGCAAATATTGAATAAAAATTTGTGAAACTTTTCACATGTATGACACTATGGAAAGTACATATCATTGTGCAAATTATGGTGTTGTCATGGAAACTCATGGCCCCACGCACATTTCACCTTGAACATAAAATTCCAATTTCTTTCCTTGTTACAAAACATAAGTTGCTTAAACTACTCGCATACAATGCCTACATTGTTCCAAATCTTATGTTGGACCCACACCGAAAATAATGTGTTTGACAAAGGAGAAATTAGGGAAGTTTGTGTTACTTGTAGTGGAAGCCTGGGTGTTTCCATGGCAACATCATAATTTGCACAATGATGTGTATTTTCCATAATACCACGTATGTGCAAAGTTTCATTAGTTTTTATCCAATATTTGTAGAGATATTCTTCATTTTGTGATTTGTCTCCAAGGCTGTGCAAACAATATGACGTCATAGGTAATCTCATTTGCATATTACAAAAACCTGAATATCGAATATCTGAAACGAGAAGAGATGTTGACAAACGGAAAATGTCATTATTCCTCTTTAACATTAGCTCAACTTAATTTTCGCTTCATATGCACTTTAATACCATTAGCCTATCTAAAAAGCTTTGCCGGTTTCCCTCTACCCGACTGCCCAAACAGGGATTCTCAAGATTGTGAACCACGAACTTTTCATTGGCCGAACTTAAGCATAACTTTGATAAATAAATGTAAAAACCTTTCCATATATAGTTCTCTATGATACGGGTCATCTCTCCGACGGCCGACGGTCTGAATGAACCAGTCGCGACGAACTTGGTTAACGCTGATACCAGAGCGACGACAGTTGTCCCAAATATCGCTAAATTAATGTTGGTCAGTTGTGTTCTTTTGTGTCTTAAGGAAATTAACGTTATTTTCCACCATCGACTGTAGATTTTTCTCTTCCTGTGACAAGGCCAATGAAAAGTTCCAGAGGCCCATTTCGACGTCGACCATTTCATAGAATAATATATTTAACTCATTAGCAGAGCACATTTTAGTGAACTGAGTTCCAGAGGCCCGTCATTTCATAGAATAATAGATTTAACTCATTAGCATTGAGCACATCATAGTGAACTGAGTTCCAGGGTCCGTGTAACAGCGAGTCAAAGTCCGCGGGAAAATTTACAGACAAATGTATGGAAAACTTAAAATACGATTGCACGCTTCCCAGCACAGCTACATCCCTCAAATGTTGATCAGTTAATCAGACAGTGAATACTTAAAGTACTACTGAAGCGAAATTTCATCATTAAAGTTAAGATCTCACTTGAAATTCCTTTCGAAATGAGGAAGACTAGCATTTTCTGTTTGTCAATATCTCATCTCGTTCCAGAGATATTAAGGTTTTTGGAATATGCAAATTAGATGGTCTGTGACGTCATAAGGTTGACACAGCCATGAAGACAAATCACAAAATGAAGAATATCTCTGCAAATAGTGGGTAAAAACAATTGACACTTTTCACACATATGGCACGAAGGAAAATACAGGTCATTATGAAAGGAGCCTGGGGCCAAGACTGTTTCCCATGGCAACATCATGATTTCCACAGTGATGTGTATTTTCCTTAGTACTACACATGTGCAAAGTTTCAATTGTTTTTACCCACGATTTGCAGAGATATTCTTCATTTTGTGATTGTCTTAATGGCTGTGTCAACCTTATGACGTCACAGATCATCTAATTTGCATATTCCAAAAACCTTAATATCTCTGGAATGAGATGAGATATTGACAAACACAAAATGCTATTCTTCCTCATTTCGAAAGGACTTTCAAGTGAGATCTTAATTTTAATGAGCACTGAAATTACGATAGTGCCATGATGAATTTCAAATTTTATTTATCAAGATAAGCCAACCTACTCATTGTTGTATTCTTTTATGTTTTTCATGTATTGTAATCATTCCATCTTGTGTGAAATAAATGTTGTTGTTACAAATCGCGTCCTTATCGGTTTGCCGTCTTAAAAACACCTGATAGTGCTCCTGTGCCTTATTATTTTCCCCGTCCATATTCTTAGGATATAGACACATTCAAACACGACTGGTAGAACCATCAGCCAAGTCACTGAACTCAGGAGACGCCTTTGTTCTCGTTACTCCTAAGAGTGTATATGTATGGCTAGGACGGTCCGCGAGCATCATGAAGAAAGCCAAGGTAAATTATTACGTGGTAAATCTTTACATGGTAAAGTTGAAGGTAAAGGTTAGCCTGCTTGCCGGCCCTCCTGTAATTTTTTTCGGTCGTTTCTTTTCGGATTGGGTCACCTGTGGCACGCGGTCAAAATGGGGCGAGGACAAAAAAATTGTCCTCGCCCCATTTTGACCGCGTGCCACAGGTGACCGGCTAGGTAAAGGTTAACAGTAACTGTATTTAATAAAACATCGGTAACTCGTGACAGTCTAGTGAGACTGATAAACTTGAGCCGGCCAACATGAGAAGACGTGAAGATCTAACCATTTGCAGTTCGAAAAAGTTTCATTTAATTTATTTGCCACAAATATAAATAGTAAATTTACAAATAATAAAATAAGTGGCAGGGTAGCCCAAGAGAAACCATAAAGGCTTGTGAGGTTTTGGGCCACCTCGTTATAATTGATATTCGTTAATGAAATTGATCGAGGCGGCAAACGCTACACGCTAACTAAACAAATACATTACAATGCAACACGTGAAGATTAATACAATTAATTAATTGCGGGAGAGAAGATAGTTCTTAAGTTTGAATCGGAAAGAAGAAAAAGACATTGCGTTACGTATATTTGAACTGAAACTATTGTAAAATTTAGGACCTTGGAAACTAACAGAGAGCTGTCTTATATTTGTTCTACCCAAAGGAACATGAAATAAATGAGAACTTCGGGTATTGTAACCGTGAATTTGATCGTTCCTCAACAATAAGTTGTCAAAAGCTGGAGGAAGTAAATTGTTTTGATACTAATACATAAATTTTCCCAAATTGAGTAAATAAATATCTTCAAATTTCAAAATCCTTCGTTGTTTGAATATTGGGTGAGTATGGGCGTCAAATGCTTCCTTATCTATAATTCTAATTATACGTTTGGCAAAATAATACGGTGTAAGTTAGATGGATACGTTGAGCTGGTTTCACAAAGGCAGCACCTTCTACTCAGTTATGTTAAGACCCTGAAGTGTTGATCAGGGTTTTGAACCCGTGACCTCTCGCTCGTCATACCGGAGCTTAACCACAGAGATAACTGGGTGGCAACCGGGCGCTACGGTTTCCTATCGGGCTGCAGCTGTTGTTATGGTTGCTATTGTTTTAACTCGTTCTGTCTCTGCCAGGCTGCTGAGGTATCGACGATCATCGTGAAGCAGAAGGACTTAGGCTGTAATGCCAAGAAGTCACACTTTATCGACCAGGACGAAGAGAGTTCAGTAACAGGAGCAGTGTCCTTCTGGAAACATCTTGGTGGTAAAACTGAGGTTGCAGGTAAAGCGAGTTATGATCCCGGGGGGTACTCCCATAAATACGCTGTTTGGATATATGCTGTTTTAGTCTGAAAGAGGGTCCAATCTTTCGCATTTTTAGTCTGGAACAGGGTAATTTCTTGACAGGGAAGTAGGAGTCCGCACATTTTCATATATTTCTCTTGTTATGAAATAGAGTATACAGGTCTGAAAAAAGGTATGGAAAATCTTATAATTTGGTCTGAAAAGGGGTCAGAGTTTTGAGATCCGGGCGGCACACTTCCACCCGAAATTCCTATTATGACAACCTTATTCCCAGGCGTCTTTGCACACCTAATCCAAGATGGCGTCGAAGTGCGCAAAGACCACTGGGAACGAGGTTGAAGGGTGTGATTGACACACTTGACTTGCGTGCGCAAGTATGATGCAGCGGTGTCATTGAGCGTGCGCAGTAAGAAATGAGAGGGTGTGGGATCGAGAATGCGGAAACTGTTATCTATTGAAATATTACTATGGACTCTTCAAGCTTTTTTGATTTTTCTTGACTGATCTGTTGTATTGTTTCAGTAGGGGAGTCAGGATGACGTACTAGTAAAGGGATCGCCTCCCATGCACCTCTGCGGCTCGGGTTCGATCCTGGCTAAGGTCGCATGTGGGCTGAGCTGGTTGGTTCTCCTTTTGGCCCCAAGGATTTTTCGTCATCTTGCTGGTTTTTTCTCCCTTCTCTAAAACCAATAATCTTAGCTTTAATTCAAGCTAGTCAGTTAGAGGTGTGCTCCGAGATCACACATGAACTGTAGAGCGTTGCCTGAGGCGCCTTCGTATGCTCAATTCAGGTCAACCGCGTGAGTTGCGCCATTTCTTATTCGAAGTGGCGATAAGTGAAGACTCGTTTCTTTTCTTCATTTCATGTTTTCTATTTTCTTCTTTGCTTTTTTTCTTTCCTTCTTTAATGTTGGAAAGAAGGTATTGAAAGGAAAGTCTCTTCCATGAGAAGTGACAAGCTAATTTTGCAAAGACGCGTTTTTTAATGACATGTTCACAACACTTCTTGTATTTTTCTCGCAGATGCCAAAAACTTCCCAGCAGACGAGAAGTACGAGAAAGGCATGCAGGCAACGAACATCGTATATCGTGTAGATTACACGAGTGATCCTCCCATACTGAAACGTAGAGATGACTTGTCAGGAAGAGTCCTTAGCGAGAAGTTCATGGATCCAAATCATGTACGTAAGGCACCATGCTAGTGGCTCGTCGTGGAGTTTTTTTGCGGAAGGTTTGGTTTTGGGTTACCTGTGGTGCGCGGTCAAGGTGCTGGGGACGGGAAACGATTACTATCAGATGATCCAAATCACATTTGCCGGAAAAATTACTGTCTATTTATTTTTCAATTATACTTTTGGGATCATATTTGGCACCATTAGCAAGGGTTGGCGGATTTGATTTCGTAATCGGTCACGTTGGACTGGTCTGCAAAACGTGCGTCATTTTGGTTTAAATTTCACACTATATTTGGACACCTACTATCGGACAGCTTACTTTGATCGCTTCAAGTCGTATAACGAAGAGGACTGTTGCCAATGTTTTCCTTCCTTTGTGATCTTTAGTAATTGTGGCTAATTGTGGTTTGCATAACCGAATTCCTTTCGAATTTTTATATTCTCCCTGAAAGTCGACTTAAGAGATCCGTCCGCTGACTGGACATGCGTAGCATGTGGTTTCTCTTTTTTCTTTACACAAGAACCGAAAGTTCTAAATTAGATCTAGATCTGAGCAGTAGATGATAAACCACAACGTGGATGTACCATTATGGAAAATAATCATTCATTTATTAAATTGCATAGCACACATCGCAAAACCAGTTCGCGGTTTACAATTCCGATATTTTGAAAGGGGTGCAAACATGGCGCGAAATACAGTGTTTGTATGGGAATCCGATACCAAATAATTTCCGTAAAATCGAATTTCTGAAATATTTACCACCTGCAAACTTAAGATACCAGGAAATCGATTAACCGATCATAACTTGAGGGATGTAGCTGTGCTGGGAAGCGTGCAATCATGCTTTCAGTTTTCCATATATTTGTCTGTAACAGCGAGTCAACGTCCGCGAGAAAATTTACAGACAAATGTATGGAAAACTGAAAACACGATTGCACGCTTCTTAGCACAGCTACATCCCTCAAATTTTGATCAGTTAATCTTTTACCAGGTATCTTAAGTTTGCAGACTGTGAATATTTTAGATATTCGATTTTACCGAAATGATTTGGCATCGGATTCCCACACAAACACTGATTTCGCGCCATGTTTGCACCCTTTCAAAATGTCGGAATTAACCGCGAATGGTCCATTGTAAGTTTAACAAACTATCATACATGAACATTTTCACCACATTCCTGAGATAATAAAAGTACGCAATCAAATGGCGACCAATGTAGAGGGGAGTCAGGGTGGCGCAGTAATCAGTGCTTCTATCACCGCTGTTGTCAGGATTTGATTTCCGAATGCGTCGCCATACGGGAGTTGAGTTTGTTTCTATCTCGCCCTTGCTCTGAGGGTTTTTCTCCGGTTTTCCTCCCTCTTCAAATATCAACCTAAATTCCAAATCGACCGAGGAATTCGTGTCCCCGATTCGTAGACCATTGTAGGGTCAGCTGCATTAGGCCTGATTCAAAAGTCGAACTTTTCATGCACCGAACCTAAGTAGATCAAAAGAAGCCCCCTAATTATCTTTTGGTTCAATTGCGTTCGGCGCATGAAAAGTTCGTCGTTTGAATCGGGTCTGAGACATGTTAATAAAGTTGTTTTGTGTTATCGACCAATTTCTCCTCCTTAACCTCGTTCTAGGCGTACGTGTTGGATTTCGGTGCTGAGGTCTACTTGTGGTTAGGACGTAACTGCACTCGTTCAGCTCGACTGAAGGGCATGAAGCTTACCCAGGAGGTATTCGATGACAAGTTCAAATTCAAGGTAAGTGTTTTTCGATGTTCCATCAGAGCAGTTTAAACCATGTTATTTTTATAGATATGTTTTAAAGAAACTTGAAGGTTCAAGTAAAAACAATCATGAATTACTTCAGTTCGTACTTCATTTCATGAATTACTTTAGCTCGTCACGTTTGTACTTGCTCCCGCGTGATTGGCTCTGCATGAATTACTTTCAATTGGTATTTGGTTTTACTTTGCCTCGTGATTGGTTCAAGTAAAACCAATCACGTTTACTTCAGCTCGTGATTGGCTCATTGCGTTTTTACTTGCTCGTGATTGGGTCATTGCGCTTTTACTTGCTACCTTGATTGGCTCTGTAATTACTTTTGTTTTGGTTTTATAACATTCAATCGAAAACCGCTATATTATTTCGCAGAGCAACATCAACCCATTCGACCCCAAGACCGTTGCGAAGGAGGCAGTAACACGCGAGGTGCCAAGACCATCCTGGGCACTGCTTGGTAGAATGACTGCGCGATCAGAGACCGTCCTGTTTAGAGAAAAGTTCACCGACTGGCCTGACCACAATGTTGACTACACTAAGGATTTCGTCAAGAAACCTCTCAGTGGTAGCTTTACTCATTTGGCGGTGAAAAAGGTAAGCACATGTACTGATGTTATTGACAGTGGACTATCTAATCTAATACTCTTGCATCTCCTGCTAACGACTAATATAAAAGTGCCTATAACCCTTTTTGCAAATTTTAGAGCTATGAATCTCCGAAAAGTTTTGAGTACTTCTGTGAAGAAAGTTTTGGTTTACAGTGAATACCAACCTCGTCCCCAGGGTCTTCTCGGTCAGATCCAAGTTGGCGGCTACTCAGAGAGAAGACCCTGGTAAACGCTGAACTGTCACGTATTCTGATTGGCTCTTCGATTATGACGCAAGGGTTGTTCTAACAATGCTTTTTATTGGCCAAACGGACTGAGTCCAGAGAGATGAACTTGTATATAGTTTAGATTGCTCAAATTTTATCAATAAAACAATTTTAAATAACCTTAAAACACGTTGTGTAGATAGAGCAATAGATGAAGTGCATTACTGGGTAGTTTTCTGGTAAGGTTCATCAGTGGGAAAGCCAGGAGAAGCCGTTAAACCTGAACATGTGCGATCGATCGCTTCGCTTCAACGCTAACGGAAAATGAACGGCTTTTTAGGATTCTCTTAGATTGCCAAATCACGTGACAAAATACTCCCAAAATCTGCGAGTATTTGATCACGTGATCCAGCCTTTACCAGGGTCTTCTCTCTGAGTAGCCGCCATCTTGGATCTGACCGAGAAGACCCTGGGGACGAGGTTGAGTGAATACTTTGTTCTTCACTTGTTTGAAATCGTGTAAATTTGACCGTTCCTGACCCATCACCGCGTAAGTAAAAGTCTGGGTCGATTCCCGAGAAGACGTCATATAATTAATTCGACTTTGCAATGATTTGAAGAAGTACTTAAAATGTTGACTAAAATGACTTTTTCTTTACTGACAACTCGCAAACTGTGTATATTCCCTATAAATCGATGTTGTTGTGATAGAAAGGCGCCATGGAGAATACTACTGAATGCATTAATGAGATGACGTCTACTCAGGAATCTACCCAGACTTTTACTTATACGGTCATGGATCAGAAAAGGTGAAATTTACACGATTTCAAACAAGCGTAGAACATGAAGTATTTTCTGTAAGCGAAAACTTTCTTCACAGAAGTACTCAAAACATTTGGAAGGTTCGTAGCTATAAGAATTGCAAGAAGTGTTATAGGCACTTTAACGACAATTAATAATAAGGTTTGTCGCCAGAGGGTTATAAACTGCCACCACCCCTCCCCCATCAAACTGCCGCCTCCCCCCCCCCCCCCCCCCCCTCCCCCTCAACTCCTTTCAATCTCATATCAAGCCCGGATTAAATTTAGCCGCTGGATGTCCCTCACTGTGTTACAATAAACAAGGTTTGCATAGTCTTCAGAAGCACTTGACTCGGTGTAGAGAGAGTCCTTGAAAATTACTTAAATTGAAAACAACTCTTAAAGTCATTGTATTTCTTCATATGGCCTTAAGTAAGTCCTTGAATTTGCCCATAATAATAGAACATTTAAAGCGTCTCTGTAAAATACACATCATTAATTATAATCCTTCTAATGTCGGCCTGCCTGCCGTCTTGGAACTGACCGAGAAGACCCTGGGAACGAGGTCGGTGTAACGCAATGAATGGGCCTTTTGCAGGAATGCGATCACGTGGTTGTACCGAGATGGCAAAAATATCTTAATTCGTTGATTTATGGCGGTTTTGTACGAGATCGGTAGTGTTATTAGCAAAACCTGTTTGTAAATGCTATTTTCCACTTTCATTCGACTGCCAGTCTTTCTAAAACAGCGTTTTAAAGTTTGTTTGCCATCTAGTAAAGCCTTTCCCATGGGATCACGAGCACAATTCATTCATTATTGAAGTGATATATCAACACGTGACTGTTTCCTGCAGTGGCCTATTCCTGCCTTGAAAAGTCATTGAAAAGTTCTTGAAAAAAATGTCTGATTATTCTGTACCGGAACCCTGATATAAACGTGGTTTATACTTTGCCTGATCCTGGCGACAACCCAGATAATGTATCACATTATTGATAATTTTAATTATGCAGGTGCTTTTCGCATGCTTTGACCTTCTTTGTCATACGTATTTATTTTTCCTTATTCTATTATATCACCTTGCAATAGTCACAAATACTTCACAAGTATTCACCAGTAGTTAAGCACTTTAACACCACCACATTTCTCGCGATGCTGGTTTGTAAAGCACGGTTTAATTCATATTTCAAAAACCATGAATAATTAATGAGCATTTTGTCCAATCAGATGAAGCAAATCAGTCACGTGCATGCTCCTTCATACCTGATAAAATCTCATCATTCTAAAAGGCCCGCGGAGGGATTTGAATTCTGTCCCAGGGGGAAACGGGGTTAATGATTGAGACAATGGATAAAAACCTTGCAACTCTTGGAATTTCTATTGATGCTTCAGCTTTCTCATTGAATTGCTAATTAGGATGAACGTTTTATATATAGAATACTAATGAACATGAAATTTTATATAAAGTTTCATCCCTTAATAAGAATTCACTGATAAAGACCCAAAGATAGCAAAAAGGACACGGAACATAAGGTACCTAGATAATCAGTTTTGCACTAAATTTACTAATATTAGCAGACTACCGAGATACACAGATAATATTTTTAAAATGAAGTTATCCAACTACCATTACTTGTTTACCGAGCCACTATGGGCTCCTGGTAGTTCCAATTATTAAACCAAACTCGAAGCCGTAAAATAATAAAAACGTGCATTAAACTTACATATTTTGTGCCGGAGTAAAACATTTAGAGTCTGCCGTCAAGTCAGTCACATCGCTTTCCAAGTCTTGAACTTTATCGAGGTAAACCACGACACCAAATCCTTCAAGTGCAGGTTCTTCTTGCATTGCGAAACGCCGCTTCAAACAACATAGTACATGTATGGTAATGTTCGTAATTGTAGGCGGTGATTACTCGAATATTTTGCATGGCGTTGTGAATACAAAGGTTCAATGGTTCGTTAAGTAACCATTCCCTTGAGATGTGCGTCTTTCTTTCGTTGCATTCTTAAAGCGTTTTTGAAGCCGTTTAAAACACTCACAGCACGTGTTTTATCAAGTCTAAAAATTCTCGGGCTTCGCCCTCGAATTTTTAAACTTGATAAAACACTGCTGTTCATGTTTTAAACAGTACTTAAAACTTAATATTTACAACATAGTGGGTACCCCAGCCAATGCTCGGAGCTCGAATTTCAGTGTTCACATACTTCACAGCAACCATTTAACTATTCTTCTCTTGGTGTTTACTTTGTAAAAGCTTAGCATGAGCTTCAATAACAATTAATAACTTACCATGCAAAACACTCCCTTTCAAATCGCGAAAATCAGTCGAGAAACAGGTCTCCGAGCGCGGTCAGAAGATTGATAAACAGCGAAAGGCCACGTGGCCAGAGGAAAGGTACCCTGCGCACAGCCGCTGCTCACCCTCATAAATCAACGCGTTCTCCCCATTGAATTAACAACTATCCTTAAATGTCAAACACGCTTGGAATAATGATAATCGTTAATTCTACGACAAATCCTAACCCGAACCACAAACCAATCCCTAACCATCGGGCGAGTTCACGGGTAAACAAGAAGAGAAGGTAAAGAGAGGGAAAATATTTTTTGACCGCTCCTACTCGGACTCGAACTCGAACTCGTAACCCTTTGCGTTGTGCTGCAGTGTAGTGCAGACGTCTTCACCACTACACTAATCCGGTTTACCGCCTTGGAATGTGACAAATGTTTATCTTACTGGTTTTAAGAATGTCATTAGAATTAACGATTATCATTATTTCAAGCGTATTTGCCATTTAAGGATAGTTGTTAATTCAACGGGGAGGATGTGTTGCGTAAATCGGGAAAGAGCGCTCCCATTTTTTTAGTGTGAGCAGTGGCTGTACACAGGCTAGAGGAATGGGGTTGGGGAGATATGTACAGGACCCGAACAGATCCCAGTACCCGAACAGATCCCAGGACCCCAACAGATCCCCAATTGTACCCGAACAGATCCCAGGACCCGAACAGATCCCCAATACGCGACTTTCATAATGGCCGCCTCCTAATTTGCATATGTGATTTCCCGTTTCGGTAGTTTATCCACATGCACAGAAAATATGAACATTGGCATGTGAAAGAGCATGTCGACATTAGTGAACTTGTGAAAGTTGAGTGCTGTGGCTTATAAAGCAATGAAGTTACAGCCAGTTGAAATTAGAGAGATTTGTATGAGAAAAACAACGGAGGCCTTTCTAGCCTCGCTTTCATGTTTTCCTGCATTACAAATGCTCATAGCTCAGCAGCAATTCTTCACATTGCTCTAAAACTCAAGACAATTACTAGTTTTAATGTGATCTTTCATGTGGTAGCATTGGTGTCCCTCAATAGATTTATCTTCCAAATTATGCAAATTAGGAGGCGGCTGGAGGCGGCCATTATGAAAGTCGTGTATTGTACCCGAACAGATACCCAATTGTACCCGAACAGATCCTGAAGGATTTATAGTAATGGACTCGTGGAAAGTGGATGGAACGTGGTAAACTTAGCTAAACTTCGTCAACATTCTCCCTCTAGAGCAAACATTAATGACATATGTGACTCCAAGCTGATGACGTCATTAGTCACGTGACTTTAGTTACGTATGCGGAACCGGAACGGGATCTGCGCGCATTTAGAGACTTGGAGTACACATTTTGTTTATATAACTAATATTCAACTAGCAACAAAAACTCTTTTTAACATTTTTAACTGGTATTCGCAACACAACATCATATAATTCACACCTGCCTCTCGTTTTATTTTCACGAGTTGCTTTTTTAGGCATGAATAATGTTAAAATCCGTGTTTCACAGTCACATTGCACGATGCCACTTGTAGCGGTGACATTTGACCTGTAAATCGGCAAGCCTAGTACTAGAGTAATTTCCGACCTATTTACCGGGTATTTACGTGTTTCCCTTTCTTCAATTGCTTGTCTTCTAATTCTTCGCCACCACCAGCGCCTAGCATTTTTATGCAGATTGCCTCTACTGAAAAAAACGTCTCTATACACATGTATACAAAATATTAGAAAGAAAGACGTACAGGGAATGGGTGGATGAATGGACGAATGAACAAACGAATGCTAGCTCTCTATCTGTTTTTAAGACTAAGCTTGGATAGTATTTACAGGATTAATGTTATTTTAGTTTTTATTTTGCATTTTATTGTAAGTCGGATATATTTTATATATTTTTATATTTAATAATTTAATGTTGGCGTCATAACTGTATCCTGTATATAGTTGCTGCTGACTAAATAAATGTAGATGAAAAGAAAACAGGTTTGAGTCACAATGTATGTCATGTTCAACAATTCACCTTGTTGGGATTTAGTTGTTGTTTAACTTAGCTCTGATTGCCGTAATTTAATGAGGCAAAATGAGTCACATTCGTACGCTAGCTGCGCGAATACTGGTTAAAATTGTTAAAAAGAATTATGGTTGCTAGTTGAATATTAGTTATATAAGTTGTAGTAGTTATATATTTGATTCAATAAAAACAGGATTTTTTTTTTTTAAGCAAAATGTGTACTCCAAGTCTCTAAATGCGCGCAGATCCCGTTCCGGTTCCGCATACGTAACTAAAGTTACGTGACTAATGACGTCATCAGCTTGGAGTCACATGTGTCATTAATGTTTGCTCTAGAGGGGAATGTTGACCAAGTTTAGCGAAGTTTACCACGTTCCATCCACTTTCCACGAGTCCATTCCTATAAATCCTTCAGGATCTGTTCGGGTACAATTGGGGATCTGTTCGGGTACAATTGGGGATCTGTTGGGGTCCTGGAATCGCGTCTCTTCCCAGGCCCCTTTTGTTTGGCCGCGTACTCCTACCAGCCCTCTTTCCTCTGGGCCGCGTGTCCTCTCGCTGTTTACCATTCTCCTGACCGCGGTCGTAGCTCTGATTCTCGACTGATTTGAGGGATATGAAACGAGTGTCTTGTTAAATATCCGCTACCCAACTCTTCCCCTCAGAACAAAGTTAAAACTAACATGCAGGCATTATTAACATTTCATTAACCCCTCCTAAAGCTCGGAGCAATAACGTGAGATAAGCATTTTTTCTGCGCGCAGCTGAGCCGTTCATGTAGGTGCATGTGACAAGTTAGTGTTGGTTTTCAGGAGAGTCCAGATGAGGACCCTCAGGGTGCACTCGCTGACATCACGGTACGTCCATACGTATGTACACCTTACGCACGTCACTCACTTGTACTTAAAGGGGCCAACCCACTCAGAGTATGCTTTCCAGGTATACTGGAGAAATGTGAGACGATTTTGATTGAGGATGACAAAGATTCGGGTGGATAAAAATACTGCTTTTAAGAGAAATTTAGAGCAACTTGAAATCGGTTCACTGTAACGAATTCAAGTTTTTAGAATGAACTTTTCTAATCCACTCTAATCTTTGCCATCATCTATCGAAAACGTTTGAAAAACATCCGGGCATTCACGTGGTATTTTCTTCGATCTCAGGGTGTTATTTTTGTTCTCTTGATACGTTATGTTCTCTTGATACACACGCACAATCGTTAATATGCCACGCACTACGCAAATCTGCACCTGAAAGGTAGCAAGTAGTCACGCAGTCTTGAGTCACGCAACGAACAGTGTGGAGGAGAAATCAGTTGTCACGCAATAATCAGTCACGCAGCTAAATGTCATGTAGCAGAATTTCACGTGATAACGGAAGCAGGTTTCCACACTCATGTCTACTGAGTAGTCATCGATTTCTTCGTCTCTATATGTGCCATCTTTGCAATAGTACATTTTGTCTGACTGTTGTACTGTTCTTTTGCTTACTGTTCAGCCTATGATAGTATGTTTCTATGTTTGCATATGTTTGTATCTCCTATTCTTTGTTCAACGTGTTATCCAAACAAGGCAAGGTATGGAGTTTTCATCTTTCAGTTTTCGTACAGTCTGATGTGACTGGCAGTCTTCAGAAAAGTCCTTGAATCCAAACATGCCATTGGAAAGTATCTAATGACCTCTAGTAGCCGTCCCCGCGCACGTCTTGCAGTAACTACTTGAAAGCTAAAATGTGTCCTTGAAAGGCCCTTGAGAATCCTTGAATTTGTGTGTGTTTTCAGACAACTGTTTTGCTCTTGTCGCGAGTTTTCGTTTCCATTTTATATGATAACTATCGGGTCAAAGCCGTCACTTTGAACAAGATCCCATACAGCGCCACACCCTGAATAACTCATCGATTGCTTGCACCGTTTCACACTTATCGTAATTATCTAGGAACGGCCGGCCAGCATATTTGATCTCAAGTCTTACGACGTGACTATGATGTTAGAGGCGCCTCCAGAACCAAGTTTGATTCTAGAGGGTGAGTGCATCTTTGAAGTTGAAGGCGTTATCTTAAGACTTATATGTTCCAGTGCCAGTTACCATGCATTGATCCACAACGAAGCTCTGGTTTCTGGTCTTTTTGGCGACCGCAAGTGTGAAATCATTAAAAGCTGTGAAAGTGTTGTCTGACCATTGCCAACCATATTTGGGCATGCATCATACCTTATACAGTTTTAGTCTTTGCATTTAATTTTAAACAACTATTTTAAATGAAAGAGGAGAAAAATCTGCCATTTTGCTGTCTTGGAGGCTACAAAGCGTTGTGTAAGTTGTGAACTTGTTTTTGAATTCACGTTGTCTTTATAGGGGGTTAACTTACTTATTCTAGCAAAGTGTTAAATGGTTGGAATCATATCTTCCAATTATGCATCATTCTTTTCAGGGAGGGGAATCTACAAGTTTTTTTATGGATAGGACACAATACTTTTTGAATCCCGAGAAAATGATTTGGTCAAGTGAGAAGAGGATTCGGGCAAGTACAATTTGGAATTTCCCTCCGAGAAAGTGGGTCTTTAACCCTGCCTTTCGGGGGGAGGAGGGACGGACATATCTAGGAGAATTTGACATTTTACCTCATTTTCATGGGACGATTGGTGTCAAATTCCTTTGCTCTCCCAGGGAAGAGATACAGAGGTGCTACTGCAAATGTCACACTGCCTCCCCCAGGGAGGGGGAGTATTGACAAGTACATAATCACAAATCAAAGAAATACCCCACTTTCTATATACGCTTTACTTGTCACGCACAAAGGTTTCACTATGAGGCTCAGAGGTAAATTAAATTTATCCTTTTCTCCGAGAAAACAATACGTTTAATTTACCCGGAGCTTTGTACTGAAACGTTTGTGCGTGACAAGTGAAGTACATCTCGAAAGTGGGCTATTGGCGTTAGCCTCAACTTGTTGGCTATTACTGTGCGACTACTGTAACTAGGACAACGAAAACGAAGCATTCCAACTTACGCTTATTTGAGCCAATCAGTGTCGAGTACAAGACAATAGCATTTCAACTTGCTCGAGCTTCGATCCAGTAAAAGGCAAATTTGGTGAACTAGTTATGCAGTCGAAGTCTTTTGAATCGCGTGGATATGCTAGCATTTGAATCGCGTGGATATGCTAGCATTTGAATCGCGTGGATAGGCTAGCATTTGAATCGCGTGGATAGGCTAGCATTTGAATCGCGTGGATATGCTAGCATTTGAATCGCGTGGATAGGCTAGCATTTGAATCGCGTGGATATGCTAGCATTTGAATCGCGTGGATATGCTAGCATTTGAATCGCGTGGATATGCTAGCATTTGAATCGCGTGGATATGCTAGCATTTGAATCGCGTGGATATGCTAGCATTTGAATCGCGTGGATATGCTAGCATTTGAATCGCGTGGATATGCTAGCATTTGAATCGCGTGGATATGCTAGCATTTGAATCGCGTGGATATGCTAGCATTTGAATCGCGTGGATATGCTAGCATTTGAATCGCGTGGATATGCTAGCATTTGAATCGCGTGGATATGCTAGCATTTGAATCGCGTGGATATGCTAGCATTTGAATCGCGTGGATATGCTAGCATTTGAATCGCGTGGATAGGCTAGCATTTGAATCGCGTGGATATGCTAGCATTTGAATCGCGTGGATATTTGAATCGCGTGGATAGGCTAGCATTTGAATCGCGTGGATATGCTAGCATTTGAATCGCGTGGATATGCTAGCATTTGAATCGCGTGGATATGCTAGCATTTGAATCGCGTGGATATGCTAGCATTTGAATCGCGTGGATATGCTAGCATTTGAATCGCGTGGATATGCTAGCATTTGAATCGCGTGGATATGCTAGCATTTGAATCGCGTGGATAGGCTAGCATTTGAATCGCGTGGATAGGCTAGCATTTGAATCGCGTGGATATGCTAGCATTTGAATCGCGTGGATATGCTAGCATTTGAATCGCGTGGATATGCTAGCATTTGAATCGCGTGGATATGCTAGCATTTGAATCGCGTGGATATGCTAGCATTTGAATCGCGTGGATAGGCTAGCATTTGAATCGCGTGGATATGCTAGCATTTGAATCGCGTGGATATTTGAATCGCGTGGATAGGCTAGCATTTGAATCGCGTGGATATGCTAGCATTTGAATCGCGTGGATATGCTAGCATTTGAATCGCGTGGATATGCTAGCATTTGAATCGCGTGGATATGCTAGCATTTGAATCGCGTGGATATGCTAGCATTTGAATCGCGTGGATATGCTAGCATTTGAATCGCGTGGATATGCTAGCATTTGAATCGCGTGGATATGCTAGCATTTGAATCGCGTGGATATGCTAGCATTTGAATCGCGTGGATATGCTAGCATTTGAATCGCGTGGATATGCTAGCATTTGAATCGCGTGGATATGCTAGCATTTGAATCGCGTGGATATGCTAGCATTTGAATCGCGTGGATATGCTAGCATTTGAATCGCGTGGATATGCTAGCATTTGAATCGCGTGGATAGGCTAGCATTTGAATCGCGTGGATATGCTAGCATTTGAATCGCGTGGATATTTGAATCGCGTGGATAGGCTAGCATTTGAATCGCGTGGATATGCTAGCATTTGAATCGCGTGGATATGCTAGCATTTGAATCGCGTGGATATGCTAGCATTTGAATCGCGTGGATATGCTAGCATTTGAATCGCGTGGATATGCTAGCATTTGAATCGCGTGGATAGGCTAGCATTTGAATCGCGTGGATATGCTAGCATTTGAATCGCGTGGATATGCTAGCATTTGAATCGCGTGGATATGCTAGCATTTGAATCGCGTGGATATGCTAGCATTTGAATCGCGTGGATAGGCTAGCATTTGAATCGCGTGGATATGCTAGCATTTGAATCGCGTGGATATGCTAGCATTTGAATCGCGTGGATATGCTAGCATTTGAATCGCGTGGATATTTGAATCGCGTGGATAGGCTAGCATTTGAATCGCGTGGATATGCTAGCATTTGAATCGCGTGGATATTTGAATCGCGTGGATAGGCTAGCATTTGAATCGCGTGGATATGCTAGCATTTGAATCGCGTGGATATGCTAGCATTTGAATCGCGTGGATATGCTAGCATTTGAATCGCGTGGATATGCTAGCATTTGAATCGCGTGGATATGCTAGCATTTGAATCGCGTGGATAGGCTAGCATTTGAATCGCGTGGATATGCTAGCATTTGAATCGCGTGGATATTTGAATCGCGTGGATAGGCTAGCATTTGAATCGCGTGGATATGCTAGCATTTGAATCGCGTGGATATGCTAGCATTTGAATCGCGTGGATATGCTAGCATTTGAATCGCGTGGATATGCTAGCATTTGAATCGCGTGGATATGCTAGCATTTGCAGGGTTGTTAGACAAGAGGCTGCATAGTGTTTCACAGCTGGTTAAAAGATCGATAGGGTAGGTTAAAATATCATAAATGGCCGACAATTTGGAGAAAACAGGCGACTATTTTTAACCTGACAGCCGGCGTAATTCGCCGGTTACCGGCTTTTTTCGATAACCCTGCATTTGTATACTGGAATGCTCTAGTTTCCTTTTGCATTATCTTTAGTTCTCGTTGTTTAAGTGACCCCGGTTACATAGTCGCACTGTAAGCTTGAGATAGATGAAGACCCCAACCATTAATAGTGCGTTATGATGATGTTTGTTGTCAGGGTTTAACGTTGGTCGTGGTACGGGTAGTGTTGATGACGAGGGATGGAGATTTCAAGTTTGCACGATAGATGTCAAGACGTGGCACGTGAAAGAATACTCGTACAACCCACTCCCCGACGAAGACATTGGACACTTCCATACAGCTGAAGGTAAATTACTTCCTTTTAGTAAGCACCAGTATAATTCTGCCAAGAACACACCGAAATATGTACATGCAAGATAACACCGAAATATACACTTGCAAGAACACACCGAAGTATGCACACGAATGCACCGAACAATGCACAAGAGCGCACCGAAATATGAAACCGTATTTTGGGTAGTTCAAGTCAAATGGCTTCCCATAATGGTAAATCCTATTTCTCGAGCAAGCACGCAAGGTTTTGGTTATCTGGAAATTAAATTTCGTTTGTTGGCAAAATGTGTGTGATAAACAACTTATTAGTCGGCTTAGCATGTTTACTCGTCATGTTTACTCGTAAAAATACACAACCGTATCATTTCGATGCTTCACATTCCTTGCACATTACTTTAACTCATTAGCATCAAAATTAGAAATATAATAATTTAGGTAGCATTGAAATAAAAATTTACTCAAATGAATTGACTATTCACGAAATGAAGGACAGAGGCAGAACTTGCGAGGGGACTTGGAATATAAATTTTCCAATAGATCGTTTTCACTCAAATCGCCAAAACCATTTGCCTCAATACAGCGGATTTCAATTGAGTGTCGGAATTGTTTTGGTTTTGCGTTTACTAAGCTCCTATTGGCTGAGAAAGTAAGCCAACCAATCAGAATCCAAAGTAAAACCAAACGCAAATTGGTTTTGGTTTGGTTTGTCATTGGCTCACAGGGAAGCCATTCATGAGTTACTTGTGATTACTCGCTCCTATGATTGGCTGGCTGTGGGTAATTTGCGTTTGGTTTTACTACACTCAACTGAAAACCGCTCTAATATACGACAATTAAAATATAAGAACGTGCACACCAGGTATACAGTCCCTCTCCCGCCTACTTGCCCCACAGGAAGTTTCCGGATTATTCCTACATGATTTCGGTTGTCTGCGGAGGAGGCTATATTGGTGTACTTGAGTAGCAGACCAATATGGAAGCCATGAAATTACGGTACAAGAAATACAATGTTGGCAAGGAAATTTCGTGTCATGATTGAGTGCCTTATCAATCATTTCCAGCATAACCGATAACCGAAAACTGTACTTTTCTGGTTATTTCATGGTTTTCTGTGGAATACGGGCGACTATTTAACGAGAAATTCGTATTATTACTCGGGCTGCCTGTGGCAGCACCGAGTCTTAAAATGCAAGTCGTTCTTTTTTAAAATTTTATTCCGTGTAGCAAGCTTTCTGCGCATGCGTTAAAGGTCAATTCACACCAATCAGATTGCACTGTGCTGGTCACGCAACAATTGCCAGGTTAATTTATTTACATAATTTAATACAGTAAAGCATGATGGCGGAGGACCCGCGAGCAACTTTCTCTCTAACTTGGAGTCTCATCTCTCAAATGTAAGCCAGTTTAATGTTTTATTTAACTTCACTCGTGCGAAAGCCTTCCAACAGGCTCAGGATATTTCAACTGGCGCTATTGTCGGAGCCGAAGGACCGCGTTTTTTACCCAGATGGCCAGTGATTTTATATACGACACGTACGACGACCTGAAGCCAGGTTCCGGAAAGCTAAAATTCGAAGAAATACATAATGGAATCTATAAGCCATCGGCTCGCTGTGCTGCATTTAAAACATCTGAGGAGAACATCTTATTTTGGGTGAAGGCACTTCAAGACCAATATTACGAGTCTCTTAAAAACTGTCAGAGATTTAAATTTACCGTAAGTTGGATCAGAGAGTATTGAGATCAAGTTATTTCGTTCCAGCGAGGATATTGACCTAGCGGAAACGGTACAAGCTGTCGAAGGATTTTACTTATAATCATCCACGTCTACTTAACAACAGGAATAGTTATGTGCCAAGGCATGGGCAAAGATTGAGTTTCCCAGATTACAGATGAAAGTAGAGAACTTAATGAATGAAGAAACAGAGGTCACGCGCGACATGCTTGAGAAAATGAACATGTTCAACACTTTATGTTATACTAAGAAAACAAAACAAGCTACAGAGCCTGCAAGTTCACAAGTCAATGAAAAACCCCAAGAGCTTGTAGTTTTGGATCAACATATCCTTGAAACTCCAAAAGCAACATACACATGAGTCAAATTCAAACCGGAAGAGACGGAATTCTTTAGATTCTTCACGAGGATTGTTAGCCCGCAATAAGAACTCTCTCGCTGCTTTAACGACCTTGATTTGTAACATGGAGGCTGACCTAACTGATTTGCGTAATGAATTCTTACTCTCGTCACATCAAAACACGAATCAAGAAACCAAACTCAGTCATTTGGAAGACAAATTAGTGCAGCAAGATAATATATACAAGACCGAAATAAAGATGCTGTCATCACGAATATATTATTGACCTAGAAGTTGAAAATGGCGAGTTGAAAGCGGATATAATAAAGCTGCGATCCGACTTTCAAACTTAAAAAAAATTATCAGGAATACAAAAAAGAAGACAATGAAAGACCAAGGTCTCCAGTCTTCCGAGACTACCCAACCTACTGAAGCTTATCAGTTTGTTCAAGAGCCATCTTCCTTACATGACAACCCGATCCCTATTCATCAGAATACATTTTCTGTGCTAAATGACGAGAGTTTACAATCACCTGACCGACATCCCACTACTAAAGAAAGGGACCATGAAGTACGGTAGTACGGTTAATTCTCGGGTTCAAAACAATGAATATATGCCTGCTCAAATGCAGTGTGTTAAACGAATAAGTAGTGTTTAAATTAAAAGGTCAACTACGAGAAAAACAAAAATATTAAATTACATATATACTAGGGGAGCAGAGAATGAAAGTCACCGCGCTACCGGCCACTCCTAAAGACTGCTAAATTCAGCTAATAATTCTTCCCTTTGGTTATTACTAAGAGGATTTCAAATGAAAGTGTATTTCATCTTCAATCTCATGTGGCCCGAGTGAAAGCCCAGATGGGCTCTTGTTTGGAATATAACGAGCTTTTAGGCGAGTTGTATACCAATATAATATAAATTTCGAGTGCAATTTTCACCAGTATTACATTAGAAACCCATGAAATAACCATATTTTCCTATAAATAACAAATTTACGGGAAGATTTCTCATGAAAACAAACTTACCGGACGATAGGCTGCAAAATTTCTCAAAAAACAAATATCTCGAGTGGCGGACGCGTCTGCAAACTAATTATGTATTCAACATTCTTGAATACGTATTGGCTGATGAAAAAATGGCGCGAAATTTCCTGCATTTCGATTGGCCTGATCTAAAATAATAATAATAATATTTATTTATATAGCGCTGCTTCCAAAAAGCACTTTACAATATTACAATGATTATAATAGCTCAATCAGCTATGAATGTTACGTGTAATGACTAGACTAGCTAAGCTAACTAAACTAATTATAGGATAAATAATAAGTAAATAGCATTCATAGATGTAACTTAAGTTGCTCAATAACTCTATTTGTTATGAATGTCAAGACTGAACTAACGTGATCAAATAAGATAAATAATAATGGATAGCTTAATAAAAATATATAAGAACATATAAGAATAGATTCAAATTAAAATAACCAATGCTAACAGAATGCATTCTTGAACAGATGTGTTTTAAGTTGCTGTTTAAAGCTTGCTAACGAATTACAAAGCCTAATGCTCTGTGGCAATGAATTCCATAAGGTAGGCGCAGCATAAACAAAAGGCTCTATAGCCATAAGAGCGAAGATTAGCCATGAAATACCGCTCTGTATTTCATAGTAAAGCTGAGCTCTGATTGGCTGAAATATAATATTTATAGGATAATGTTCTTTAAGGTTATGTTGTCCGATGGAAGTACTGCGTCAAGCGTGTTGGTGTCCGGACACTTAAGGGTCATTTGTCCAGAAATGAGGGCGTTGGCCGAGATAAGGTGGCCTACTTCTTTTGGCAGGGCAAGGACTCTACCGTCAACGAGAAGGGGACTGCTGCCCTCATAACCGTGGAGATCGACTCCGATAGGGGACCGCAGGTAAGGGTTCAGTAGAAGCCTACCTGGAAACCGGACTGTCAACCGCCAAATGATCAATTAAAAATTAGAAGCGTATGATGCTTTCTAGGTTTTCTGGAGAAAATGTGAGACAATTTTGATGGAGTTTGGCAAAGATTCAAGTGTATGTAACTATACTTTTAAGAGAAATTTAGAGCAACTTGAAATCTGTTCACTTTAACCGGAATCAGGATTTTAGCATAAGCTTTTGTAATCCACTTTAATCTTTGCCATCCTCTATGGAAAAAAATTGCGTTCCAGGATATTCACATGGTATTTTTCTTCGAACTCAGGGTGTTATTTTTGTAGTTTTGTCTTAACTCTTTCCCGTCCGAGCCTGTAAATATCGGACGCATGAGTCCGATATGAGAAAAAAATATTGCATCACATCTAGACATGCTGGAAAGACGATGTTGCGATATTATGCGAAGGGATGAATGGCTTGAAAGTCAGAGCTATAACAGGGATCGCTCGACTCTTTCACTATGGATAAAAACTCATTTGTTTTGGCGACCGTTTTGTTTCTTCGATTTTGACGAATTTTAAGGAGCTAAAAATCGGCTATAAACACCCTACCCATTCGCACTTGAAATCAAAAGCAAACACAAAATAGCACTCAGTCGTTACAGTACCTTCTTTGATCTTTCCAACCACCAGGTTTTTTTGCACAAAACACACCAAGCGACTGTGAAGTGTGCTATTCTTGTCACTGCATTTCTCTCCACCACGTTCTCCTGTACCCACCTCCAATTGCATGCTGGGTAATGGACAAGGGGTTCCCCCCCTCTGGGACTCCTGTAGGGTTTTTTATGAAGTCTTTTATCCCTACAACCAAGAGCGGTGATCTGGACTGAAGCCGTAAGGTTGGAAAAGACTGCCAACTGCAGGATTTCAAGGATTTCATTGAATAATTTTTTCCTGTGTCTGAAAGCACAAACACAACAGAAAAACCCTGTGAAATCCCCTCACAAAGCCTACTAGAAGCAAACCAAGTACTTTTCAGCCGTCCTCAGACTTAATGATGTCCTCAAGCTCTCCGACAGTGGTATTGTTCTCCAAAATTAGAGCACATTTCATTGGAAACCCTACAAAAGTAAGCGATACCTACCGTCGACGAGTACGTAGAATTCTCCCGAATGGCATTGTGGGGAACGTTAGTTTTCAAGTTCGATTTTACGCTGATAAATCTAGATTGTGCGGCGGCTCAATTCAGTAAAAGATTTCTTTATTTGAGTGTTGCGTCTATGAGGTTTCTATTTCCAATATGCTAATCATGTGTGCTAATCATGTGTGTCATTTATTATACAAAAACGTGCTGGCGGAGATAAACATTTTTTTTAAACATCCATCTCATATTTGGACCTTTTCAATGATTTTACGAAATATTTTGTATAAATCAGAAATAGTTCATTCACAAGGAGAAAGAAATGCCCTTTTGTTGGTCTACTATGGCATCACATGATTAGCATATTGGAAATAGAAACTCATAGACGCAACACTCAAACCAGGAAATATTTTACAGTTCAGCTATTTACTTGATGGAGAATCAATTTCACGAAAACAAATTTGGGCTTATAGGCACTTTAATGTAAACCCAGCGATCCACTTATTGAAGCTAGAATAAGATTTTCAAACTCGGGATGATTGATGATTGTTGGCTTATTATTGTTGACTTCCTACAGTGTCAGACATTTGAGTCATGATTGTCAGTGCTTGGTTTCTGTTTGTTGCGGTCTACAGTAACTAGGGCGTGTCTTTGTCGGGCACAGGACTGTGTACTGTTGTTGTTTGTTGAAAGTCATTGCCTCACGAAGATGAATCGCCGAACTTCGCCGTGAGGCTTCTGATTGAGTGCATTTGGGCTTCTCGCTTGGGTTCCATGTGGTCACATATGTGGATTGAGATTTGGTGTATACGTAGGTAAGGTAAACATCTGAATCTCTTCGAGAATTTCCGGAAATCCGATTTGTTAATCGAGTCTGTTAATCTCGAAAACCAAGTGTTCGGATTGGTCAGTTGATTATCGGGAAACCTTTCAAGTGCTCCAGTTATATCGTTTACTAATTGCGTCATAATCAAGATGTCGTGCAAGTATGATGTACTAAGTAGCGAGCTTGCTTGGGTTTCTTGTGTTCGCTGAAACGATAACCAAACTGATATCATTATCTTGGACAAAGTTGGGAAAACCATGCTAAAAATTTACATCAACATAAAATTGTCGTGAGGCTTGTGCATTTCAGTAATGTATTACTGGTATAAGTAGGTCATGTTTTTGTCCTGTTTCCGTCCTCAGATCCTTGTATCTCAAGGAAAAGAGCCTCCGTGCTTCCCTCGACTTTTTGATGGCAAGATGGTGGTACATCTTGGAAGGTATGTTACCCAAGAACTTACCCAAGTTCTCGTTTTATCTTGGTATCTTAAGCTTAGCTGGCCTAAATTTTCACACCAATAACATTCCTCGTTCTTTTTAATTTCAGGAGGGAACCACAGGAAGATGACGGTTTGTTGGCAAACTGTTTTTTTTTTTCGGTTTTAGGATCGTTCATAAGCATCTTACTTTTTATGCACATTTTCCATCGTTGATCCACTGATCAAATGCTCTAAACTTCTCTCTAAAGCAGTATTTTTCATCCACTTGAATCTTTGCCATCCTTCATCAAAATTGTCTCATATTTTCTTCAGTATACCTGGATAGCATACTCTGCTAATCCGAGTAGCATGTTTAGCATGTTTCCCCTTGGTCATGCGAATGTTAGTCATTTGGAGTTGACAACCCCATAAATGGAACTTTATTCTCTTGTCTTTTTAAACAGACGAGGAGGAAGACACATGTATGTTCATTTTAAGAAATGAGGAACCAGAAGAGGCGTATCTACTGCAGGTCAAGACGAGGTTAGCGTTATAATGTCGTGTTATACATCCGAATATTGCCATTGTAGGCTTCTAGCTCACACAGTAAGGAAACACGTTTTACAGTTCGCACTGCATGACACTCCCACTGTTGTCACAGGATTCATATTTACTATGACCGATCATTTCGTAAAAATGTCAGATAGATTTTTAACATGGCAGGGTACTGGTCCGATTGCTTTCTGTTTCCTTCCATTCGAGGTTTTCCCGAAAAGCGCTGAATTACTGGCCTAGCTAGGACGATTAACAGATGGTATAAAATCCCAATAAAATCCCTATAATGTCTATTTATTCACTGTTGCAAAAGGCTGCATCCATTCCTATGGGCGCATTCGATTGGCCGTATTCCGGAATAAGAATAAATGGAATTAAAGTCTGCAGAAATCACTGGTTCAGCCACATTTTGTACTGAGAGCTACCAACTCCTGCTGACATGATCAGGCATCCCAGACCTCCTATATTTCCTATATATCCTATAATTTGTATAGGATCCTATAAAGAGCCTATATTTCAAGAAATCCTCCTATATTTCCTATAAATAGGATGTATGCTGAGTGATATATTTATATTTATCACTTTTTAGCATTTTTGTTGTGAATTAACAAAAGCAAAATTATTTCCTATCAATAAAAAAAACCAGGTTTGATCAAACACATTAAAAGTTCACATGTTTTAAAAATTGTGTGTTTATTGTTTACTATTTATTGTTTGAAAGCTATTTTAGCTCCTATAAAGTGCCTATATTTTGGGGGGAAATCCTATATTTTCCTATATTTAGAACTTGCACAGCCTATATTTCCTATCAAATTTGTCCAAAAAGTGGCTGGGATGGTATGCATGATGTATTCAGTATACATTTAGTATTTCAGTAGCTAAAAAATCCAGATACAAGCGATTTGTAGTGTTATTCTGTGTATTCTTATTCCGGAATACGGTCAGTAGAACGCACATAAAAGTGCGAAATGCGAGCTCTGGTTGGTCCATAGCCATGGTCTATTAGAGTACATAGCCATGGTCTATTAGGTACATAGCCATGGTCTATTAGGTACATAGCCATGGTCTATTAGGTACATAGCCATGGTCTATTAGAGTACATAGCCATGGTCTATTAGAGTACATAGCCATGGTCTATTAGGTACATAGCCATGGTCTATTAGAGTACATAGCCATGGTCTATTAGAGTACATAGCCATGGTCTATTAGGTACATAGCCATGGTCTATTAGGTACATAGCCATGGTCTATTAGAGTACATAGCCATGGTCTATTAGAGTACATAGCCATGGTCTATTAGAGTACATAGCCATGGTCTATTAGAGTACATAGCCATGGTCTATTAGAGTACATAGCCATGGTCTATTAGGTACATAGCCATGGTCTATTAGAGTACATAGCCATGGTCTATTAGAGTATATAGCCATGGTCTATTAGAGTATATAGCCATGGTCTATTAGGTACATAGCCATGGTCTATTAGAGTACATAGCCATGGTCTATTAGAGTACATAGCCATGGTCTATTAGAGTACATAGCCATGGCCTATTAGAGTACAGATACGCAGATGACGTCAGCTTTGCGCAAAATCATTTTGTATCGTTTTTCGCTAATTATTGTATAATTACTCGACTGCGTCTCGTGGAGTACACGTGGAGTTCTCGTCACGTTGTGACGTCATCTATGCAACTATAAGAGGACACCCACGGCAAAATGACATATATTTTGTAATTTCCACAAAGATAATTAATTTGTATTAATTAATTAATATATTCTACAGCACATGCGCTCTTCGTTCTCGCACGTCCTTCGTTGTGGTAGACTTGATAGAACTACTATTGTACGTCTGGAATGGTTCAAAGTCCTGCAAAGCAGCCAGGCAGCTTACCGGGAACGCTGGCAAACAACTCTTGCAATGGTAAGACATTGGGGAGAAGGTGGAAAAGCGGGGGAGATGGAGGGAAAGCAGGGGAGACGGCGGAAAAGCCGTGGAGATGGCGGGAAAGTGGGGGAGAAGGCAGGAAAGTGGGGGAGAAGGCAGGAAAGTGGGGGAGAAGGCAGGAAAGTGAGAGGAGAATGAAATGTAGCGTTCCATGTCAAGAATAAAACGGAACCTTAACTCTGTTATTACGAACACTATCATATGAATTATTTACCTAAATGTCGCCCAGGCCCTTTCTACGCGACGCGGCCCATTTCATTGTTGCTTCCCAAATTGTCCGAGATTGTATCTCAGCGCATCTAAATCTTAAAACATTAGGGGAAGCATGCTCCCGAACTCCCTAAAAATATTGCGACCTCTGCCGACTCGAAACTTCCCCCCAAAACCAAACATCCTACACATCAATGTCCCCTTTTGATTCACTTCATCTGTGGCTGCTATTGATACGGCCGATTCATCTGTCATCAGGTTCAACGAGAAATACCCCGAAGACCCCCTGGAGCTGAAAGAACTTGAAGAAGGTGACGAGCCAGAGCTTTTCTGGGATGCGTTGAGAGGCGATCGTGACCATCTCTCACTACAGAATGGTTAGTGGTATTCCTGACATGCTTTCTGTTTTCACCGACTATTGCAAAAAGTGTCTCGTATTATGAGCGACTTGTATCGAATAAGCATAACTGTTTCACGATGATATTTATTTTTTATCTTATCCAGACACGAGAAAATACGACTTCGCCATGCGAGTGTTCGGGCTCAGCAGTTCTCTTGGTCAGTTTGAGGCCAAGGAGATCCTCACACCAACTCGGTCATCCACACAAACACCTCCATACCCCATACTTCAATCACAGCTCTACATAGCACACCAACCAGGTAAAAACAGTTATCCACACAGATGTTAACTAGGTGGCGCAGCGTGTACGCCTCTCACTACTCAGTGTGATATGGGTACGACCCCAGGACGCGGTGTCGTATTTAAGTTGAGTTTGATGTTGATTCCTATTCATACTCCGAGGGTTTTTCTCCGGGTTCTCCGGTTTTTCTCCATCCGTAAAAATCAACATGTGTTGAGTGTTGTAAATATTGCACGTAGTGAAAAGCGTGTGTGGAGAATGCTTTACCAGGATCTGCTAGAGGCCTTATTATTATACGACTATGACGTAATTTTACCATATTAGGTCATGAAAAAGGACGACTAATATGCCATGTGTGTTGAGTGTTGTAAATATTGCACGTAGTGAAAAGCGTGTGTGGAGAATGCTCGGATCATTAGCAGGATCTGCTAGAGGCCTAATAAGCCTTATTATTATACGACTATGACGTAATTTTACCATATGAGGTCACGGAAAAGGACGACTAATATGCCATGTGTGTTGAGTGTTGTAAATATTGAATGTAGTGAAAAGCGTGTGTGGAGAATGCTCGGATCATTAGCAGGATCTGCTAGAGGCCTAATAAGCCTTATTATTATACGACTATGACGTAATGTTACCATATGAGGTCACGAAAAAGGACGACTAATATGCCATGTGGGTTGAGTGTTGTAAATATTGAATGTAGTGAAAAGCATGTGTGGAGAATGCTCGGATAATTACCAGGATCAGTTAGAGGCCTAATAAGTCTCAATATCCGAGGGCAAACAAATTATTTAATTAATTTTTGATTACCATTTACCTTGTTGTACAAGAGATGAGTACCCCTGTAGTCTGGGAGATATAATAGGCATTTCACGTACTGATATATCACTTCATTAACGAATGAATTGAGCTCGTGATCCTGCGAAAGGCTGCCAATCGATAGACCTTTATCGCGTAGTGGCCATTTTGGAAGTGCAAGAACAAAGGTTTTATTCTCCAGTGACGTCACATGGTCGCTGCATGATAAATGTCGATTGGAGGTGGAAAATAGCATTCACAAACATGTTTTGCTAATAACACTACCGATCTCGTACAACTGCCTTTAAATAGATGAAGTCGTGCAGGCATGTTTTGGTATTTACTTCATGGTAGTGTTTCGTTCCATATAGTCTCCCTGCATGATCATCTACTGTTTTACAGTATTATGCAGGGAGACTATATGGAACGAAACACTACCATGAAGTATATACCCATGTTTTGCCATCCAGTACAATCACGTGATCATATCCTGCAAAGGACCCATAACACGCCCATACCTCTCTTTCAGCCCTGTTTCTAGTAGACTCCCATTACGAATTATACATGTGGCAGGGGTGGTGGCCACGCGACGAGGAAGACAACGAAGGACGGGCCTCGACAACTGGGTCTGCGCAGACTCGCTGGAGTAACGACCGTCGACTCGCCATGGCAACCATCAAATCATACGCTCAAGGTGTGTTTCTCTCCATTCCTCTTTTTTAAAAACCTCTGAATTTAATCTGTTGATATAACTACATTAGACTGACCTAACCTCTTAATCTTAGTGAAGAATGTTTAACTCTATGTAGGACTTCTTCTAGTGGGTGACTGTGTATGTTCTTGATTTTATCGAAGAGCTACTTAGGGGCCCATCATTTAACTTCTTGGGGGGGGGGGGGGGGGGGGGTTCAGAAAAACGAAATATCCTGCATGCCTGGGGAGCCGGGGTGGCGCAGTGATTAAGCACTTCACCTCTCACCTCTGTGGCCCGGGTTCGATCCCCGTACGCGGCGCCACATGTGAGTTGAGTTAGTTGGTATCTCGTCATTGCTCCGAGGGTTTTTCTCCAGGTCCTCCGGTGTTCCTCCCTCCACAAAAACCAACACGCTAAATTCCAATTCGATATGTGATTTAGCCGGGTCCTGGCTTTGATCAGCCCCTATGGTTGTTTCAGGTCCCGTTAGAAATTCAGAGTTCAGACGCTGCCTTTTTGCAAAAAAGATATCTCAATGGAACACAAGCGAAAATAAAGATCGTGCACGCAGCTTTGAGCAAGAAAAAAGGGTGGGAAAAATTTCGCATCATTCGAGGGGTGAACAGATAAATTATATATACACACACTAGATCACCAACCCCTCATCTAAGAAGTTACTAGGTTGGCTCCTTATTGTTCTTTTCCAAGAGGGTAAAAATGTCTATAGGTTTAGAGATATATCTTCTCTTAAAGCATCTGTCTAATAAACACTGTACACGGGTAAGTTCAGGCTTAGATGCTCCATAAACTGATAGTGCATTACTTATTTTAGGCTTGACCATAGACACGATATTTTCTTTTCTTTTTTAAGAGTTAAAACGAGACTTATCAAGAACGCACATAGTGTTCGCTGGACTCGAACCGAAAGCTTTTAAAGCGCTGTTTCCGTTCTGGGAAAACCGCGATGATGTCACTGAAATCAACTTAAAGGTAAATAACAGTGTTTTCAATTGAGTGTCGTAAAACCAAGACCTGAGCCAATCAGACGAGCAAGTGAAAACCCAATGAACCAATCACGAGCAAGTAAAAACCCAATGAACCAATCACGAGCAAGTAAAAACCCAATGAACCAATGGCGAGCAATTTTGATTCAGAGGAACTCCACCATCCATATTAGAGGTCGAAGCACCAATGAACCATGTTTTAAATATTCAGTGCTCAATATCCATATTCCCTTTCGGTCTTGTAGCGTAGGTTTAAGGCTTTTATCGACAACACTTTTTGAAAAAGCTGTATCTCAGTTGCTTCATCTTCCTGCTGGCATCTTATTTTGCTTTTATTAATGATTACCCTGCGGGCAGAGCCTTCTTCATTTCCACGAAAAGCGAGAAGAAAAGAAGGATCTGCAGCATTCGTTTCGTTTTCGTATCGAGCATGCGCCACCGGTTTTCTCTCGTACCAGACTCGCTCAGTCGTGTCACCTTTGTCTGCCATTGTTGCAGTGGCCTCAGATTTTGTCTTCAGTTTAAAGAATATGGCCCAACCGTGATGCATAGCGGCCTTCTGTTTATTTCCGCTTCGTGAAACTATCAAACTAAACAGGAAAACTACAAAAACAGATTCAAATTGAAACTATCACACAAAACAATAGGACTATTACGATTTTCAAAAGATTGGAAGACAACTCGTACAAAACCGACTCTTCGACTGTGACAAAATGACCGCCATAGCGTGCAAAGCATGACGGTTGGTCTTTAAACAAAAAATTAGCTGCGCGCTGATAACCGGTTTTAACAGGCTTGACAAGCCCAGAATCTTGGGCGAAAACAACACGAATTCTGCAGAGCCTTTTCTCTGCTTTTCGTGGAGTTGAAGAAGGTTCTGCTCACAGGGTAATAATTAATGATGTGCTTGATGTCGTTATCAGGATGGGGAAAAGAAAGGAGAATTGCTGAAACTCGAGCAGGAGTTGGCCAGACTGTCCAGAGATAACTACACACTCAAGGAACTACAACAGAAGCCGCTGCCTGAAGGCGTCGACCCAACCAGGCTAGAGATGTACCTTGAATCCACCGAGTTTGAGGTAAAATCAGTGTTCAACTCGCTGACCTTTCATTTCCACTGTAAAATATACTAAACTTCGCTATTTAATCCAATCTTTCCTTGCCTCAGTAAAGGTCATATATCACCAGAATGTTTCTGATTTTCTGTCAAATAGTAATCCAGAATGTTCTTATTATAACAAAAATACTCCTTGGGCACTAAAGGTATACCTAGCCTGATTTTCAGATGGTACGAGGTCGGCCGCTCACTTCCTCCCCCTACCCTAAAGGCGGAGGAAGTGAGCGGACGACCTCGTACCGTCTGAAAATCAGGCTAAGGTACACCTGGTGATGTTATTTTTTGAAGAAGTGGCTAAAACTCGTATAACTCGTAGACGCGACACTAAAATCAAGAAATATTTTACGATTCACTTGATGTAGAATCGATTTGAATTAAATAAAAAAGGGCTTATATGCATTTTAAAGGCTATTACTAAACCACACCAGTTTAAAACTTGAAAACGTTTTTCATAATCGTAATCCATTTCCATCCTTAGCCAGATAAACTTGTCTGTAGTTTCACGTCACTTATGAAGAAGCTTTTCATAAAACTAGACCATTACTTTTACGTTTATAGGAAGTTTGAATATGATTTTGATATTTTCAAACTTTGACATAGTCCCTTTAACAGTTAAAGTCCTTTCCGAGCGTCATGAATTAGTTCACTCTGGCAGTAGTATTAAAATTCTAAGACATTTCTACCTCTTAAGCCCCTATCAAACGGTTTCAACGTCGGTACAACATCGGTACAACTTGAAACCGTTTGAAATGGCCTGAAAACATTGTTGAAAGGTGTTGAAAGCATGTTGGAGAGTTTGACTTCGTTTAAAGGCCATTTTAACGGTTTCAAGATCCGTTTAATTAGCCGTCATTCTTATGAACCAGATTTAATCGATTTTATTCAGATCCCTTCATCAGTGCCACATGTTCCAGGGGGGTGGGGGAGGGGGGTACTGCCATACATACGCTGTACGGATATGTGCCGCCCCAAAGGGTATAGTTTTCGAGCTGTTTAGTCTGAAATAGGATAATACATTTCTCATTTATAGTCTAGAATAGGGTATGACCTTGACAGGGAAGTAGGAGACCTCACATTTTCATATATTTCTTTGTTATGAAATAGAGTACATGTCTGTAAAAAGGGTATGGAAAATCTTATCTTTTGGTCTGAAAAAGGTTCAGGGTTTTGAGACCCGGGCGGCACACTCCCACCTAAAATTCCAGGGACCTCTTCCCCCCTCCCCAACCCTGCCCCGGGCACCATTTCGATAGACGAGTGGAATGAAGAAAAATACCTTGAAAATGTCTTGGCATACTTTTCAAACGGTTTGATAAAGGATGGCAAAGATTAAGAGGGATTGCAAAAATCTTATTCTGCCACCTTAGTCCACCGTGGGCTAAACTGAAAATGAAATTTCTCTATAAAGCCGAATCAGTAGTTCATCCACTCGAGGCTTTGCCATCCTTCATCAAAATAGTCCCAGATTTTCTCCAGTATACCTGCAAAGCATACTCTCCTAATCTGAGTAGTTATTTTTTTGTTTTCATGTATCCAATCGGAGTTGAGAGTGGCCCCCAAACATAAGTACACTGCTGTACGTAACTCTAGTTTTGTTGATTCCCTCATCAGAAAGCGTTTGGGATTACGAAGAAAGACTACGAGAATATCCCAGCATGGAAGAAGCTAAACCTCAAGAAAAAGGCCAATCTTTTCTAAGATCACCAACCAAATACTTGTAATTCACGTTATTTATCAGTTGTGTTTTTGTTTGTTTCTCGATCTAAAGCGAGAAAGGTTTGAAATCTTCCACTTACCAGCCACAGGAAGGTGGCGGCCTGTACTTTTACCCAGAATTCTTTGCGCGCGAGAATCTTTAAATCCGTTATAAAATCGCGGTAGAGCGTTTGTAAATCATAAAAAACAAGCCAGTACAAGTGCTGTTATCAATATACTGTAATTGAAGAGAATAGAGGATTTCTATGTTATTTTGACCGTGTTAGGCTCGCAAGGAATTGTGGTCAAATGTACAGCGGCCATCTTTTTGCGTACGGTGGTTATTCCAGTTGGTTAAAAAAATCACTGAGCATGCGCACATATTCCAGTTGATATTCCAGTAAAGAAATACACGGTGCATGCGTACAAGTTTATTATGGACCTTTACTAATTTGCAGTCTTTTGCGGTAACACGAGATTTTCGGAGTTCGATGTTTTATTCCAGAAGCGGAAGACGAAAACCAAATGCTGTGATTATATAATTGATCTGACGAATATAAGATTGATATTGAGTATTACTGTATCAAGCTTATATTCGTCAGAGCAATTTTTTTTATCATTGTACGTGTACCTGACTGGCATATCTCAGAGCGGATTTCGTATGAGTGGCATGCCGTGACATTGAAATGGTTTTCCCATTGTTTTTGTCCTGCTGATCCAATCAAATTACAGAAATACGGCACAGCACAGTTATGGACATGCCGTAGTTTGTCCCACTCATGCGAAAACTGCTCTACAGTACGGTTACGGCTCAGTCTTGCCGTATTTCTTACCACTCATACGAAATCAGCTCTAATTTCCCTGCTGATACCTCCTCTCGTATTAGTCTGCACGAGAGATCCACTCGTACGAAATCAGCTCTAATTTCCCTGCTGATACCTCCTCTCGTATTAGTCTGCACGAGAGATCCACTCGTACGAAATCAGCTCTAATTTCCCTGCTGATACCTCCTCTCGTATTAGTCTGCACGAGAGATCCACTCGTACGAAATCAGCTCTAATTTCCCTGCTGATACCTCCTCTCGTATTAGTCTGCACGAGTGATCCACTCGTACGAAATCAGCTCTAATTTCCCTGCTGATACCTCTTCTGGTATTAGTCTGCACGAGTGACCCACTCGTACGAAATCAGCTCTAATTTCCCTGCTGATACCTCCTCTCGTATTAGTCTGCACGAGAGATCCACTCGTACGAAATCAGCTCTAATTTCCCTGCTGATACCTCCTCTCGTATTAGTCTGCACGAGAGATCCACTCGTACGAAATCAGCTCTAATTTCCCTGCTGATACCTCTGGTATTAGTCTGCACGAGTGACCCACTCGTACGAAATCAGCTCTAATTTCCCTGCTGATACCTCCTCTGGTATTAGTCTGCACGAGTGATCCACTCGTACCAAATAATCTCTAATTTCCCTGCTGATACCTCCTCTGGTATTAGTCTGCACGAGTGACGTTTCAATTGCAATTTTCTAAGGCTAAGATGTAATTTTGTTTTGGCGATACTTTTTTATAGCATAGATTAATGTTGAGTGTTGATCATTCATGACAAAGGAACAAAATTGTAATTTCCCTGGTGAATATTTAGATAGTTAGTAATTAATTGAAAAGGAGTGTACATTTAATGTAATTTAATTATTTGTTAATTAATTTGAGGTGCGATTGGATACCGTACCTCAAAAAGCATTTTTGAATTTTATACAATCACTATAGTTTAATCACATGGATACGTTTCCATTTAAAACGCAAACATTTTGTCATTTCCCGTCAACACGAACACGAAATGAAAGCGCTCTCCAAATTGAAAAGATTTGAAAACGCAACGCTAACGTTTTCGTGTGGACGGTCATTAAACACGCTCAGTTCCAGACCACTTATTAAAAAAATCCAAGATGAAGGACATGAACAGGTCAAATAGACCTGAAAACGATGCCCCGCCTACACGAATACGTTTTTAAATGTTTCCGTTTTCAAATATAAACGTATTCGCGTGGACGTATGATGGCCGATGAGTTACACAATCTAAGAACTCTGATGGCTGATTGTTAAAACTAAGTTCAAACCTTGTACGAGGCCTACTGTTGCCACAAGATGTTAAAGCAATAGTTATAAACCGGCTAAGATTTGGACTCCGTTTGAAAAATCAGCTGCTATAGAGTCAGGATGGCGTAGATGGTAACGTGTTTACCAAAAATCTTTCCCCTGATTGGCTCGTAGTTGGTACAAGATGTAGTCAATTTTTTGTCGAAGAATAAAATGATTTCTTGATTGGTAGTTAGTTACACTTGAAAAGTACTGTGCGACGGCTACACTTAGCCAACGAGAACCAATCACATTGCAGAATGAAAATAAAGCATTTCAACCTGTGGTTATTTGATCCAACCAGTGTTGAGTACAAGACAATAGCATTTCAACTTACTCGAGTTTCGATCCGGTAAAAGGCAGATTTGGTATCAGTCTTTTGAATAAAGAAAATTGTGTGGATATGCTAGTATTTGTAAGTTGGAACTCGTTATTTTCGTCTTACAATATGTTTAGTTCTCGTTGTCTACATGCAATAGTCGCACTGTAACATGTGCTTGGCACCGTTTATCGTCCTACACTGCGCTGAAGTCGCACACTAGTGTTTTCTCAGTTGTTGATGCTAGTGATCTCCCAGAGAATTAATTTGCTGGTTTGTTTGAGATGCAAGATATCGACCTCAGAAAAATTGGATAATTAAAATGAGTGAAAGAACAATCTCATGTTTTGTTGTTGGTCTTTCGCATCTTGCTAATGTTAGGTTGATGAAAGCTAAATCCTTAATCTTTTTCCTATTTCAATAGAAACGCAAGTGAAAGCAAAGATTATTATCTTAACATCGAAAGGCAAATTTATGGATTTAATCTGTTGTATTCCACTCGAAAGTGAATGGAGGACCTCGACAGGCATAAAGGAGCAGTGTCACGATTAGTACTCATGCCCAAAGTTTTGAAAATGTGTCAGGCGGACAAGAAATCAAAAGATGTGACAGAAGTAGAAGTCCGTGAGTAATCCGCTTGCATCGGCGTATTTGCACGTTATCTCGAGCCGAAATTGCTTTAAAACTATACCTCAGTATTATTTGGTTAGGTTTGATGTTATATTTTCATAAAGCAGCATTTTATTTATTTCAATCGAAAGGGAAATTTGCAGTGGCGCGTGACATAGCGTGATTTTGCCATTGTCTATAACAACCAATCAGAATCGTGACACTGCTCCTTTAAACAATGACCTGCGCTATAAAAGGCCTCTGCCGGGTACTCGGGATCAATCCCGGTTTCTGGTAAACCCCCACCCCTCCCCCACACTTCACCCTAACCTGTAATGGTTAATCATTAATAGAACGATACATAGCCGAGGGAGGGGTGGATGGGTAGTTTTCCAGAAACCGGGATTGAGCCGAAGACGAAGGTTTGGCCATTTGAAGTTCGAGAACGAAATTGTTTCACTGAGGCATCTGCAACGTTATTTTAAGTCCGGCCAGGATTCTGAACCCGCAATCTCCCGCGGTTAGCTCGGTGGTTAAGCGCTGGTCTGATGCGCAGTAGAAAATCTAGGAACTGAGACCGACTTTCTTGGGTAGCATCTAATGATTGACAAATAATCATATTCCCCGTTCAAGTACAATATGAGTTCGACCTCCATTCTTTGTTAAACATTAGGGACGATTTTTAAAACAACGCCATCTATTATTTTGTACGGTGTTTCAGTTCTCAAAAACGATTCCCATTGAGATTAAAATAACGATGAAAATTGCAACTTAAATATGTCAGTCCTGAAAATCAACAGGAAGCCGAACCTGTCACTGATTTCTTGAAAGAGCACTCCGCAGTAAAGTATTGTGACGTAATTACCTACGCGCGCATTTTACTCGTCACAAAAGTCTGAAAGCTTCTTACTCCATACAGTGATTTTCACAAACTTGCCGCCACAACTCGCAAGTGGATCACGTTTTCCCTGGTGATAGACGTTTACGCGAGCGAACAAGTCTCGAGTCGTCGACTTCTGGGGCCTAATTTTTGTTTCGCGTACACAAAACATGACAGTGGCTGTTTGTGTGGCGTACTTTCTAATTGCACTAAAGCTGTTTTGATTTGCTACCCTTATAAGTTATTCACGGACTGAAACTGATCCGTCGGTAAGTTTGGCGCGCGATAAACAACGATGACAAATCTCACGCGCGCCAACCCAAATCGCAAAAAAGCGAGTGGGAGACCTTCGAAAAAATCTACGATTTTCAGTCGTGCCTTCAATGGTTTCTGAACTATGGTATTCAGTAAAGTATATACTCTTATCTGTCACAATTCTAACAAAACTCCAGCGTCAAATAATAATTGAGATTAATTGACTGACTCAGTTACAATACAATACAATATCCTCTATTTCGACACGGCGGTTTATCAGTCCAGGACTAGTTTATACATAAGAGCCGTGTATAGCAAATATAAGATATTATTTCTTTACATAAAATTCTGAATGAACTTGGCATAATAAAGATTTTAAGTATTTACAGTGATCCAAAGAAGCAGGAAGTTAACTAGTTTATTTAAACCATTTTTGAATATATTTAGCGATTTTCTATTCCGTAAGTTCTCTGGTAATTTGTTCCAAACATAAGCTCCCTTGTAACTGAATCGTTTTTGTTACCATAGTTGGTCTAGTTGGTTTTAGGAAGAGGCAGTTGGAATTTTGATGGAGAGCCTCGGAGGCCATATGTCGTCCGTAATTTTGTAAGTAAGGTTGGACGCGCTTGGTTATGATAAATCTTAAACATATCTATAGCTAGCAGTTTATTTCTACGGATTGACAGCCGCCCGTCCCACCCTAATCGTTCAAGTAATGGACCTGAACTGGCGTCAAATAGAGTCGAGTTTGTCATAATCCTTGCTGCTCGCCGCAGATAATCAAATTTAGCTTGAATAAGATAGCTGTACATTGTCTGCAATGTGGAGTGGAAATAGGCACAAAGGATCATACGCGTTTCAGTAAGCACTCCGACTGCAGAAGAGATCTTTTTTAACATGTTTTGACCATGTCAGTGTTTCGTCAACATAGACCGGAATTCTTGGAATGATTTTGTCCCCAATTTGAAGGGATAAAATCACACCAGTTTCAGTCAGGACTCCTATTTGTCATAAAAGGAAAATGTCATCAGGAACGTGGTTAATTAGATTATCTGCGTAATGTACAAGAAACTATAGTTTGTAATGACGACCGATCTTGCAATATTAGTTTGTGTTAATTTGAAGAAAATGGTTTGGTCAGCTGAATATTGCCGCACAAGATCCAAAATAAATTTAAACATCCTGTCGGCCTTGGTGTAGTCTTTAAACTTCCCGTTTGGGGCAGTTGTTGATTTGCTAACTATGAACTAAGTACTTCCCTAATGGCAGAAGACAGTACTACTTTAAACACCTAATGTAAAACAAATTGACGCACAGAAAGAGGAGAATACATATCGATCTGCACTCAAGATAACAGACCGGTGTGAAATGAGCGAAGAGCACAATAACAAGACATGTGTGTTGACCCTATCTCACATCCGTTCAAATCAGTAATTCGTACTGATCAGAATCAATACATTCTTGAAAAACAAGTAAACTATTTGGAGTACTGAGGACAAAGAAAATAACCTGGAATTAATGTTTCCTATTTCCGGGAGAGTTTATAAAAGCGCAGTTTGTTTAGATGTTTAGAATCGTTATGGTTTGTAAAGACATATAGTGAGTGGTGAGATTGTTACCCTTCGTTACTATAGAGTTCACCTGGAGTATTCCCAGCTTATATATGCTTAAACTTTTTGAGACCAGTTTGTGTTGTTCAATCCTTTACTCAGTTCAGTAGCAGACTTGTTCGTGCAACGAGGGGACGTTCTTGAAGCTTAAGGTTCTGATTAAGGTACAAAACATGTAGTTTCTCTTCAACAAATTTTGTCTTTGTTTGTACGAACATTAAGTCACATTTTATGCTCAATGTGTAAAGATGTTAATAATGGCAACAAAGAAAAAACGTGTCATGCTCCTTTCTGGGTCGCTGTTAATGCTATTCCCTAAGTGAATACTAGTCTTTGCAATTTTGGGAAACAAGCTACATCTCGAGTTATGTCAGGACCTGTAAGCTCATTAATCTTTCCCGATTTTTATCCAAGTAAAACAATTAGCCATGGTGCCCAACTTTGGATCTTATTTCTTTGGCCTTCTCCTTCTTCTTCTTTCTTCTGGGCCTGTTGTCGGGTTTGAGGCAACAGAGTTAAAGCCGTGTGAGCTGCAAGTACTTCGTACTTGTCTGGACAAGTTTGTGAGGGACTTCAGAAATCATCCGCCGAATCTGCCTACGCTTCAGGTTCATTGCCGGGCTGACTTTGTAAGTACAACAGCTGGTAGGTATATACAATAGTTATAACCCAACTTTCTTGACAGGAACTGCACAGTTGATGTATATATATGTAGTATATTGAACTGAAATACAAGTAAGATACGGACACGTACAACACTGACGTGTGGACTCAACAAGATGGCGGCCTTACTACCCCGATCCAAAGAGGCCTTGCGGTCTCATAACACAGGGACCCAGATGCTACATCTTTTAAGTTACTTACGTGACATGGAGCTAAAGTGCAAAACTACAACAACATTTCAAAACTAAAGTTTGTAAGTTCCAATGAGAATGTTAATGTCAATCAGTTCAAATCACACTCAGGTGAAACTCTGGAATCCTACTACATAATCTTTCAAGTAGCTTGGGGTAGTCTTGGTTCTGACAGATCGTCTTGGAGTGGCGGCTGTAAGACTGGGTGTTACGCTTGGGGAAGTCTGCGGGTGTGCCTTGCTGGGATCTGGGCCTGTAGCTGAAGGGTCTGTACAATTCGAAGGGTCAGCTGCAGGTGTCGGGTCATACACCTGAAGAACTTGGGGTGTTTGAGACTTCCACCAAGGGATGGTGTTGTAGGGCGACGGGAATGTCTGTTTCAGCGTTGCTTGGTAGCTGGATACCGCTGTTAATCAGCCTTGAACGGATGTGGTCCACATGGCGTCTGCAAACTCCGCTGTCGCGCAGTTGTACTTTGTAGGAAACTGGTCCTGACTTGCAAAAGATGGTTCCACTGAACCATTTTGGACCAGAAGAGAAATTCTTAACCAAAATAGGATATGATGTCTGGAAGTCTCTCTGTATGCTGTGTCTGTCGTGATTGTCTTTCTGGGTGTGTTGCTTGCCTTCTACCCGCATGCGTGTTGTGTTCTGGCTCAAGGTGTTAATTAGGTCAAGCTTGGTCTTCAGCTTCCTCTGCATCAGCCATTCACTTGGAGTCCGTCCTGTTGTCGCTTGTGGGGTAGTACGGTAGGCCAACAAGAACCTACTTAAGTTGGTTTCTATTGGTCCTTGATTTTTCTCCATCTTCATCATCTCCTCTTTCTAACCGGACAGAAACAAGGCCCGTCTTTGAATCCGGGGAGATCCCATGTGTGGGATGGCCTGTCACTCTTGAACAAACCGAGAAGGGGCCTGTGGCCTGTATATGCTTTGGAGTGTCTTCCATGCAGGTATTGCTGGAATTTTAGTACTCCAAACATGAGAGCGGCTGCCTCTTTGTCCAGCTGCGAGTTGTTCCTTTCTGAGGGAGCTAGTGAACGGGAGGCATATGATATGGGTCGTTCAGTGCCATCCTCCGTGATGTGTGAAAGTACGCTGCCGAGGCCATATGGAGATGCATCACAAGCAAGGATCAAGTCTTCTTCTGCGTAAAAATGTACAAGTAACTGGGAGGAGTGAAGAACAGACTGCTTTCTTCAATGCATCTTCTTGTTTTGAGCTCCAGGTCCTTTTAGGATCCTTAGTTAACAGTTCATGTAGTGGTGGGTAACATTAGGAATGTAACAAGAGTAATAGTACAGCATACATAGAAATGCTTGAAGCTCCTTCAGGTTTGTTGGTCGTGATAAGTCTCGAATTGCACAGATCTTGTCTTCCAATGGCTGGATACCTTTCTGATTTATCCAATGGTCAAGGTAGACTACTTCTGGTGCTAGAAAAATACATTTCTGTCGCTTTAATCTGATTCCAGCTTTCTCAAGACGTGCCAGGACTTCACTCAAACTGCTGAGATGTTCATGGCCTGTCTTCCCTGCAATCAAGATATCATCGATCCTGACCACCACATTAGGGATGCCTTGTATCAGGTTTTCCATAGTGCGTTGGAAAATCCCTGGTGCTGAGGCAATTCCGTCGCACAGTCTGTTTTACTCAAATAGCCCCTTGCGAGTGTCGATGGTGGTGTACTTTTTGGAGTCTTCGTCCAATTCCGAGCTGTTGGTAGGCTTGACTGAGGTCGAGTTTTGAAAAGTGGACTCCATCTACCAGATTAGCAAGCAAGTCTTCCGTTTTCGGGATTGGGCAGTTATCCAGCTTGCTGACTTGATTAACGGTAACCTTATAGTCAAGTTTAGTCACCACAGATGCGGATTGAGCCATCAGTCTTGACGATAGGTACTATGCCGTCGTGGCCCATTCCGAGAACTTCACTGGGCGAATGTTACCTTCTTGTACTAGACGTTCCAATTGTGCTTCAACCTTTGCACGGAAGGCATAAGCTACTGGTCGAGGTATCTTGGTTGTGCAACACTCGGGGTCTTAAAATAACTGAGTAGAAGGTACCGGTGCTGCCTTTGTGAAACAACTTTCGTTCTCGAACTGCAAATGGTTAGATCTTCACGTCTTCTCTGATAAGGACGATAATCGTAGGTCTCACGTCGGCCTCACGTTTATCAGTCTCACCAGACTGTCACGAGTTACCGACGTTAAATAAAGTTGCTTTACTTTTTTTTACTTTCCAGGGAACCAAAGTTGGAAACCCAAAAGGTCTCAACTTCCAAGCTTCGCGCGGGTCGTGAGGCAATTAGAAGAGGCGAAACGGCTTCGATCACGTCCCTGCTCAATGATGTGGCCGCGAATTCGAATCGCGACCTCTCGCTCACAAGACCAAACTAAGCGAGAGGCGGTATATATCCCCATAGCGGAAAGACGATTAAAAAAAATAGATATAATTCAGTATTAATCAACAAACCTGTTCTCTATAAATTAAGATACGGGATCAGTATACAACTGAGGAAAAAATTAAAATCACGAGCCGCTAGGCGAGCAATAACATGCGATGGATTAAGTACTGTCATTAGTAGACCGGTCAACTAGAAAGCGCTCATCGTTATTTTGTTGGTAACACATCTCGACATGGGAAACTCCTAACGTTTTGTTTTATATATATATGTGCGACTGCAGAACCTTGCGAAATGCACAGCAGCATCCCGTTGTAATGGCCAAGCAGTTGGTGCCCTCAGTAAAGCCATCCTGTCGTATCTTGTGTTTGATGGAAATCTGCTAGTCTGCCCAAAGCACTCTAAAGAGTATTGGAAGCTAATGATAAAGGTTGCAAAAGGTAGGAAAAAGAACCCACTTCCCCGACATATTTGGTAGTCGGGAGTGTTAACGTTCGTCGTATTTTTTAGCGGTCGGCAAGCATATGAAGGCATGGCTCAGCATGGTTCGTTAAATCAGACCCCTCGAAGAATAACCAGTTTACTCCGAAAACTCTGGAGTCATGAGCAGGTTCATACTAGAAACTCCTGATCACAACATAGGGTTAAGCGTCCTTAGCGATTCTGAGATTCGCCTTTTTGACAACAGCAGATTTACCTACAACTGATTCCAGGACTGATTTGAATGTATTTGAGCATTACATATTTTATTTTTGCAGTTATGCTTTTGTGATTTCCAACCAAGAACACTTGTGACTTCGTGATCAGTTTTTGCGAGTTTAATAAGAAATAAATTCATCGTGCTTAATATTTTAGAGCGGTTTTCGATTGAGTGTCGAAAGCAACAAGTGATTGCTTTGGTTTTACGTTTGCCTAGCTTTTCTGTTGGCTGTGAAAATTGTTTTGTAATTATCAGGCAATCAAGTTCTAAACTGTAACAGTTTTGGTCCGTCACGTAATCAATTTTCGTTTTAGCGCACGAAAGTTTAGACTCCTCCGCAGCCACCTCTAAGTAACGGAAAAATCGGAATTCGTGATTGCTCATTACATTTTTGCTTGCTTCCATTAGAGCGGTTTTCAATTGAATGTCGAAGCATCAGTTAGGTGATTGCTTTCAAATTTGATTGGCTAGTTATCTATGATTGCATTTACTTTGCCTCGTGATTGGTTGAGTAAAACCAATCGTAAATTACTTCAGTTCGTGATTGGTTGATTGATGTTTTTACTTGTTGCTGTGATTGGCTCAGGTTTTTGTTTTACGATACTCATTTGGAAACCGCTCAAATTAGATAATTGATTAGGTTTTATCAAGAGACCATCACCTATTGTATCTTGGCTTTATACAGCCTCGTCCTTGACCGCCATTGCATGATGGGAGCCTGGAGACAAGGCTAGGTTTTATACATGCACTTGGGTTGTTTCAAAATCCATATAAGAATTAAGGTCAACTTGGTATAATTTACTGAGTTTTTGATAACGTAGATAGCTGATAAGCAATGAATACGAAAAACTCATACTAACTCTTTTTCAGGCAATGGCTGTGGTTTTGGGGAGATACTCCGAATATTAAAGTGTAAGTTCATGTAATAAATTAAATGCCGAACTTCAAAATGACATTTAAGTTACAGCAAGAGATCAGAATGAGGTAAGAGAACGAATCCCCCATACGTGGGTCTGTTCCAATGCTAATTATTTGAAATCTATTTTTAGATTATAACAGAACAGCCTGGGTATTTTAAGAAATACACCAAATTGGCGTAAATTGGCGCTGTTGTGCTAAGGAGTGGTTTATAACGATGCTATGAGGACCCAGAGGATAGTAACTAACGAGGGAAGCCTACCAGAACGAGATAAAAATAACTTACGTCAGGTGTTGTGAATCTAAAAATAGATTTCAAACATAGTTAATAGAGGCTAATAAAGGCGCTGCGATTTAGGTTGGAAGGGGGTACGACAAAATGCATAGTTCATTAGCGTCTCCTGAACGACTGAATCCACACGTTTCTATTGGCTGATTGATTAACATGTTCCAATATTGTGTTTTGTGCACGGTCACGGTTTAAAAAAGCGAACAGAGACCTATAACAAAGAAGGTCGCAGGGGTTCATAGCCATTCCACTCTATTAACTATGTTTCAAATAATTATCATGGGGCATGGGGATTCTTCTCCTGGTTACAGATATTATCAGAAATGAATTTTAAAGCTATCTAGAAACCCAAATTACTCCAGGGGATAGGTTAGGGTTAGGTTCCCGCTCTCCCTCCGTTTACCAAGCCAGAAGAAAAATGAAATGAATAAAAGAAAAAAAGAAAAAGAAAGAGCGCGAGTGGTTGTTGCTCTCAAACTCTAGGAAATGCCTTTTAAGAGATCTTAGTTTTTTTTAATGTTCGAGGGGGGAGGGGAGGGGGGAGACACTCCCCGAACGCCTGCTCACGGTTAGGAACCTCCCCTTACCCCTACTTCAAACATATGCGCAAGCGCAACATGTCAAGCGCCGAATGGTACGGAATTATGAGGTCAATAATATCTATTGCAAGGAAGTCCCCAGACATATTCATAATCGAGCGCAGCCAGCTTATCAGGACGTGGCTTACGCCTCTGATATTCGGTATATAAAATACAGCTAATCCATCAGAAACTTTCACATATGATCGTTCGTACAGAATCAGTTAAGTGGGCGAATATTACTGGAAAAACCAACCAATTTCCGTAGTAACCGTGGGAAAATAATGGTAAACTTGAACATTCGGATTAATTTTCATGTTATTTCCATACTATGGGAATATAAAATAATCTAGGAAATTCCAGTTTACAGCCGATATTTCCATGATATTTCCATACTTTCGAAAAATTGGAAACGTAATGGGAAAGCATTGATAAACCATGGGAAATGCTGTAAATTTTAATTGGAATTAATTTCCAAGATTAATTATTGTATATGTATATTTCCATGTTGTAATATGGAAATGCCATGGTTTTGCCATGGTTTTTCCATACGTACTATGGTTGGTACCCCCCTCCAATGAATTGCTTTTGGGTTGGAGCTTAACATATGGCTTAAATATTATGCCGTTCGATCAAGTTCGTACTTAGCGGTAGTCATTCATTCATTGAAATCCAATTCTAGCTTTTGTTATTTTTAACAGCCCGTAAAAGCCGGTGCGCAAAAAGAGCAGACGTGAACTGCCTTCGCAGCTACGTTCATATGATGAAGAAAAACCCGAATCTGTGCGTCAACATTCCCAAGAAGTATCAGTGCCTACGCGCTGCAACCAAAACCTGCCGAGCCGGTATTCTTGAAAGCCTGTTAGACGTGTTTCCTAGAGAAGCCAACAAGGTTCTCCATGTTCTCTGCCAGAAATAGGCGCTCCATTTCTATTACGATAATAATTATGTTATATTGACAGTGACCTTAGCCTTAGGAACAATATTCATTCGGGTTAGGCTAACAATCTTGTGAAGTGCACGTTGTGCTTAGGGATTTCAATTGGTGTCGCGCATAGTCCATGTATATGTAGTTATGATATAAAATCATGTCCATGTAGTTTTCTTTTAGAACTGAAAAGCTAGCTGTCAGTTGGAACGTAAAATCTGATCTCGTACCTAAGCCGGATTGTTGCAAACTTCCATGGGTCACCGCTGACCGAAAAATGAGCGGACACTCGAGACATTTTTAAGGATAAAACTCTACTTAGAAAACATGTACATGTATGTAGTAATCAAGAAATAAAGCCTACAGAGCACAATAACAACGATCTCATGTTATCTATCACTGTTAGACTGAACACATCTTGAGAACTCATAATTTATATGGTGTTTCTATGGTATTATCCGGGCAAAGCTTGTTCAAGTGGGGAAAATCAATAAATGAATCAATCATTTTATTTTTCTATTTGCAAGGCCACGCCGAAGACCTGACGAAAAAGCTGAGAATAGTCGTTCCTGCGAGGCTGATTGTCGGATGATTTAGTGCGCATTCTTTTGTCTAAAACTAGTTCCACTACTCCGGTATAGGAATAACCGGAATATGCGGAATACTCAATTCTCAAAAGAACAGAGATCATGACGAGTCATGACGAAATCATGACGAAATCATGACGAAATGGAAATTTAACAGTGATTTGTACCACTCTAAACTTGAGAAACCTCAATGTTGTATACACCAGAATACTGCAAATTTATTCTTCTATCTGAATTCTGCGGTAGGTAGTCAGTTCAGACATGTGTATTCAAGCTAAAGCTAGTTTTCTTCTGCTTGGTAGTTCCTAAACCAGTAACGCCTTGTAAAAAATCACTTTACTCGCGAAAGTAAATTCAAATTTATACGGTCGAAATCTTAATATAATCACTCCAAACAGTTACCAGTTGTAGATTTGATGGGGTGCAGACATTAAAAGAGGTGAAGGGGAGGGGATGGTAGTGCCGGACAAAGTGCGACCCGTTTATAAACCCACAGGTAAGATTTGTTATCTATATTGTCTGATTTTATAACCCTAATCATACCCTCTATAACATAAAAAGTCTACAGAAATCCAATGAAGGCAAAGTGCTTATAATCAACGCTAAATATGTATGTATACACTTTTCAACATCATGAAAACGAGACTAAAATAAAAATATTTTTGTGCTTAAAACATTGTGAAAGCTGTGTTTTCTGGAGTGGGGAAAGTATTTAGACTGATTCTACTATTTTGACACCTTTTCAAAATTTGTACCGCTGACAAGTTGCATCTGCAGGCTCAACTTAGCTAGTATGGTATGGTATGGCGTATACCATGACATGTATATAAAAATGACAAATATACGGCCATCTATATATACAAAGTCAATAGGTTATGAACTGCAAGCCCGGTTACAATTTAGAATGTTAAAACCACAGTGTGCATGTTTAATTTAGATTGAGAGTTAATACTTTTGACTTTCGCCTAATCTAGACAATGGCTTTTTGCAAAATTCCTAACATAACATGAAACAGCGTGTAACAAACACGAATATAGGCCGCTTAGAATTTATCACAATAACCATGAATGAAACATCTAACTTGAGAATCAACTGGTACAGGGCGATTATGTTAATAATAATAATAATAATAATAATAATAATACAATTTCTATAGCGCTTATACATTAATGTTAATTCTAAGCGCTTTACAATCTAAACAATTATCGAATGCTTAACCTATACATTGTCAATAGAATAATATAGCTTATAATACTAATAACAAAAATAATAATCATAGCTAAAATTGATATAACGAGCTAAAAAAATATACACTAATCATAGTTACAAATCATAAGCAATCTTAAAAGGTATGTTTTAAGCCTGGATTTGAAAGTATTAACATTCTCAGAAGATCTGATGTTTAGTGGAAGATCGTTCCATAACTTGGGAGCATGCACAGAAAAAGTTCTGGTGTCCATAGTTCTTTAATTTAAAGGACATGCAATTTAGGCGCAAAACAGACTTAGATGAACGCGGTAGTCTTCTTGGTTTGTGCAATTCCAACAACTCTTGTAGGTAAACGGAGCTAAATTATGTAGGGTCTTGAAAGTAAGTAAATTAACCTTAGAAATTATCCTATATTGAATTGGTAACCAATGGAGCTTTCTGAGTGAAGGACTAATATGGTCATGTTTGCCTAAACATACAATAACCCGTGCAGCAGCGTTTTGTACGTATTGAAGCTTTGAAATTATATGCTGCGGAGCGAATGATAATGATCAAGTTTTGAGCTAACAAAAGCATGAATAAGGACCTTAATAAATATCTCCTGATTTTTGCGATGTTTTTCAAGTAGTAAAATGCTGATTTTACTATAGCATTTACTTGTTTAGACATGCATAATCATAGTACTGTCGAATATAACTCCGATGTTCCTGGCATGGTCTGACGGATATACAGTGTCGTCTCCCAAGGTAAGGGAACGTAGTGGAGTGTATGAGTGGAATTTAGAATGCAGCAAAATAAGCTCACTTTTATCTTTATTCAACATAGGTTTATTAATAGTCACCCACTTATCGATATCAGCCAGGCGATCCTCAATGCGATGTTTGGCAGTGGCCAGTTCGTGATCATTATTGGAAGTGAAGGTGGTATACACCTGTATACCATCCGCATACAAATGAAATGATAAGCCATGCTTGCGTATGATATTTCCAAGCGGAGCAGTATACATCAGGTAAAGAAGCGGTCCCAAAACAGAAACTGTGGGACTCCACAACTTAGGGCACGCGAGGAAGAAGTAGAGCCATCAATCATAACAAACTGAGTCCTATTTGCCAGGTAATATCGAAACCAGGCAAGCGCTTTATTTTAGACCCTATAAAAGCATGAAGGTGCATGTATGTAGTATGACTATAAAGTGGCTAATCAAATGAGCTCATTTGGGATTGTAATAACGATTGGAGAACACGTAAAGTAAAACTGGCTGTTTAACTCTTCTCATCAGGGGTCAAAAGTTAAACAGGGTTGTTTAATGGCCGAAAGATGAAAAATTTGACTATTTTATAATGAAATGAAGCACGAAATTAAGCAGTAGTTGAATTTAGGTACTGAACAACTATATGTTTCAAAACTCAAAGGCGCCATGAGTTGACCCTACATACCCGGTCTATGTTGTGTATCCATTCGTTATTGAATAGCACAGATAATTAAGTTAAAAGGGTATATTATATGGCGAGCGAAATAATTATCTTACCTAATTGCTCTGTGGAAGGTGGGGTGGGGGCAAATAGGAGACACGAACAGAAGACCAAGGCTGAAGTATAAAAGACCGCTTGCGAAAGGGCGCTGCACGAACGGATTGCGATGAGGTTTCCCAAAAATGATGCGGCTGAACGTGAAATAGCCAGTGAGTTGAGATAGTGGCTGCAAATCGATCGATCATAACACGATACAAGTGCGGATGTGGGGACAGGCGACGATAGATGCTAGAAAGGTATGAAAACCGTGGCTGAGAGGCTCGATTAATAAGCGTTTGAGCAGTATTCAGTTTAACAAATAAAGAATCAAAGTCATGTTTAATAATTTTATCGACTAAACCGTATCAAGATAAGCGTGATAGGCATGGTATGTAATTTACGCGTATTAAACTTTATATCCAAAGCACTATTTTGAATAAATTATGTTTAAATGAAGTGTTTAAAATTGTTTAACAAGGATTTATTTAAGAGGTATGATTAACATTAGGACTTGTTTAAAATAGCATATCATCACAACATAATTATGCATAATTATGCATAATTAGCGTCCATTTTCGATGCTATCGAAATCCAGAGTTTTATGGTAGTGGTTTTAATCTTTTCTACATCTCTGCCATCCTTCCAGCTATCGTCAAAAAAATCATACTAGGTTGAACCTATTGAGCCTCTTATTTAAGTGTTTTAAATTATTTGGTCATGCAAATTTTAGTTTTATTTCAGGTGGCCGTAGTTCTCTTCGAGGGTAGAAGCGGAATATTGAATATTGAATATCGTGGTTGAAAACTGAGGAATATTGAATATTTGCCTGAAAAATATACTGAATACGGAATATTTCAATAAAGCGCATGACCCTTTCGAAAATTAAAAAGAATAAGGAATATCCAAAAAAAAATTAGTAGGGAATGGGAATATTTACCTCGGGAGAGCAGAGGAATACGGAATTTTTAGAGTGAAAATATTCCGCTTCTACCCCCGATTCTCTGATGGATGCCAGTATCGTTCGTCCTCAACAAAAGGAAACAATTGTCCGTTTATGTCCACGATTTCCACCTACAACACGGAGAAGCTATTCTGACCATTACTCTTTATATGTAAAGATATATTAGCGCTTAATTCGAGTAACTACTATCTTTGAGCCGATTTGGGTTTTTGGACACCGGCTTACGTGACCACAATTTGCAACAAAACTCCACTTGAAGAACAGTTTCCTAAAATCATTTTCAGGGCTTTGGCGTTTAACTTGTGGAAATAGGTCTCTCTCTGGTTTCGAAAGGCAGAATTCGGGCTTTTAGACAGCGATTTTGGCGAAATTTTCGGATTCACCGACGACGAAAATTTACCGTTTCGATTTGCCGGGTTGATCATTTGAAGTTTATACTCGCACGAAATTTGACAAACAAAGCCGCCGAGACTGCATGATAATAATTTCCTATTCAAGCGAGCTGTTATTCGTTCACTGTTCTCTCTTGAACTGGTTCTCTGGCACCAGCAACGAGATTGCCTGCTAGTCGATGATCTCTCTCTCTCTGCAGGGAAAAATAAAACCGAGGGGAGAAACCTCTCGTTTCATAATTATTAGTATTCTCTGTTTATAGTACTGATGGCAGGGTTCGGTCTTCGGAAGCGACGGGTGAGCGGTAAATATTATAGTCAACAAAATATTATAGGCAACGAAACTCCGCTTGGCCATGGTCGACCCGAAAAGAATTGAGCAATTTCCTAAAATCATTTTGAGGGATTCGGCGTTTAACTTGTGGAAACAGGTCTCTCTCTAGTTTCGAAGGGCTTTCGCACAGTGATTTCGCCGAGATTTTCGGATTCACCGGATCGATCAAAGTTTATACTCGCACGAAATTTGACAACAGAGCCACCGTGATAATAATTTCCCATTGAAACGAACTGTAATTCGTTCACTGTTCTCTCTTGAACTGGTTCTCTGCTACTGCCAGCAACGAGATTGCCTGCTAGCAGCTCTCTCTGCGAGTAAAAATAAAACCGAGGAGAGAAACCCCAGAGAAACCTCTCGCTTTCATAATTATTAGTATTACCCGGAGAGAGTGTTCTCTGTTTATAGCAGCGACGGTTGAGCAGTAAATGTTACAGTACAGCCAAGCACTACTGTATAACACTTTGTTGACTTCACATTCAACTTGTAAAGTACAGTTAGTTTCATCAAGGTCATCCATGTTCAAATAAAAATTGTCACCAACATAAAGAATATGCTTAGTTTCGTGAGGTTCCCGCCGTGAACAAGGGGTCAAAATCCCGGATATAAACAATAAAAAAAGCACGTTAAGCACTGTGGGTGAGACGGCCCCTTTATTTAAGGCACAAATGTGATCCAAATTAAAAATGATTTATTTTATTTTTTGAAACTGATAAGAACCTTTTAAAGTGCCCCTACGATCAAATTTTGACATATCAATGTTTTTGCATATTCATAAAGTAGAGTTCATATATTATTACCAGTTCAAATTGTTTTTCGATACAACGACAGGAAGTCTTATTTTTTTAGCTCCGAATATTGAATCTACACGTCCGCCATTACTAGAAGCCGTGCCCTTTGTTCAGCTTTAAACAATGGTTTATTCACCGGAAGTGATGTCATACACTTAACGCTCGCCTGCAGAACACAACGCCTGGAGGCATATTTCTACTAAAAACGTCTTCACGTACATAAGAAGAAAGTTATATTTATCTTTGCGAGGTTGGCTACTTTTTTATGCACGCTATTTCGCGCCACGAGGTTGTCGTGTTAAGTGTATGACATCACTTCCGGTGAATAAACCTTTGTTTAAAGCTGAACAAAGGGCACGGCTTCCAGCAATGGCGGACAGGATTTTACCGGTAAACTCTCCTAAAATTTGTGGTTTAACATGCCCATTTGGGAATATTTTTTACTATTTCGGATATTTCTAATACTGATTGACCTATAGACACTGAAAAAATGGCAAATCGAAATGGTAAATTTTCGTCGTAGTGGCACTTTAAACAACAGCAAGTATGGTGGCAAGGTCATCCCCCCCCCCCCCCCCCCCAAAAAAAAAGAGAAAAAGAGATTCCGCTCATTTTGAAATGGATTTCCTGTGATATACCATTGTGCGAAGGTACTGAGCCCGAGTCATCCAGCATGGCCTTCTGGGTACACTAGTTAATCCAAAATGGCGGAGGAAGAACACGGGACGAACACAGTGGAAGAACCACTCGATTTGATTCGCCTCAGCTTAGACGAGAGGATATATGTCAAGATGAGAAACGATAGGGAGCTACGAGGAAGACTTCATGTAAGTATGAACTAAAAGTAACATATTTCAAGCCTGCTAGCTAACCAACTAATTCGTATGTCGTTTCAAACTCAGAGCACACGTGCCTACCGTTTGTGTTGTCTGTCATTAAGTGATTAACTGATTAAGTGGCAAGGTAAAGTCGATGTGAGTGTATAGGTTAGGAGATCATAACTGCTAATGCTTATAGTTAACTATGGAAGCATTATTTTTCTACCAGTGGATGCACTTTTTTCGTCTCGAAGACTGTTTTCACTTTTCAGCATGCATGTTTGCATTTCATTACCCTGCTACAATCCGACGCAAACCCTAATGAGAGAACTACATGTAGGGTGTAATTTGAAAAAAACACGAGGCATGAGAAAGTTGATGTTTTTGTCCCCCTCCCCTCCCCACCTGTGCAATGTTGTGTTAAGACGCATAATTTTGCATTAAACCCACACCCAACCAACATTGTATTGGGGGGAGGGGGAAGTGAAAACAATGACCATTGATCACCCTAAAATTATTACTCAGGCCAGCGTAGGCTGGGCCCGAGTCAAGTTTCGCAAGTGTTTATTTATTTTTTATTTTATTTTCTGTGTCGACCTTTCGCTCCGTCAACCAATCACATTGCATACTGTATATGTGGCCATCATGTCATATGACATGGCTCACAGCAAATATTTTTTCAGCCTTGAGTACATTGTAAATGATGTGAAACGAGGATGGTCGGAGGAGTGAAGGCTTTGGTAAAAGTTAATAAAGGCAATGTTGCATTGTTGATATTGTTGAAATGCTCTTGTCATACGCACTGTGATCTGAGGAGGTCAAATGAGGGATTTTGATTGTTTGCAATGTTGGCTGTTTTACCACCAAGTCCTCTCCTGAAATACTTTTGAGATTATACAACTGGGATGTCTTGACTAAACCAGTCAATCCAATACGAGCTTTACTAAGACTTCAACTCAAGAGTCGCAAAAGCTGGAAGTGAACAGTGATTGACCCTTGTCTTTGAACGCAAACGGAAATCAAAACTGGCGAGGTTGAAATTGTGTTTATATATACGCACACAAATCTTACTTGTCCCTATTTTAAAAATTTTAGTAAGTGTAATGGTGATTGTAATTCGAACTGGAAATGAAATCGTCCGTAAATTGAACTGTATGCAACTTTATAGAGACCAAGAAGAAAAAGTTAAAATCGTCAAAACAATATAAACAGAATTAACTCAGAAGATAGAATTGACCACGAATTATACCCATATATGAACATGTACAGAACTGGATATGACTTACAAACCTAGAATATAATATTACATGTAAATTGAATTGGATCTGTCAAAAGAATAGCAGGATTTGTCGTGGAAATTAAGCCGTAACCATAAACCGAACTGTCATAAAACTAGAACTGGAGAATACAAATTATGGCTCTGCCCACAATATCCTTCGCAGCCGTTTATATTTATGTTGTCACACAGTTTTTCGTTTGCCGACGATTAATAATACGAACGGGCTTCAAACTCCAGCTTTGTCTTATTTGAAATTACCTTGAAATTACTATACCGTTCAATTAATCTACCTTGATTTATCCTAAAGAAAGCTTTGATTTATACCCTCGAAGAAGGAAATGATTTTATTTTCTCTTGCCGTTAACAATAAGAAATTGACAATCTGAAATCTACAATGTATGTACAATGTTTACCATCTCGTTTTTCTCGGCCAATGGAAAGCAAGATACGGTGGCGCATGTAATCTTTTCGTGGGCAGAGGTTTCTCTCGATGGCAGGAAAGGGGTCGGGTGAAACTTCTCGAAATGAGCGATAGTATTGGCCTGCCCAACAATAAAAAATACCCTAACCTTTAGAAAGTGCAGTACAAATAGTATTATGGGTGCAATCAGAATACAGGTCTTGAGAGGTTCTGTGCTACTTTAAGGAAAGGCAAAGAGATGATAAACCTCTGCTCGCATGGTAGTAGGGCCACACATTTCTCTGTGTATATTAGTTAGTGTTACCCTCTTTAAATAGTTATTTTCCAAGTGGTATACATGCATGAAATCAACGTACACAATATTTTATTAAACATTGGGGACTAGTCAAAAATTAGCAGGGGAGATGGAGGGGGGGGGGTCGAGAATGAAATCAAAAAGTCTAATATAAATATAACCCTCCCTGGACAATGAGCATGAAATATTTTGACCCTTTCTCCCCTATAACCACCCCTTTTTTTAGTTCCCCATGATTTATGACCCTCCATTTTTAGGGATTCAAAAACAATTTGACCCTCCATCTTCACCCCCTCCCCCTGCTAATTCTGACCAGTTCCTCATGAAACCCCCAATGTAATTATCAGTAAAACTTTCTAATTAGAAGGGATTGTGACCACCTTTGGGGGTTGTGAATTGGAAGAAGATGGAAAATAGCATTTACGAACAGGTTTTATTAATAACATGCACTACCGATCTCATACGAGTGCCTTTAAATATATGAATTAAGATTTGTTTGCCATCTAGTACAACCATGTGATTGCATTCCTGCAAAAGTTTCATCCATTATAAATATCACAAGCATGAGTAGTGAATCAATTATCCTGTTTTCCTAGCACAAACCATGTATTAACTAACCTATTTCTAGGTGGAGCCTCTTGTTTAAAAATGAAATGCGTCACATTGTTGTAATTTTATTATTAGTTTTGCATCGGATTGTAGCTAGCAGACTGCAGAGCCTTCTTTTCTTTGGTTTTATTTATCTCCTTCCACTGAGAGTGAAGAAAAGAAGACTGCCATATTTCTGTTTGAATCACATTGAGCATGCATTGTCAGTTGCTTGGAAACATTCTCCTTCCCAGTTTTAATTGGTCATATTAAAAACTTGTAACCTACGGTCTAAACTGCACATAAATGATTTTATGCATTTAAATGTTTAACAATTAAAACATCTACTTGCTTTCTAGGACATATACAATGCAGTACATCATAAAGCAGCCAGTAAACAGGACTTAAAGTTCTTCATGTATGGGTGGGCTTACATTTACTGTAGTTGATCACTTATAAGCTGCACCCCTAACTTTGACAACCTCGCTAACTCAAATTTGAAGTCTGAACATGTGGTATTTTCTTGGTGTAAAAAAACGAATTTGTAGGGTTCCCTGAAAGTACAAACTAAAGCAACACTTGGAAATTTTTAGAACAAAAATACTCACTAGGATGGCATTTATAAACAGAAAAAAAATGCTCCGAATGTAATGTACGTAACAGTGGAATATGAAAGCACAAAGTTTTGAAAACCCTCAGCATAAGACCACTTAGAATAAAAAATAAAATAAAGATGGAGGATATGGACAGGTTGAATCGCTCTAAAACAATGCTTGCAAATATATTAATGTGGACAGGACCTGAATCGTGTCATGTACATATTGTTTACATGGGAACTTCTTTAGGGTTAGGTTTACAAATGTTTGTTTATAATAATTATAATACACTGTAATAGGGTTTGGGTTAGGTTAGGTCATATCATGCGAATCAAGAGTATCACATGTAAAATGTATCATGCAAATCAAACAGGGTATTCTGCAAGGGTTATTTGTTGAGAAGGGTATACATGTATATTCTGAAGTTACTCTACCTTTTGCATACATGTAGGTGAATATAGGAGGCAATTACCTGGAGCATCCATCTCCTATACTATATCTTTGAGTTAGTGTATTTATACCTTGCGCTATTTATATAAATGTTTCCTGTGAGTTCGGTTCTGCTAGCCAATCACAAGTACTTGTGTAATTTTAATTCAAATGATTAATGATGTTGCAACTACATGTATGCTGTTTGACCAAACCAGGGCTTCAAGTGGCCAGGGTAAAAAATATAGGGATAAATATAGGACATTTTTCAGGAAAATATAGGGCTAATATAGGGCAAAATGAAGAAATATAGGGAGATAATATAGACGAAGTTGGCGATGTTTTCCATCCATTAGCTGGATTTTAAACAACAACAAACACATGAACATATAAAAAATAATGCAATGGCTCTCTATTTCTCGATGTCGATTTTCTTGCAGTGCCGTGAACGTTCTATTAAGCGCCCATGGCAAAATAGCCGGCATTTTTCATTTCTTATTAACAAAAACAGTTAGAAGTACATGAAATATCCAATAATTGTATTCGTTTTTTAGTTAGTAGAAAAGAAATTATAGAAATATAGGAAATATAGGACATTTTAGAAAATATAGGGAAATATAGGGAAATCTAAAAAATCTAGGAAATATAGGAAATATAGGGACACTTGAAGCCCTGCCAAACAAGAGAAGCTAACAAGGCATGTTTTGTCAACATGCCGCAATGACAGCAAACAACAAGAAGTGGAATCTAAATTATAAATAACCAGGTCTGGGAAAACGTTGCATCATGAATATAATAATATGATGACAGATGGATGCTCCAGATCCGAATAATGGCCTCATCAGTGGTGGATACTGATATTTTTCACTTTTGACACCAACAGAGTAGTTACATGTAAATGTGTTGTCTCTCAAAAGGGTTTGTACATACAATGTATCAAACACCTGAAAATATGTTACATGGTTGCCATGGTGCTATTGCAAAAAAAGTCATTTCTAATTTCAATTGAACTACATGTAATAATAATATTGAAGGGCTGTGTGCATAAAGGGTGCGAGTGTCTCCTGATCACATTCTAAATTCTCCTTCATTTTCTTTGTTTTCTGAGGGAGAATTTAGAACGTGATCATGAGTCACATGCATGCCCTTTTTGCACACAGCCCTTTGATTTATTGTCATTTGCTTTGCAGGCATTTGATCAGCATCTTAATATGATTCTAAGTGAAGTCGAGGAGACTATCACCACCGTAGAGATAGATGAAGAAACATTTGAAGAACTTTTTAGAGTGAGTACAGATTATAGGTATTTATTGACTGAGTGGGAGGGCCAGACAGGAAAATATTTGGCTAGAGGTCATAAGTATGGCAGTCATAACGAGCGCAGTACAAAACTACTGAGAGCCAAATATTTTCCTATCCAGCCTGACCTAACTCAGTCAATAGGTTTTTTTGCCATATGACCACTTACCTAGTTTGTTTGAAGTGCAAGTAAAGCCATAAAACAACATCGACTCTTTTTGCCCCAAATTCTATTTCTAATATACTTCAGTTGTCTAAATTAGTTTTCTTTGAGAGGCTGGAGCAGAAATTAAACTAGAATAAATGCTACCCGAATTGCGGGATTGATTAATCTCGTGATGTCTAGGGAGGGAGTTGATTCATCTTATGACATCACAGGATCCATGAAAAGTAACCAAAATCGGGATTAAATGCCAGAAATGTTACAAAATTTGCAAGATTAAGTAATGCCTTTTTGTGAGAAACAAACACAATAGTACAATATATATTTTTATTTTTTTGACATGATATTTGTACTCTAATAACAGCAAAACAACAAGCATAAAATTGAGCCAGGCCAGATAACTTTTTCCGGGCCATTCACATCAGACACATACAGCCCCATCACATGACGTTTGTAAATGGTTTTGAAAGGAAAGCGGTGTGGGCCATACAGGTCATGTGGTAATACAGTGGAACCCCGCTATCTCGAACTCCCTGCTATCTCCAACTAAAACTCATTTCCCTTGGTTTTGCCTCTGTTATTTCAGTTATTTACTATGGACTATCTCGAACTCGGCTATCTCGAACTGTTTGTGATTTCCCTTGGCCCAAATCGACCCCAGCTATCTCAAACTCTAATTGCTAAAACGATTGACAAACAACACAACACTAAAAATAACAAATCACAGCTGTTATTGTGCAAATCTTTATCATTTAAATTACATTTTAACAGGAAATTAATGCGGGTTCAGTTCCGGTCACCATCAATACAACAATAACTGTTCAACACAGCAGGACGTTAAAGGCTGAGCTTCGCATTGAGCACAGAACGATTGCATTCTCGCGATTCTTGTTGAGTTCTTTATTACTGCTTCTGTCTCTAGAAATTAAAAGAGCAAGTCTTTATGCATGTTGCTTGCCCAACTCTTCTTTCAAAATGTCCACAAATTCTGTCCACGAAACGTTAGTTTGCAGGGAACTTGATCCCTTCTCCATCCAAGATTTACAGCCTTGCCTTTAATAGTAGCAGTGCAAGAACTGCAGGGATCTGCTCTTGTGTACGTTTGAAATAACTGCTGTTATGATTAATTTGATATCCGTGTTTATTTTAGAGACGAATTTCAGTGGGGTTTATTGTACTTCTGATGTAATTGTTTTTAATAGGAATTGTATTGAGTTAATAATAAATTTCTGATATTTGACACTACCCCATACCCCGCTATCTCGAACCCCTGCTATCTTGAACTATTTTCCATTTCCCTTGAGAGTTCGAGATAGCGGGGTTCCACTGTACATATTCTGACAGTACAGTCGCATCAGATGAGGTTATTTTTGTGTCCATCTGAAGGCTCTAAAAATACAACTTGTTACTTCTGAAACCAGAAACTAATTGTTTTTAATTCTGTCTCAAACAGACTTCTAAACGAAGTATTCCAATGCTGTTTGTGAGAGGAGATGGTGTTATTCTTGTATCGCCTCCATTACGAGTAGGGCTCTAGGACTCAACTGGCACTCATGTGGAATTTCTTAACGTGCACAGTGGGTGTTGGCACATCGAACGAGAACATTTAACAAATGAACAAGGAAAGACTGATAAAAGCTCAGTATATGAGTAAACTTTCACTAACTTACAAATGTAGCTCACCAGTTTTGTGGTTAGCTAGTGTTTGTACATGTACATGCTACAGAAAAAAGGCTTTTTGAAAGAATCCATATACAAATGTACTGTACAGCATCCAGTGTTCTCATCAATATTTTGTAGCTTGAGATTTTCTTAGTTTTTCCAATTTGTGCCTTTAGGCTGCGCAGGCCCTCAAGTAAATTTTTAGTGCGCAATTTCTTAAAAAGTGAGCATGGTGCAGTCTAGTGAGAATACTATATCCAAATTGAGTAGCATGGTCTTTACAGTCTACATAGATAGTTAACATGTCATGTAAATGCCACTTGTATATTTATTTATTTTTGTAATACTAGTTTCAATACTAACAATGTACATGTACAATCTAATTTTGTAATCTTCTGACCTCATTTGTGTTGTACTTATACTTGTCAATAATGTAACAGTTTTCAATATTATTATATAAATCTGCAAAGAATGCACACAATATGCATTAGACCAAAATAAATCTGACATCATATTGGGGAAGTAACAATAAAATGGTTTCCCAGTTGCCAGCATCCTGCTGTGTTGTAAATCTATCAGAGCGAGTCCTTTTTGTGAAACGATGGTCATGTTTGTCTAACTTCCTTGCTAGTTTTTGCAGGGACTACATTGTTGTTATTGCGTTATTCTTGAGTTTGAGAGTAACCTTACTGACTCCCAAGAAATACAATAGCTTTTGGAATACCAGCTCTGCATGGCTTGCACATTTCTTAAAATACTGTACAGTATCACAGTGATTAGCCTGAGGAAATCAGATTCCTCTCTTCACTCCCTAGAGAGATTCAAGCTAAAGAATTCCATACCGGTGATATAAAACATGATTCAATTAATAAATAATGCACCTTTTGCAGGAATGCTATGACGTGGGTTGTACTGGACATTCGAGGCAAAACAAATTTGACTTCATATATTTAAAGGCACTTGTACGAGATAAGTAGTGTTATTAAAGTATTTCCCATGGGATCATGAGCTCAATTCATTGGTTATTGAAGTAATATCACCATGTGACTGTTTCCTGAGATCAAGAGTGTCTGATTTTCTAAGGCTATACAGTGATTGGCTTAGAAGTGTATTGGTCGTATTTCTGTCTTGTTTATCTAATGCCATAATTCTCCTGTAAGTAGTCCAACACTGCTGTTGTGCTCTTCAGTGAATTGAAAACCCTTCTCTCTGGAATAGACAAGAATATGATTATTACATATACATCTAGAGTTTAGAATTCTTGAAATAATAATAATAATCTACCCTATGAAACAGGGAACTGCATGACTTTTGTACTACAATGTATATTGTACTGACTATACTCCAGTGGTTGCAATAACTTTAAGTAGGACGCACTGAAGAAAAAATAGGTGGCTGATTGAACAAGGGTGCTTAAGCCTCTAGGGGGTTCAAATTGTAAGTTAAGAATACACGGATAAAATCATTGGTCACTGGTGCCTATTGAAACTACTGAACAGATACTCATTTCTAAAACTGACCTGCTTTTACAGCAATTTTTTCCATCATGTAGATCAGATGATGGTGGAATGTCGTGAATGGAGTGCCAAGTGACAGAGAGATGTCAATCTAAAAAAAAACATTCTGTAAGCAGTGTTTGATCCAAGTGTAACATGTACAATGAAGGATTTGGAAAAATGTGTGCTATTAATTGTCCCAGTGGGTTGTTAATTCACTCCTGCACCCTTAAATTAAAGTCCACTGTCCAACAGCAATCTCAATCCCTGATGTCCAACTTCCTTGTTCCAATGAATGTGAATGCATCCCTCTCTTTATTAAAATGCATGGTGTAATTGTACAACTGTATTTGGGCTTATATGATCATATATCACCTTACAGTACAGTGTAGGACTGGTCTAGAATGCAAACTTTCCTTTTCAAGTCGGGGGGGAAATGAGGATCCTTAACTTACCACATGGACTGAGCAAGCAATAGACCCCATTTCAGACCACATGACTTTTCCCTTGAGTAATGCTTTTTTGTTTTTCTGTATCCAAAGTGGAAATGTACCAGTTTTTATAATTGGAAAACAAATTAAAGCACTGAATCCTCAGGAGAACTGTCATGTGGTCTACACGTATGAGTTTAATAAGAGTTTATTAATGTATTTATATTATGGCTCAAAAGTATTCAAAACCTGCTTTGATTCAATATTGCTTACAGGAAGTTGTGGACTGGAAACTGACCAATCATGCAATGTAGCTCACAAAGTTAACCAACCATAAAAATACCAACCTCATTCCCAAGGGTCTTTGCATATGCAATCTAATATGGTGTCGAATTTAAACTTGCTTTCGATGTCATCTTGGATTTAAGGCATCAAAGGACCCTTCTGAATGAGGCTGAATAAATGCATTCATGACTCCGACCTATTCGAAAAATGGTGTCCAATTTAATTAACTATTGTTTAAGACTGACTAGCCTCGCTTACACGTTCAAAAGCTTTTGTTTGTACTGACTAGCCTCGTGTTCACGTTACCAGGACAATAGCTTTTTAAATTGGACGCCATTTTTCGAATGGGTCTATAGTAGCTTACCCAATCCATGATGCACTGCAAGGGAGTGGTCTCGTAACCAGCATACATTGCAGGGTTATTAAGAATACCTCGCGCAGCCATCACACCTATCAAGACATGGGTTGGACTTTGAACATTTTAAATTTATTATTTTGACAAGATCGCATATAAATGACAATATACATGGATACAGTACAGTTTTATGAAGCCACTTAGTGTTACTACAGCTGTAACCGGGACGACTTAGATAACAAGAACTAAACACACTGCAATTTAACGACAAGAAAGCATTCCAAAGTATAAATCCTAGCATATCCAGGTGCTTTTCTTCATTCGAAAGACTTTGATTTCAGAACTATATAGTCAACGAAATTTGCCTTTTACTGGACCAAAGCTCGAGCAAGTTGAAATGCTATGAGTTTTGTACTCAACACAGATTGGATGAAATAACCGTAAGTTTGAATGGTTTGTTTTCATTCTGCAATGTGATTGGTTCTTGTTGTCTAAGTGGTTACAGTAATTGACATACCATTGACTCCTGTTGCTTCATGAACATCTATAATATCACTTTCACATCTGATGTCTCCATTTGCAACCACAGGGACAGAAACACTCTCCTTTACCTTTGATTGAGGCAAAATAATGCTATTATATACACATAATTTTGACTTCACTAGTCAACCTTTTTTAGGATGTCTTTTGGCTTCTGGTCCTGTTTAGTTTCTATTTTTGTTTTACAGAGTTTTGGTATTATCTGTTAACACACTTCCACTGTAGCTTACCATTCAATAATTTTAGAAGCCTATTATAGTGAAAGCTACATCCAGTACTGATGCATTATGCAAGTTCCCTTTTCCCAATTAACTTACCAAATGAATACCTTGAGATACCAGTTTTGTGTTGTATTTCATCATCTTACCAGTTTGATGACCTCCCAGTTTGGTGGCTCTGCTCTCTGTTTGGTGGTTCTCGCATGAATAGCTATCCATGACACACCTGCATGCTCTGCCTGTCTGCACAGTTCTACAGTTTTTCTGTTTAAGAAAATGGATTTCTCCGTCATTTTCTGGATAGCAATTGGGGACCGGACATTATTTAGTGGTAAGGGGGGGGCTACTACATTGTAGTTCTCTGGTCTAAAAAAATAAGCCTATAAATAAGCCATAGTTAGTGTGCTTAATTAAAAAAAATCTGGCTCCCCCCTATAAAAGAGAAGCATAAAAAAAACTGACCCCCCCCTAAATGGGCACATAAACAAATAGTGGCATGCAGCCCCCCTACAAGTCTAGTCCCCCCCCCCCCCCCGTACTGCTAAATAATGTCCGGTCCCTTACCAAGTTTTATGCCTGCAAGATCTTAACCCTATAATCAAAATTCATATATAAGTTCTATGATACCTTAGAACAATACCATATACCTGTGATAAAGATGATGCTTTAAATAAATTATTTATGTATCTACCACCAAACTGATACACTAACCTTGGGTCTTTATGAATCCTTATCTTAATGGAGACTGGTAGGTCACAAACTCGTGATTTTGTTTGCTGAACAATGTCCTGAATCAGCTCGGGGCGTTTGATGAGATATGCTCCATACCCCTCCTGTAAGGCCCACCTTCAGAATACAAGGGTAACAGGGGTTTCATTATTTATTGAGGAAGGGGTTGGAACATTTTGTGTACTAGATAGTGAGATGACTTGGATCATAATAAGCCGCCTCAATTATTATAAACCCTGTATTCATGAAAACTTCCCAAAACATTATTTTGTTAAAAATTAAGTAACCTAGTTTGTCAACATTTTTGTTACAAAATTATCAGTTTAGCATATGGTGCACACCAGTGTTAGGGTGACAAATGTCATTAACTAGTCTGTTCTCTGCAGCTGTTAATCAACAGTTTCACAGCACATGAACAACACAAAACTCTGTACCAAATTTACTGAAAATCCTTCAACAACGAATAATCTTACATACCAGTAATCTTTATACTCCTGACAATCTTCAACAAATTGAAGTTCGTTTTTTTCTCTACCTTCATTACACTCTCAGACTACAAAATTGACTTAACTGTGGGGAGCTGAGCTGTGGTGAGCTGCGTGCTCAACTACATTGTAATAGCAGTAATTAATCTGCATTACCAAAAATGTTTATAACTAATGACCTGGATCACCAAATGCATTTTAAAATCAACTTGGATTACCAAATATTTTTAAGACCCCAGTACTGCTGTTGGTGATGTTGGTCAGTGGTCGCCCGCAGCAATAATTTTATATGTATTGGTCCCCCTGTGTTGTAGTTGTTGGGTCCGCCATATTGGAATCGAATAAACAAGTTGTTATCCCAAGTTCAGGCTCTATGCCAGAAGTGGTTTAAACAATGGCAAATATCAAAAGACCCGAACTGAAGCTAACAGGTAATGTGTCAGAGAACTTTAAGAACTTTGAGCTGCGTTTCAATGATTACTGCAAATTATCGAGATTTGGCTAAAGATCTGAGCACTGAGCAAAGTGCACATTATAAGAGCCCGAAGATGGAAATTTCAGCCCTACGGTCCTCTATGCCTGATGAGGCACTGTCAGTTATAAGGTACACAATTGAGCCACAACTCAGGGAGGAAGACAAAAATAAGCCATGGATTTGGATGGAGAAATTACGCAACCATTATCCAGGATCCACTGAGTGAGTGAGGATCGCAAAGCTCACTATTAACCGACCGGTTCAAATTTTGGACAGCAGCTCAAGCTTCACAGGACACAATACAAGAATGGGAGGTCAAGGTCAGACAGGCAGGTAGCCTGTGTGAATAATTATGGTGGATTGAGTGATGAATTATGCAGAGGTAAATTCATTTTTGGCCTTAAGGATGACGTAATGAGAACAAAACTACTGAAAACACATCTAAAATGGATAACTCCAAGAAAACACTACAGGATGTAGTTGCAGAGGGGAAGGCCATAGAATCGGCTAAACAAGCAAATAAGCTTATCGCTGAATTGTCCAGATCAAGAAAGGAAGAGGTCAATTGGACAGGCTTAAAACACAAGCAGATGAAACTACGGAGAGAGCCTGGGACGTGCTTCTGGTGTGGTGATAGACGTGGGACCCATCCGTGGAAGGTGTGTCTGGCCAATGGGAAAGGATGTAGTCATTGTGGGGGCAATGACCATTTCGCCCGAGTATATTTGGAAGAACCCAAACACAAACCTCTAGATCCAACAAGAATTGTGGCAGAAATAGATCGATCCCCAGATCGATTGCCAACCAAGCAATTACCAGCGTGATTCCCGACCAAATGCACCCAACCAAACAAGAGACCTTCATTACACGGATGTGTACCATGTAAATAGTGTGTATAGTTTTATTTATTTTTCAAAGAGGGGGAGATGTTGGTCAGCGGTTGCCCGCAGCAATATATGTATTGGGCCCCCTGTGTTGTAGTTGTTGGGTCCACCATATTGGAATCGAATAAAAAAGTTGTTATCCCAAGTTCAGGCTCTAGACTCTGCCACACATTCTTGGCAGAAATAGATCGATCCCCAGATCGATTGCCAACCAAGCAATTACCAGCGTGATTCCCGACCAAATGCACCCAACCAAACAAGAGACCTTCATTACACGGACGTGTACCATGTAAATAGTGTGTATAGTTTTATTTATTTTTCAAAGAGGGGGAGATGTTGGTCAGCGGTTGCCCGCAGCAATATATGTATTGGGCCCCCTGTGTTGTAGTTGTTGGGTCCACCATATTGGAATCGAATAAAAAAGTTGTTATCCCAAGTTCAGGCTCTAGACTCTGCCACACATTCTTGAATGCCATTGAACATGTTTTTAGTATGTAGCTGAATTGCAATTTTAACATCTTACTGGTATTATAACGTTGACATTTAGACTTTAAATATTATTCAGCAGGCAGGGATGATCAAGTGCCTAGTCAATATCACTCACCTACCTTTGTGGGCAACCACCATTTAAATCTACGCCATCTACAAATCTATAACAGAGATTAACAGTGACCATAAGTTTATTAAAAAAACACTTTGCTGAGGGTAATATTTGGTCTATTTTTATATCATACTGTAATGACTTAAGAATTTGTCATAAAAACAAGGAACAAATTTTTAAAACATTTAAGATTTTATAATACAGTAGGGAAGTACTCTAGAGTGCCACGGGGGTAGAGATTATTGGTAGCTTTTTGTTAAAAATCCTGCCATTGGCCCTCCCTGTACACACACTGTGTGACCCAGTGTCAGGCTGGTCTGGTTGCTAGCCTAAGGGTTATCCTAGCAACCAGCTTAAGTCCTGTTCTTTTCAGCCCAAGGTTCACACTGACCTACCATCTCAAGTCTCCATATAGCTTGCTCCTGCCAATGCTGGCTGGATTTAAATGGTACACAATGATACTACCAGTCAGACTACATTTGTACGTACTGTATAATATATTATATGTTGTAGGTTGTTTCTAATTTCAGGTTGTTTTTAAAACAACCTAGGTTAATTTATGTTTCTCATTTCTGGTCATTTTTGAAACAACCTAGGTTATTTCGACCACTTTGGAGAAAAACGCATTTGTTTTGGAGATCGTTGTTCGTTTCTTCCATTTTCACGAATTTTGAGGAGCTGAAAATCGGCTAAAAAAAACTTCCCATTTGCACTTGAAATCAAGAGCAAATGCAAAATAACCACTCAAGCCGTTACAGTACCTTGTTTAATCTTTCCAAACAGCAGGTTTGTTTTCACAAAACACACCAAGCGACGGTGAACCACGCCAATGTTTACACTGCATTATTTTCACTCGACCACATTTTCCTTCTTCCACCTCCAATTGCATGCTGGGTAATCAGCAACAAAATTAAAAAATCCCAAAAAATTAAAAAATCCCTTTTTAGAATCATTGATATTGCAACCTAGGTTGTTTTAAAAACAACCTGAAATTAGAAACAACCCACAACACATACATACAACATGTACATGGAAAGTAATTAGTGATCAATGTATCAATGGTTGTAACAAGCCTTAACTTACGGTGCAACAAGCTCGGCAGCATCTGCAAAGTCTTTTGCACAATTAGCAGCAAACTGGGCAATCAGTGGGTGGTCACCTAACATGATAATAGCAGTAAATAAAATATTTTCATAAATTATATTTAATATATTATATACCAAACCACAATAATGTTAAAATATCTTTGATTGAACATAATCACTCATCTGTAAAAAATACAAGGCATTAGAGATGAAATCCCACATCTTGATGACATTTTTTATTGCAGATTATGAAATAATAATGCACCTATACTGTTAGTATCAAGGAGGGGTGGGCTTCAATTACATTTTCTCCCCCATAAAAGCCAAATTCCCTATATAACCTTGAGACAACACCCTTGGTCAATATAATTATAAATATCAAAAGTTCCCTAATGATAAATGATAAAATAGAAAGTTTGGCTTAGAGCATTACATGTATATTGGGTTCATAATTGATAATCATTCAATGATGTACCATGCAAAATTATAATAATTATTGTTTAAGAAATTAATTTGCTGAATGTTTATAAGTACCTGCATTGGTTGTAAATTCACTATCTCTGGCCTTTTGTGACTTAACGAATGATGCAGATACGATCATTGGTGTGTAGCACAGATCACAGTTATACCTGAAATAATACACACATCAAACCATAGATATCAGTTAAATGATAATTTTATCTCAGAATACCAGAATATTATAATGCCCATAATACATACAGACCCCATGTTGAAATCCCCACCAGGGAATTATAATAACTATTGAACTGACGGTCCTTTTAGGGATAAATAAAATTCTTAAGCTTGTAACCATACCATTTAGGGGTTCCTGTTTGCCCAGGGGGTATATTATATGTATGTACACATGAGAGGATGCATCTGGGTGTTAATCTGCAAGTACCCGTTTTCAGAATCCAATTAAATTGCGGTTTCCAGAGGTATATAAATATTCTGTCAACAAATAATTTAGTATTTAACCAGAGCTCTGCCTTTGGCATTTTAAGCTTACTTCTCCGGTACAGTACGGGCCGGTTTTGAATTCCTTTATTATAAGAATCAATTTATTCTGTGTTATTGAACCAGAAATCTGCTCCAATTAAAGCACGGGACACAAAGCGATTTACAGCCACGTTTAGGTTAACATTCTTTAAACTAGATTCAGCTACGCCAGTTTAGGTTTTAATTCAGTATTGGTAAGCTCCGAGTCCCAGGACGCAAAACGATTCATACACGTTTAAGGTAACGTTTTTAAAACTAGCAAGTTCCAAAGCCCAGAACGCAACAGCGTTTAGGTTTTAACTAGTCAGTAGTAGGTTTTTCCTCGCTGGTGACAATGCAAAGGCGAAAGCAGAGATAACTTTTCCAAAATTCGTTTGAATGTGCTATTACGAAACGGTAACGTAAAACAACTTTAACAGCGAACTAAGTCAGTTACATCACAGTAACTTAGTAAATGTCTGAAATAAAGTCTGTTAATGAGTGAACAATGTCTCTTAATTATTAGCAGTGGGTTTCATCTCAACTCTGATCTAAACTCAAAGGGAACAATAAAGACAGGTCACAATTTGATGGCTCATGTTCTCTGTTTATTTTATGTTCTTAACTTTTTAACACTACAAGAAACAAAAGAACCATTTCAATAGAAAACAGTGGATTATTATAACGCCTAATTCTCAGAGGCGTGAAGACTCAGCTTGAGCGAACTTAAAATATGAAAAGAATGTGGGCAAGTTGTCCTGCATTCCTTAGAGGTACTTGCAGATACACCCCGATGCGTCCTCTCATGGTATTCCATAAAAATAAGGATGGGGGTATGCCGCTAAGCCAATTGAAACCCTTACCCTGTTCCAGACCAAGAAATTGTATTTTTGCGATCCTGTTCCAGACAAAATGGCAAAAAAGGTATCCTGTTCCAGGCTAGAAACAACGAAAACATACATGTACCCTGTTCCAGGCAAAATGGCAAAAAGATACCATGTTCCAGACCAGGCTAGCGTCTGATATGATAAACACAAGACGTTGCGCTCCACTCACCACTCAAATCATAAACAGATTTATAAACAGACTCTGCGTTTGCAGCGGAAAGGGACCGTGAATAACTCAAACCCTCCTGAGGCCCTTCCAGAAAAAAACATATATGGGAGATGGGAGTACTCCCCCTCCCCCCCCACCTAAAAACAAATCTGGGTCTGTTTGTACATGTACAAGTTAGTTATGCAACCCCGAGTTGTACCTTAATTTAGGGGTTTAGAATTATTTAATTTAAGGTTCTTTTACAACACATAATTAATTATTACTCCTTTAAGTTTTGTTATGATTTGAAAATACTATCACATTTGTGTACCTTTTAGGGGTCAAAATCATTATGGTTTTTAAACCTCCTTTAATTTATGCATAGTTTTTTAGTGGTCATTTTCAAAATAGCCACTGAGCACAACTACGGATGTACAGTATTGTACAAGTTGTACCAATAAAAAATGTATGTCTGTCTGTCTGTGCATCCATCATTTTGGTACTGGTGTTGATCCCCTTCCCCCAGGTTCTTTCCCTTCATGGCCAGAAAGGTAAGTTAGATATTACAAAGAAATGGTTTATTATAAGAATGCCAAAATGCCAAGCACACTTTATAGCACAGTGAAGAAGCTGTAAAACAACTAAATGGAAGGCAACAATGGCACTGATTCCTGCCAATCTTGACCTTGAAAATGAAGTTTTACAGGCCTACATGTAAATAGTCGCCAAATAACTCTAGCCTCAATCCAGACATTTTTTAAAGGTTTTCCATGATTACAAAGTGCACACACATTGCGTGTCCAATAATGGGTATTGCTTCAATGTCCGATAGTAGGTTAATCTGTCTGATAATTAAGGTCTGTCAACAATGAATATCTTCAGTAAATTTTCAGGGAGTACGTATGGTGAAATTCTAAAGGAATCAGGTTATAAATGCAAACTTAGTCACAACTACCAAGGATTCTCCCAACACAGGCATGGTAAGGGGAGCTAGAGCAAAGGGAGCATTTATTTCAAATCCAGGCTTCTACGATAAGTAAAAAGAATAGAAAACTTGTAGCCAACATGGTCAAGTACAATGTACATGCCAAAAATACACTGAGAAATCGCTGGTGCTTTGGTAGAACTCTGAGTCTACTAAAGATCACAAAGGAAGAAAAACATTGGCAATATAGCCCTCTTCTTTAATTAACTGGAAGCGATCAAAGTAAACTGTCCGATAATAGGTTGACTAATACCTTATATACCATATCCATGTATGTTATCATAAATCATTAAACATTTCACATTTCGATGCTGTGCCCAAATAATCATTCCCATAATGCATAAAGATCTACATATATTAATGTTAAACCTGAAGGGGAGGGGGGAGACCATGGGCTGAGGTGGACTAATTTATCTAAAATAAATTGAATTTCTGTGGCAATTAGTGCTGGCTACCCAATTTGGACCAAATTTTGAGTCAAACCCCACGGATTCGAAGTATTAAATTTAAAAATGACAAAAGCAGCTAAACAAGAAACTGATAAAAGGACAACTCGCTTGGTGTGCCAATAAACTACATGTAGTTCTGGGCACATAATTGGAGAAAGAAGTTTTTTTCTTTTTCTTTGAATTTATGAGTGAAAAAAAAAAGCCTGGTGCTCCAGGCTAAAATAACAGGTGACCCAGCAGACACGTGGCCGAAAACTAGTTACCATTTTTTTGTTCAAACTAACCCCACCCTGGGGACAAGTCTCATTCAAAGTTGGTTGCAATTCCCGATGCTGAGCAAGGAATGGCAGTCAAAGTCCCCACCTCAGCCCAGGGTCTCCTCCCTCCTCGGGCTCAACATTGACACATGTAGCTGCAGGTGTATAATTATATAAATTATGTTGCTAACTACATGTAGGTTTAGAGCTGTTTTAATTTATCCTTATTACCCTAGCTCTAGGCCAGTGAAACCTAGTCATTTACCTGTGAAGCCTAAGTTAGTGATTAGCGCCCTAAAAACCCTAAATTAGCGAGAACCGTTGTTGATGGTCTGGGATTTTTTAACTTTGCATTAGTTCACAGGACCATTGGAGAACTCATTGCTTATCTGTTTACCTCTTTTCAGAATGGTTAGGGTTGGGTTAGGGTTTAATAATTAATGTGTTTTTTTGTCTTTAACAACCTCTTTTTATTTTCTTTAATAAATTTTACAAAATTACACATCTACTAACACTAAACTATACACAAAATAACTAAAAATAAAAAACATACTCAAATTTACGCTACGTTTTTCTAATTACTTATTTATTGCCATTAGAATTGTGTTCCATTTCTTATCATGTGAAAGGAGTTTATTTCTTTTTTTGGTGATTTTTAATTCGATTTTTTCTGAGTATCTTAATAAGTTCTTAAAAAGAGTGATAGACGGAATTTTTTTTCCTCTAGCTTTATAAAGACACATTTTATATTCTAAAATTATATAATTTATTACTTGATCATCTACACCTAAAATGATATTTACTATATTGGACTCTGGCAACTTAATATTGACAGTTCCAAGCCAAGTTCTAATTTCAAAAGTTTTTTGACTCAACACACTCAACAAAAAGATGATCAATAGTTTCGTAATACGTTTGGCAGAACGAACAATTTGGATGACTACTAATTTTAAAGCGAAACAAATCATAATTAAGAAATAAACAATTATTTAGAATACGGTATTGAAAAAACCTAGAATATGCATCAATTGAAGTGGTGTAAATTTTGTTATACACCGACTTCCAATTAATTACAATTAAATCCTGGTTCAATCCGTTTAGATATATTAACTTGTGAAGTAGGTGACTTAAACTTGTTATCAATTAAACATTGATATATAATCTTCGTGTGTCTTATGTTATCTATGGCAATATCCTTTTCACCAACCCTTAAAACTTTCTCCGGCACAATTATATCTTGATGTGTTATAATCGATGCTTTTAAAATAACTTTCCAATCATAGAGTACACAATGCTCGCCCAGCTCATAAAATCCTTATCTTGTAACCCTTTATGTTTTTCCCCTTTGCTGTATAGTATAACCCTAAATGGTGCTGCATTGATTGAGCTTGTTTACTGGGCATTGCATAATAATACATACACGTGTTCTGGTGTTAAATGGCTATGGACAAAGGCCCATAGCCGCTTTAATTAAATGTACTATGTGTAAATCATAAAAGGTATATTTACATTATAATACCGTGATCTTAGCCCGGTAAAGGTGGGGGCAACAAAAACCTTACAATGTACTAAAAAGACTGTGCGGCCAGGCAAAGGGGGAGGTGGTGGGAAAACAAAAACTCTGTGAGAATCAGAAGTGAATGCCAAATGCCAAGCCATGACACGTGATAAACTACACTCCTTATAGGGGGAGTAATGCAATAGCTTCTCCATTGGCCCTGCCACACATCCGAGATGTTGCTACTTAACAATTATTTACATGCAATTTTAACTGATAGTCAAAACATAAATAAAGCTAGAGGAAAAACATAAAAATCCTATTCGTAAACAAATATTCCATTTTTGTTTAACAGTCTTCCATTTAAATTTCCCATTTTCATTAACCATATCAACTATCCTATTTATACGGCATCGTGCCATTCTCTCATAATATACTGATCTCTTATTAATTGTTATGTAAACATTGTTCCACAAACTTTCTTGAAGAACCTCCTGCAAATCCATAGTTTTTAAAAATCTTTCTTACAAAATTCGGCCCAGCACTTTAAAATAGATTTATAAAAATCTGGAATATCAAATGGGATTTTCTCCTTATCGAAGTTAACACTTATAGCCTTCGTACCACCTATTCTTTCTAAATAGGAGCACAGAATATCTTTCCATGCGGATTTCTCGCTACCTAACAAAGAGCAGGCCCATTTTACTCTGTTTGCTTGAACTAACAATGAGAAATCTGGAACTTTCAAACCCCCTACTTCGTAACTTCCAATTAATGTTTGATACTTGATTTTTGTTTTTTTTCCATTCCAGATAAAATCCTTTAGCTCACATTCTACAAGCCTGATAAAATCTTCAGATACATGTATTTTGGAGCAAACATACAACAATTTAGACAGTGCTAATGTACAAACAATCTGTATTCTTCCATATAACGTAAGCGTCCGTGATCTCCAAATAGATAGTATTGTTTTAAAGTTACACAACACTCGATGTAGATTATTACTATAGATTAACTTCTTATTATATGAATAAAAAATTCCCAAAATCTTTAGGCCGCTTTCCTCAAAATCAACTAATTTAAAGTCTTTATAACTATCGTTGCCTGACCCTGACCCTGACCCCAGCCACCCTATCTCTGATTTTTTAAAATTAATCTTTAAAGAAGAATATACTCTAAATTGATCTAGTACAAATGTACTTCTAATGTTTTTTCAAGTGAACGAGTATTTTTAGGAAAAAAAGCAGTATCATCTGCAAATAAAACAAGTTTTCGGCTCAATCCATTTGGAAGCTCAATGCCTTCTATCTCCTCACAATTTCTTATCTTTAAGGCCATAATCTCGATTACCAAAATAAAAATGTACGGTGAAATGGGATCGCCTTGCTTTGTTCCCCTCAACATGGGGAACAAATTTGTAGCTGTACCATTGTTGTTAACACACCCCTGATTACCTTCTAACAACACTTTAATCCACTTAATAAAACTCTCACCAAATCCAATTTTTTAAGCACTGCAGTTATAAATGAATGTTCAATTGAATCGAATGCTTTTTCGAAATCAGCCGCAAATAAAATTGTAGGTATATTTTTAGATTTAGCGTAAAACAATATATCCTCAATAATTCTAATTGGCTCCTCTATATTTCTACCCTTCACAAACGCTGTCTGATCTAAATGTACAAGAAATGGGAGAACAGGCGTCATCCTATTGCTCAAAGCTTTACTACAAATTTTAACGTCTACATTGATTAAACTAATTAGGTGCCAAGAATCAATATACCTATCATCTTTTCCAGGTTTTTCAAGCAAAATAAAAATAATCTGTCTTTGGGAAGTAAGAGAGTAAACCATTTCTATACCCGTCGTTCAGACAGTTGACCAAATCATGGCTTATTTCAAACCATAAAGAAACATACAATTCTTTCGTCAATCCGTCCATTCCTGGAGTTTTTGAAGGTCCCATTTGGTTAACACTATCATAACACTCTTTAATAGTAATTTCGTCTTCATATGCTTCCCTATCTTCCTCTATTAATCGAGGAGTATTCAACTCAGCTAGAAATTCCATGCACTGCGCCTCAGATTTTCCTGATTTTTGTTGGAAATATGAACCAAAATGCTTTTTTATCTCTTTAAGTACCTCATCAGGTTTCGAAATCTCGCTTTTATCACTTCTAATTAATTTCTTAATGTGCGTTTTTGACTTATTCCTCTTCTCTTAAATGTTAAAAAATACTTTGTATTTTTCTCACCCATCTCGTACCACTCTGCTTTTGATCTGATAATAATACCTTCCGTTATATAATTACTCAATCCTTCTAATTCTTTAACCAAATTATCATGCTCTGCTACTTTATTGTCTTCCGACTCCCATCCTTTAACCTTCTCTATATCGGAAATCTGTTTCTCAATATCTTGGTATAAGCTCTTACGATTTTTTGCCAACAATTTTGAAAACTTAATAGAATATTTCCGTATTTCATATTTAATCAGCTCCCATCTTAACTGTGGGTTAAATATCCCTTCTTGATTTAGAGTAGTTTTAAATATATGCAATTCTTCTTTCAACCCTGCTACAAATTCCTTATTTTCAATTAACGAGTTATTAAACTTCCAAAATGAACAGCCTTTCATTTCTTCCTCGAAACTTTTAATTTTCAAAATAATCGCAGAGTGGTCATGCAGTTGCCGGGGCTATAATAATATCACTATCCTCAATCGTAGACTGGAGTTCATTTGAAACGAGAAAGAATGTTATTAATCTTAATTAATACTCAGAGTAATAAGAAATAAGGAAGAAAAATGAAGAAAAAATAAAAAGGAAGAAAAATAAAAAGGAAGAAAATAGAAGAAAAATTAATAAGGTTTAAAAAAATTAACTCTAGAGGTATTTTTTTGGATTGACTTTGTATTTTGTTACCTTTTGCTGCATTTGGACTAGATTGTTGGGGAATGGGTACTAGTAGCACTATCATAATTATGTACAGTGTCCAACCTCTGGACCTTCCCAAATCGGGATTTAAATTGTAGGGGAAACTTTAGCGAGCGCCAAAGGCACAAGCCTCTGGGGGGGGATTATTAAATCTGGAGGCCCTAGCTGAAACACCATTTCCAGCACTCTCAGGGTCAGTAAATTGATCGTCATTTTAGGCTTGTTTTCCATAAAAAAATGTTATTGCAATAAAATTCTCGTAATTCCTCAGACATATTCACAGAGAAAAAACTCAAGAAATCCGATATTTATTCAAGTATTATGAGAATTTGATGCAAATATCTTTCTGGGCTCCTGGGAGCAGATCTTCAAAATCAGGATTTTTCCGTTGCGTCAGGATTCGGGGTTTTCAAGCAAAATCAGGATAATCCCGACGAAATCGGGATGGTTGGACACTGTATGTATGTAGTATAAAATAAGTACGAAGTGATAAGTGAGAAAAGAGGGAGGGGAGGGGAGGGTGAATGAATTTTTAGTTCATTAACCCTATTGTAAAGCTTTGATTCATTTTTCTTCACGATTTAACCAAGTTATTTCTAAAAATATTGTTTAAATTGGTTGCCCTAATTCCGGTAGGGTTGCCCTAATTCCGGCCGATAAGAATAAAGATGTGTACTTGAAGTTTTGGCGATATTTTCTCGGCTTATTTCAACTAGAAACTCCTGTGGCTGCTTGTCAAGGTATTTGAGATAAAAAAAATCGGAATCAGGATCCCTGTATTACAACAACTTTGCCCACGATGACAACTGCGCCCACGATGACAACTGCTGATCTGTTCGCTCAATCGCTCATCTTTGGATATTGCAAAATGGTTCGCATTGTCATTTTGATTGCGGTGGAGAGGGCTTTCATGCATTTCAGATACGCCCACCTGTTTCTATGACCCTCAGTGTAATGAGAGTACAGCAATAAACACGATAAAAATGCTTGTTTACAGTTTAGTATGGGCTCCAAAATTAGAAACAATACCGGAATTAGGCACACCAAACGAAAATACAGGCGGACATTTAGTTGAAGTTGCACTCCGTAATTTGAAACCGTTCAGACTAAGGGGCCGTCAACATATTAGAAATGCCCCGCTTAACGCACAATGGACGTTAAGGTCAGACCCCCTCCCCCCCTCCCCCTTAACGTCCACCCATTGTTTTATGCTTTTTTTAGGTCAGGAAAACAGTAATGAAATACACGGGAGTTCACTTTATATAAACAAAGTATAAAACAAGCTTAAAGCTTTAATAGCTGCAACTGTACAGTCAGTCAGTACCTCAAATTCCCATACGAGCTCATTTCGGATCTTGACTAAAATACTCATTCGGACACGACTATAAAACTGAGTGTTTCATTTACCTGGAGGTTTGAGGTATTTCATGATACTTCTAATCAAAAGACCTTGTTGAAATTTCCGGGAAATTCAACAGAAATTTCGCTCTAATGTAGATCTAGCTGACTAGAAACGTCTGATTAAAAAGTGTACTTCTATTGATGAAAAAGTTTTGTTATAAATGCCCCACACTAACGTCCATGCCCTTACCCCCTCCCCCCCTAAACGTCCATTGTGCGTTAAGCGGGGCATTTCGAATATGTCGACGGCCCCTAATTTCCCTCTCAGAACTGAGGTAATCTTTAGAGTTTCATCTATGCCAAAAATCAACATTTCACATACCCTACTTTGCGAGAAAACGCTTCTGTTGCTTTATTACCCAATTCAAAGTACAGTCAAAAGACTCACTTGGAGAAATTGAGACTCTACTTACATGTACCTTTACAAAAGCTTGGATTTCCCCGCCTAAAAAGACGACAGGACGCCCACAACAATAGTTTACGAAAGCACACTAATCAATAATTTATCGGATTGTGTTGTTTGTTATTTATTTAAAGTTTACGTTGAATAATCGAGTTTCAAAGACAAAGTGGCTGGAATTGGGACCGGCCGGAATTAGGGCAACATACTGTAGTTAGAAAAAATTAACTACAGTTGAACCCCGCTAATTCGAACCCTCAAGGGAAACGGAAAATAGTTCGAATTAGCGGGGGTTCGAATTAGCCGAGTTCGAATTAAATATCAAAATAATCATTAATAATTAACACAATAGTACCTTATACAGTTTTTATTTCATTATTTATTGGTTAAATGTAAAGCATTTCATATCATTGTGCAAAAAATCGTATTTTTTAACTTTAACAAAACGTAACAACAAAACGTAACAAAACGTAACAAAAAAACAGGTCAATTATTATCAAGAGCCACCTCTGTGGCGGGCTCATTAGTTTGCGTGTTGCTGGATGAAGAGGTCATTTAAAGAAAGGAAAGACTGGCCGTTTCGCCAAGACGTTTTTTTATTTTCTGAGGGCCGATAAAAGCATTAATTCTTGCACTGTAATCGTGAGGGGCAAAGCTGTTAACCTTGGTGATGGAGAGGGGATGCAAGTGCCTTGTACACTACACTTCAAGGGAGAGAAAGCACGTCTCATTGAAGTACTTCGAAAACAGCTTTTGACTGACTGCAGATTGATTTGGGAATCACGAAGTTGTGTCAGTTGTTTGTAAACGTCCTGTTTAATTTAATATTCATTGACAACCGGAACTGTGCGGAATGGAGGTACATTACAAAATAAGTGCAATTAAAATGTTTTACATACACGTTAAGTGTGCTTCCAGCTGTGTTCTGGCGCCGTCTGATGTTTGTCCGATCCATGTCCGTCAATTTTGTAATTAGAGACAGAGTTCGAATTAAAAGGATTGATTTAAGGCCAATGGAAACGGAAAATAGTTCGAATTAGCGGGGAATTCGAATTAGCCGATAGTAAATGACTGAAAAAAACAAGGGCAAATCCAAGGGAAATGGGTTTGAGTTCGAATTAGCGGGGAATTCGAATTAGCCGAGTTCGAATTAGCGGGGTTCATATTTTACTGTACTTATGTCTTAACTAAAAAAATAATTCATTTTACCTTCTTGCAAGCTCTCTGAATGGTAACCTGAAATTAGATGTAGAAGGAAAAAAAACATTAATGAAATTTACTGCCTCCTACTACTGCCACTGGCAATAAAAAATCGTAAAAAAATATACAGTATCTAGACTCCCCTAGACTCTACAGTCTACTCCCCCAGAGGGGATGATTTTAGAGTTATTTTGCGAAATGTAGACACAGTCTAACCCTAAAAACTTCTTACTTTGAATATCTAACCATGGGAGCAGATATCTTCACAACTTGTTTTTCTTCAAATAGTTTCAAAGGCTTCAAATATGGTATTGAATTATTCTCCGTTTCACTTTCTCCGTCATCTTCGTCCGCCATTTTGAAAATAGCCCAGAATGCATTACGCACAGTTCATAATGGAGAGTATTATCGATGGAGCTCGCATTGATATCCAGATATTGGTCCCTCGATTGGCCATATTTTGTGATTTCTTTCACAATCATTTCACACAATTTCGTAATCAGAATCTAACCTATTATTTGAAACTATTTTGTGAATCTCTTATTATGCTTAAAATGGTCATGAGAAAACCTCAACAGAGAGGCCCTAAAATGTAAAGTTTGAGCGAGCTCCTGTCAGGGAAGTTCCCGAGTCCTGCGCAGATTAGTTCGCGTTTCATCTTCCTTCGAGCGCCAGCAGAGCGGAATTGCAGAAATGAGCTGGTGTTCTCTTATTTAAGACATCTCTCTCCTTTTTCTGAAGTCTGACTAAAGTTATAAAAATGGACGACCTTCCTGAGGGATTCTATCGCACAGAATTGGTGAAAACCGTTTGGGAAGTGCCTGAGAGGTACCAAGAACTGAGTCCCATTGGAACTGGTGCTTATGGACAAGTTTGGTAAGCCTGGTTTCTGTTCGAGCTGGCGGTTTTACTGTGTGTGGTAGTACATTTGGTAGTAGTATTTCCATACAGATATAACTAGAAGCTTTGATATTAGGGTTTTAGTGCTAAGAGTAAGAATGAAACTGAGATTTTGAATTTGCACTAATTTAAAACAAGGTTTAATTTGTTTTGAGTTTTTGGCTGCATAGTGTATATTTGTGTAGACTTTATATCTTTAATTCCTATATATATTCAGTTGATTGTCTTAATACATGTTCATGCATGAAGTTAACAAGTTTATATGCCTATATACATACATTAATTGACAAGTGGGTAACACAAGTACAGAAGTACATGTAGTATGCTAATCGTATTACAATAACCTTATATTTATTAAGCTAAGATTAAGGATAACATGGCTCACTGCATGATGGGAAACCGTTGCAGATTATTGATATAGATATACTTTGGACATACATGTAACATACATTATTTGTAATTAATTTATCATAACACTAACATGGTGGTTCGAAGCAAGGGTAACTTTATCCCAAGGGTAACTTTATCCCAAGGGTAGCGATTTAATCCCGGGGTAGTGCTTACCCTTGCTTCAAACAACCGGGCCTTGGAATTCCTGGAAAACTCCTGCAATTTTAACGTTTTCTTCTAGGACATGAACTGAAATAAATGCAATTTAGGCATGGTTAAATATCCAGCTTACACCTGCGCAGATGCCTTCCCTGCTAGCAGAGGTATCTCTGTCTTGGTAAAAGACGAAAACGAGGGAGGGAGACCTCTGCCGACATACAACGCTTTCTCTGTCGTGCATGCATGAAGTTTCCTTGGCAACAAGTGACGCAATCTCACGTGAGCTAACGCCTGTTTCAGTTTTCGCACGCAAAGTCAATTAGTTTTCGTGCAAATAAAAGTAAACAATTCTCGTTTGCATATGTAATGTTTACCCCTCCAGCTTCACCATTACGCCGAAAATTTATAGCCAAGGTATATTATCCCCCAACTCCTATAAAGCTGGCTTTAATAGGCAAAGGTAGCAGCTGCGTTTTATGTGGGCTTAAATTTGCTTCACAGTAAGTGATCAAGGAAGTTTTTATTCCATGTAAACTAGCGAAGGTCTCCATCAAAAAATATTGCAAGTCCTCAGAAGAGCTCCCTACTTCACTAAGGAATCTTCGAGAGTTTGCAAGAAGTGCTACAGATGGATCGAGTCTTTTGCAAAGAGGTCTAGAGTTGTGGAGGAAGATAAATTGTCATTAATTTGTGCTTATGCGTGTGCACGCACAAAACAACTGCAACAAACAACTGATGCGTACAGCTATTTCCAGTAAAACATGTTTTCGAAACTGGTTTGACTCGTCCATGCATGTGGACGGCAAGTGTCGGATGTCGGCAGAGGTCTCTCCCTCACCTTCCATTTTACCAAGACAGAGAGAGACCTCTGCTAGTAGGGAAGCAGATGCCCTGTGCTAGTGCTTGCACAGCCCAGGGTCAGCTTCTCATCCAGGACTTTTATTTTAATGAGATTATTATTAATCAAAGTTAACTGGGAGATAGCACTGCTGGTAATGGTTGCATTTGCATACATGAGGTTGTCAAGCCTGACGAGTTTGCCCTTGTGGTTAGTTGCACGTACATTTGTAGTCTGCCAGCAGTTAGTTCGCTTTGCGCATGTGTGCTCGAGGTTGTCATGTGATGAGTTTACCCTCGAGGTTAGTTCTTGCATTGCTTGCTTCTGTTTGCTGGTGGAATTGCCCCACCCACATACAAAGTAAGTAGTTTTTCCACTGAGAAATGAGTGTGACTGGTACCGGGGGTTGACCAGTGGCTGGGTTGCCATGGTTACCTCCTTAGTTGTTTGTTGCTTGCTTCGCCTTAGCATTGCTCAGCATTGCAAAAAATGGCACCTACCCTCCATACCTATTTTTAACGAGTTAATTGTTATTTTGTGTTGTTTTGTACAGGTATTCACTTGTCAGTTGCCCCTCATTGCAATCGGGCTCACAGCATTTTTTTTCCTCCCTCGATCTATCTCGTCCTGTTTCCATTGTCCACACTTATGTGTGACCCAGTGCTTTGGGCTGATTGATTGCCATGATATCTTGGCAACCAAGCTTGCAAGAGATCCTACATGTACATGTATGTTCGGTTCTGGGAACTGAACCCCCAACTTTGTTTTCTCATCAGTGGGACCATGGGCCTCAATTATTCCTTAGTTTATATTCATTTAACTACAATGTAGCTGGTATGTTGAACAATAGTTGAGTTCCAGGGCACTGCACCCTATTAGAACTTATTTTTTTAGCCTTGCTACATGTATTTGGTCTGGTATAATTAGTATTTGGTCTGAAGTATATATGGTAATTAAGCTGACCAATGAATATTTTAATTGTACTTATCAGCTCGTCCACTGACATGTTGGAGCAAGATCCAGACACAGGTAACCCAAGGGCTGTCGCTATCAAGAAACTTTCTAGACCATTCCAGTCTGTTATGCATGCAAAGAGAACATACAGAGAATTGAAGCTGCTCAGGCATATGAAACATGAAAATGTAAGTTAACCTTCAGGGTGAGCACAGCATTCCATGTGGTTGCCAATTTTACAGGCAGAAAAGTATTTAACCAAATTTTAATTCATTAAATTTATGACAATCAATGAAGTACATGTATTGTAGTAGCCTGAATTTCAGCCGTCTCCTCTGGGTTCGTTCCTCCCGAGAGAGACGTCTGAATCCAATAGCCGATAATGCCGTCCAGTGACGTCACTACCAGAAAACCTGGTGGTGATTTTTGATTGGTTCATATTCTATAATTTTGCATAATTATCATAATTATCAGCCGAGAAGACGGCAGGATTCACTTTGGACTCGCGATTGTTGATCGTTGAGTTTCAGTGGAGTGATTGTCTTTGGCAAAGACCTTGAATTCGTAAGGAAAACATCTGGAAATGGATTGAAAGTGTCCTGCACAATAACCAGCCGGCTAACTAACCTGTAAACATGTACATTTTATCGCGTCCGCGGGGTTGTTGACAATCGATTATTTGTTCACACTCGCAGTGGTAAAGAATGTCGCTACTCTCTTCAAGGAACTGTTCTTTCCCGTAAAAGAGTCTTCGTATTTCTTCGAAAATTCTCCATTATCCTTTCATGTTTTTCTACTTTTCTGTTGCATCATTTACATAGGTAATATCTCGTAGCTGTGTCGATTCGAACGGCAGATCGCGAGACATGTACAAAGATCAACGGCAAGACAAAGATCAACTCAGTGTACTTTGCCTCCAAATATAATATAACGATTTGTTGCTTCGGAAAGGCTTTCACAACATAAGAGGCACTTGAGAAGCAAATGGGATGGAGATATATAATATAGGTAAGGCTTTTATTTTGGTCAGCATAATCTCAAATAAATATTTCTCACGAACTCTTACTACCGCCGTGACAGTTTATTTGCATAAATAAAATTGTTAATCCGCCTTGACGTCACTGGACGGCATTATCGGCTATTGGATTCATACGTCTCTCTTGGGAGGAACGAACCAGAGGAGACGGCTGAAATTCAGGCTAGTATTGTAGCTTTTGCTCCTATTACAGCACTGAGCCTTTACTGTATGTATGAAAGCCAATTAACATCTGTACTTTGATTGGCAGAAGCCCACTGCAAAACTCTCAAGGTAAAGCAGAACCTTTTTTTGCAATGAAATAAAAGTGTACACATGTACACTTCATTGATTCAGCCCTAGCTTCCACCAATGTTAGCTTGAGCCAATCACGGTTTCTGGTAAACTAATCACCCACCCCTCCCCTTGAGTATACATGTGTAATTAATGGTAAACTAATCACCCACCCCTCCCCTTGAGTATACATGTGTAATTAATGATTAACCATTAAATTTAGGGTGAAACAAGGTGGTGTAATGGTTTCCCAGAAATAGTGATTGATCTGTTAGTTTCACGCTATATATTGTCTTTAATCCATGTGTTGCAGGTCATTAGTTTACTTGATGTGTTCACAAGGGCATCTGCATTGGACAACTTCCAGGATGTGTAAGTCCAAGTACAATATTGAATCATTATTTTATATGAACCAACAGTCAGTTTAAACCTCCACTGCCCAGATACGGAATTTTCCGTATTTTTGTGTTGCCTTGGTTTTGCTGTCTCAAAAACACAATAGGGTTACCATATAGGGTAAGGCGTTATCACCAGTCGATAGAGCGTGAAATTTCACGTAGGGTTTCGTCTTGCTGTAAGATCGCACATGCTAGTTTTGAAGTCTAAATTTTTGTTTACATTTTGCCGTATTTTGAGACAGTACGAAGAAGAAGAAGAAGAATGAGTGAAGAGTATGGACTTGTTTGAAGATATTTTTGGCGCTTCTGATAGTGAATCTGAGGATTTTGAAGGGTTTCAAGAGGAGGATATTGAAGTCAGGTTCGCCGATGCCGATGGCAATGGCAGCGAGACATCTGAAGAAGAAAATGAAAACCAGAGGCCAGGAGAAGGGAGAATACCTCAACTACAAGACCTTCGTTGGTCTCGCCAAGCAACTCCCGTTGAAGAGCCAGAGTTTCAACCATTTATTGGGCCTAGAAATTGCCCTACATCGCAAACTGCTTTGGGATTCTTCGAAGTGTTCGTCACACACGAGGTATTCAACTTGTTAGTTGAACAAACTAACTTGTATGCCGTTCAAGAAAATGCTACAAAAGCAAGGAAAGACCCGGACTGGTTTCATGATAACGGCGAGCCAAATGAACTAACTGTAGATGAATTCAAAGCATTTCTTGGGGTTCTGATTATGATGGGAATCGTTCGGCTGCCAACACTGCGAAACTATTGGTGTGAAGAAGAACCTTTCCTGTATCAGCCCGAAATAGCCAAGATATTCCCAAGGAACAGATTCCTAGCCATTTTGCGATACATTCATCTCAATGACAACACTGGATTGCCTCCTCGAAACGACCCAAGTTTCAAGCTGTATCGTGTTCAGCCGTTTTTGGACTTGGTTAAAAAAGCTTTCTTAGACGGTTTTCGGCAGTATTTTCCCGTTCAACAGGAGTTATCAATCGATGAAGCGATGATAAAGTACAAGGGTAGACTTAGTTTCATACAATACATGCCTATGAAACCTGTGAAGAGAGGCATCAAAGTTTTTTGTTTGTGCGATGCGAGAACAGGGTTCTTGATAAACTTTGACATTTATGTTGGTAAGCAAGAAATTGCCCCCGTACGAAACTCGACTGAAACTATTGTTCTGGGGTTACTATCCAACTTTAAGGAGAGGAACTTTTATGTTTTCATGGACAATTGGTTTTCTAGTATTCAACTTTTCCTTCAACTAGGACAGCTGAACATTCAAGCATGTGGAACTTTGCGTTCGAATCGCAAAGGATTCCCTCCGTGTTTGAAGAACATAAGACTTGCGAAGCAAGGTGATTCTGAATTCGCACAGTGTGGAGATTTGGTTGTTTCTGTTTGGAGGGACAAGGCCAGGAACAAGCCTGTTACAGTCATATCTACTATGTTTCAGGCTGAAGGACAAGACATTGTGCAAAGGAGGAGGAAAGGCGCTGATGGCAATATGGAAAACATAGATATTTACCGCCCCCCCAGCATCACACAGTATTGCCAGTTCATGGGTGGTGTTGATCTTAGTGATCAAAACCGATCCTACTACCCAGTAGGAACGAGAAGAAATGTTAAATGGTGGAAGTACATTTATTATTTTTTATTAGATGTGGCAATTGTGAATGATTGGGTTCTGATGGACCAAGTTCTGGAACAGAAAACTCCCCATGTTGAGTTTCGAAAATCACTTGCGAAGGAACTGATCGGTAACTTCAGTGCACGCAAGAAAGTTGGTCGACCACGTACACAGCCTGTAGTTGCTGAAGTTGACCACCAATATGTTGAGTTGCTACCTGGTTCCAAAGGGAAACAGTGTAAGAACTGCCAGAGGAAGCGGCGAGGAGAGAAAGCAGCAAATCGTGATGTGAAGCGTCCACGGGAATCTCGCTTTGGTTGCGATCTGTGCGCTGTTGTGTTGTGCAAGGGACAGTGCTGGTGTGAATGGCATGGCCAGCCTTTGAATGAGAATAACTGAAACATTTATTCAGAAACAACTGAAATAATGAACTATTGCTACTTTAGAACATATTACCAGAATGTTATAACGCCTTGTTTGATAAAGTTTATTATATTTTTCGTATCTAAAAGTTCAATTATAAAATGACCGAATCACCGAGCCGCATTTCAATGGCGCCAAATTCAAAATCCGCATATCAGGTAGAATTTATTCACTCCTACAGATGCCTGGGGTCATTGTAACTATAAATAATTACTTCTAAAAGCTTCAATATCATTTAAGGAATAACTGTTTTTACTATTTCAAATGATGAAATGCTGTAGATGTCTCAGTGTGTATAAATAAAGTAGGCTATATGTAAAATTTGTCCTTGGTAGTAAAATTAAGCTGGGCAGGGGGGATGTATTAGGTTTCAGAGAAGTTGGGTGTGAAAGGGTTAAGTATTTGTAGTCAATGTAAAAGTAGAGTACAAACACTAAAACTATGTATACAGGGCCTCCGATAAAGTGCGATAAAAAATCGGAAATTATGCGGCAATTCAGGGCTCATGCGGCAATTCAGGGCTCATTATGCGGCAAATTATGCAATTTTCTTGGGCATGAAATGTGCCCTTTTCGTAGCCTTTAGCGCGTTCTGAAGCTGTAATTTTAGTCGGTAGATGGGCTCGTTTTTTCTTCTCGGAAGAAATTCCAGCAGATTTCACTAAAAACTTATCCATTTGAGTAAATTTCAGGCAAAAACGACAAGAAATACATTGTGTAAGCAGATGAGATCAAGATTCGCGTGAAAAAGCGACTATTTTACAGCAAACAATAACATGGAATATATCAATGATTCTGAGTGGTCAACACTCTATCCATTGTTTTCGTTATGCACCAATGAGAATACACTTTAGAATTAATTCAGTACCAGATCCCTGGCGCGTGAAGCAATGCAAGAACGCCTGGACGTTTTCGTTGACAAAATCGAATGGACGTATCTAATGGTGATCGTTTCTTGTCCTTTCTTGCGATGTTTTGGGCAGTAAATTACCGTGAAATTGCATTATAAAGCACCACAAAGACAACTGTCACAAGGTTGTACCATTTTTATTGACTCATATTGTGTTTTTTGTAAGAATTATGCGCGATTGTGCGGAAATTTGCGAATTATGCGATCGGATGCGATTTTTGATCAATTGTGCGGGATTGCACCATCGCACAATATCAGAGGCCCTGTGTATACAATGCAGAGTAGAGCTGTTTCTGCAGGCTACATGAATGTACAAATTGTACATGACTGTATGGAGCAGTTTTGAACTGAGTGTCGTAAAACCAAAACCAAAGTAATCACAGAGCAAAAATTAACCACAGAGCAAAAATTAACCACAGAGTAAGTACTTGATTGTGTTTCTTCATGAATTGGCTTTACCTGAACCAATCACAAATAAAAGTAAACACAATTGTGGTAATGAACTCTCACTAAGAAGAAAATTGATTGTGTGATGGACCACAACAATGTTTGGTTTTGGTTTAGAAAATCATTTGCACATGCAAAGCACCATGGGCTCGGACAGAGGGCAGGGCTATCAATAATTTTTGAAGCTCCCATTTCTTATGACACTGCACCCATAACATTTGCTTTACTTTGTGAGCAAATTGAATCAAACATCGACCCCCACCCGTAACATTGAGTGAGCTCACCCGCAACAGGTGTTACAGCCCTTATTGACAGCCCTGGAGGGTCTTTGAGGTACATGTACAATGTAGGACCAGAGGCTATTTTTGGAGAAATATGTGACCTCTCACAGGAAAACGTACACTAACGGATATCCGTTAAATGGGCAAAAATTAACGGCTAACGAATGGATAGCAAACGCTTTTACAGAGCGTTCAAACGGTTTAGTTTAACGGTTCTAACGGGCAAGCTAAAATTTCTAATGGTTTACCAAACCATTCTAACAGGCAAGCTAATGGCTCTAACGGGCAAGCTAAAATTTCTAATGGTTTACCAAAGCGTTCTAACGGGCAAGCTAACGGCTCTAACGGATGGTCTTAACTATCTAACGTTTATCAAAACGTTCTAACGGATGGTCTTGGCTACATGTATCTAACGGTTTATCAAAACGTTCTGACGGATGATCTTGGCTATCTAACGGTTTAATAAAACGTTCTAGTGGATTATCTGGACTCTATGGTAAACCAAAACTTCTGTCACCAAACGACAGGATTGCGTTACGAAACACCGTCCCAGCGCTGGTTTGGTGTTTTCCGTTCATCTGATAAACTTTAGCTTCTGTAGTTTAAAACTAAGATCCGGCAATCCTTCAGAATTTTTGTTGAAGTAATTGCGTATGTTTTCAATTGAAGAAGCCAGCTTTAGCTTTTTCGAGATAAAAAGATTCTCAGTTGACATGTGCTTTCAGCCGTGAAGACTAATTATCTGGTTTTTGACACAACAAGAATGCCGCAAACTTCGCGGGAAGTGTGATTTTATTGCATTGTAGTTTAAATCACCACAAAGCTTCTCAACTTTACTGCCAATTGATAAACGTCTACTATTAATATAGAATATTCTGGAGTTATTTTTATTTAATGTGGATCGGTTTTCAAAGGTGAGGAGGTCCGAGTCTTGAATTCCACAAGGGCACCCAACAAAGTTTTCGGTTAAAAAGCTGTTCGGCAGAGTAAGTTAGCCTAAAACTTTTGGATTTGAAAAAATTGTCCCTAGAAAATTGTTTTCTGAAATACTGGCTAGAAAATTTGTTTTCAATCCCTAGAAAATTATAGAAGAAAAGGGAGACTAAAAGGTTTTCCCTAAAATATTCGTACGTCCCAATTCGTCTGATCAATAGAGTCAACAGGAAAAAAGAATCCCTAAAATATTCATACCTCCACAAAACTTTGCAACATGAAGTTACTTGGGCTAGAATATTCTTGTTATGTTCTAGACTACTAACAAATTCGTACGCCGGGAATATTTTGCCATAGTATTTTCAGTTGACGCGATTTCCACCTAGAAAATAGCTTTCTAGAATACGTCAAAAGACGTAGTACATGTAGGTGCCTTAAAATGGCTAGATAAGCTGCAGACAACTGGTTTCAAACGAATTTCAAAAAGTACTCGTTGGGTGCCCTTGACACAGAAGTGCAACATTTTCCGCGAACTGATTTGGATAATCAATTACTCCGCAGTGTTTGTTTTGCGTTGAGATCGAACAAAAAAAATCTACAGATAAAATTTTCTTTTAGAAATCGAGATGCTTATGGAATCATACGGTTTGAAAATTTTCACTTCATTTACGTATCAGAACAGTTTCCACATGATGCTAAAAATGGTTTGAGTCCATAGTTCTCGATATTCACAGTTTTAATTTGTTGTCTGTTATTTAGCGTGAGATCAGATCGCACGAACCATATCGAATCTTTTGATTTCAGCTTTTTTACTTCATCACTTTGTGAAGAGTTAATAAAACATTCAAACCTGCAGGTATGTCGGCATGTATCTCGTTTTATAGCATTCAGAAAAGCATATAAAGGTGATCGCGCGTAATCCGAGTTTCTAAACTCGTTGTGTGACTTGTATGTAGCTAACAGATGATTGCCGAAACCAACGGTGATCTTCAAACAATTTAAATGCCCAATGGATGAATGTTTTGATTGATCTAACGGATGAAGGTTTGGATGTAACGGATGAAGGTTTGGATCTAACGGATGGAAATGTTTATCTAACGGATGAATATATGAAGGTTTTGATCTAACAGATGAATGTTTTGATCTAACGGATGAAGGTTTGGATGTAACGGATGAAGGTTTGGATCTAACGGATGGAAATGTTTATCTAACGGATGAATATATTAGTCAAACGGCATGGACATAATTTCTAAAGGGTGTTCTAACGCTTCTAACGCTTTCTCAAACTGTTCAAACGGCATGGACAAAATTTCTAACGGTTGTTCTAACGCTTCTAACGATTTCTCAAACCGTTTTAACGGATACCTAACGGGTGACGAACGGTCTGGCCCGTTTAACGGATATCCGTTAGTGTACGTTTTCCTGTGAGAGGTCACATATATAATTATGTACATTATTCCTTCAAAATCCTTATGTCAGACTCTATATATATAGCAGGCACTGGCTGTTTTGTTTAAATATTGCCTAAACCTCACAATTGTACATGTACATATATTTTAGTTATATGGTAACAGAGCTGATGGGAGCAGACCTCAACAGCATTCTAAGATTTCAAAAGCTAACAGACGAACATGTCCAGTTCCTGGTCTATCAGATTCTAAGGGGGCTAAAGGTGAGTGATGGTCTAATGAAGTAAGGGTTTGTTTAGTGGACATGTAGCATGTGTATAGTGTACTGGTAGATGTGGTATATACTGTGGTACATGTATGTCCTCTTATTTAGCACGTTTTGCGTCATTGCATGGTGACAATGTGACCATGTTTTGCATTGTCGCATGCACAAAACGTGGTCAATAAGAGGACATACCATGGTCAACTATAGTAAATTTGTTTTTTTACAACAACAAACAAGAAATAGTCGAGTGGAAGAGCCTTGCAAATGATGGAAATTGTGAGAGAAAAGCTAAGTGATTCTAGCTATCACATAATCCGTGGCGCGAGCAATGATGCAATCAGTGGTATGTCCTTCTATTACCAATGGCAATAAGCCAATCAGAACACGAGAAACTGAGCAGTTGTTCAGGTTATAAAAAAAGTCATATGGCTCAAAATAAGTAAGTACTATACAGTACCGCCTGGAACTATAGGTACATTTGATCGCGATCGAGTCGCGATCAAATTGCGTGTACTGACCGCGATCTGCTCGCACCTTGCTCGCAATCTGCTCGCACCTTGCTCGCGATCTGCTCGCACCTTGCTCGCGATCTGCTCGCACCTTGCTCGCGATGTGCTCTCAGCTTGCTCGCGATCTGCTCGCACCTTGCTCGCGATCTGACTGCGATCACTGATGATCGCGATCATCAGTCGCAGTCTACAGCCGGGAAACAAAATGCCTGCTTATGAACATTTCCACAAACCTTTTGGGTCTATAAAATTTACGTGTACGTTCCACTTGAACACGGGCTGAACTTTTTATTAGTGAAAGAGTGTAAATCCAGGATCCTAAACCCAATGCAGGGGAACAAGTATTAATTCGAGATAGAGAGGTATCATACGACGAACGGCAAAAATCTGGCCAAGCGACAGGGTCTGAGTCTCGATCACGCCATTACGCACATGTAGCAATTAAATGAAGCTTTTGAAGCTACAGTCTTCAAATCCGCAACGAATGTTCCTTGGTGGTCTTGACTACATTCTGTATCTAATGGTTCATCAAAACATTCGAACGGATGGTCTTGACCAACTCTCTGATGGTTAGCCAAAATATTCTATCGCACGCGGCGCCACATGTGAGTTAAGTTTGTTGTAATCTCGCCCTTGTTCCGAGGTCCTTTGGTTTTCCTCCCCCCACAAAAACCAACACGCTAAATTCCATTTCGATCTGCAGATTATTTGATCAGCCACATACATGGTTGTTTCAGGTCCCGTTAGAAATATAAATATCAAAGGGTCACCAAAAGAAAGGTCTTGAGTGGGGTTGCGTTACTAACTTTCAGCCGTGGAGACTGATTGTCTGGTTTTTGACACAACAAGAGTGCCGCGAACTTCGCGGACATGTGATTTTATTGCAGAATGCAGAGTTAAATAATGCGGGAAAGTTTCTCAACTTTTAATACTGGCAAGTAATAAACGTCTACCAAATAGAATATTCTGGAATTCGTTTTATTTAATGTAGGATCCGTCATTTTGAATTGAGAGGTGATGAGGTCCGAGTCTCAAATAATTTGCACGAACAGAAGTGTGACATTTTTGAATAATCAATGTTTTGCTTTGAGATCATACCAAAAATTATCTTCCTACCGAATCAAATGCTTTGAAAGTTTGTATTTTATTTATAAATACGGTCTGAACAGTTTTCACCTAATGCAAAAACTGGGTTGAGTCCATTCTGTCAAATAAAAACACCCAGATATTTTAATTCGTTATTGGTTAATTTGCCGTGAGATCGCATCGAATCTTCTGGAGTTCCATTTCAGCATTTTTACTTCATCACTTCGTCAGTTTGTGATTGGCATTGCGGTTTATAATTGCCGTGAGAACGGTCTGCAGCGATTGGTTTGATGTCAGATGTGAAACAAAAAAGTCTCAGTGCTCGTGTTTGTTTTCAAATATGTGATGTGTCCTCGATCGACGAAAACATAGGAATGGTCGTCAACTTTTATGATCCGTTCTAACCAGCAACAGTTTACTCTCAAGTACTTCTACATTTAAATTGTAATATTGAGCTTTTCGTTTTTACCTAAATGCGTATTTTTGTCAAGGGAAGAAATTGTAAAAAACATTTCGCAAGGGCTCGGGTAAATGTATACGTAAAATCTAATGTCCGATGAACGTGACTGCGATCACACAGTTGATCGCGGTCACATCGCGAGCAAGGTGCGTTCAGATCGCGAGCAAGGTGCGTTCAGATCGCGAGCAAGGTGCGAGCAGATCGCGAGCACGGTGCGAGCAGATCGCGAGCACGGTGCGAGCAGATCGCGAGCACGGTGCGAGCAGACCGCGGTCACTGATCGCGATCTCATCGCGATTTGCTCGCGATAAATGTACCTATAGTTCCAGGCGGTACTGTATGTACCGGTAGCTAATAATTTTTATATACAATGTAATAAGGGTTAATCATCTTTTTTTCTGATTTCACAATTAAGTACTATATACTGTAATCAAAAGTTGCATTTCTCAGTCTTTTATGCTAGATTCTGTGATACAATGTGTAACTGTTGTTTGATGCTAAATAATGTTCTTAATCTTCAGTACATTCATTCAGCTGGTGTTATCCACAGGGTGAGTATTTATTTCAAAATTGGTTATGCCTTATATTGATACAGTGATTTTGTTACAGATTGCATGCAAGTCCCTTGAACTAGCTATTGCACGATCAATCATCTTTTTGCAATGATGATGGTGTTGCAAAACATAGCAATTTTTGTGTGGGTGCAAGGGGCTTAACCTTTTTTGGATGCATTGCAAAATAACTGTATTATATAATTAGTTTTGTTGTTCAAGAATCTTGCTGCTAGAGTCTAACTTTTAAAATTGCCTTAACGTGGTGCTTTGGATCATGTTTGTGTTTTTTTACATTATGATGCCATTGACATAGAACAGACCACAATGATATAATGATGGGAGGGAGAGAAGAAGGGGGAAGGAGAGCCTGCACGGACACAATACAAATGTGAATACATGTATATCTGCATCTAAATTTTCAGCACAAACTTGTATTCCAGTCCATTCTACAATGAAATCTATCCACATGTAAATTAGATTTGGTATCTTAGACCTGTTTCAGATGCTGTTGCACTCATCCTCAAACAAATTAGATACTCAAAGCTGCCCAATTACTGGTATATTATCCTTTGTTTCAATTGCGTTTAGCATAAGTGGACATGGAGTGGCATCTGAACCAAGCCTAATCTAATGATAGATAAATGTAGGGGCAAATTTTACATTACTTTATTTAGTGTCTATCATCATCATTTTTTTCATCATCATTTTATCATTAAAATAAATGTTCATGCAGGCTCTTCTCCCCCCCCCCCCCCCCCCCCCCCCCCTCGTATTCCCATAAGCAGGTTTATAGGCTACGTTTGATCTGCCTGTTTTGCATCCTTGGGGGTTATTTTTTTAAAGAATTATGTCTTTATGCATACATTTGTACATGTACATTGTAAGTAGCACAGGATGCAGGAGTTCAAAATCACTGTGCATGCAGTAATAATAATAGTAATAATATTTTTTGCATATGAGTTGAATTGTATATATCCACATAAATAAATGTACTTCAACATACATGTATTCTAAAATTATGTTAATTTTCAGGACCTGAAACCCAGTAATATTGCTGTGAATGAGGACTGTGAATTAAAGGTAGGCTCAGTTGTTCCCAAAAAAAAACGTTTCTATTGTGCACATTGCATTGTGCATTTAAAGTTCACGTCCAAGAAATGCCAAAAAGATGTTGAGAAATAGTGAATCCCTAATAGTTATGTTGTAGACAGTTATTTAACTGATTACTTATAACAATTGTATGGACTTGAGTAAACAGACACAACAGAAAATTAATGCATTTTTGTCTTCAATATGTGCAATGCAATGTCGAGGAGATAGCCTTTCTGTTTTTGAATTCTACATGTATGAAAGGTTCTCTGTATTTACAATGTATTTGGGCAGGTGGCCAGTGTACATGTATTTTGCAGATTTTAGATTTCTTTATTAAACACTATTTAATACAAACTATAAACAGAATATTTAAGTAAAGAATACTGCTAGGAAATGTCTAGTTTGATTATGTATAATTGAAAGTGTGTGATGGTTAAAGTAGCTAGTAAGCTTTCGAGTTAACCACTGCCACATAGGAAGTAACGACTTACTGTAAGTCCACAATTATAAAATAGAATAATAATTATTATTATACAATTTAAAAAATACAACAAGTAACTACGTTGTCATAAAAGCAAGCTGTCAAGAAAACAGAAATGCTGTCAAGAAAAAAAAACAGGCAGCTACATGTACTTTCACACCAGTTTCTACCGAGAACCCTCTACAAGAGAAAACAATTGAAATACATTTACAGCTGTATACATGTAAGTACATGTATGTGCACACAGAATATGGAAACACCCTGCTGCCTTCTCATAATTTATGTAATGTGTTCACATGCTCTGCTCATAGATTCTAGACTTTGGCCTGGCTAGAATGACAGATAATGAGATGACAGGGTATGTGGCAACAAGATGGTACAGAGCACCAGAGATCATGTTGAACTGGATGCATTACAACCAAACAGGTAAGACTAGGCTCCAATTTAATATTTTAATTTACAAATGCTTTTTAAATCATACAATATTAAGTCTGGCCATTGTGTCTATAGGCCTACATGTATGAACAGTGTCCACACTCTTGACATTACACGTGTGAAAACGTTAATGAATTGGTGTCAAGACTTGGGATGGTATACATGTAGTACTATAGTTACTAGTCTATTATTGCTGCTGCTACTGACTTTATTTCCTCAGGGTAGCACATAGTTAAAAACTTACAAACCTGTGGCTCTTTTACACAACAGACTGTCACCAGTATTCGACACTGAGGTCATGGTTTCAAGTCCTGTTGAAACCTTTTTTTTGGGGGGGGGGGGGGGTGGCTTTTCTGCAACTGCTTGAGGTGTTTCATTACTGCTAATATCACAGACTTTCAATAGCACCATAAACAAGCTATCATACATGTACAATGTAGGTAATCTGCACTCTCAGATAAGCTGCACCCCAAGTTGAGAGGCTCAACATACATGTAGGATTTGTTGGTACACTGTATGAGTGGAATTTTTATGTACATGTACATGTACATGTACATGTACATGTACATGTAGAGTACCTTGTAAAGTTTGGCAATGATTGGGTAAAACTGAAGAAGTTATATGAACTGATCAATGGAGTTATATGAGGTTGACTGTCGGAGTTGATAATAATGATTGTATATACTGTATTTATTGTAAACTTGTACATTCTAGAGCTAATGCTCTTAAATGCCAACTGTCATGAACACGCAAAACTCAAAACTTGAAATAGAGCAAGTTACAGCAATGACTTACAGCACGGTTACCATATGGCATGCCATGACATTGAAATGGCTTCTTCATTGTTTTTGTCTTTTTGATCCAATCAAATTACAGTAAATGTACAGCACAGGCTATGGCCATGCAGTATTTTTGTCCCACTCATTTGAAATCTGCTCTGTGCATTCTCCCTAAAATATTTTATGGTAATTAGACTGCTTTGTTAAAAGTGATATTCATAACTTTGTGTTGCTTTCTTTACAGTTGATATCTGGTCTGTTGGCTGTATAATGGCAGAATTGTTAACTTCAAAAACTCTCTTCCCTGGAAATGATCATATCCTTTAATGCAGGCCTGTTGATCACTGATTACTGGCTACTTAACCTTTTAAGGCCATTACATTGTCATTTGATGTATTTTACTGATTACTTGCTTTGAGGATTTTAGTCTTGCTAAATTGAAAGAGCAAGGCCCTGCAATTGTGGCACAGCATAATGTATAGACAAATGATCTTATTGAACTGCATTAAGCAGATGTTAACTACAGTTTACATTAATCATTTCAGAAAAAAGGACTAAAATGACACTTACAGAAAATAAAAGTTCTCCTCAGAATTTCTTTCTAAAATTCATGTTTCACATCAAATACAGGCTTTCAAATTTCCACTAACCTCACTTTCTGTCCCTGAATACTTAGACTTGCACAGCACCAAGCCATTCATTCCATAAGCACTTCACCGCAAGCTAAATTCAACCACTCACACCGCAAAGCATGCTGGGAAATAAAGTAAAATAAAGGCACTTTATTTATAGAGGGTAACATGTTTACTGCTAACATGCATATGTACATGTACATTGTAGCTCAGTACTTCACATAGGCTCAGTTTCCAGCCGTGGGGGTTTCGGTGAGACTGTGATCCTCTCCCCACTCACGGCTGGGCGTGCGAGCTGAGGCATTGTCGGTTTTTAGCCAATCAAAAACTTGCCACTAAAATCCTGTTGCTGAATATATTTGCATAATTTATATTGTTAACTTTTCAAAGCCGGACCAGAAGCTTTGGATTGCTGTTCCAAAATGCGTTTAAATTTGCTTTGGGCAAGTTTGGTTTCGAATAATTCAAGGATTCACACAAGGAAGCAGTAAGAGAGTTAGTTTTGGGTGAAGACACTGTATCAGTACGCACCGGGTTTGGAAAGTCACTTGGGAAACCATCACTTGTATCAAGCTCGAAGATCGCGAAACCCGTAATGTTCAGTCATTTCTTTGCCTTTGCAAGACCAGGTAGCCATTCTTATTTCAAAGAAAATTAGTGCTGCCTTTATCGGAGGAGAAAAGACGGACAACACCATATTAAGAGTTATAAGAGAGGAAATCACGTCTGACTCAGGCCACGTTTACGTGTTTAACTCTGCGATCACAATTCACTTGAAAATCGTTGCATCAAACAGGTTTTACAATTCTTTAAGTCCTATGTACTAAGTTTGTGCATTTTTTAAGGTCTCCAAAACATACTCTACACTAGTACTGAGCGGGAATACTCGACTCTAGCTCAGAATAGTTCCAAGATAATATCTGAACTTTATCCCCGTAATTTCTGTCAGCGAGGTGTCTTGAGCGGCACTAATATTACAGAGTAACAAGTAATTCAGCCTAGTTTCTCAATAATTTTAAATGGCGTTTGTTCTTGAGAATTCATTTCACACTTGGAGTTTTAGTTTAGAGTTCCAGTGTGTTTTGAATGTTTAGAGCCTATGCTACAGTCGTGAAAGGGTAAACGGCTTTTCTTATGGAAACATGCAAATTGAACAATATTGAATTTTAATCAGCTGACGTCACGGACACCGTGTCTTGACTGCGCACCCAGCCGTTAGTGGGGGGAGGCTTTGGAGAAATGACACCCCAACGGCTGAAACCGAGCCTATACTCCACATGGCCCTCTGTTGACTTAGTCCTATGATTTTATGTCCTTGTCCGAGAAGATGTGAAGGTCTAACCATTTACTGTTGGATTAATTGTAAATGCAGTACTTTCTACTCACTTATTTTAAGACCCTGAGCATTGGTCCAGCCGGGGTTTGAACCAGTGACCTTCCACACGACAGACCGGCGCTTAACCACTGAGCTAACTGGGAGGAGGTTAAATCCAACCAAATAGTGGCATAGCTAGCCCTCCCCACATTTTCATTCTTCAAAATATACATTTTGGCCTTATATAGCTTCATATTAAAATATTAAAAAAGCTATGCTAAATGTAGGTGACTCGAGACATCCATTTATAAAGCCCACGGCAAGATCAACTCATGGGCCATCCCTATGAGCAAGACACCAGGCACTTTTTCAGTCAAAACACCAGGTACAAATGCAGTTCTTTGAGAAAGTGCTGATTGAAGCTCTCATCAGACTTAATGATGTCCTCCAGCACTCTACAAATGGTGAAAAAGGCTTTAAAAAGCCTTAAATTCTCTGTATTCCTCCAAACAAACTTACTGCCAGCTCCATACTACCGCAGTAATCCAACAACTGCGTTCAAAATGGCTGACTAAAAACTTTGAGCTCCCAGTATTATAGGTCAGTTGAAAATTCCATGGTAACAACAACTACAGTTTTCTTAGGGTGGAGGGTTTAATAGCTACAAATCGGTTTCAAAAACTCAGGGCTGAAAGGGTTAAAAAATGTAAAACTTAAAAACCAGAGTTGTAGCTTGCTGTACAAAAATACCAGCTATTTATTGCACAGTTGTCCAGCAACTTAAAAACTTAATAACAGCCCTGTTGATGCCATATACAGTCATGTAAAGTTGATCTAAAAGCACTTCTTTTTCACTTGTGTTCAGTCAATAGAGGATTCTGCTGTTGATCTGCATCCATTCCTTGGTTAACCGGACTTGCAGAAAAAAAAGCATGTGGCTGTTTTTTCTACTTGACCCTGCACATAATTAATATTGTAGTGTGCCATAAATTTCCTTAACTGTTCTTACATATCGACCAGTTAACAAGAATTATGAAACTTGTGGGAAAGCCATCAGCAGAATTCTTGCAGAAAATTAACAGTGAATCTGTGAGTATGACAGTAATACATACCTGTAATTGACGTTAGCCTCGACCCTGTTGGCTATTACAGTGTTACTACTGTGTTACTACTGGCCACTTTGTAGACAACGAGAACCAATCACATTGCACAACAAAAACAAAGCATTGCAACTTACAGTAATTTGGGCCAATCAGTGTTGAATACAAAAATAATTGCATTTCAAATTGCTCAAGCTTCGATCCGGTAAAAGGCAAATTCGGTGGTTTAGTTCTGAAGTCAAGTCTTTTGAACGAAGAAGATATGTTGGATATGCTAGGATCATTTTGCAGTGTATTTAGTTCTCATTGTCTAAGTGGCCCCTGTTACAGTAGTCTTGCTGTAAATTTTGAACTGAGAGCTGTATATTGTATATTTTACCTATAGGCAAGGAATTATATAGGACAGATGCCAGAATACCAAAAGACACCATTCTGTGAATATTTCGTTGGAGCCAATCCTTTGGGTATGTTTTTATTTTACTTTTCAAAGGTACATGTACATATCAATCTGACAGTCGGCTACTCCTGTCTGCTCACTGACATTTACCCTATAAATTAAACATTCATGAGCATTAAAAAAACCTGTGTTGGTGTTCAAATGTGAGAGGGGAGATGGTCTGCCTGCAGGGTCTATTATAGAAGGAGAGGGTGGAACCCCACACCCTGTAAGAAAAACATCACTAAAGAGTCCGCAAACAGGCGACCATGTCCATATGTCCAGTCTATTAACTGAATATATAACATTTCATAGCCCACAAGTAGACAGGGCCAGTTGTGGCCATAATTCAGAGTCAACGCTGTTAAAGTGCATAATTACTCGGGCCAGGTCTTTGGCCGCCCGAGTCAAGATTCGCAAGTGTTTTTTTTTTTTTTTTTTTTTTTTTTTTGTGTCGAACTATTTCGCCATCAACCAATCAGCTCCAGGCAATCACGCCGTGTTTTCTCCACCAACCACCACTGTGCACTTCTGTGCACGTGAACATGGCAAACTTTGTGGAGTGGGAGACTGGACACTGATAGATTTTTTGCAAAACTAGTAAAGTCCTGGGAGTAAAGTTTTGAATTTTTGGTCATTCGTATAGCTGTTATTTTGCTGAAACCAAAGGTTTCTTCGACTGAAATACCAAGTTGTTCAGTTATTTTAGGGCTGACAGGACTTTTAGGTGCTTTCGATGGAAAATTCCTACATTTATACTACATGAGATGTGGCGATCACACAGTCAGCTAGTCTGGCCAGAGGCAGAGGTTTTTCCTTTTGGTCCAATAATCCACGGAAACCGAAAGAAGATGTCTGAACTGCTGGCTTGCTGCACTAAGTGCCATAGGATTGCAGCTAGTGTTGCGTTGTTGATATGGGCGAAACGCTCTTCGTTACTATCACGCACTTTGAGGAGATCAAATGAGGGATTTTGATATTTCATCAAGTGAGCGATTCCTGTATTTAGCATAACCGGGACAAGAGTACTTCAGGAAATATTGACTTTACTAAGACTTCAACTCAAGACCCTTGTCTTTGAACGTGAACGGCAATCTGAACTGGTGAGGTTGAAATTATGGGTTTATGTACAAACACAAATTTTACTTGTACCCTACTTTTAACATTTTATTAAGTGTATTAAATGAGAGACTATAATTCGAACTGGAAATGAATCGACCGTAAATTGAACTGTGTGTGACTTCATAGAGACCAAGATTCAAGAAGAAAATTTTGAAATTGTCAAAAAAAAGTGGAACTCAGAAGATAAACAGAGGCATCCGAATTGACCACAAATTATACCCATAAACAGAACTGGATATGACTTACAAACCGAAAATACTGTATTAGAATTGAATTAGATGTGACTTATGCACCTTTCAATGTTAAGCCTGAGGGGGGTGCAAGGGGTGGGGATTTGACAGGCAGGGCCACCCCGAGGGTGGGATTTCGACATAGGCTGCCTGCCCATGATGGTGGGGCTATTTATAGGAAACATAAGGAAATACGGCAGATATTTGATATTTTTGACCAAATGTGTTGTCCCGAGGGTGGGGAATTTGAAACTGTTTTGGGAGAAAATGTCAAATCCCCACCCTTAGGAAACCGAGCTAGTTGAAACTGTCAAAAGAATAGCAGGATTTGTCGTGGAAAGCCATCACTATAAACCGAACTGTCATAAAACCAGAACTGGAGAGTACAAATCGAAAAACATATGTAAAACGTCGAGTTATATAAGTTATGGCTCTATCAATTCCAATAGCAGAAAGGAAAAACTCATTCGATCCCAGGTCTCAATCACGCTCGGCCAATAGGGTGGCCACTTCGATGATGCAAGCAGGCTATACTAAGCCGCTCGGCTTATTCTCAGGGCAGATTATGATACAAGTACAAACGCACTTTTAAGTGTCTTGGAATGGGACAAATTAGATGAACGCAGAGCAAAACATAAAGCCATCGTAATGTTTAAGACCCAAAATAGCCTGGCGCCAGCAAGCCTATGTGATTTATTCACTACTGTTGGAAGCTCTACCCACTATAATCTAAGGGGCCGTGATACGAGACTTTGTCTTCCGCAACCAAAAACAGAATTTATGAAGAAAAGTTTCTCGTATCACGGTGCCAAGACATGGAATGACCTTCCAACAGAATTACGTGAAATTAAATCACTAGGCTCTTTTAAAAACAAAATCAAAACAGTCGCCGTCCTAAATGACCAATGATGTTTTGAAAATTGATAATAGTATGTAGTAGTTTACATAATTTTAGGATATCATATTATTAGTATAGTATATATATTTTTATATTATTATTATTATTACATTGACAATTCTGTATTTTTATATATTTAATAGTAGTTAACACGGCTTCTATGTAATCAGTTTTTCTTATCTGTTAGAATTCCGTGTATAAATATTAATAAAGTTGAAGTTGAAAGTCTTTCTTTTACTCTCTTACAGACATGGGGGGAAAATGTACATCTGACATTTTCGTTTGTTAAGGAATCCAATTTCAATGAAGTTATTTAAGTCATAAGCTAATTCTAGTTCGTTTTGCTCCATGTTATGTCGACTTCACTTACTAGGGTCAAATGTCTGATGCCTGAAAAGCGACTGAAAAATAAACAAATTCAATGTTACATTTAAATTTATTACTAAATTTATTTTCAATCAGCATAATATTCCTTAAATGATCAGTTCCTTAATGATTTACAATAACGACTTACAAACGGGTTTAAAGTTGTGTACACGACTTTCTAGGCCGTGTATACGAGTTGGGAAGCCGTGTACACGGGTTGGAAAGATAGCCGAAAAAAAGCAAACTGCTTTCTAAAACGTTTACAGTGCTCTGTGACAGGTTAGCACGAAAATTCGCTGCACTCTGCGAAATTTCTTGCGAAATTTCGTTTGGTACTCTGCAAATATTCGCACGAAACTTCGCTTCTTCGAAATGTTGGTCCTTCGAAATTTCGATGCCCGTCCAAGATCAAGTTACATTTTGCGGATCACTCGGTCAATTCGACAAACCTGAGTCGTAAACTTTATTCGGACTTTGAGTAACTGAACTTTACGACTCACTTTCGAACCGTACAGGAGGACAACTGCAGAGAAAGGAACATTGCGTTACTAATCGCATGTCCCAACTTCGGAAGTGTTCAATTTTGTAAACGTTATCCGTATATCCACAATAATATTCAGATCCGTCAGACTTCCAGAACGTTTTCAAATAAATTCGGACCATGCAGTTATCGAAATGTCGTGAGCCGTAAAATAAACAAAACATTACGGCTGCGTGGCCCGCTTTAAAGCTTGACAGTGAGTGAGTGAAGTCACTCACTGAGCGCAAAGCATAACACCAAATAAACTTTTGCTTCATTGTAGTTTCACATTTACGGCATATCCTTGTCTTGTTACTAGTATTAAAAGGTTTCGGCAGAAATCATTGTAAATGTTTGCGTATTAAATCTCAACTCTTCCTGGAGTCTGAATTTCCACGTGCAATCAGTCAGGCGTGAATGTGTCAGTCTGATTTTTGCAGAACATGAACAGAGTTTTGAAGCAACGTTTGTCATGAAAGACGTGCAAAAACTTCTATACTCTTACTAGAAAACTTCTACTGGGGAAATGCAATTCCTTTTCAATTAAAAAGCTTTAATGTATCGGATCGGATCAGTCAGTTCACGTAAATGGAAGTGCCCTAGCTAATTGACCTATATCATTATGACGTCACGGCTTGTTTATGAGGGGGACAGAATCGACATGAACAATAGAATTTTGAACTAAATCTGCTCTGCTGAGGATAATTTAACTTCGAATTGTCTGGTTTCCACATATCAGCTGTATCAATGTTTATCCCACAATATTTACCGTATTTCGTGGCTGTTACCGCTATTCTACATTCTACAAAATGCATTTGATAGCGATTTCCTTTGTGTTGTTGCTGTTTTGTCCCCCTCCCACGACCGTGATCCTTAGCGTTTAAACAATAGATTGTTTTGATTTGACGTCATAATGTTATAGGGCAATTGCGCCCCCGCGGTATTTGTGTCAGAAATGAGACACACGTCTTGCTGACAGTTCATGATTGACGAGGACTTTATACGCAAGGTATTTACCAAAACCATCTTACTGTACGTTTGTAAAACTGTGTTTGTTATGAATTCGAATTTGTCACACGTTAATCCTGGTGAAAGAAAGGTTAAAATACGAAATTGTGCGACATTCGTAGGACCAAAGAGCAAAATTCTTCGAAATACGTTTGCATTACTTTTGCACGGCAATTAAACGGCCTGGCCGAGAAATGGCTTCACAACTCGTTTGCACGACAGGGAAAAAACATACTCTTTATTTATACACGGAGTCTCATTCATCATAAAAAATACAAAGTTGCTCTTCCAGAGAGCCGTGTGTTTAGTTCTAAGTTAATGATAACAATAATAATATTAACAAGATTAATAATAATTAGGTAATAAAAAGTAAGAATATTCTATTTAAATATGTTTGCTTCTTAAATACTAAAAAATATGCGGTAGAATTTAAAAAAGAGGCTACAAGTATTTAAAAAAACTGTTTAATACTTGTAGACTCTTGTGCTACTTTAGATAGACTGTTCCATAGAGATGCCCCTCATAGAGATGCCCCTCATAGAGATGCCCCTCATTTCGAAGCCGTGTAAAGGGTGTTCTAACCCGCGTACACGGATAACAAACGGCTTAGCACGCTAAACGGAAATTCGTTATTGTACGTTTTCTGGTGTAAGCACTTTACTGCACCCAAATCAACGATTTCTGGCTAGGGCTTACAAGCACTTTAAATATTAACACCCCTTAATCATTTCCTAGCTGTGGATCTTTTGGAGAAGATGTTAAACCTGGATACGGATGAACGTGTAACAGCCGAAGAAGCTCTTAGTCATTCTTACCTGTCAAGCTTTGCCGACCCAAATGATGAGGTAACTACAGGACCTTACTTTACTTTTAAATATTTCCTATTTAAAGTCGCAGTGTCACGGTACTGCGCATGTGTGAAAATCTGATGATTTTTGAATTACGTTCGGGCCCGGAACGAAGTTCTCGGAGCGGTGAAATATCGATTTTTAAATCGACTTCCATCAGTGTTCTTTTGCCATGGAAATGTGAGATGTGCTTAAATAAGTTTTAGTTATTTGTTTATTCAAAATTAGTCATTGCAGACTGCAACACAACTAAAACAAAAAAGCATACTGTGATGCTTACCGGTGGGGAAAACGGCCACTGAGTACTCTGAATACAGCAGCCGAAAAACGCAAGAAATTGGACGCTTTTTGGCATTCCAACCCGAAACGAAGAGGGTTTGGATGTCCAGTAGAGTTCACGAAACACATGGCAACTTTTCACGTGGTATTATAAATGATATAGCAGTTTTCAACAGCGATACGAAAAAATATATATCTACGGCTTAGAAACGAGGCTGAAATTATATGAATCGATCGGAGTGCAAAAAGTTAGATAAAAGCTTTCTTTGCTGGCAAAACAACCTCATGAACTCAAACACGGTAGCCTTGTGAGTAATCGACATACATGTAGTCGATAATAACTTCTATAGCTTCATACGAGAGTCAAACATCGAACTGCTACGAAACCACTCGTCAGTTTACGCACTTTCGTGACAAGCGAATATTTCTACTTTCGACACGGTCGCTAAACTGTACGAAATCTCCAAGAATAAATCCCTAATGTCCAAACTAACGGGGAAAACTGAAAGAGGAAATCCTTGTGACCAATCAACATACATATGAAGCTCCAGAAGTAATTATTGAATACATGAGAACCCATAGAGCAAACTGATAATAATGACTGCGCTATTATGTATCAGTCAATTCCAAACCCATGCATCTTCCCCCCCCCCCCCCCCCCCCGGGCATTTGATCAGAGACTTGCTCCCGAGGGTGGGGAATTTGACGAGTATCTAAGCCCTCAGGGGCGGGCATTTGACAAACAGTGGGAAGCATTCTTTCTGTCTACAAATTCGCATCGCTCGCGTCGAAATGGCGAACGTACGCATACCTGCCAACCCCCAGAGTTCTAAAATCTGGAGAATGTTGGTTGAGGCTTTGTTATGACGCAATGATTTCCGATTTTTTTCCGAAGATGTCCTGATTGTGTTCCGAAGACTTTCCGAAAGCTCTCGGAAAAAATAGTTTCAAGCTTTTTGGTAGAAAGATTATTTAAAGAAGAAAATGAATTTGCGTCAAAATGAGCTATGCGAAATGAACACAAACGCAACTCAGAGTAAAATTGTTAATTTTTTAACCCTCGAGCCTGAAAAACGGCGAACTCAATCCATAAAATGGCTAAAATAGCAGCATATCTTGTGTTATAAGAATGTTGCTCAGCTGCTGGAATAACAAATTTAGAGAAGACTGTTAGGGTATTTGTTTTCCTATTTATAATTTTGTAGGTAAATTCAGCAATTCTTAATTTGAATAAATTATCAAGTTTTAGAATATCAAGAATGTTGTAGTAAGGTGAAGCACTTTCTCTTTGATATGCGAAACACATACTTTTAATGCATTTGTTTTGTTTGGTTCTTATTTTAGCCAACTTTGTAGTATATGTATTGCCCCAGCTCATAAGCCCATAGTTGAGATATGGGTATACAAGTGTATAATATAATTGCCTTAACATATTGAATTTGACAAAATGTCTAAGTTTACTTATAATTCCTAGATTTTTGGCAATTTTATTATTTATATGTTTTATTTGGTAATTCCAGTTAAGGTGTTCATCTAAATATATTCCTAAATATTTTATATTGGACTTTTGTTCAATATTTGCAATTTTTATACTAGCTGTTTTCTTCTTTGCTGATGCTATAACCATAAAATTGGTTTTCGTTAAATTAACTGATAGTTTATTAACAGCACAGTAATGTAATAGTAGTTCAAATTCTTCATTCATAACCGTTTCTAAATCACTAACATTATCAGCAGAATAAAAAACATTTGTATCGTCTGCAAAAATGCGAAAGGTAACTTTTTAGAACAGTTTGGCATATTATTTATATACAACAAAAAAGTAGTGGTCCAGGTGTAGAACTCTGTGGTACTGCACATGTAATATCGAGCATTTGGAATTCAGTATTGCCAATTTTAACGTATTGCTTTCTATTTTGCAGATAATTATTGAACTAGGACAATTGATTACCTCGAATTCCATATTTGTTTAGTTTAGAAATAAGGATCTGGTGATTGACAGTATCAAAGGCCTTAGAAAAATCTAAAAATAGTCCATGTTAAAAGTTTATTATCAATAGCATTGCTTAGGCTGTCAGTTATTTCAAGAATTGCCTGCTAAGTAGAATGATGTTTCCTAAAGCCGAATTGGTAATCAAAAAGGATGTTATGTTTTTCCAAAAAACTTGCAAGCTGGTCATATACAAGACGTTCGAGGATTTTACTAAAGGGAGACAAAGTTGATATAGGTCTATAACTATTAGGATCAGTTACAACGCCAGTTTTATAGATGGGAGTAACTCTTGATATTTTGAACATATCAGGTACAATACCTGTTCTAATAGATTCGTTATAAGTGAAAGGAATTGAAAGCTGTTCGCTAGCTATTTTAATCAGTTTATTAGGAGGCCAACACAGGAGGCCAACACAGGAGGCCAACAAAAAGTCATTTCTTTCGCCTTGTGAATGAAACTATTTTTGATTTATACAAAATATTTGGTAAAATCACTGATATATAAAGGCCCAAATATTACATGGATGTTTAGAAAAATATGTATATTTCTGCCAGCACATTTTTGTATAATAAATAAGTCCTCACATGCCGTCACATCATTAGCATATCGGAAATAGAAACCTCGATAACTCATAGATGCAACACTCAAATTAAGAAATATTTTACAATTCAACTATTTACTTGAAGGAGAATTGATTTTAATGATACAAATTTGGGCTCATATGCACTTTAACATCGATAGCCCTTTCAGCCTAACCGAGTGTTCATCCAGAGGCTGACGGTGCACAACTTTATCCCCTTCCTTGACAGAAATGTAGTTTTGGAAGCAACGTTTCGTATATCAAAACTTCATTTAACAAATCAATAATGCCGTAGATATAACAAAAGGAAGCTTTTAACCGGAAGTAAAATGTTCTGTGTGATTGACATCAGATCAATTAACACATGACAAGTGCTCACTCAGCCGAACCACACTTTGTCTTCCTAAAATAAAAGCAAGCAGGATGTCCTTGGACAACAAAGAAAAAAGAAAAAGAAAACAAGGCCCCCAAAAATACATACGAGTCAAAGAAAAGTCCTCGCAAAATCCGACAAGCCACATCTGAAGATGAAGAATCGATAGGAGCCAGCCGAAAGTAGCCTGTACACAGACCACCTTTTCCTTCCTTTGAAGGGATTACGGAGGTCTGTACTACGGATGAGTTAATCGTGTTCCGACATAAATTTGCATAAATTACATATCGATTTTCATTGGCCGAGAAACACTAAACGGTACACATTGTAGATTTCAGATTGTTCATTTCCTATTGTTAACGGCAATGCAAGGACGCGCTGGGAAGCGTGGGAAATAAAATAAATTCCCTTCTTCGATAGCCTATATACACAGACCTTCGTAATCCATTCAAAGGAAGGGATTTGGAGATCTTTCTATCCTCGAGGAAGTGGAAGATTGGATGGATTCGTGAGTTTGAGAACCACGTGAACTCGAGGTTTGAGAAGTCGCGCTCGTAAGCAACTCGCCTGACCGCCGAGGCTATACACGACTTTCATAATGGCCGCCTCCTAATTTGCATAATTTGGAAGACCAATCTGTAGAGGAAAACTAATCCTACCACATGAAAGATCACATTAAAACTAGTAATTGTTTTCAGTTTTAGAGCAATGTGGAAAATTACTGTTGAGCTATGAGCATTTGTAATGCAGGAAAATATGAAAGCGAGGCTAGTAAGGCTTCCGTTGTTTTTCTCATACAAATCTCTCTAATTTCAACTGGCTGTAACTTCATTGTTTTTTAAGCTACAGCACACAACTTTCACAAGTTCACTAATGTCGACATGCTCTTTCACATGGCAATGTTCATATTTTCTATACATGTAGATAAACTACCGAAACGGGAAATCACATATGTAAATTAGGAGGCGGCCATTATGAAAGTCGTGTATTGATATTGCTTCTGGTTGATCGTCTCCCACAGCCATTCGCTTTGCAAAAAGAGCTCTTGAACATGGACTTTCTTTTCGTTTTGAATAACTAGACGATATCTGAAGAAGAATTTCGTTTGTTCCCTGCAAATTCTTTCAAACTTCCTAGCTAGGCACTTTCTGCATATATGTTGAGGCCGACTTTTTACTTGAAATTCGAGAGAAATAATTTATTCCCAGACTTGAAATGCAGCAGTTCCATGAACGATATTCTTATCATTTTTTTCTCGATATTAACCGAGTACTGGACACAAAATGACATAGCAATTCGTCTTAATACAATTCCAAACTAGAGTGAATCGAGCTCGGATTTTCCCACGGAGCCAGAACTAAGGTCAACATAACCGCTAAGCCAATCAGCACCCGCTATGAGGCACCAGCCAATCAGCGACTGGTTACAGCATTCCTGTAACTATCCACATGACCTAGAACACGATTAACTCATCCGTAGTACAGACCACCTTTTCCTTCCTTTGAAGGGATTACGGAGGTCTGTGTACAGGCTAGCCGAAAGGAGATTTGTTTCCTAGAGTGCTTGAATCCAACACCACGATCTCCGCCTTTGACCTAAGCATGTATTGCCGTGCAGTTTCAGACGGCTGCCTTATCGGTGGCATTCACCTTAGCTTTCGTTTACCTTTGTTTGCCTAACATGTTCCCTTCGCTAAATTTCGGGATATTGTACATGCAAGATTGCTAACGGGATGGCGGAAAATTTGAGATTTTTCGAATAACTCAAAACTTTCTATATATTATTGTAGCAAATGAGATATGGTTGAGGTATCTACGATTTTTTCCTCGAGTGTCGCATATTTTACACTGGAAACGCACCCTGAAGTTGTGCGGTTATTTGAACAAGGCCACCTGGCCAATCAGCGAGCAGATCTATATAAACTGAAGATTTGCTTCGTACGCGTTTGCTCTATAATTGGCCGGCACTTTAGAAACGAGTAGGGGATTGGGGCGAGTTAGGGGACACGGAAAAGGTGCGGATCCTTTGTTTTAAAGTTGCACCCTGATTTGCCAATTTTCAGTTCAAGGAGCCACACTTTGATCAGCATTGATCATGGTCTGCAAAAATTGAAAACGTTTTGTGAAAGTGACTAAATTTGTAATTTACTGTTACTTGAAAGTCGATATTTAATGTAATACCATAGAAGACAAATTACTCCCTAATTTTAACTTGAAACGCGTGATATTTATCCCTAATTTCACTCGCCCTTTTTGATTACCTATATTGATTTCTCAAACAGCCCGTTTGTCAACCCTTTGATGACTCTTTTGAAGACACAGAAATCGCAAGTGAAGAATGGAGAAGTAAGTTACTTTTAGCAGGCACTGAAATGACCCTGAAATTATATAATTTCTCACGAGAAAAGACAAAAATAACTACTCGAATTAAGGTGGCTCGCCTGGATTTTCCAGGGACGCACCATACCAACTTTGAACGGTCTCGGTCTTGTGACGTCCGTGTTGTCAAAAACGTCTGGTGCTTAAGCTTTCTATTTTTTTTATCGTATGTCATTGTCAATTTAATGTGTAATGCATGCCATTTGTACATGTATAATGTAGCCACTCCAAATGATCGACTTAATTTCTTGTAATGTTACGTTGCAGCACTAGTTTACCAAGAAATCCTTGATTACCAAGAGAAGAAAGCTAGTCAAATCCAGGACGAAGAACCAATGCAGTCATGAGGGGCTCCGTTGGTGATGCAGAGATGCCTAACAATAAAATTGTCCCTTTTCATAATTCTCATAAACTGTCAAACAGACCCTTTCATATCGCGAGAATCAGTCGAGAAACAGGTCTATGAGCACGTCCAGAAGCCGAGGATAACAGTGAGTGACCCAACCCCCATACCCCAGGGCTCTCCAACGCGTCATCTCCCTTAGATTGACTAATATCATCAATTGTCAAAATGGCTAGAATTGATTATAATCATTCTTCTAAGACGAACCCTAATCTGAACTACGAACCGAACCCTAACCATCGGACGAGTTCACGGGTAAACGACGGGTTCTCACTCACCTAGAGCTAGGGTTCACAGGTAAACAAGAAAGGAAGGTAACCGAGAGCAAATTTCTTTTGAGCGCTCCTACTCGTGCTCGAACTCGTAACCGTTTGCGTGTAGTGCTTGGTAGTGCAGACGTCATCACCACTACACTAAGCGCGTCTACCGCCGTTCGGAATTTGACAATTGTTTATCTTTATCCTTGACTGGTTTTCACCTCGAGGTTAAATAGAGGATCATAATCAATTCTAGCCATTTTGACAATTGATATTAGTCAATCTAAAGGAGATAACGTGTTGGGCTCTCGCTGTCATCGTTCTTTTGACCGCGCTTGTAGCCATGTTTCTCAACTGTTTTACAGTCTAATTTTCACAAACTAAAACATAAGTGTGCATAGTGTTTTTAATTAGTCGTTATTACTCTCTAATTAGATTACAGCATCTTTCAACAATGGACTGTTTTGATGTGATCTCAACGGTGATTATTCAGACCAGTTACCAGTAATAAACCCCCGCTTGACAGCGATCATTGATACAACTGGCCTTTCTCTGATACCATTAGTTACCAGACTCCTTCTTCCCACTCGGGCATGAGAAATGAATATGGTTCATAGATGTAATATCGTGGCCGCTCTACTTTGCATAATAACACGTAATTTGAATATATGTAACGTTTCATATTCACGTTTCAGTGTTTGATCAGGGGTTTCAAACACTGTTTATTGTTTTCGAGGTTTGGAAATAATAGATCAAAAATGAGAATGTGTTTTACCAAGCTCTATACCAAACACAAGAAACAGATGAAAGCATGAGTGACGTTTTTGTTTCGAGTATTTGGATACCCTGGTAAAGCGCGAAGCATGATTTTTTTGACATTTCTCACGGGAATATCTCTTCTCAAATAAACATGTATTGATAAATCATTAGGAAGTATTGTTTGCCTGGTATTATGCTGCATACACAATTATAGATCACAAGGTTTGTCATAGACCAGTTTACGGATCATGCGCAGTTGCTCAAGTCTTTTGTTTCAACAGACGCACCATTGTTTAACATCTGCCTACCGCCAAATAAACGAAGGATTTGTACAACTGCGCATGGATCGTAAACTGGTATATTTTTAACAAATGGACTCCACAATGTAGCGGACAGGACAATACAGAAGTCGGGAGCAATCATGAGGTGTATGTTCGAGCCACACTTCGCACGTGATTTTTTATGTGTCTTTTCTTTAATTGCTCTTCATACAACTCGATACCTGATGTAATCTTTGAAGCTTTGTTAAAATTCAACACAATCGCGTTTGAACCGTATCGGAACAATTTTGATATGGTGTAGCCGTTTCAGTGGATAGATACAAGATCGCTTGTGATCTTCATTTGTCATTTGATTGGATATCAATATTCATTCTGTCATTTGATTGGATATCAATTATTCATTCTGTCATTTGATTGGATGTCAATATTCATTCTGTCATTTGATTGGATATCAATATTCATTCTGTCATTTGATTGGATATCAATATTCATTCTGTCATTTGATTGGATATCAATATTCATTCTGTCATTTGATTGGATATCAATATTCATTCTGTCATTTGATTGGATATCAAGATTCGTTCACCTATAGACCCTATGCAAAAGTCCTGGTAAATAGCATGTCAACGAGGCCGGTAGGTCCTCTGGAATGTTGAAATTGAAGCGCCCGGGGATATTGTGAAATGCACTTAACGAATGTTCAGTGAAACAATGCCGTTAATTTGCTATGCGCCTGGCTGGTTGTACTATAAAGAAAAACAAGAGGCCCTGACTGGCCTTAACTCGGGCCATCTATAGCATGTACTACATGGAGTTCTAGCACAATTTTGTGTCAACATGGTTTGTGCTAGAGTAGCCAGAGAATTGGTTCTCTACTGATGCTCTTGGCTGTCAAATGTCAATGTGCAAATGCCCCACGTATGCCAGGGGGGAATAGGTTAGGGTTTAGGGTTATGGTATGCTATGGTAATTATTGTAAAATTATCTTTTTAAATTATGGTAACACTAACGTTATTTGGAACAAACAATCAATGTACAACGTTTGTACACGATCCAAATAAAACCCATGTATGTATGTATGTATGTTGTTGTTGGGCGGGAGGGGGATAGAGCCATAATACACACACAACACACACATACATTTCAGCCACAATTTCCTTCAATTCTGTAGTTTAATATTACTTTCTTTTCAATATTATTGTTCCTTGAGGGTCGTTAGAATTATTAAAAAACTTGGTATGGGTATTGTTGATTGAAGTGCAATGGTTATTTGAGTAGTCTGCATGACACGACATTGAGTCACTGAATTTTGATGCATTGTTAATTATATCAGGTGCAGTACGACTACGAGAAATCAAGCATTTTTTTAAGAACAACAAATTCCACATAATGTTGCTGTTCATTGTGAATAGTTAGGTAATGTTGTTCTACATGTGAAATAAAGTCATCTATTGTAATTCTCAATAACAAAGTGGAGACGGCTGAAATTCAGGCTAAATTCTCCATACAATATTTTTGATTGCGGTCGTAAAGTACAGACCACCATTTTCTAGTATTAGTGAGCTGCCACTGTGCTTAAGTGCTCATTTTCTACATCTTGAAGGAGACTGAAACTTATAATGGCAGGCCACAAAGAAACATGCAATGTCCACTCGTTTTTTTCTATCATTGGGGTTGCAGCAAGATTAATTTTCATTCCCAAATAATTCTTAAAAGTACTCCGTCGTACTCCTGATCATGACCGAGTGAAAGTGACGATGCTGACGCCAAGACCTGAGGAACAACAATTACATTTATTTTCTCATAAGATGATGGGAATGTATAAGAGTAATAAGGCATAATAAGAAATACAATGATGAGAAGGTAGGTCCTTAAGGTAACCTTAGGGTTATCTTAAGCCAGGACCACCTCAGATGGAAAACACTGAAACAAGATCTAGCTTGCATGGATATATAATGGTACCAAGAAAGCGGAAGGGAAAGAAAGAGTGCCACTTGCACGTAAGTATGCTCTCTCAGTTCTGGACCAAATTTATTTTATTTTATATACTTGCAATAATGATAAAAACACTACTCTATACATAATATCATTGTCAGTTCTAAAAAAAAAAAAAACATTAAATACACTGTAGAATGGCCTGAACCCAGAGATAATAAACAACTACAAAGAGGTACAGGCCACATGTAAATAGACCCGAGAAATAGCACAAAATAAAAAGTCAATAATGAAAGATTGGTTTTTACCAGTGTCAATAACACGCCACAGATAAATATGCGATTTCCACATCAGAGTCTTTTATCGTTCGTTTGAAAAAATCTTCATTTCGGATTACTTACTCAGTTTATATTCACTTACTGCATGCTAGATTTTCGTTCCCGAATTTATAAACATTTAAATACCTGTGCATATATTTTAAAAGGCCCCTGTCAAGTCAGAGAACTGAGAAATCATTTCTACTATACTTTCGAGAGGTTAATAACAACAAATAACAACACAACGACAGTCAATTGGTATAAAGGTTATCATGCGATAAATTCCCGTCCAAAGCCGTGAAACACCTCTCAGCTTTAGAAAAGACAAAAATCTTGGTATTGCACTTGAAGGAACCTTTGGTTTACACAAAAAAAACAGCTGATAAAAGTGATATTAAAGATTTTGCTTAGTCAAAACTTACACGAGCTCCTAAGGAGAGGAATCGCTTACTTAATTAATTCATGAAATGACAATATAAACTAACTAAAATCCTATCCTGAAAAATAAAAAAAACCTAACCGGTTAGTAAACAAGATCTTACCCACCTAGAGCTAGGGTTCTCAAGAAAAACTTCTCAAGAAAATGGTGAGGTAAAAAAAATTTGACAGATTTTCTGGAACTCTAATCCCGCTCCCGCCTACTCGTAAGGGACCATTCATTATTTATGCCTGGGGGGGGGGGGGGGCTGGCAAGAATGAGGGGGGGGTCATCAAAAATTCAAGAGCATGAGAGGGGAGGTCACAGAAAAAAATAAGCATAGAAGGGGGGGGGCTGTCTATATTTTTGGGTGCATTTCCAGGCATCTAAGGGGCCGCAATTTTCAAAATTTTCCCCCATGGGAGCATCCCCGGACCCCCCCAGAGAAATACCTTGCTTTATTAAATAGTAATCAGCCAATCCAATGAGAAACATACAGAGCACCTAATGCAACCACCATTCAATTGTCTTGCCTAATATTTTGTTTGCCTCATCTTAATTTTGAAACTCCATTAGTAAAAAAATATCATCTAGATCCATCTGAAATTAATTAAAGGTAGGTTTGGGTGCATTTCCAGCGATCTCAGAAACTTTAATTTCAAAAAATTTTCCCCGGACCCTCTTAGTAGAGCCGATCCACACAATGTTCAGTCCGTGCTTAGTCTTCTGTAAATGTAAAACTGTGAACAGTGTGAGGGAGGGGGGGGGGGGGGGGGGGGGGGGGCTCTATATTTTTCAGAATTGTGTGCGGGGACGTTGAAAAAAAAAAAAACTGGCGATTTAAGACTCGTGCCGGCCAAAGGCCTGGCCCGAGTAATAAAGGATAAATGAGGACAGAGTAGCAACATTTTTCAACTAAACAATCATGTTCAACACCTTACACACCTGCTAGTATTTCAACTTCAACATTCCAGAGGACCTATCGGCCTCTTTTTCGTGTTGTGACCGCGCGAGTTATGCATAGTGTGTATGGGGCGCCGTTTGTAAAAATATTATTTCGATGAAATTTGGTAGATTTTACATTATTTACAAATAAATGGAGAACGTCTTCGCTGTCTAACAGATTTATAAAACAAATAAAAGATGGTTCTCCTTGTTATATAACAAAATAATACACGCTCGAGGTCTTGAAAAACTGCGGATGCACGAGCGGAACGCGAGTGCATTTAGCAGCTTTTCAAGACCTCGAAAGTGCATTATTTTGTTATATAACAAGGAGAACCATCTTTAATTTGTTTTATAATATAAACTTCAATCAGTATACGAAGGAAATTAAGCAATCTTTAGAACCCGCGTAAACATCTAAAAGCAACCTGATGACAGCGAAAACCCCATTTTAATGTACTTGACTTGTTTACAACTTTTTTCGTCGCTGATTGATTCAATTGTGACAGCTTGACATTGACGATCTGAAAGCTCGATTGTTATTGGATGAAGTAATCTAAGAATAGAACGTGTCAATCGATAAAAGTGAAAGACAGAAATTGCAAGAGCCGGCAAATGAACTTGGGTTGTAATATAGACTATATCGCAACTCGCCGTCGCAGTGCAGTGCACTCTGGGATGGATATCTCAGTTGCCATTGTTAAATCCAAGATGGCCGCCCAGCAACAACAATGGAAAACTGAGATATCCATCCCAGAGTGCACTGCAACGGCGGGGTTGCGATATAGTCCATTGTCATCTGGTCAAAACTGTTGCAGGAAACAAAGTGCTTTCGTTTTACAATTTCTGGTCAGCACAGGAGAGGTTTATCTGCACATTGTGATAGTGTAAGGCGTTGAAAATGCCTGATGGAAAAGCATTCACAGAGAAAGCGTTAGCGAATTAGCGGCAGTAGAGTTGGACACGTGAGTTGAGGATTGCCGACTGTTTTCTACAACAACTGCATAGTTGACACTGATGACTGATTCTGTGGTCTGAAGAAGGATATTTTCTTTATCCCAAGGAACAGTGTTGTAACTGCTGGTCTGATGGCCATGTTGCGTAGCTTTTGAGGCTCTCTTCGTTGGCATGCATGGCCGCATACACATGAATGCTAATCTACTCTTTTGAAATTCTGCCAGTTCTGGGTTCTCTGCAAGTTTTATCGCCCGTTTTTGATTCAGGGACATTCAGGAACCTCTCAAACGAATTTATACATGGAACCAGAGAAATCCCATTGTATTCTTCGCAATTCACTGTTCAGGTTTCAGCATAAAGCAGGCTTATTACAGTTATCGTCGAGTTATTTATTGGTGAGTCATGTCACTTTTCTCTCACCAGTCTCACCTGTTAGAAAACCACATTTTTCTTAATTACAATCATTTTTTTTATATCAAACTCTCAATGAGTAACACTGTATTAGAATGTAGGCATTGCTTTTCTCAACTTCAAGCGTTTTAGCATCCCATTTTGTGGTCGCTTTAGAGTACGAAGCCGATGCTAAATTCTCTCGCCGATCACTGTCTTTTAGTTTTGGGAAGCGACTTTTATTTTCCTCTTCTTCAACACACCTCAACAACTCAAAGTCGGACATGCTTTCTTTCCAGTCTATGAAATTATCGTCGTTAGCTATGTAAACTCGCGAAAAACATCACCGATACGTTTTTCTTTGATTGGATTCTCGGCGTGCTTGATTTTTTCTTGAGCGTGCATTTATAACAAAATCAAGCACGCTGAGCATCCAATCAAATCGCACGTTCTTAAGATGATCCCATAATTTATATTATAATTATAAATAAAGAAGAAACGTAACTTTGGTTATTTATAAATAACCATTCCAATGGGGTTCGCTAAAGTGGTTAAAAATAAATAACCACTTTTACTAATTTGGTTATTTAATAAATAACCACTTTTTAGAGCGCTCCAATTACGTGATTTACAACAACAAAATTTCGATGGCGTGGTTATTTATTAATCAATAAATATTGGTTGCATTTCACGTTTTGATATACATGTAACCAGTTATCTAATACATATACCACTTATCTAATACATATAGCAGTTATTTATAAATAATATACATTCGCTTAAATAATGAATTTACACTCTGAAATAATATTAATTAATTAATTACGTCATTCGCTCCGATTCTTGACCGCCATGTTGGGTTAAAAGCGAGGCTCGCTTACTGGTTTTGGAGCGAAAAGATACAAATAATAGCCAGAAAACGGAGATTTAGGGTTTCTTTTCACGTATTTCCTTCCAATAACGGATAAAATAGCGATGGATTGTAAGTCCGGTCACGAGTTCTAGATTTGATTCGGTGTCCAGTAGTGAGTAACCCTGCAGGTAAAGTAAAGGGGGGGTGGCTTGTCATTTTGAGGCCTGAGGAGGAGAGGGGGGGGGGGGGGGGGGTCGCTTGTCATTTTGAGGCCTGAGGAGGAGAGGGGGGGGGGGGGGGGGGGGGGCTCGCTTGTCATTTCGAGGCCTGAGGAAGGGGGGGGGGGAGTTGCTTTAGTGAATTTCATCTTTAATAATATTTTTCCCGTCCCCCCCTCCTTCAGGAATAATGATCTGTCCCTAAAACTACTGTTAATATTTTATGTTATTAATAACAAAGTTATGTGTGCGAATCGCTGTGACACCGGGTCCAATCCATCGATTTGAGCTCACAAACTTCATATTCATTTACCTCACACCCACGGCGATACAAGCTTTAAAATAAACGATTCTGGAGGGTTCAAATGGTACTTCTCAAGAGAGCTTAGTATATTTTCGTAGTCATAGTTTTTTCTGAAATTAAATCTAATTTGGTTTTCTTCATGTATGATTAGCCTATGTCCGCCATGTTGGAATTGAAACTAAAAACCTCGTTCCCAGGACCACCTCGGTCAGATCTTTTGCGTTAGTGTTTTTGGTTTTGCGTTAGTGCTTTGACTTTTGCGTTAGTGCTTTGACTTTTGCGTTAGTGTTTTCACTTTTGCGTTAGTGTTTTCACTTTTGCGTTCGTGTTTTCACTTTTGCGTTCGTGTTTTCACTTTTGCGTTCGTGTTTTCACTTTTGCGTTCGTGTTTTCACTTTTCCGTTCGTGTTTTCACTTTTGCGGGGTGTTTTCACTTTTGCGTTTTCACTTTTGCGTTTGTGTTTTGCACTTATGGGCTTACCGTAGAAAACAATCCCAGGGTCGATGAACTGAATCGCATGCATTTGACATAAACATTCTTTTACTCTGGCTACCCCACTGAACAAAATTATAATTTGATCCGCACGTGGTATCTCTCTCCTAATTGGTCGATTTATTAATTACTCAGTTGATATCTTTGACAGTTTTCAAGACATGAAAGTGAGATTCAGTTGGCACCCACTGATACCAGAGGTTTTCTCTTCTCGCTGCTTCGCAGTTCGCTGATCGGCGCTTCGCGGCTCTTTCGCCTTGGCTGTTCTCTAGAAAACCTCTGGAACCAGGATAATTATTTGTATCTTACGTCCAAAATCCAGTTAGCGATGCCTCGCTTTTAACCCAACATGCGGTCCAGAATCGGAGCGAATGACGTAATTAATTAATATTATTTCAAAGGGAGTGTAAATTCATTATTTAAGCGAATGTATAGTATTTATAAATAACTGCTATATGTATTAGATAAGTGGTTACATGTATATCAAAATGTGAATGCAATCAATCGAACGCAACAAGCTAAAACATATATATTTTAAAGTGTTACTGTCGCAGTCCTTTCCATGGAGAACTTTGAACAAAAATCAAGGGCACCCAACGAAGTTTTCGGTTAAAAAGCTGTTCGGGAGAGTAAGTTAGCCTAAAACTTTCGGATTTGAAAAACATTACTGGCTAGAAAATTTGTTTTCAATCCCTCGAAAATTATAGAAGAAAAGGGAGACCAAAAGGTTTCCCCTAAAATATTCGTACGTTTTCGTCCGATCAATAAGAGTCAGAACGATCCGGAAAAAAACATTGGTTGGAATGAAAAAAAAAAAAACATATTATCACAAATCATTTAGTGAAGCGGCCACCTAAAGTTTTCGAGAACACATTTTCATTCTCTAATAAATTCTGACATCTAAATTCCGAAAGAATAAACCTTTAGCAAATGGAGATCACCTAAAAGAATTGCCTAAAGGAAAAAAGAACCCCTAAAAAATTCGTACCTCCACAAAACTTTGCAACATGAAGTTACTTGGGCTAGAAAATTCTTGTTTATGTTCTAGACTACTAACAAATAAGTAGGCCGGGAATATTTTGCCATAGTATTTTCGGTTGACGCAATTTTCACCTAGAAAATCCGAACAGCTAATAGCTTTCTAGAATACGCCAAAAGACATAGTAGGCGCCTTAAAATGGCTAGAGAAGCTGCATACAACTGGTTTCAAACGAATTTCAAAAAGTACTCGTTGGGTGCCCTTGAAAAATAGCTGGTTTTATTAAAATTTCCGTATCTGAGAACCAATTGACAATGGGTTAGTCATGTGCGTGGTGGGCGGATATTCAGAAACCAGGGGTTTTCGTGCAGGCGGTCTTTCCTTTCTGCTTCTCCCCCTCCCCCCTCCATTTATCATTCGATCCCAAGTCTCGATCACGCTCGGCCAATATGGCGATGATTCGTTTGCTGCGCGAAAAAAACGCCATCCACCGCCGGAAAGCAGGCTACATTGGAATGGTTATTTATAAATAATCAAAGTTACGTTTCTTCTTTATGTAATAGATAAAGAATGAGTGGCCGATCTTTATCTGATTTACAAACTCGAGCTGAAAGCGAGAGTTTGTAAATCGGCTAAAGATCGGACAGGAATTCTTTATCTTACTTATCAAACGTCTAGATGTAGTGTCATGTTTTCAGTTATTTTGGTGATACGACTATTTTGGCCGAGAAAATCGAAGCCAAAGTTTATGTAAATCAGGACGCGGAAATCTTTGTCAGATTTAAAGATCAATTATCGGTCGGTGATTTTCTTTGTTTTTGCTTCATGTATTATTAATGATTTGATAATTATAAATAAATGTGTTAGACAGCGAAGACGTTCTCCATTTATTTGTAAATAATGTAAAAATCTACCAAATTTCATCGAAATAATATTTTTACAAACGGCACCCCATATTCACCTGACCAAAATTGGATGACCCGATTGGCTGTTGACCTTGTATTATTCAGCCCTGGTGAAACACGTCAAGAAATGTTTGAAATCGCATCTCATACGAATAACAATACCCGTTTGAAATCCCAGATCAAATAGAGGTTTTCACATGACGTCATAGCCGCCATGTTGGTGTACCTTTAAAGTGCCCCTACGATCAAATTTTGACATATCAATTTTTTTCTCATATTCGTAAAGTAGAGTGGCTATATTATTACCAGTTCAAACCGTTTTTCGATACGACGACGGGAAGTCTTATTTTTTGAACTCCGAATCTTGACATTACGCGAACCCGTTCCTGTGGGCGAGGAATGCCTGGTCATTTTTTAGCGTACGTGACGTCCTACACTTAAGGTTATCGTATACCTTCAGGGTACTGTTACGGATAAAATTAAGTAGCGTCTCGAATATTCGTCGTATTTAGATAAATTATACCTCATTTAAAGCTTATAAAATTGGCTACAACGATATACCTAAGGTTTGTAATTTTGATAAAAGTGCGATTTTTAAATAAACTTCTTTTCCGAATAAGCGAGTTGGTTTCCAAGAGCTCCAACTCCACGGCAATTTAATGAATTTAAGATCTGTTTGCTTTTCTGGACTCCCACAGACCTTGTTTACGAAACTCTGTCGGCGATTGTGGAAATTCGAAGCCGTTCTGAAGATATTTTGGTCTTCGTGAAACTGCTAACGCACAATCCAAGTATAGATGCGTGAATCGCTCTCAGCGCCTCTCTTTTAAAAATTAAAAAAATCGCCGACATTGTTTTTTAGCTGATATAAATTGCGAACAATCTGTGAAAATTTGAAGTTATTCGCACAAATTCGCGTCGAGTTGGAGCTTTTTTCAAACTATGTTTAGAACAAAAATAGAAAGTCAAGAAAACGCTCTGAAAAGTTTTAGCCGGCCGGCGAGACTGATTTTTTCAAGTAGTGACTGGGAAATGTCAAAACTTCCCACAACAACTGACACGTGTGGCTACTTTTCCCATACAAACCTTCACGCGAACTAACATATGTAGTAAGAAAGTGTACCATTTTCCCGCTTTGAAAAGCAAACAAAACGTTTTCAATAGAAATAATCGTTCAAGTTTGTGCATTGTACGACTATAGCAATTTAACGAATATTTTCACAGGACGCTCATGACCTCGATTTAGTGCGATGATGAGAAAGATATCATAACAAATTCCCTCGTTACCTCGAAATTACATAAAATCCTGTGAAAATATCGAACACAACAGTTTTAATAAATTAACATACGGTACCGTTACTTGCGATATTTGAATCAACCAAAGCCCGTAAAAAATAACTGATACATTAATTTGCTTATAAACTTACCAGGCTCGAATCGAAGAATAAATAGCCCAACCTCGTCCCCAGGGTCTTCTCGGTCAGATCCAAGATGGCGGCTACCCGACAGAAGACCCTGGTAAAGGCTGAACTGTCACGTATACTGATTGGCTCTTCGATTATGACGCAAGGGTTGTTCTAAAAATGCTTTTTATTGGCCAAACGTACTGAGTCCAGAGAGATGAACTTGTATATAGTTTAGATTGCTCAAATTTTATCAAGAAAACGATTTTAAATAACCTTAAAACACGTTGTGTAGATAGAGCAATAGATGAAGTGCATTACTGGGTAGCTTTTAGGTGAGGTTCATCAGTGGGAAAGCCAGGAGAAGCCGTTAAACCTGAACATGTGCTATCGATCGCTTCGCTTCAATGCTAACGGAAACTGAACGGCTTTTTAGGATTCTCTTCTAGCTTAGATACATCAGTCCTGGTAGCTTTGTGATACCTTTCCACTGGTTCTTTATCCAAGTAAACTCCATTTCGAGCCATTTAGTAGACCTGTCAGTTTTCACTGCATCGTTCGCCGCGTGGAAATACCGTTAATCCGTTCTCGCTCACTCCGGATTGGGATACCTATGGTTTGTACACGTCATGAACTATTCCCATATTTAGCTTGGCCGCCATCTTACATCGCCAAATCACGTGACAAAATACTCCCAAAATCTGGTAATAAGTTCATGTCCTAGATACACTAATATGTTACTGACGTTCTATGACCGAAACATAATAGAACGTAATTAACCTATTGTTGTATCTAGGACATGAACTTATTACCCAAAATCTGGGAGTATTTGATCACGTGATCCAGCCTTTACCAGGGTCTTCTCACTGAGTAGCCGCCATCTTGGATCTGACCGAGAAGACCCTGGGAACGAGGTTGTAAATAGCCTGCTTGCAGGCGGTGGAGGGTGTGGGGGAGAGCAGATCTTCAGATCTGCTTCTTTTCCGCCAACCCCCTCCCCCCTCCATTTGTCATTCGATCCCAGCTCTCAATCACGCTCGGCCAATATGGCGGCGATGATCCGTTTGCTGCGCGAAAAAACACCCTCAACCGCCTGCAAGCAGGCTAAAGAATAAAAGGAAACCGATATCCCAGCTTTTCTCTTCTACGCAGCGAGCTTTCCTTCTAGCTCTTGTGATAATAAAGTAACCAGAAAAGTTATTTAAAGTTGAGGCAATGGGCTCCTGGTCGAGGCTTGAGAGCCAAAAGACAACAATGTTTTCCAGGTAGAAGGCGGCTCTAATTGTTTAAAATAGAGGAAAAGATGAAATAAAACTGAGAAAGGAGAAAAAGAAGTAAAAACAATTTTCTTTTTACAGTGCACGGTGTAGGACTCGAACTCCGGGTCGTTGGATCGAACGCGCGCACTCTAAACCACTGTACCATAGAGCCGTTTGCTTGAAGACCGCTTTCAAAATAAGGTATATGTATCATTCTGAGCCCGTGAACTTTGGGGCGATTTGCCGTTGCTATGCGTTGGCAACAAGTGTTGGTCACGGATCCCAACGGGCGGATTTGTTTCAAATTGTGTTCGATTTAGGCTCGAGAAATGGGGATTGTTGCAATTAGACGGCACGAGGCTCTTGGAATAGATACTGTTGTGCTATTATTTGAGGTCTAGTTGCGGTTGGCATTCGAGCGCAATGTTCGAGTGATTGGCATCGAGAAATGGCGGTTGCGTCCTCCCTTGCCTTCTTTCTTAGCTGGAGAGGTCGAGGGATAAAATTTCAACAGAATTCGCTGAAATTGCATACAGAGCCCAATGAAGAACAGATAAAGACTTCAGGTAAGTTTTCATTGATTTTATTTCAGTATTTCTGGCCTAACGTTATACAACCAAATACTCGTTAAAAATCCCATACAAACCCTTATAATTTAAAACACAAACAGAGCTTGGGTTTCCTGTGGTATGCCTTTTAATTTACTGCAAATTTTATTTTCAAGACAATAAACCACAGAAGAAACCACCAATATTATTTCTTGAAGTACCTTGTTTCAGTTGTTTGTGTGTCAAACAGAAGTTTGGTTCTGTGATAGCCACTGTAAAAGCTCATTGAAAGCTGCAGATCAGTCAGTTTCAATATATTTTTTTAGTCTCTAGTAAATTCTTATCATTCACGATTTCCGATGTTAGACAAGAGAGCGATTTAATTTTATAGCAATTACATTGTATTTTAGAATGTAGATTCGCCGGAAAATCTATTGCCGGGACACAGATAATTCTCGCTCTCTCTTATTTACGAACTAGCAATCCGGGTTTCACTATAAACAATGAACAAACTTAGGACTTATAAACTGCTGATCATTACCTTAGTGATTTCTCCGCTGAATTCTCCCTGTAGCCCGGATTCAGTAACAACACAACCTGAAAGCCGAACCAGGGAAAATACCCTGGGAAAAAAATACCCCAAAATGATAAGAAACCTCTGCTAGCTAGCACTACTTAGGGACTGTTCGTTTATTACTGGTGTTTTTTGGAAAAATATTCTGGATAAAAAATGTACCCCCTCTCTTGTTTTTTTCTTAAACTAAGACCCCCTTCAAAAAAAACGTTTTCAAATTTTTACCCTCTCCCCTCCGCTCTAAAATTATAATTGCTGCCGCAGCGAGCGAGCCTGAAACGAGCGAGAAAGGCAGCAGTTCTAATCTGTAAGCCTACGGTGGCCCATAAGTGCACTTCGAATTCAAAAATCTCACTCCGAATTCAAAAATCTCACTCCGAATTCAAAAATCTCACTCCGAATTCTAAAATCTCACTCCGATTTCAAAACCTCACTCCGAATTCCAAAACCTCACTCGCAGGCAGCCCAAGCTCAAGCTCAAGTTACGAAAATATAAGGGTTTGTATGGGAGCGTAGCGAACTCCGTACGTTTACTAGCCAGAAATTTGAATAAAATGACTTACCTTGCTTCTGTCGTGTTTCTCTCCTTGTTGGGTAGTTTTAAGCTGATTTCAGCCGTTTTTTTTTGTATTTCTGGCTAGTAAACGGAGTTCGCTAAGCTCCCATACAAACCGAGTAAATCCGTTGACCGAGTCAAGTCCGAGTCAGATCCGAGTCCGAGTCAAATGAACGAGTCACAGTAGGCGGCAGTTGTTTACTTGTGAACTCTTGCTGACACTAACTACACTAATCTACTCTCGGAGACGGTTAGTTTTTCTTAAAATTTCCGGTTAAGTTTATGTACGTGTTCTCACGGACGAGCTGGAACGAGCCTCAACTGGTAAACGGAGGCAGAGGCTGAAAGCTATAAAGCATTAGGAAAGATTGGTCTAAATCCCGCACGAGCGATGTCTAACCACGCGCTCGCTGTTTCGCGCGAGAATACGAAACACTCGAGCCGATGAACTGATTCGCACGGCCACGGTTCCCTTTATGTGCGAATCAGTTCATCGGCTCGATCGAGTGTTCAAATCTCGGCCTGTCCTTGGGCACTGGCAGGGAGTTTTCTCGATCTACTAAAATGTTCATTTTGTGCCTAAAGAAATATGAAATCAACTTATATAATCAACCTACATTATGTGTAGTGTATTTCTAGAACTTTGCGCGTGCTTGGCGAGATTTCAGACCTTTTCTTCACCGAACGCAGCAGCTGTTGGAATTCTCTTTGAAAGGCTTTGCAAACGAAAACGACCATGCATGTGAAGAATACCAAACTGAAGTGTAGCCGAAAGGAGGGAAAAACAAAGAAAAATGAGTGACTCGGTCATTTGACTCGGACTCGGACTCGGACTTGACTCGGATTTGACTCGGTCAACCGGTGAACTCCATACAAACCCTTATATTTTCGTAACTTGAGCTCGCTTCTCTCCCATACAAACCCTTATATTTTCGTAACTTGAGCTCGCTTCTCTCCCATACAAACCCTTATATTTTCGTAACTTGAGCTCGCTACGCTCCCATACAAACCCTTATATTTTCGTAACTTGAGCTCGCTACGCTCCCATACAAACCCTTATATTTTCGTAACTTGAGCTCGCTACGCTCCCATACAAACCCTTATATTTTCGTAACTTGAGCTTGAACTTGGGCTGCCTGTGAGTGAGGTTTTGAATTCGGAGTGAGATTTTAGAATTCGGAGTGAGATTTTAGAATTCGGAGTGAGATTTTTGAATTCGGAGTGAGGTTTTGGAATTCGGAGTGAGGTTTTGAATTCGGAGTGAGGTTTTTGAATTCGGAGTGAGATTTTTGAATTCGGAGTGAGGTTTTGGAATTCGGAGTGAGGTTTTGAATTCGGAGTGAGATTTTTGAATTCGGAGTGAGGTTTTGGAATTCGGAGTGAGATTTTTGAATTCGGAGTGAGCTTTTGAATTCGGAGTGAGCTTTTGAATTCGGAGTGAGGTTTTGAATTCGAAGTGCACTTTATGGGCCACCGTAGTAAGCGGGTCCAAATCTCGATTTCCTTTTTTGACCACAATGCATCACTTCTATTGTCTTTTTTTACCACACTGCTTTGCACGGATCTGATCGTGGCACGTGACATTACACAAGGTGTAATCTGCATTGTTTGAGCTAACTACGTTCAACCGTTCTTTAATGCATTTCTGTGTATGCAATCCTTGTGTAATCATGAATTTGTTGACGTGTAGGCGAACTCTTTCTAACTCTGATGTGAACTATCAGTTTCCAAAGAGCAAGATCTCTCCTGTTATCATGATGGTGAGCAGCAAATAATGTTCTTCTATTGGCTTCGATAAAGTCAAGCAGCCGGTTCAAAATACAATTTGCATTTACAATTACATTCTCAATTACAGTTGATTTCCGGTGTTTAAACACATCAGTTTGTTGTGCCGGGAATCTTAAGAAAATGTCGGGAATTGGTAGGCTCAGGGAATTTACCGGGAGATCGTTGATATGTCGGGACAAAATGAAAATAAATCGCGACAACTTTTGAGTTACACACCACAGTCGCCCCAAAAATACAAAATATATTCATTGGCATTTTTATCACCCAGTAATATATTTTCCTGCCAAAGGCGCTGCTACTGTAAGTTCTCTTCTAATACACTTCCTTAACTGAGCAGAGCAGCATGCACTACCTGTTAGGTATACTAGTTTAGTCACCAATTCGAAACGGTTCCAAATAATCGCCAAGTTACATTTTCAAAATGGCGGCTTAACAGCTAGCAAATATAGCAGAGCTTGAGACAGATGAACTAGCACTAGCAGTAAACTGTTAGGACAAAACGTCATACATTAGAAACGAATCTTTGAAAGGAAAAAAAATATTAGATCTTCTTTGCAAGCACTCAATTAGCCTGCGTATCGGAGCGCAGCGAGCGGGGACTCCCTTCCCCCTCATTTTTCTCTCGCCCCAATCGCCCTAATCTCCGCTCGCTGCGCTCCGATACTCCAGAGAGCGCTCAATGGACCTAATGTCCTTCATAGGCAGCCTGGAGTGTAAGGTCCAGCAATGGAATCAACAAAGGTATCAGAAGGGAAACGTGGCCAGGGGCTAAGGACTGTTCAAGAAAGCTTAATGTACGGAAAACGCTATTTATTATTTAACGAAGCCTATAAAATGTAGTCGTCTTTTTTCATGTTTTTCCCCATAAAGACACGCTTTCAGGGACAAACTCCTGGACCCTTACTACGTCCTGAATGTTGTTACACATCAATTACATCAGAAGTCTTTGTTGTTGGAGAATGATGATCATTCTGCAAAGGAGTTCGCTTTCACAGCTCGCTTTCACAGAGTATATTCCATACCTTGAATATTGTCATTTTCAAACCGGTCAAGTGGTCCAGAACCCTCACTCCCCCTACTACTGAAGAGGCAACTCGCTTTATTAATTCACACATAACCTGTAATACATTAATACTTAAAAAATATCATATGCCGGATACAATGTAATCGTTGCCATTTGCAATACCGTAAGTGAAACAAAGCGACGACTTAAAGACAGATTTAACGAACACAGACGGGACAGTAGACAAGCCTAACATTAAATCTAAACCTACTACTGTATCTGAACATTTTCTTTCTAGACCTAACCACTCTTATACCGAAATGCAACTTATCCCTCTAGAAATAATATACTCCTCACGAGACTCAATACATAAAGCCAGAGAAGCGCACCTTATATATAGATAAAGCTAAAACTCTAGAACCATATCGTATGAATATACGTGATGAAACATAGTGCTTATCTCTTTTAATATGCTATTTTGCTTCTTCAAGTTTTAGTCTACGTCACTTCCCGTTTCCGCAATTTCTATTGCGAAATTTACCACATTTATAGATCTCCTTTATAACCTTAGAGCTCTTCACGATCACTTGTAACATCTAGTACCTGCCGTGAAGAAGGCTGGTTTGGCCAGCCGAAATATTGTAATATTCAATACAAAATCCTACGTTGTGTCAGCTTTGCCGTAGTCCTTGTTTCATTTTGGCTGATTATGCTGGTTGCTACGTTGGATCTAAGTCGGATACACCGATAATTATTACCGCTGACCGTTTATTGCCATGCTCATGCCCAATACTCTCCGGTTAAATCGGCTTTGTTACTCGATCGGACTTCCTGTGGGACGTTCTTCGTCTTTTCTTTATAGTTGTTCTTAAATATTTTTTCCAAAATCTCTAAATATCTTCTGTATAAAATTTTACCCCCTCTATTTCTTTAGAATTTTAAAATTTACCCCCATAAATTTTGCATGTTCAAAAAGTTTACCTCCCCCATAAAACCACCAGCCCTCCCTGCGACGTAATAAACGAACAGTCCCTTACTAGCAGGCCACTTCCCAAGCGATTTTCATCCAGCTTTCAACTTAGCCTGAATTTCAGCCGTCTCCTCTGACGAACCCAGAGGAGACGGCTGAAATTCAGGCTACTTTCAACTCGGTCGCCAGCGGCTCTATTTCCCCCTAAATCATCAACATCCGGCAATAAATTTAAACAGAAAGACACATTACTATGTTCTGAAGAATCTGATGCAGATTTTAGGTCGTTATTTACTAAACCACAGCAAAATTCGCAGTGTGAGTTTGTAGACAATATAAGAAGAAATGTATGGGTTCGAAGCAACTTGAGAACGATGCGTTAAGTGTACGACGCCACACTGATACGCTAAAAATGACTAGGCATTCCTCGCCCACGGAAACGGATTCGCGTAATGGCGGACGTGATTTTGACGGTAAACTCTCTTTAAAATGTGTGGTCTAATTGGCCCCTTTGCAAACTTTTTTCACTGATTTGGATATTTCTGCCACTGTTTGTTCTTATGGAATACAAAAAAGTGGCAAAAGAAATGGTCAAATTTCGTCGTAGTGGCACTTTAACAATAGATTCTTCGTTAGCTTCTTTTGTTAGGTACACCAACATGGCTGCCATGCCCTTTGTCATTGGAATCTCTGGGGATTGAGTGAAAATCATCTATACTGACACGACTATTTGAAATATTACATCAAAGCCCATACACGTGACAGAATACAGTCTCCTGATTGACTTAAAATCTAATGAATAATTAATGAGTGAAACTACATGTATAGCTCTGGCCATATATAACTATAGAGCCATTTCAATTAATGTTGACTGGGAGATAGGGCATTAAGGTAATGAATTATGGTTACGAGTTACACGACCTGGACGACTTAGTCGACTTAGCTTAATAACGGTTTATTATGCATTTTTATTTATGAAATAGGTGTATATTGAAATCTCTATTTAGAACCATTACTTATCACAATCAAACTTCACAGGATCATTGATATTGGCACTCTTTAAAAAGTGGCCGACAGTACTGCACTCCATTCCACTAGTTTGCAATAATGCCTACTGCGTTGAGGGACACCCAAGGATAGTTGAAACCGGGGCCACCTAGAAAACGAGAACCACTCACATTGCAGAACGAAAACAAAGCAGACTGAAATACCGAAGCGTTTGGACAACTTACAAAACATTTTACAAAGATTAGCCTGAGAAAACAGCCGCATTTCATCGCGGTTCACATCAATCCCCCGAGAGAGACGTCTAAGGGAGTTGCATTTACGCGAACTGACTGGTCTGACCGGCCAGTTCTTAAATGGAACTCGTCAGTTCACGCATACGGTAATTGCCGTGAGACTCAAGCCGAAAAATTCCCTACTGTAAATGTAAAATCAACCCAGAGGAAAGTGTGTATTTCGACGTCCATTGGGCGAGAGAAACGAGACTAAACACTGTCAGATTGTTCATTTCCTATTGTTTTAAGGACGCTTGCGAAGCGAGGAAAATAACCAATGATAATCTACCCAGATCTGGGTATTGATTACGTCATCAGTATGGAATTTACGGATCGCATCGGGGGATTGAAATGAAGCGCGATGAGAGGCAGCCGTTTTCTCAGGCAAAACAAAGATGAATTCAAAAGAAAAGTTCTGATATTTTATTTCTCTGTTGCGCATCTGATGAGAAAATTAGTTTTCAAATTAGAAAAATAACTGATTTTCCACTGATAAAGCAATTGCCCACTTCTGCGATATGCTTTACTTGTCACGCACAAAGGTTTCAATACGAGGCTCCGTGCTAAATTAAATTAATTCTTTTAACAGAGAAATGAATAAATTTAATTTAGCACGGAGCCTCGTGTTGAAACCTTTGTGCGTGACAAGTAAAGCATATCGCGGAAGTGGGCTATTGCATTTCTGTAGTGTCTGTCCTTGGCACCAAATTAAACTGGTTTACAAACAACTGAAATCTTGACAAGATTCTATCTTCGTATCAGATTAAAATATCATTCAGATGTATTTGACAAAACTGAACTTTTTTTGCAAAACGAAACTAGTCGGCTTGGTTTGACAGGAACGTACAAAGTAACCTAGACTGACCTAACACCGACTTTTAGAGAATACAGTAAATGCTCTATTAAGCGCCCGTCTCAATTAAACTCCCGTTGGGATTAGGAATTTTCTGGGGATAGAGGAAATTGAATAAGCGCCTCTCTATTAAGCGCCTCGTCTCTAATTCACTCTTCTTAATATTTATGCGCATATCTAATCTAATTCACTACTCGAAAACGAGCCTATCCCCGTATCGTGGATGTCGCAACGTGCATCCGAGTTCGAAAGGACAATTCAGGATTTTTCCTTTTGTCTCCAACGCATAGAGGAACACAGCAATGTTCCGTGTTTAGCAACTATGCGGGGATAGCCTCGTTTTCGAGTAGCTAATTATATGTGCATAAATATTAAGAGTCGATACGCGCTCCCCTAAGACCCCCAGAAATAAATAAGCGCCAAGCATTTACGGTGGAAATCCATCCCGTAATCGTATTCGGCTACAGGACCATCGAGATGAGCGATCAAAATCAAGTGCTGCTGATAAGGTATGGGGCGCCGAAGTTTCAGAGTCGCGAGATACAAATACAAAAATACAATAACTTTTATTTAAACACGATATACATTAAAGCGTCGCCGCTTGTGGGGTCGTGTGTAACATAAATATAAAAATTATATACATTGAATACAGTGGCTAAATCATTTAAAGATCATAAAATGTCTAAAAAGTTAAGAATGCTAAAAATGTAACAATATCATAAAATGTCTAAAAAGTTAAGAATGCTAAAAATGTAACAATATCAATAATATATGTAATCTTTAGTTCCTTTTGTGAGAGTCTGCACTGATGTAAAGTTAAAATCTAAGTTATGTAGTGTATCTATCTTTCTAGTCTTATCGATATATGTGTTTGTAGTACATGTTGCTACGTCAATGTTCTCAGATATGGTGTTCCATATGATGGCACCTCTGTGAGCCACAGAATGTTTCATGTAGTACGTGTTGAAACGAGGTGTAATAAGCCTGTTCTTACTTCTAAAGCTAAACTTATTAATTCGCTTATCAATAATGTGGGACATACTTGGAGGCGTTAACTCGTTATATATTTTAAATATTAATTTACGATATCATACTTCGTTTACGAATGAATTGAGCTCGTGATCTCCATGGGAAAGGCGTTGCCATGGATGCTGGGTGGCAAGCTATCTTTAAAAAGGCTGTTTTAGAAAAATCGACAATGGATTGGAGGTGAAAAAACATTTACAAACAGGTTTAGCTAATAACACTACCGATCTCGTACAAGTGCTTTTAAATATATGCATTAAGATTTTTTTGCAACCCAGTACAACCACGTGATTGCATTCTTACAAAAGGTCCATTGCTACGTACTGTTCGCATCTAAGGGTTTGATGCAGTAACTAAACGATTTTTTTTTCGGTACTGAACACCTTTTATAAATGTCGTATATTTTAGCATCGTCCGACAATCTCCGTAGTTATGAGCGCGTATATGAAATAATTATTTTAAGCAAAACTCCAGTTCTTAATGTCGGCTATCGGTGTTCTGCCACAGCTGTACAAGCCACCCGTCACTTTTCTTCATCAGGACGTCGGGTTTATCCATCTCCACCACCTGTCCATTGTGTATAACCATGATTCGATCACAGTCCATGATGGTACTCAGTCGATGAGCGATAATAAGCACCGTGCAATCCTTGAACTTCTCCCGTATGGTGGTCTGAATCATGTGATCGGTTTGCGAGTCGACACTGGCTGTTGCCTCGTCCATCACGATCACCTTGTTCCTGTGCAGCAATGCCCTGGCCAAACAGAACAACTGCCGTTCTCCTACACTGAAGTTTGAACCTCCCTCCTTCACTTCGTAGTCGAGTTGTCCCTTCAGTTTTGCCACAAGAGTACTCAGCTTGGAATCGTAAAGGGTGCTCCAGATTTCATCGTCTGCAAACACACCGAGCGGGTCGAGATTGTCTCTTATTGACCGACAAAACAGCACAGGATTTTGTTGGATAACCGAGATGGCTTGGCGTGATGATCGTAGATTGAGCCCGTGGATACTGATACCATCGATAATGATATCATTGGTTGCTTCGGGCATGCGCATCAGAGCAGCAACAATGGAGGATTTACCCGCTCCAGTTCTTCCTGTGATGCCAATTTTTTCGCAAGCTTCGACATTAAAGTTAAGGTCTTGTAGGACCTGTGGTCCACCACTGTAGTAGCGAAGTGAAACGTGATTGAAATTAATTGTGCCATGCTTAGGCCAGTCACGTGGTGGAATTCGCTCAATCCGATAGGCTGGTTCAGGATCAAGTCTAATGTATGTCATCAGCCGCTCTACTGACGTCATTAGGTTTTCTGTAAGTCCCATGTTACGAATCATGTATTCCGTTTCGCCAAGAAGCTGTAACGCGTACGCAATTGCCAAACCAGTCAAACCTGAAACACAATTTGCTCTGATTGGTTGAATAATATGTCAATGAAACTACGGAAAGAGGAAGGGGGGAGTGGGGAAGAGGGAAGGGCCTGCAACAAACCCCGTGTATTTTTCAATTTAACGCTCAGATTCCGATTGGCTTAAGACGTGTCAGTCACGTAAGTTAGGATTATCATAGACTCGTGTCCAAGTTTTAAGTTTACTTACATACAAGGGTTTCTACTATGAGTTAAAAGAATAACAATGCATGCAAGCTGAAAAGCAACTATTCAGCAAAAACTTTTCCCTTTACATGTATCGTGTCATACGTATACTATGGTTTGTCAAAGACATGGCAATGCAGTCGGATTTCTTTAAAGTGTATATAAGGTCAAAACTTTTTATCATTAATATCGATTCTGCATCAAGTGAATAGCCGAATAGTAGAATATTTCTATTTATATATATGCTAATGTTTCTTTCACTTTCATTTCTTTTTCCTTGTGAATGAACCCGTTTTCTGATTTTGACAAAATATGTGGTAAAATCATTGATATAACCTTCAAATATAACAGAGATGTTTAGAAAAGGTCATTTATCTCTACCAATATATATGTTTTTGTATAATAAATGAAGACCGATTTTACGTTACCGGCTTCAATATATTATAAATATAAACCTCTATAACTCATGGTTGGAACACTCAAATCAAGAAATATTCTACAATTCGGCTATTCACTTGATGCAGAATCGATATTAGTGATAAAACGTTTTGCCTTATATACACTTTAAACAAAGTTTCAGTGTTCGAAAATATCCGGCTACTTCATTGGGTATCATGATGCGCATTCTGGCTTTAAGACAATTCTCCCACTTGCTGTACTCTTTAAACTAGCACTGTACTCTTGAAAAACTTCTCGTCCCACTTTATTAATCAACGCGATGGCTTATGTTTTAATATAAAGCTGATCGAGTTGATCTTATGACTGACAACAGTTCGACGATTCCAACTAGGCCTAATGTCACCTAAAGTTGCTCAATATTACCGTGTAGTCGTATGATAATTTTTGATGATACTCAGTAATATATGTTAAAGAAATGCTAAAGAAAGTTTACGCGAAAATACTGAGCGGAACTATCCGGCTCAAGCGCCTTGTGCCAACAGCTCACTTGATAAGACTCTATAAGGCGTACGTATTACCGCATTTAGAATTATTGTAGTCCCATTTTGTTAGGCATTGGTAAAGTTCTTAGCAACAAAATCGAATCTGCAAATAGCTATGCTATCAGAACACTACTTAATTTAGGTAATAACGCATATCATCAAGAAACACTATTCAGTAGACATGGCCTCAATGCGGTCATTGAAACATAGACGCAACGTACAATCTCTAAATGTTATTCTATAAATGCTTCAGAAATCAAGGTCCTGTATATATATCAAATCTTTTTAAACCTAGAGTCACTAGCTATAACTTAAGAGGTAGCGGTAATAATGTTGTACAGCCATCCTATAACAGCCTTTTCCAGCATAATTCTTTTTCATACACAATATCTTAATAAGTCTGACTTTATTGGATGCCAGTGTAAACACTGCCTCTAACTAGCTCCTGCACACATGCACCTATATAATTGATCTACTTAGTTTACATTGATATCTTTAAATTTTGGCACCTTTAACTTAGATTTTGTATATATATCGTATGGTATTAGAATAGCTAGACTTGCTTAATTATTATTGTATATATGTAAATAGTTTGAACTAGAGTTCTCTTAGTTTTTATCCATATTGTTGTATTAACAATATTACTATATATATGTAAATAGTTGAAACTAGACTTATATTAGCTTCCATTCGTGTTATAATGTCATGCCCTAGCTTTATTGTCCTACTACAAATTTTATATTTTGTTACTATTAATTTGTCGAGCGTTTATATCATGAGCCCCTGGCTCGGGAGATTGGGCAACCACTCCCTGCGTTACCGACGGTAAGTAAATAATTATTATTATTATGTTTGCTTTCTACCTTATACTGGTCAGTAAATCATGAGTAACGTATTAATTAAATTCCCCGCATGACAAGAACTACTCCTCCAAAACCTCCAATGTCGCACAATATCGCCTAATGGTCCCTAATGTTGCCCATCGTCACCCAATATTTTTGCCATTTTTCAACAAAATTTGCTAATGTCGCCTGATGTTGCCTAATGTTGAAGAATCCAATCAAAACAAAACGTATCGGTGATTGTTTTTCGCGAGTTTATATAGCTAATGGCGATAATTTCATAGACTAGGAAGAAAACATGTCCGACTTTGAGTTGTTGAGGTGTGTTGAAGAAGAGGAAAATAAAAGTCGCTTCCCAAAACTAAAAGAAAATGATCGGCGAGAGAATTTAGGCATTGGCTTCGTACACTAAAGCGACCACAAAATGGGATGCTAAAACGTTTGAAGTTGAGAAAAGCAATGTCCACATTCTAATACAGTGTTACTCATTAAGAAAAAAATGTCTTTTTCTAACAGCCTGGGCCCGGTTCCTGAAAGCCAGATTAGCGCTAATCCAGAGTTAATTACCATGACAACTAATATGTTTTGTTGAGAGTTAATCCAGGATTAGCGCTAATCGGGCTTTCAGGAACCGGGCCCTGGTCGGCTGGTGTATTATTAAAACGAGAGGAAAGTGACAACACAACAACAAGACATGACTCACCAATAACTCGACGATAACTGTAATAAGCCTGCTTTATGCTGAATCCTGAATAGTGAATTGCGAAGATTACAATGGGATTTCTCTGGTTTCATGTAGAAATTCGTTTGAGAGGTTCCTGAATGTTCCTGACCTGAATGAATATGAACGGGCGATAAAACTTGCAGAGAACCCAGAACTGGTAGAATTTCAAGAGTAGATTGGCCATGCCAACGAAGAGAGCCTCAAAAGCTATGCAACACGGCCATCAGAGCAGCAGTTACAATACTGTTCCTTGGGATAAAGAAAATATTCTTTTTCAGACCACAGAATCAGTAATCAGTGTCAACTATGCAGTTGTTGTAGAAAATAGTCGGCAATCCTCAACTCACGTGTCCAACTCTAGTCTCTACTGCCGCTAATTCGCTAATGCATCAGTCAATTCCAGCAATGCCCATCCACTCCCCGGGACAACCCCCGGGCATTAGTCATTTTCGTTTTGTTTTTTTCAAATTCCCCACGGTGGGGACAAGCAAGGTGTTCAAATGCCCCACAGTGGAGCCAAAGAAGTAAGGAAAATACCCCACCCCCCGGCACATCCATAATGATATACTGCCCAAGTTTAATTCCATGCAAATACAGAAGGCGCAGAGAAGTGCTACTTCTCTATCTATTCATTGATAGTTTCCGTTACGGTTTTGTAGATCCGCCATCTTGTTTTGTATTTATACTGCTGTATCAGTGATTATACTATTGAGCTACCTGGAACAAAATGGTATTAATATAAATAATCCTATAAATAATCATTTGCACCGCGGTTAACGTTATACAATAAACGCTTATTAAAACCACATGACAGACTTTTATAATAATAGTGTGACTTCTGTTCGTCCGGTGGACTACTTGATATCGTTTCCAACTCGGACTGGCAGAGCTTGGGCCCCGAGTGCCTCTTGAATTAACATTTTAGCGCAGCGTAGCGTTAAGAATACAGGATTGCAGATCAGAGCGTTAGATGGGTGGCGAACGTACGGGAACTGCTATTTTCTAGCTATATTGTAAAAATTAAACATCCATAAGTTTCCCACAGGCAGCCGGAATAATTACAACAACTCAGATTTATTGTTTTTTGACTTGATACAGTATGGCGTCGTTACCACGAGACCTGCAGTCTCTTTCCCAAAATTATTTTCGGCAGTGTCAAATGCCCCACCATACGCCCCGGGGTAGAATAATGCCCAACCCCCGGGCCGATATAAGGTTACAAATGCCCCACTCTCGGGAACTCAAAGTATGCAAATGCCCCACCATGTCCCGGAAGGGGGATGGGTATTGCTGGAATTGACTGATGCATAACGCTTTCTCTGTGAATGCTTTTCCATCAGGCATTTTCAACGCCTTGCACTATCACAATGTGTAGATAAACCTCTCCTGTCCTGGACCAGAAATTGTAAAAAGAAAGCACTTTGTTTCCTGCAACAGTTTTGACCAGATGACAAATATTACAACCCATTTCATTTGCCGGCTATTGCAATTTCTGTCTTTCACTTTTATCGATTGACACGTTCTATTCTTAGCAGATTACTTCATCCAATAAGAAACGAGCTTTCAGATCGTCAATGTCAAGCTGTCACAATTGAACCAATCAGTGACGAAAAAAGTTGTAAACAAGTCAAGTACATTAGAATGGGGTTCAGTTTCGCTGTCGTCAGTTTGCTTTTAGATTTTTACGCTGGTTCTAAAGATAGCTTTATTTCCTTCGTCTACATTAAAGTTTATATTATAAAACAAATAAAAGATGGTTCTCCTTGTTATATAACAAAATAATGCACTTTCGAGGTCTTGAAAAGCTGCTTAAATGCACTCGCGTTCCGCTCGTGCATCCGCAGTTTTTCAAGACCTCGAGCGTGCATTATTTTGTTATATAACAAGGAGAACCATCTTTTATTTGTTAAATATTGATCCCGATCCTATAACTGATATACGTTGATCCCGATCCCATGACCTGTGATCTCGATCCCCACAGTGAATCGCTCTCTAACTCCCGGGTGGGGGACTCCCCTTATAAAATGGGCGGGGATGCTCGTCGTATCTTTTAGGGTTAAAATTACGGGATTTGGTATCACTTTGGGTGTTAAGGATGGAACGCCAATATTTTTAGCCATCAAGGTATCGTTTAGGGCTGCATGCGCCGGAGAAACAAAAAATGCCGACTATCGCTTGCATGTGACGGCACTCGAGCGAGGGCTGGAATTTGTCTGTATGTTTTAGAAAGGTATCTTTTTATAGGGGTCAAACAAAGCTGTATTGTCGCTTTTTATTCAATATTAGTTCTAAAAAAATCCCATTCAAATGCTAGTAAATATTGCCACTTACAGAGCAATTGGGTCACCTGTGATATAATTTCCGTGTTGGAGGAGAGCCAATACACAACAATGTTTTTTAGTGAAGAAGGCGGCTCTAATAGCTTAAAAGACAGGAACAGATTAAATAAAACTGAGAAAGGAGAAAAAGAAGTTAAAAAAAATTGTGGCTGGTGTGGGAGTCGAACTCCGATCATTGGAATCCAAAGGGCGCGCTCTAAACCGCTTTACCATAAAGCCGATTCGCTTGTAGCCTGCTATGCAGACGTAAATTCGAAGAAAAAAGTAACGTCTGCTTACCCGAACGCTTAATTAGTTTCCAATATGCATACCTCATTGTGTTATGGACCAATCAGATTTTACCTTCCATATCCTGGAAAGTGACGTATGTTGCATTTAAAAGGATTTCAGACAATGCATTTGCCATTGACCAATCATAGGAGAGTGTTCACTGGCGCGCCAATTCACTAGAATTCTAACAATGGCTTTGATTGGGCAGAAAAATAAAACAAACGTGCTGACGTGCTTGCATATTGGAAACTAATTAAGCGCTCGGGTAAGCAGACGTTACTTTATGAGAGTGAAAAATACGTCTGCATAGCAGGCTAATTCGCTTGTGCAGTGGTTTCAAAATAAGGTATATATGTAAAAGTTCTGAGACCGTGAACTTTGGGAACTAGCGTCGTCAAGCGTAAATTGCTCGATTTAGGCTCGAGAAATGGGGGTTATTTCAATTAAATGGCATGAGGTTTTTGGAATAGATACTGTTGTGCTATTATTTGAGGTTTAGTTGCGGTCGGCATTGATTTTGGATGAAAATTCGAGCGTCAGTCAGTTCTAGACCGGCTTAGGTGGAGATCGAGGTCGAGGGGTAAAATTTCAACATAACCCCCTGAAATTGCATACAGAGCCAATGAAGAACAGATAAAGTCTTCAGGTAATTTTTTTTATATTTTTCCCAGTCTGCAGTCTGCAGTCTGCATTTTATACCCAGTCTGCATTTTATACCCAGTCTGCAGTCTGCAGTCTGCAGTCTGCAGATTATACTGACCGGTATTTCTATTATTGGCGCAATTTTCTTTGATCCCAATTGATCCGAGCCCATGTTTCCTCAGCGGTAATCATGCATTGACGCAATGAAGAGAGTCTAAAGAATATTTAACAACTAGCAGGGACCCGCGGAACTTACATGAAATCAACAAGTATGATATAGTAACATAGGGTGTATTCGTTTGGGAAAATCCAAGTGATCCGGATTACATGGATTTCCAGTTCTCACAAAAACACGAAATCCGAAAAGGGATTTGTTGCTACGGCAACTGTCTAATCCGTCTAAATTAAATTGGTCACTATCAAAAATGGCACACTGCAAGAGCTCTCGCTGCGCTCTTTCTTATTTTTGATGAGTTTTTTGATACTGAAATAGATGCAGATATTTTGAATGAGTGTGATGACAATGGAGCTGTTCTTTTGCTTTTCATGCAAAGTAACCAACGGACGAACCGAGTGGGAATATCATTGTATTTTGAAGAGATTGTACCACACTACCGTCGGTATGTTTCCGTATGTCTCGCGGGTCAATTCTTCTTGCTCTTTGTCTAGAGCTACCTCAGCATCAAACCCACGGAGGCAGGGCCCCAGTAGATTTAAGAAAGCAGATTCTCATTACAGTTTGGATACTAGGTAATCCCGAGTGCACGAGGTCAGTGTCAGATCGATTTGATGTCACAACATCCCGACTGCTTTTGAAGTTTATCACCGAGTCTGCAAGGTAATCGTAGATCGTTTGGGGCCGAGATTCATCCATTTTCCAGAGGGTCAAGGGGTAAGAGAAACGATCGATCAATTTGAAGAGAAACGAGGATTCCCAGGTGTAATAGATGGCTGTTCAAGCGCCTATATTCTCTATATTGAGGACCATGAACAATACATATATAAATCGAAACAGATGCGTGCGCACAGCATTACCGATGAATACTGCTGTTCATTAGTACTAATTACTAATCCGTTTTCGGATTTCCAAAAAAAACACAAAGACAGAAATCCGGATTTGGATTAATCCACGAAATCCTTCTCAGAGATGGATTTCTTGGATCATGCTAAAGTCGAAATCCGTTTTCGGATTTGCCAAACGAACACGAAATCCGTTTTCGGATCTCGAAATCCGAAAACGGATTTCCCAAACGAATACACCCATAGTCTATCTAGCCAGCTGACCGACTCCTGACACAATGTAATGCCGCCAGATTGTGTACTGGAGGTTTTTATGCACTTGTCAATGTTTAGCCCCAGGGGAGGGGGGACGGGTATACCCAGGGGGATTTGACATTTCACCTCATTTTCATGTCAAATTCCCTGCCCAGGGGAGAAGTGTTTGTTTCAAATGCCCTTCCTCCCAGGGAAAAGATGCAGTGGTAACACTGTCAATATGAACTCAAGTCGTCAAACTGCCCCTCCCTCTAGATCCCAAATTATGTCAAATTCCCACTCATGGAAGAGGGGGTGGAATCAAATCCCCTGGGTATGCCCGTCCCCCCCTCTCCCCCCCCCCCCCCCCCCCCCCAGGACTAAACATTGACAAGTGCATTAGGGTGTTGATGTTCTATTTTGAGTTAAAAAAAAGGCAATAATATCTTACGGATCTCAGTTCATTTCTCAAACCGATGAACACACTTTTTAATATACCAATTGTCGAAAAAGTGGTAAAACTGACGGTCACAGGCAGCTCGAGTCATGAATTCGTGTAACAAAAACAAATATGGTCGCCGAAAGAGCATTGTTCGAAGCAGAAAAACAGAATAAAAACAATAATCGAAAGCCAAGTTATTTGAATGTCTGGACTCTGGTTGTAGTGAGTTTATGGTCTGAAGAGCCTACGATAGTTGGGCGAGGAAACAGTTGTTTTTTGTGTCTAAGAAAACAGGAAACTACAGTCCAGAGAACAGACATGGACAAAATATCTTGCTCTTTATAGACACACCATAGAGTTGTAAGATAAAAAAATGAACAGCCTTTTCAACGGACAGCATTTCTAACTGTGTTTGAATACCTGGACTTACCTCGTTCGGTCATTTGGCTTCGGCCGCTTCGCCTGGCGATAGGTTTTCTCTAAAACATTCCCGTAAACTCGATGGCTTGCTCGCCCAGGTTTTTCCTAAAATAGATTCCCCTAAACTCGATGGCTTGCTCGCCCAGGTTTTCCCTAAAACAGATTCCTGACCCTGTAAACTCGATAGCTTTCCTCAAAATGCAACCAAGTCCAAGACTTCGTCGTCTTCGTTGGCATGTGGCTGTCACTTTTTGGCGCCATTTTCGGACGCGCGCGCGAGCGCTAGCGCGTCGTCCATATTAGGATATCGAGGGAGCCTGGGAAAGAGCGTTACACACCATACACCCACACACACACGCACACACACACTTAGCGTATTATTATATAAGATTATTCTGGCTGCAACTTTACACAGCAAAGTGTCCATGCAGAGTCATACGACAAATTAGACAAACTTTACTTGGATTGTTTTCCTTTGGTTTTCGGCTGCTTGTTTGACAATCGAAAAAAACTGAAAAAAAAACAACTGAAAATTGCTAAAAATATACCGGGGTCAGTTTCATCCTCAGATTTGAACACCAATAATTATCGCCCAACATTTTTGTTATCTCTATTCAATAAGATTTTTGAAAAAAACTTATGTATCAGCGGCTGAAGTCTTACCTCCATAAAAAAAGACTGACTGTGATTCGCAATACGGATTCTGATAAACGCAACCAAATCAAAATTCAACAAAAGTCAACAAAATTCAAACCTATATGTATGGACAAGAAAATGTTTTCTTGCGGTATATTTATTGATTTAAAAAGTCTTCGATACGGTTGATCATGACATATTATTAGGTAAATTATATCATTATGGTATGAGGTAATAGTTAATGACTGGTTTTCCTTATATCTCAAAGATCGCACCCAGACTACACAAATTGGAAACAGTATATCAAACAAAGACAATCGCCGTGACCCCATAAAACGCACGATTGCTCTCAGCTGACTTAATAGCTCAGTTGGTAGAGCGCCAGACATGTAACCTGGAGGTCGTTGGGTTCGAGTCCGACTTGGGTCAGAGATGTTTTCTCTTTCCCTCGTAGGGCGTGCACACTTAGCACTACAGTTTACCACTTTACATCATATTCTTTACACTTACTAGTGCCACGCGCAAACATGACTGATTTTATCTCATAACTACATATACATATATAATCGCCGTCACCCCATAAAACGCACCAATATCCACGATTGCTCTCATCTGACTTAATAGCTCAGTTGGTAGAGCGGCAGACATGTAACCTGGAGGTCGTTGGGTTCGAGTCCCACTTGGGTCAGAGATTTTTTCTCTTTCCCTCGTAGGGCGTGCACACTTAGCACTGCAGCTTACCACTTTACATCACATTCTTTACACTTACTAGTGCCACGCGGCAAACATGATTTTATATCATAAGTGAGGGTTAAATACCTCGAACGTCGGCAATAAGCCTTATTGCCGACGTTCGAGGTATTTAAGTGTCTTATTTCATACTTGACGAGGTTTTCGCAAAATTTTCATTGATGTAGCTCTCTTTAGGTAGATTTTGGGCTAGTACCAAGACGGAGAAAAGGTTCTAAATCATTATAGGGATATTTAGTAAGTATGGCTGAAGCCAAGGTGAATGAATTCCTTGGAGAAAATAATAAAACAAATTCCTTAATGCAAGCGCAATTCAGTGTATAAGCTAGAAACAACAAAATATCCCGGGAACTTTTCTCATACATCCCTTGCATTTATGGAGTATGTATGGAAAATAAAGCCTCATGAATAACTTTTTGAAATACTAAATACTAAAATAAAAACGTGTGTTGGTGTTGTTGCTGCAATCGACAGTGATACATAGATAGAGTTACAAGAAGCAGAAAGAAGACTATTCTTATATTTGTATTTTAACGACTTTATAAGTGATTTTTCTGACTATCTGGAACAATTGGTTACTGCACCTGGACTTCTTCTCCTAACTGGTGACTTCAATCTTCATATAGACGTTACTGATGATCGGAACACTGGTCGCTTCCTTGGGCTATTACACTCATTTAACCTGATGCAGAATGTGTCCTCTGTGACTCACGTGGGAGGTCATGTACTCGATCTGGTTATCACAAGAAGTGAGGAAGACTTTACATCTAACTACACTGTATCAAACCCAGGTTTGTCTGATCACTTTGCTGTCAGGTGTGATCTTCTATTAAAGAAGCGTCAACCTGATCGTAAGTGGGTCTCATATCGTAAATTACGTGCCATGGATATAGACGGATTTTGCTCTGATCTGGAAAACTCCAACCTACTTACATCACCGCCGGAATGTTTATCTAACCTGATTTCCAGCTACAACTCCACCCTGACGTCGCTGTTGGATGCGTATGCACCGGTGAAACGACGTTTAATCTCGACACGCCCCCATAAGCCCTGGTTTACTGCGGACATATTGGAAGCAAAAAGGGCCCGTAGAAAGCTGGAGCGCAAATGGAGAGCCTCTAATTCCGATGAGGATCACTGCTTGTATACTGAACAATGCCTTATAGTGAATGATATGGTGAGGAATGCTAAAGAAAGCTATTTCTCGTCTATTATTGACTGTAACAAAGGAAATCAGCAAACGCTCTTTCGAAAAGTGATAACCTTTTGAATCGTAACAACGATTTTTATTCATACCATAACGAAATGTTTTACATATAAAAGGGAGGGAGAATTAAAACAATTTAATGGTATGGGTTACCTAGAAATAACTTAAAAGCTAATCAAGCTAGGTAACGCAAGCCTGAAGCTTGTTTCCCATCTTGTAACTCCGATAAAGAACTCGTTAATCGATTTAATGCATTCTTTATTGATAAGATTCATATGATACGAGCAAGTGTATTAGCTGCCAATCCAAGTTCCTTGCAAGATGAATCTAACCTAAGATGCCAGCTATCATCCTTCGAAAGTGTTAATCCTAGACAAGTGGCAGATCTGATCAGCTCGTCTAAAATCAAGTCCTGTGACCTTGATCCTGTTCCAGCTTCTGTCCTGAAGCAGTGCTTTCCTCAATTATTACCTGCTATCACCAACATTGTCAATGTCTCTCTAGAGTCTGCTACTATGCCAGACGCTTTAAAGGTCGCACAGATTGGCCCCTTGTTGAAGAAGTTTGGCTTGAGTCACGAGGAATTTAAGAACTTCCGACCAGTATCTAATCTTACATTCATCTCTAAGGTTATTGAAAAGGTTGTGGCATCCCAAATGATTGACTATGTCGATGATAATAACCTTGGTGAAGTTTTTCAGTCAGCCTATAAAAGACGGCATAGCACTGAGACTGCTTTGCTGAGGGTCCAGAACGACATTTTAAGAGCCATAGACCAACATCGAACGGTGGCCTTGGTGTTACTGGACCTTTCATCGGCATTTGACACCGTTGATCATGAAATTCTGCTTGGGCGTCTGACTGCCTGCTTTAATAATAACCTTTATTTAAGTGTCTAGCTAAAATAGCAGTTTAACAACCACTAAATGGGGACACTATTCAATAAATAAATATAATACTAATAACTATAAACTACCGGTCTAAAATCTATGTTGGCTATTTACAATAGTATAAGTAAAAAATATATATATATATATATATTATACGAATCATATAAAATTATTTACAATAGATACAAATTAAGTAGGGACACTTAAGTATTACATAGAATACAGGTGGCACATTTGCTGTCTGTAAGCCTTGAGGCAAGGTCCACTCTACGTATGTTATTCTTAAAAGCAGATAAAGTAGATAACTCCCTAATGTGTCTAGGTACAGTGGCCCATATTTTGGGTCCCATATATCTGAGTGAGTGTTTACCAAAAGTTACAGTGTTAAATCTAGGTAAAATGTAGTCATTATTGCGTAAATTATAGTTAGTATTGGGACGTTGGAAAAGGCTACAGATATAGTTAGGGGATATGTTGCTTTTAACCTTATACATGATAATGGCTATGTCCTGTAATCTTCTATTCTGTAAAGTACATAGCCTAGCCATGTCTAATAATTTACCATAGCTTGACATCTTGTCACAGTAGACAGCCCTAAGTGCTCTCTCCTGAATACGTTCTAACTTTCTAACATCACTTGCCCGGCAGAAGTGCCAAACAAGGTGACAGTAGGTTAAATACGGAAGAATAGCAGCTTTGAATAGTTGCAGCTTAGTATCTGTAGGTATCAGATTCCTAAGCCTTATAAGAACTCCTACACGCTGGCTACTCTTCTTACATATATTGCTTATGTGTTCATTAAATCGAAGATTATTGTCAATTGACACCCCAAGAAGTTTTAAGCAGTTAGTAGATTTAACTTCATAATCATCAATTTTAATACTTTCCATGGGGTCATTTTTATTTCCGAGTGTCATACTATAGTATTTGTCAAAGTTCCCCTTTAAGAAGTTGGATGTGTACCATCTGGAGGCTGATTCAGCACTAGCTGTCAAATTATCGTGCACATCAGTAATAGTATTGCCTGCAGCATAGAACTGGTGATCATCTGCATACATGTTGAGGCTTGGGTTGACATTATAAGTCAGGTCATTTTGAAAAATGTTCCATATCAAGGGTCCAAATGCAGATCCTTGAGGACACCCTCTTGACACCTTCCCCCAATCACTCACTACAGATCCCAGCTTCACCCTGTTGTAACGGTCAGTGAAGTATGAGTCCAGCAGTCTTAGGCTGTTCTCCTCGACACCGTAAGCCTTAAATTTGGCAAGTATGAGTGGATGGTACAGGGAATCAAAAGCTTTGCTCATGTCAGTAGAAAGGACACCAACAACTTTATGTTCATCTAGAGCCATCTTCCAATTTTCAGTCAAAGCCAGTAGAGCTGTTTCACAACTGTGATTCTTCCTGTAGGCTGTTAGTTTGTCACAGAGTTTGTCATTGAAACCATACCCTAACTGTTTACTTAGTATCTGCTCAAAGATTTTGTTTATAGTAACCTGGACAGTTATGGGCCTAAAGTTCTCTTTCTCGTGAGGGTCCTCCTTCTTGAACACTGGTGTCCATTCTCCTTTTTTCCACGTTGCAGGCCATTCACCAAGTGGTATACATGAATTATATAGTGTGGTTAGAGGCCTTGACAGTTCTCTTGCTCCAAGCTTAAAAGCCTTGGGAGGGATACCATCCCAACCTGTACTCTTTTTAGGATTTAGACTTTGTAGTGCAGTTTCCACCTCAAGCCCCCTCAAATTCTGAAATTGGAAGCTGTCAAGTCTTTGGAATAACAGGGCATGCTCTAGCGTGGATTCGTTGATACCTGCTTGGTCGTAAACAGTATGTGTGTATCCGAGGAGAAAAGTCAGCACCTGTTCATCTGCTATATGGGGTGCCTCAAGGGTCGGTCCTAGGACCGTTACTTTATCTTATGTACACTTCTCCTTTGGGTGACCTCATTAGAAGCCATGATATGATGTGCCATTTCTACGCAGACGACACTCAAATTTACCTCTCATTTGACTCTCAAGCACCGGAATCTTTAGTTGCAGCCAAGATCGAAGCTTGTATCAATGACATTACCACCTGGATGTCTTTGAATAATTTAAAACTGAACACTGATAAAACTGAACTACTAATAATAGGATCTCAGTTTCGACCTAAAATCCAACTTCCGCCACTTAATATAGGCAATGATCTTATTATTTCTTCTAAGTCTGCTCGCAATATCGGCGTAGTATTTGATGATTCTTTGAATTTGGAATCCCAAGTGGCTTCTATTTGCAAGGCTTCATTCTTTCACATTCGTAACATTGCACGTATTAGGAACTACTTATCTGCTGAGAATACCAAGACGCTAGTACATGCATTTATTACTTGTAAGCTTGATCATTGTAATTCTCTCCTTTATGGCCTTCCGCAAACTCTTGTTCAGAAACATCAATTAGTTCACAACTGTGCTGCCCGATTAATCATGCGTAAGAGAAAATTCGATCATGTAACTCATATACTCATAGAACTTCATTGGCTTCCTGTAACTCAACGCATTATGTTTAAAATCTTGCTACTTACTTTTAAGGCACTCAACGCGCTTGCACCGATTTATCTTAGCAACTTGTTAGAAAAATATGTGCCCACCAGACACCTACGTTCCAAAAGCAAATTTCTTCTAAAAATTCCAAGTGGTAAAACAACAAAAACATATGGCGATAGAGCTTTCTCTGTGGCAGCGCCCAGGCTGTGGAACACTTTACCGGATAACATTAAACTCTCACCATCATTGAACACTTTTAAATCTCGTCTTAAGACATTTTTGTTTCAACAGGCCTATGATATCTAGTTTTCGAACATGTTTAGTCTAAATCATGTTTAACTTAGTTGCTTGGTTTTTATAATATTTAGTTTCTTCTCATATTTAACTATTTTTTAGTTTGTAATTCTTTGTGAAGCGCCTTTGAATTTAAGAAAAGTGCGCTATATAAGTTTAGATTATTATTATTATTATTATATTTGTTTTGACATGTTGTTACACTTGGAAACAGTATTGAAAATTGAAAGCACGGGATTCGTTGCAGGCCCTTCTTCTTTCCCTCTTTCCCTCTCCCCACATGATCTGAATTGGGTAGCAACAGAGTTAGCCAATTATATTCCCTCTATTGTTGACGTCGTTACAAAAATATTTTACCTGCAAAAAAAACACAGAGTGGGAAGCAAGGGCGACCGAGTGGTTTGAGTACTCGCCTTTCTGTGGTCCCTCTCACCTTCGGCATCATACTGATGTGAGTGGAGTTTGTTGGTATCTCACCCTTGCTTCGAGGGTTTTTCCCCTCCTCTAAACCCAACATAAATTCCAATTCATAAGCCTCTGGCTTGGGAGATCTGGTAATTGGAATCTTCAACGGAAAATAAATCATTTGTATTTGGGAGGGGCTAACGCCAACAAGTAAGATAATTAGCCTCTCCCACTTTGTATGATTAACGGTAATGCACACTACACGTCGCGACTTTTGTCTCGCGCCATCACATATAAATGTGACGGTACGATCGGTGGTAATTGAGGCTGCGTAGTGGCGAGCAGTTCTTTCTCTCGGCACTTTTTGAGTCTTTGCAAAATGGCATTTGGTACTTCTTTGTGGTAGTCATACACCAAAATTAAGCTAGGAATCTTTCTGCGTAATGTACCATAAGATATACAAATACAATAACCTATTTGTGGCGTCGAAATATTACCTGATATTTCATCTGCGGACATTATCTGATCTGAGAAGAGAACAGTTCCCGAGAGCGAAGCTCGAGGGAAACTATGAGCTTCGGGGATCAGATAATGTCCAAGGACAAATATCAGGGCATACTTCGACGCCACAATGTAGGTTATTATCGTTATCATCCTTCAAATATTTTCTTTGGCGCGCGCTTATACGCTCACAAGAGGTGTATTCGCTGATATTTCCCACTCGCGGAAAGAAAATGTCGGGTCACGTGACTCTTTCAACCAATCATGCGCGAGAGAAAATATTTGATGGGTTATAATGGGTGACATCTTACCTGCATTAACAGAAAACAGAATCGTGGATATGCTGATGATGGTCACGAAAACGGAAGCCATGATATCAATTCTAAATGGAAGCCATCTGATCAAAGCCAGGAACACGAATCGCGTCTGGTGGAGTTTATCTTGATGACTGAAAATTTAAATTTTGATAACTGTTGGAGTGATTCAGAAAAGAGCCAAAATACGGTGAATAATTTTAAGTATATTTTTGATGACTCGGTTTTCTTTGTTCTTTTCGGGGGGATAATTTCAAAGGCAGAGGGAATCTTGCCACATATTCCCCTGATCCACGATATGTTAATTCCCCTTCTCAGTTCTACTTACCCTTTACGATGGATAAGTAAAGAAGAAGATTTTTAAAAATGGCATGTGTCACGAGTGCCGGAACTCGAACCCTTGTTCGACCGCTTTAACTCTCTTGTTGTATAGTCCTCTGTCCTAGTATCCACTACACTACCAGCTACATTTGTTGAAAGGACCGGCAAAACAAATTACAAGGAGAACAAGTCTTGTGAACGGTAATTTCATGCAACAATACACTTGGCAAACAATCCTTCCTAGTGATTTATTAAAAATATATATCGTTATTACGGGGGCTATGGTATTTATTTACGTCGTGTGCCGCCCTCGGCGAATAAAGACTGGATTACATGACCAGCACTCCAAACATTTCAATTTACACGACAAAACTCAGGCCGGTGCCTTGCCAAAAATAATTGGTACGCGAACGAAACATTCCAAAGTTCCCAAACTGCTTGTTGTGTGCACCGGTCTTTAATCATATACCCCTCGCTCCAGGTCAATACTTAGTTTATATATAGTCAGGGTTCTATCTAGAATGTTTTGTTTGGGGAGAAGTTGCGAGTGGGCGAAGCCTATGAGCACTCACGGAAATTTGTTTGAAATGGATGTGTTGAGATGCAATCTGGTGCATTTTGAGACACAACATTGAGATATTTTCACAGTATATTTTCACATTTTCACCATTGTAACCTCATTACTTTTATTATCTTGTAACTGTACTGACCTGAGGGATATTATTTTTAAATATAAACTGTAATTATCACAACTTTCAATCCCTCTAGATAGAACCCTGATAGTACAGTATGTCCTGAGTTTAAAAGCGTTCTCCGTTGTTTTTTTTTAACGTTTTGATCCATTCAACTTCAGTTGTTGAGATAAATAGGATACTACAAACTCAGTTTACGAAATGCACGTTAAAATAGGGAAAGTCCCGAATATAAGTAAGCTTAAACCACACCAGGAACACCCAACCAACACCCAATGAACTGAAAGATACTTTAAAACGAATAAAAGAGTATTTAAGGCTTTTTCCAACTGTTTTCTATCCAACTCACTTTGAGTTTGAAACACGCCGGGCACAAATGATTGTAAAAACGGCAGGTTTTATATATTTTTAAAAGTTTTCGACATAGAAGAACGAATTTTGGTAGGTATTTAAACAAGTTAAGCTAATTTAGTATATTCAACACGGGAACCTACATAGATCATGCAATTTGATTGGCTCGCTATATCGGAAAAATAAACAATAGCCACCTACAATACTCGGGATAATAATTTTGAACAAAATGGCAGGCGTAAATTCACGTTTCGTGATTGTTTCCGATGCGGAAGTGTTAGAAATTCAACAAAATGCAGTGCCCAAAAGCAGATTCCTGTGTTGAATATACTAAAACAATTATTCGCCTCAGGCTCAGTCGAATTGGTGAAGTAAGGAAATTGCGTTACTTTTACGTTTTCTGTCACACCGTTCAACCCCGCCAATTATACGGTTATTCTGGCGTGAAAATGTTTAATTCGCTCAAAGTCGGCAAAATTGTGTACAAACATGGCGCACGCGCCATTATATTCCCGCCAAAATTGTTTTATGAAATAAAGATGTACTCTTTGCGTGTATTTTGGTAAAGACTATGTTTTGTTATCGATGTGTTGAATAATAAAACAATTGTATCCTTCTCGATCTTGCGGAATATCGCCTGATTTTAACCAACACATCGGCGCGATCTTGCAGGATAATTGTTAAATATTTCCTGCTCGCGGATAGAAAATATCGGGTCACGTGACGCATTCAACAAAGCACGCGCGAGAGAAAATATTTGATGGGTTATAAGCCCTGATATTTTCTCCGCGGACATTATCTGTGCCGAGAAGAGAACAGTTCCAGAGTGAGTGCGAAGCTCGAGGGAAACTGTGACCTTCGAGGATCAGATAATATACAAAGACAAATATCAGAGCATATTTCGACGCTACAATGTAGGTTATTGTTGTTATCCTTCAAATAGTTTCTTTGACGCGCGCTCATATATATACGCTCTCAGGGGATGTATTCGCTGATAATTCCTGCTCGCGGAGAGAAATTATCGGGTCACGTGATGTATTCAACCAGTTACGCGCGAGAGGAAATATTTGATGAGTGGTAATCGTTTTTACGTAGTTTTACCGTTGGATGCCACTACCACATCTCCGTCACCCTTCGCCTACCAATAGAAATACACATATAAAGGTAATGCGATACCAATATTACCTGAACATTTTCCTGACAAATGAATCCTGGGCTTCATGTAGTTTGATAGTAGTCAGTCCCTCCATTGTGTTTGACAGGTGAGAAAGCACAGGAGTACGAGCAAGGGATAGTAGCCTCGTTACCTCGCGGGATACTCGCAGGTATTGTCTTCCATACCATACATACACAGCAAAGGGTATTATACAACCCAACACAAGCCAGTAGACAGCAAGTGAGGGAATCAAAAGCGATACCATAATGTCAACAACAACGACAAATACCCCTGCTGTGTAGGGCAACATGTTGTCCAGCTGCCCAATGTCGGCTGAAAAGCGGTTAAGAATTCTTCCAGATGGATTTGTGTCAAAGAACAGAACTTGAACTCTAAGTACAGCATGTATCATTCTCTTATGAAGGGCTGTGTTGCAGGTCAATACGGTATGGTAAATGAACCATTGTTGGAGAAACCTGCAAATCGTTCCAGCGAAACCTAAACAGATATAAGAAATCACTACGCCGTGTTCATTAGGGTGATCCCACGATAATTTGGACCAATGTGCCATTATCCAGTTTGGTGAGGCGTCCAGAACTGGGGAGAGAATAGAGATTTACTACGACTTATACGTAAATCTTTAACATACAGTTTCCTACAAGAGGTAAGTAAAAACTACTTGAGATGTAAATTAATCGGTTTTTGGGTGACCCCAATGTGGTACGAGATTTGATCACATTAATTGACAGTTGTTCAACAAGAAATAATTTGGTAAGAAACGGAGTTCCTGTTGCATGATTCTTAGACAGTGGCGTAGGGAGTCTGCCCAGTTCCAGAAATGAGGTTGACAGAAGTCCTCAATGAAAATGTCCCAGAATTCATGATCCCCCCCCCCCCCTCATTTTCAGGACCTCCCTATGCCCCTGTTATTAGATATTATTGAAATATCAATTTGGACACAATACTTTAAGAAAGAAAAAGACGAACATTGACCCTTCTTACTTGGAGTGAAGACAACGAGTAAACCAAGCAGTGTAATGACAGGAATAGAGTGCTCTGATCTTAAGTAGTCCCAGTAGGTCCTCCATGACACACCACCAGTGTCTCTGTCTTCTTCGACTGCCGAGAGACCGTGCCCTTCAGATGTGATGTCTATTGCTTGTCTCGTGTCTTCTTCATCTTCGTGTTTCTTGGTTTCTGGCTTCAAAATGCCTTTCATTTGGACGTTTATAAAGTCTCTGTAGCTGCTCTGATAAACTATTGTGCCTTTTTCCATCAGGACTACTTTGTCTGATCGCTCAAGGCAGTGGAGTTGATGAGTTACTAGAACCCGTATCTTGTCCTTCAGTACACCACATATGCACTTCTCAAAAATGTGCTTGCCAACCTTGAAGTCCAGTGCACTTAGAGGATCATCTAAGAGATATATGTCTGCATCCGCATACACAGCGCGTGCCAAACTGACGCGTGACCGCTGACCACCACTCAGTGCAATACCTCGTTCACCTATAACAGACATGTCATTATTAGGGAACATCTGGAAATCCATCTGCAGGTCGCACGCTTCTATGACTCTGTCATACTTCTGACGATCAAACGGAAGGTTGAAAATGATATTCTCTCGAACAGTTTCTAGGAATACCCAAGGAACCTGTGGAACGTAGGCTATGGTCCCTCTGGAGTGTATTTGACCTGCAAAACTAGAGTCTTCTCCAATGATAGCAGACAGCAGCGTTGACTTGCCAGACCCAACAGGGCCTATCACTGTAACTAGATCATTCTTCCATATACGGAGAGTAATGCCATGAAGAATATTGACGTCATCACGTTTGTCATCACTCTTACTTGCTACATCTATAAAAGCATTGATAATTTTCTGTCCGTCGAAAATAATTTTCTTTTCATCACTGTCATTTGGTGTGTTATGGAGTTCAGCTTCCTTATTTGGTCTAAGGAGGATGTTACCTTTTCCTTCTTGGGATAGTTTACGTTTCTGGGAAGTTTTGCAGGTGTGTTTAACGTGATTTTTATCGTTAAAGTTGGCGCTTACATCTTCGGCATCTTGTAAAAACCTCTGAATTCTCTCAATAGAAATATTGCAGTCTTGAAACCTTTGAATTCCATGTGCCAGATAGCGAGTAACAGGTGTCTTAAGAGATATGAAGTAAGTCACGACTGTGAAGATGATAACCTGGTTGACTTCTTTGTGGCTAAATATGAAGCAGAGTATAATGGCCATTGGAGGCAGTATGGACCAGTAGAACGACGAGAACAATGCTATGATGCTCCACTTCCGGTAGAATAGCTTCATTTCCACCCTAAACAAGATAACATGGAACTAAGAATGGGTCCTTTCCGGCACGATATATACGATACGCAGGATGGCCAACATGAGTTTTACAATATTAAAAGAGGATCCATTTGCTGCCGAGAGAGCGAAATGTTAGTTTACTTCTTGGTAGCTGTTCGCTAATGGTCAAGTTGATTCTGATTTTAAGGGAGCTGCAGAAGTAATCCGCGAAAAATTTACCGAAAGCCGGCATCAAGCAATCCAAGGCAATTACACTAAACATAAGAGCATTCAGACATTTTGTTCTGGAATACAAATTAAAAAAATAACAGAAAGGTAGTTATAGTTTAACACTGAATTTTCGCGCGATTTCACTGGAGAAATGCGAAAACACATTCATTAGAACTACTTACTTTCTTATATTCAGTACTGCATCTTCGTAAGGCTCTTCCCAAGCGTACATCTTCAATGTTCGTATTCCTCTGACAATCTCATTCACCAATGTGATTCTCCGATCGGTGATCTTGGCCATTTCATCACGGATACGAACACACTCTCTGTTGCCAAGGACCTGAAAGAGGAGACTAAGTGAACTAATTTTTGGCTACTTTTCATTAACTCGTGAATGCACTCATGCGCAGAGACGGGTTATTTGGGTGGTGGTGATTTGTCACTGCATCGATACCGCGTACGCGGAAACAATGAAAAGGCATCGGAAAGAGGTCGCTGTGTTCGGTCTCAATTCGGTCTTCGGAAATAGAATCGGGGAAGCACTCAGTGGTGTTTCGTCGGAAGACCAGACGAAACATGAACCGGATATTAATTAGTCGCACCCAACCCAGAGCCTGGGAACGATTTTATTGTTGTAGCAAGCTATATCCGATATTTGCAAATCGGCATTTAAGGTATGTCAAGAATTCATTGGATCTAAAATCAGGAGTATGCGACTCAATTTCCACCGCCTGTATCGTCTTCGATATAAATACAGGATCCTCCACTTGTATAAATGTCTACGCCGCTTACGCCCAACCCGTGTGGGAGCATAGGTAGCCCAAGCTTTGTAAATCTTCCATTTTGAATGTGAATCTTGGATAAATTGCCAACGAAACTTCCAGGGTGTCTTCATGTGTTCCTTAGATACGTCTTATGCCAATTTCCCGCGAATTTCAAAAGTGTTTTACCTCCCTGCCGTATGCATACGTTTCTGAAATATATTTCGGGCACATTTGCCCAAATGCAATGCGTGTGTCATATAATTCATCGCCCAGAATCAATGGACATATCCAGTTATGAATATAATTAAGTCCCCGTAAGTACTTGAACAATTGCCCAGTTAATGAGGAGCGGGAGATTCAAATACAAAGAAAATGTCGAAAACGCTTCCACTAGCTTACGTTTGGAGCGCTCTCGAAGCTTCATTTTTGAGGGACAAAATCATTTTCAATCGGCTTTTTAAAGCTAAAGGTCACATAAATCAGTAGAGCTATTGACCTCAGTTGTATCTTTCAAAAACCCTTCTGAATCTTAGTGAGTTTTGACCGAATTTTGTATGGAAAACTGCTCAGTCCAATATTCAGGCCTCTATTTCTTCTGAAATATAAGAGGCACAAGTCATTTTCAATCGGCTTCTTGTAGACCCTAAAATAAGCTTTAAAATGATTGTTCAAGCTTCCCAAACGGTTAGAAAAAACCCTGTACCTTGGATAAAAAACTGTAAAAAGTTGAACAAAAACGGCATTTCGTGCCACTTATGATAATGTTTATAGAAGCGTATTTGTCTATTGACAATTATCAAGTAGCGTGGTGTTGAGTCCCATGGGAGGTGATTAAGATCCTGAAAGCGAAGCGGGAACTTTAAAGCAGGTTAAATATATCAACCGCATTTTAGTTGCTTGGATACCAGTTTTATTAGCAAAAGGAAAGAGAAGCTCGACATTATTCACATTCTGATTCTAAAAGTCTATCATGGCTGATAATAGTATCGCAGCTCCGTTTCAAGATTTTACTTTTCCCGAGCCTGTTCATCCGCTATGGATCCACGTAAGGGAACCATCCCCGTGTGGGAATGAGCCGCATTTTTATCTACAATTTCAAGGAAACGCACTATGGTACTGGGGAAAGATTCAAGGACACTGTCCGATTTTGTTCGAGATGCTTCAACAGAGTCTAGAGATAATTGGTTATCGTCTTCAGGTCTCGGCAAAGACAAGGCTCACCAATTATAAGAACGTTGCCTACACAACCATAAACAAGCTTTGTATGTCTTCTAACAACAAAAGTAAAACTTAAAATACTTTTAGCGCAGTTTTCGAACAAACCTGAACTTGAATCGTGAGACAGTGGGTAGTAATTTTTTTTAAACAGCTAGTCCAAACTTTTCTAGGAAAACTAAAAGTCAGGCTTAACTAGTGATTCTGCGTGTCTTACCTTTGGATTCTATGTGTGCCTACCTAATCCAACAGCCAGTTTCTGTTATTTAAAAAAACTTTAATCGCCATTGCTTTAAAGATATGATAAGTTCCTTCAACTCTTTAAACGAACGAGGGAAATACACAAAACTGCGCATTATGACGTAGATAAATGATCTATCTAAGCACGCGCATGACTTTGTTAAAACGCTGCATTCGTTACTCAGTTCAGTTTCATTGGGTGATTTTGTTTGACTTCTAGGACAGGAATACGCTTGAATAACATCTCATTTCCAAGAATCTGTATTCAGACTTATTTGTGATGCGATTTGAAAACGACTGGGAGAAAATTGAAAACGGCTTGGAACACTGTTAGCCGTTTTGCCAACCGGCTTTTTTACCGCTTCGGCAACTAGCTCAGTTAACTTTCTTTGTGGGTGATTTTGTGGATCCGATTTTGTTTGACTTTGGGATACGGATAAGCTTGCAAAATATCTCATTATAAAGCTACATCTTCCAAAAATCTGTATTCAGACTTATTTGCGATGCGGTTTGAACACGATTGGGAGAAAATTGAGAAAGAGTTTGAACACTGTTTGTCGTTTTGCCGACGGGCTTTTCCCCCGTTTCGACGTGAGTCATGCATGAACACAGCTTGCTCAGTTTCTTTGTGGGTCATTTTGTGAATCCGTTTTTGTTTGACTTCTAGGGCACGGATAAGCTTGAATAACATCTCATTTTAAAGCTACAATGTCCTAGAATCTGTATTTAGACTTATTTGCGATGCGATGTGAACACGCTGTGAAAAAATTGAGAGCATGAGGTTTAAGCCGAAGGGCTTTGTCGTTTTGTGGATAAACTATTGTTTGGCTCTTTCATTCCATTACCTGGTTTTACGAACTTCTATTGAATTGACTTTCACACTTGAGAGATCGGCTTGGGACTAGCAGTTCCCAAAGCTCGTTCCATTTGAGATCGGCTAGGGACAAGCAACTCCCAAAGCTCATTTATTTAAGCCAATCGTAGGGCAATCCTCTAACTCATTAATATTATAATTAGTTGACCTTAATGTAGTCCAAAATCTCAAAGTGTCCCTCGAACAAAGGCCATTCTGCGCGATGCGTGCCTTTGAAGTTTTTTTATCGCTATGATGTTTGATTTTTGAGTGATGTGATTTTGTGGCTCGAGCGATTTGAGTTCGAGCCTGAGGCCATCACTATGTGAAATAAGAACAGCGCCGTTAATGATCTTTGAATTACTGCTTCAGCGTATGTTGCTTGTACTTATGTTTCTATCTCTAGAGAAACCACACTTTAATGAGACAAACCTGGCAGACAACAAATAAACAGGATACGGTTATCCCCACCATTGATGGCCAACCAGCGATCCAATAAAGAAGAACCACACTTATTAAAATCTGCAGTGGAGCGGCTACCATATTTGGTAAGTATACCAGGCCTTCTTGGAAACGCTCTACGTCATTGGCCACAAGGTTGAACACGTGTCCTGATGTTATTCTGGATAATTCTCGACCAGAAAGGAGCAACATCTGTGAATAAGTACAAGCTGAGTTGCATCAAAAGGGCCACTGGTACTGTTATTTTTATAGTTTCAAAAAGTAAAATATTACAATTTAATAACCTCGAATTAAAAGGGTAAATCACATAGCTGTTTATTAGCTGTAAACAATATCAATCAAATGACGTTTTGCTTTGTAATCAAAACCAATAGCGAGATACACGCTGAAAGAATCACGAGGCATGCTTCGCGCACGAGACGAATCTGTTACTGTCACCCGACTGCAATAAATACTGACGTATTATTTTTAATTCTCTTTGAGAAAGATTTTGTATTAAGAGAATGAAACGATACGAAATTAGGCCAAACAGGAGCCCATTACCAGGAGCGTCCCGAGTCCCATACTTGGTATGTGAGTCGGCAGCACATTACCAGGAGCGTCCCGAGTCCCATACTTGGTCTGTGAGTCAGCACATTACCAAATCAGGTTATTTTTATAATACGCGAGGTTAATAAATCCCATACTCCTAAGCGGAATGGCGAGGTTTTCTCGGAATGGCGAGGTTTTCTCATTGTACGCAATAACAATATATATCTTCATAAGTCGTAAAGAAGCATTGTTTGCCAAGTATATTGTGTTGCCTAAATTTACTGTTCACAAGGCTACTCATTGTTTTTTCGCGGCAACCTGATTCTAAAAGTAGCCTGATCTGGGAACACGCTGGCTCACGAATGCATAACAGATGACGCTCCTGATAATGGGCGTTCTTTCTAAGGACAATAAGTGACTGTTCTTCTCGTCATGTTGTGACGTCATCTACATATGCTTCTATAAGAAACCATATTAAATCCATTTCTTTTGTATATATTATACAACAATATGCAAATAATGGAGCATAGCAATAATGTTGTGCAAAACGTGATGTCATCTGTGGATATGTACTCCAATGTACTCCAATGACGCATGGCTATTGACCAATAAGAACGCGCGTGTTCATACATATATCAGGCATGTTAACACGAAAGGGATCTTCCTTTCTAAAGCCCTTTTCGTGTTAACGTGCCTCAATGTGTGACCTAAACTTCAAATTAAAGTGGCGGCATTGCTCTTCCTATAGTTTAAGATTCGCAGCGCGTTGACCTACTTATTTTGACCAGAAATATCCGAAAATGCCTTTTTCTAACCTAATCTAAACTCTAATCTAAACTCTAACCTCGACATTTCAAATAAGGAAATTATGGAATAGATCTCATACAAAGAAATTATGGGATAGAAAGGCCAGAAAAATCAGAGACTGTCATTTGCTTTTTAAATAAAACAAAATGAAACACTGAATTTCTAACGGGAACTGAAACAAGCATAGAGGCTGATCAAAGCCAAGACCCGGCTAAACCACAGACCGAATTGCAATTTAGCGTGTTGGTTTTTGTGGAGGGAAGAAAACCTGAGAACCCGGAGAAAAACGCGAGATACCAACAAACTCAATTCACATATGGCGTCGCGTTATTTCGCAGTGCCTGGTGGACAGCAGCAAATGGTTCCTTTAATTAACTATGGTAATTACTAATAATTAAATAACAATTTTAAAACACGTTTATATAACAAATATCAGTATAACTAATACATAACATATGACTTGATTGAATCCAATAACCATTCCAAATTCGTAAAATCTCCATCCTGAACAACACCAAAGATAAATTACATATACTACATCATATGTGAATAGGAAAATCAACAAATTAAATTATAATAAACCGATCACAAAGCGAATAAGAAGCTTTACACATGCTTAAATCAAATACAGTAAATCCAAAATGATAAAGTAATAGAGAAAGGCAATGAAAAATCAATACAATCATATATTAATTATATATATGTAATAAATTATGTTTTTCTCCGATACGAAAAACCAGAATAAAACTTGGGGAAAAAAATTCTGAAAACGTACTCCCCAAGCAAATGCAATCGTACAAAGCTCCGAGGGCTAAAGCCAAAACACTTAATAAGCTCATACAAATGATAAATAATAACTTAACAAAAGAATGAAACTAAAGTTTGGCTGACTTGTGGCTGTCCATATCAAACAACGAGTGTCGATTTAGAGGTCTGGGACCTAGAAACCGCCATTTTGAATGTCGTGGCAGCTCTTCCAAATATGGAATATGGAATTTTCCTAATATGGAAGAGGCCGCGGGAAGTTCAAAACGACACTTTTGCTTGCTATTTTATTGATATGCAGCAACGAGAGGAATAATTTAAATGATTCGGTCCTGATATACCTATCATATTATGAATATTCAACATATACAAGAGAAAAGGAACATTACTAATGAACTATCACGTAAGTGGTAAACAAATAGCTACGTGCCGTCACGCTTGGCACAAATGACCCTAAAATCTATCACTTTGCTATATTTTCAAAAGTTTCCAACATAGAAGATTGAATTTTTGTGGGATGATGAAGACCGACGACCTAAACAAAATCCGATGATTTGATCTACCGTAGACATCTTGATGACGTCACAGTTACGTCATGTATCCATTTATAATAGGTTTCTCGATGTTTTCAATTTCCTTGAACATCAGTAAATTATATATTTTCGATTTCCCATCATGTCGACAACAAAGAAACCGAAAACCCGAGTTCGATTGGTTAAGAGGGAGAACAGTTATTAAATTTTGAATTTTGGTAATTTTCCCGCCAAGATTTGGCGGGAAATATTCAATACAGAACCATTTACAAAATAACTTCTTCATTCATCTTTTAGAGTTTAAAATATTTGTTCACGAAAATCTAGCAATCAAAAGAGTAAATCGGTACCCACAACCGTATGTTTTTAGAATTTTCGATTTTTGAGAGGAAATACTTTAAAATTCCCAGTGAAAAAGAGGGAACGTCATTATGACGTCATATATTTTTGAAAACGTCTTTTAAAAATAACTATTCAAGTATTTTTCGGATTTTAAAGAGGAACTGTACTTACTGTACACTGAATAGCCGCAATATGGTCTTTTTTATGTTTATTAAATTTAGAAAGCATAACTGATGTCAGACCCATGACGTCAGAAAATGTGACGTCACAGGAAACTTCAGTTCTTTATAACTCAGCAAATATTTATCGTAGAGACTTTAAAATTACGGCAATCAAAAACACATATTTATGTTGTTGTGATAACATGCTTTATTTCAAACGTATAGGTAACGCAGAATTTGACCTTAAAAGGAGTCGTTCGTTATGACGTCACACCAACGTCAATATACAAACGTGTTTGATCCTAAAGACGTTATTTCATTTTAATATTAACATACGAAAATTTCGTTAAATTTGACAGCGAATTAAACAAAATGTGCTGGTTTATATATTTTTGGCTCGCTTTTAGTGATCGATTTTGAGGTAACTTATGCCAGGCGTGCGCGTAACGAAGACGCTTTCCAGCAAGAGAGAGGAATAATTTAAATGATTCGGTCCTGATATACCTATCATATTATGAATATTCAACATATACAAGAGAAAAGGAACATTACTAATGAACTATCACGTAAGTGGTAAACAAATAGCTACGTGCCGTAACGAAGACGCTTTCCAGCAAGAGAGAGGAATAATTTAAATGATTCGGTCCTTATATACCTATCATATTATGAATATTCAACATATACAAGAGAAAAGGAACTAATGAACTATCACGTAAGTGGTAAACAAATAGCTACGTGCCGTAACGAAGACGCTTTCCAGCAAGAGAGAGGAATAATTTAAATGATTCGGTCCTTATATACCTATCATATTATGAATATTCAACATATACAAGAGAAAAGGAACTAATGAACTATCACGTAAGTGGTAAACAAATAGCTACGTGCCGTAACGAAGACGCTTTCCAGCAAGAGAGAGGAATAATTTAAATGATTCGGTCCTTATATACCTATCATATTATGAATATTCAACATATACAAGAGAAAAGGAACTAATGAACTATCACGTAAGTGGTAAACAAATAGCTACGTGCCGTAACGAAGACGCTTTCCAGCAAGAGAGAGGAATAATTTAAATGATTCGGTCCTGATATACCTATCATATTATGAATATTCAACATATACAAGAGAAAAGGAACTAATGAACTATCACGTAAGTGGTAAACAAATAGCTACGTGCCGTAACGAAGACGCTTTCCAGCAAGAGAGAGGAATAATTTAAATGATTCGGTCCTTATATACCTATCATATTATGAATATTCAACATATACAAGAGAAAAGGAACTAATGAACTATCACGTAAGTGGTAAACAAATAGCTACGTGCCGTAACGAAGACGCTTTCCAGCAAGAGAGAGGAATAATTTAAATGATTCGGTCCTTATATACCTATCATATTATGAATATTCAACATATACAAGAGAAAAGGAACTAATGAACTATCACGTAAGTGGTAAACAAATAGCTACGTGCCGTAACGAAGACGCTTTCCAGCAAGAGAGAGGAATAATTTAAATGATTCGGTCCTGATATACCTATCATATTATGAATATTCAACATATACAAGAGAAAAGGAACTAATGAACTATCACGTAAGTGGTAAACAAATAGCTACGTGCCGTAACGAAGACGCTTTCCAGCAAGAGAGAGGAATAATTTAAATGATTCGGTCCTTATATACCTATCATATTATGAATATCAAACATATACAAGAGAAAAGGAACATTACTAATGAACTATCACGTAAGTGGTAAACAAATAGCTACGTGCCGTAATGAAGACGCTTTCCAGCAAGAGAGAGGAATAATTTAAATGATTCGGTCCTTATATACCTATCATATTATGAATATTAAACATATACAAGAGAAAAGGAACATTACTAATGAACTCCCTTGCGAACTGAAATCCCAGACTTTTTGGATATCCTAAGATTTCCTACAAAATCCTAGAAAATCCCAAAAAGTCCCATTGATACGAATAGGTGTGAATTCGCACATTTGAAGTTGATCGCTGTATCCTAGAAAATCCAAGGAAATCGCAAGGTTTCTTTTGAAACCATATGCAGGCTTGGAAATCCTAGGAAGTTCTAGGTTTATCTGGTATTGCTTTTCTAGCTTTCTGACAGTTCATGTCTTAGCTTGATCATTAATTAATGCTGTAAAAGTGACGTGTTGCGACATGACGGCGCGGGAAAATACAGACAAATGCAACTGCTCGCTCTCCAGAACAGCTACAGCCCTCAGACTTGGCCAATAAAATATTTTATCTAGTATCTCAAGTTTGCAATACATCTTTGTTTCAGAATTGGGATTTTACGGAAATTATTTGACATCGGAATCTGACTGTCTCTCAGGTCTTGCTATTAAACCCAACAAAATCGCGACCCTGGTCTATTTGGAAAATAATTCGAAGATGTTCGTTTAAGATATCAAACATAAGCTAAACGTTTTAACTAGGTACAGCTTCTAACCTTTCCCTTGGTAGCCGTGGATCTTACGTAGGTGGTCTTCCATTCTTTGTGGACGCGAGAGCTAGAGAATCCTTGAAATGCAGTCAAGAGCGGCATACTTCTTTCCGTTTCCGATATCGGCAAACGGCGAAATATTCCCTTGACCTATGGCTAATTCCTTCATATTCCAACTCCTTTACGAAAAACCATGGACTACACGACGGACCTACAGCTGCAAGGAGTTTGTTTCATACTTTCTTTGTGCTGTAGCTCGTATAATATTCATGATTTTTGCCATCTCTCGTAGCTCGTGTAATTTCACCGCCATGTTCAATAACCACAGGCATCCCAATCTCCACTTTTGTATTTCGGGTTACCTGTGGTAATATCCTCGAGAAGAGCTCTGTGAATGTATTTTCCTCATAACATGTAACACATATCTTAAGGAATAAAAGAACAATACTGTATTTAGTTGATTGAGCTGTACTTTGACTTTGTATTTTTCTAATCGCCTATGAAATCGGGCTATGAAACCAAGCCGTAATGACCACAGGCAACCCGAAATATGAAATATGGGATGCCTGTGCTTATAAATACAAAATGGCTGCGGAACAATGGCAAATCACGAGTATGTTATACGAGCTACAATGATGGCATAAATCCTGAATATGATATGAGCTACAACATAAAGAAGGTCTTACTCAGAATCACGCAATGGACTTTGACCAGTTCCAGGCCGGATTGTTTTCGTTGGCCAATCAGAACGCCTGAACATTGAAAGCCGTTTCTTCGCGCTTGAATTTGATCGAAGGGCTTACACTTACAGTTCGGCAGAGTGTTACGATCACTGCGATTGATTCACCCACTGGCTTGCTCCCTAGTTTTCAACAACAAACATGCCCTGAAGGCCGTTGTTCAATGGATTGAAGACCCGAAGATGATAACACCGAGATTAGCGTTAAGTGAGCGACAAAGAAATGGCAAATTATTGGGGACCGAAGCCTTGACATGAAACCTGAATCAGAATGGAGGGCGAAATCGTTTGATCGAAAACTTTCTCATGTACGGCTAGTTCGGCAGAGTGTTACGATCACTGCGATTCATTCACCCGCTGGCTTGCTCCCTTAAGTTTTCAACAACAAACAAAATTGCCCTTTAGGGCCGTTGTTCAATGGATCGAAGGTAGTGACAGAGCGACAAAGAAATGGCAAATTATATGGGGACCGAAGCCTTGATGAAACCATGGAGGGCGAAATCGTTTGTGTGATTACGAAGAGAGCTCCTAAAAAGAATCCTATGATATATAAAGCATATAGTCTGTGGTAAGTGTAGCTGAAATACAATTGTCTTTCTGTGGTGATTTCATGTTTATATTGGCCGTAAAGTCGGATTCGTGGTAAACGTATTATTAAAACAACACATATTTTTCTTGTCATGTTTCCCCATTTTACAGACAAGCCTGCCAAAGCGAAAGAGGCTTTCTATCAGCTAACTGCTGAATATTCAGGTACGTATAAAGCTATTATAGAATTGCAGATGAATATTGATTGTTGCCTCCTGAGTGAGTCACACTATACAGTAATATTATTACTGTATAATTCTGACTCACTCAGGAGGCAACAATCAATATTCATCATGATCAGCTGCAGTCAATGGGCCATTCCATTTTTTCCCCAAAACCCCCCTATGGAAGACCACTGGAATCCAGGGAGATGGATTGAAAATCTAATGGGGAGGGGGTTCACAATTCTGTGGATTCCAGTGGGAGACCAGGGATTGAAGGTGAATTTCCAATGGGGAGGGGTATGACAAATTTATCATTGAAAATCCAAGGAGGTGGTATTTTTTTCTAATTCCAATAGGTTGGGCGTGGTAGAAGTTAGAAAATCCCAAGGGAAGGGGGGGATTAGTCAAAATTGAGCTCCCCCATAGGGGGGTTTTGAAAAAAAAGGAATATGGCCCAATATTCATCGTCAATATTATGATTAGTGATTTGTTTCGTTTATATGTGAATGCTGGGACGATTTCCAGCCCTCTTAAACCGGGCTCAGACTCGCCTCCATATACAGGCCCTTTAATAAACGGATTGAGTGGATTTTTCATAGGAAGTCAATTGGGAATCCATAATAGAGGCGGTACATGTAATTCACTGACTATCATCAATTACTTTCGACAGTCAGAAAACTGCTCTAATGAAATGTGTCAGTGATATGTTTAAGCTTGGGCATTTTCCAATATTCAACATTCTGTTTCACAAACCCTTGTTCCACCCACCCCCACTCCTCTGGAATTCCCATTCCCCCTCCCCCCATACATTTGATCTCCTATTATAACAGACCCGTAGTGGGGTATGGAAATGTTATGGAATCACACATTCAGAGCACCAGTGCTGCTTCACAAATGGTAACATGATAATTTTTTAAGTAAGCTTAAGCTTTAATTGGCTCACAATTAGTTGGTAAAATCCTCAGAAACATTGAAGAACAAGCATGATAAACTGAATTCCTATAAACAGTTAAGCTTAGGGAGGTGAACATAATAGTTCTTAAAGTTATACTGTACAATGTACATCAGTTATTTGTTTTAACCAGCCAGGGTGGCACGGGGAGCCGGGGTTGTGCAGTGGTGAAGCACTTTGCCTGTCACTCTGGTTCGATTCCCGGACACTGTGCCATATGTTAGTTGAGTTAATGTTGGTACATTTTACATATATCTCGCCCTTGCTCCGAGGGTTTTTCTCTGGTTTCTCCAGTTTTCCTCCATCTGCAAAAACCAACACACTAAATTTCAATTCGATCTGTGGATTAGCCGGGACCTGGCTTTGATCACGCCCCATGGTTGTTTCAGGTGTTGTTAGAAATTCAGAGTTCAGAGTCCACTTGCTGGTAGTAATTTATATCTTACGGAAAAGGCTATAGCAGCTGCTGAAGCAAAAAGTGAGTACAATTCTAGGGGCACAACTTATTTTTTCTCTTTAATGACTGCAACCAGCTAGGTTGCATTAATTATTTTTTGTAACCAAATACAAAATGCACCCCCCCCCCCCCCCCCCCCAACATTTAACATTACAGTATTAAAATGCTCAGACTACATGTAATTACTTCTGTAGCCCCTGGGGGGCTCATTTCAGAATTCGTCTTGGAAAGGGGGCCTTGCAGTTGATTTCACATAACTTTTGCCAATGGGTTCCATTATGATAGAAAAATGATGGGCGTTTGACGGTTATCATAATAGAGAGGGAAGCTTATTCCCAAAAAGATATGATACCGTCAAAACCCTAACATTTTTCTACCAAGATGTGGTCACATTAATTAGGAGCCTCCCATTTCCTGTAAGCATGGAAATACAAATTCAAGTAACAATGTAGCATGTCATGTTTGCCTTCCCCCTCTTAACATTTGATTTCCACTAAGGCTTATAAAACTAAGGCAAGGGAGGGGGCTTATTCCAAAACTTTGTGGGTTTGGTTTTGTGAAGTAAATTTCTTAAAGGGGCTGTGTCACGGTAATAGACTTTACATTTGCGTTCCGGGCCGGAAACAGATATTTTCACTGATTTTGATATGAACTAATGAACCTCTCAGCCATGTGGGATGCTAAAAATCAAAGATGAGTAACAAACAGTGTATATAAACAGTCCCCAGGGGAAATATTGAAAATCCTTTCAATCAAGCATTGAGGGAGGGGAGTGTAACTGTTTGTATCCACTTAACAGCCACCAACCGAGTGATTACTTGATACATGCGCAGTACCATGACATAGCCCCTTTAATATTTGTTCATTCTATTTCATACATATATGTACAATGTAGATGAGCCTGAAATTTCCCATCCCCCAAACAAAAAGGGAAGGAAACAGCTGCCAGTGCAAACATTTCTACAACTAACAAACTGAGTCATACACATGTACATGTACATGTAGCTGCTTTGCAAAATGTATCAAATGGATTAAACTCAAGATGCATACATGTGAATAAAAACATATAGTGAATGATCATACTGTAGATACATGTAATTCTTATTAAAAAAACTTGTAAGTGTACATGTACATGTAACTTGTTGACCTTTGTTATTACTTAATTAATTCACAGATGTCACTGAGCCTGACCTTCTTAGCCACAAAACAAAGAGGAAGGAAAACAGCTGCCAACACAATCACTTCTATAAGTAAGACTGTGTCATATACATATGTACATGATTGCATTTTGCAACTAAATTATACCAAATGCATGATAGTCAATTATTCACACTAAAGACCCGTGAGCTTAAAAATGTACTGTATTTCCTCAAATAAGTCCCCCCTCAAAAAGTGCCCATGGCCCTTTTAGTCAAAATTTTAATACAGTCAAACCTCTATTAAGTGGTCATGCACCAATTTGTTGGCCAGAGGCTCCATAAAATAATAGGAAATCAAATGTATGGAGGAAAATGGCAATTCCAGAGGGGTGGGTAGTTGGGTCATGAGGCAAATTCCCTCCGTGGTGGGAGTATGGATATTACAGTGTATCTGAAATCATACCAGTCCTGTGATAATATAATTATACTAATGTAGCCATCAGGGTTCCAAATACTGTTTATAAACACAGTATAAAAATTTTTTTTTAAATACTTGCCTAAAGGCAAGTACAATCTGAAAAGCACTTCTCCAGAAGCTTGGACTCTTATTTGTACAATAACCAAGGTTCTCAGTAGATTTCTCTACAGCCAGTCAAAAGCAAATTGTAAGGTGAACCAGCTATTTGTCATACATTGCTGCTAAATTTGGTCAACACAAACTTTGAACAGTACATTAAACAGGACATTATTGCAAACCATATTACTACATTTATCTTATTCAGGCTAAAAAGGACAAACATGAAGAGATGATCTATTTAAAATATTATATGGGGAGATATTTGAGAAGCGAAAATGTATACATGTAGATTCTACTTATTTGAAAGGGCAAAACAGAAAATATATATTTTACAATTAGTCGGTAACAAAACGAGCGGGGGACTGGAACCGAGTCAGTAAAACTAATTCAATTAATAACTAGTCAAAGTGAGCATTATTTTCCAAAAGAACAGATCAAACTTAGCTAGTCTGGAGAGTTTAGTGAACTTTGGCTAAATATTGACGATGCTAGAAGGCATGAAATATGTCAATTTTCCCATAAAAACTCTTATTTTTTAACGGTGTCCCTACAAACCATACATTCATTGTAAAATTTTGGAGGGACAAATAAATTTCAATTGATTATAATTCAGACAAGATTCACTTGAATCATGTCAAACTTCAATGGCACACATGCTAATTTCAACATGCTCTATCATGTGATGAACTTCATTTTAGAATTAGAGTAATTCTGATAAACTCGGTTCCAGTCCCCTGCTCGTTTTGTTACCGGCCAATATAGACACATTTTTCTGTTTTTATTTTTAAGATAATTACTGTATACATGTATATTCATTAAACACAATTTTTTTATGTGCTATGAAAATTATTTTAAAGAGACAATTACAATGTATGATGAGATGATGTTAAAAACCCTGAAAATGTATTTCAAAGGAATATTAAAGTAATAATCTTGAAAAGTAAATGCACGTGTTTGTAATTTCCTCACTTAGAATTTACGGAAAGATTCAGATATTGTGTATATAATTGTCAATGCAAGGTTCTACGGAATCAGTTCGGAATGGTTGACCCTGATAAACTGTTGATGACAATTAGATAGCGAATTTTGAATGTTTTATCAGAACTGCTCAAAAACCATGCTGGCCTATAAACATGCTTGAGCGTGGATTGGTCGTCACTAAAACCCTGAAAAATGCCCTGAAAAGCTGTTAATATAGCATGGGCAATCCCAGAACATTCTAGAAATTCCTAAGACATCCTAGAAATTCCTAAAAGTCTATTCCTAGATAGTCCCAGCATTTCCTACAGAACGGAAGGAAAATGTAAACTGTAAATCCTAGGATTTCCCACAATATCCTAGAACCATGCATCGTAAATGCTTTGCCATGAATATTTTGAGAAATCCTAGAAAATCCTAGAACATCCAAGTGTCCAAATTTACCGTGAAAATTCACACCTCAAATCTTAGAAAATCCTAGGACAATCCTAAGCGGTTCTAGGATTTGAATCTTAAGATATCCAAGGATTATCCCAGAAGATCCTAAGATATCCAAGGCTTTTTTCGCAAGGGCTATCACGTAAGTGGTAAACAAATAGCTACGTGCCGTAATGAAGACGCTTTCCAGCAAGTGAGAGGAATAATTTAAATGATTCGGTCCTTATATACCTATCATATTATGAATATTAAACATATACAAGAGAAAAGGAACATTACTAATGAACTATCACGTAAGTGATAAACAAATAGCTACGTGCCGTAATGAAGACGCTTTCCAACTACGATTTGCTACGTTGGAAAGCATCTATTCCTTAATTTCTAAAGCCCTTTTCGTATTAACGTGCTTCATATACAGCTAAATATTTCAATTAATGTTGTCGATGCTAAATGAGGTATTAAATGACCATATCCCACTGAAGCAAAGGCGTATGAAAAACATTAAACAATTAGCCTGGATAATAATAATAATAATAATAATAATAATAACTTTATTACAGTGTCAATGTGTTTAGCTGTTCAGCTAATGGGGGACACTTTAACAAAAGATAGAGTAAAATAAGATGAAAAGTAAAATGTATCCTACCTAGAGTTATGTACAATTTTAAAATCTACTCTAACTATACTTAAATATATTATAATATAATCTAAAATCTAAAAATTAATATGCAGAGCTTATTATATCATGAGCTGCATAACATGCAGCAGTAAGAATTGTTATCTATTAAGCTTGATATATCTAACTTTCGTATGTTATGTTTAAACGAATTTAGACTGGACACAGTCCTAAGACTAGGCCTAAGCTTTGTCCATATAAATGGTCCTAAGTATCTAATTGAATGCTTCCCATAACTAACTGTTTCAAACCTAGGTATATCGAATTCACTGTTTCTGAGCGAGTAACGCGTATTTTTACTTTTGAACAAGCCCGAGACACTACTCGGTACAAGTCCGTATTTAACCTTGTACATCAGTGTAGCAATATCCTGTAAACGTCTATTATACAATGTTGGTAGCTTGGCACGGTTCAGGAGTTCCAGGTATGACTCTGACTTAGACCTGTAGACTGCCCTCAACGCTCGCTCCTGAACACGTTCAAGCTTCCTGCAGTCTGATGACTTACAAAAATGCCAAACTAAATGGCAGTAAGTTAAGTGGGGCAGAATTGACGACATATATAGTGATAGCTTAGCTGTACAAGAAATCCAAGAATCTACTTCCAAGAGGCATTTGGAAAGCAATAAAATCCTTAAGCAACGAACGAAAGCCGCCGAATGAGATCGCTGAACTAAATGATGAAGATGGCATCGCGTACAATGAAATGTCAACGATAGCTGATATGCTTAATGAATATTTTGCCGATATGACCAAACGAATAGGCTCAATACAACTCCCGGTCAGCGGTTTGATGCCGCGAAAGTTGAAGACTTTGTGTCGTCTGAAGTAAGTCACACAGTTTAACATTCCAGCTATTACTGTAAAGGAAGTCCGTGAGATCATAGATAAATTGTCTCTTACTAAAGCTACTGGACCCGATGCTATTAGCGTCAAAGTTCTTAAACTCGGTCGCCCCTGCTTTCTTTCAACCTTTGTGCAGGCTCCTAAACCTTTCCATAACAACAGGAACGTTTCTCTCTAAATGGAAAAAGGCACGTGTCACTCCTCTACATAAGGCCGGCCCACGGGATCTCAGGAACAATTGCAGGCCTATATCTGTTTTGTCTGTCATGTCTAAGCTCCTGGAAACACACGTTGCCAGATATTTTATGTGTTATCTCACGAACAATGGATTGCTGTACGAGCTGCAGTCCGGTTTCCGTGAGGGTCACTCTACTGAGTCCGCTTTGATTAAGCTAACAGATCAGATACTATTTAATATGGACAATGACGAGGTCACTGGGATGGTACTTATAGACTTTAAGAAAGCATTTGATGTTGTAGACCATCAGATACTCTTAAAGAAACTAATTAGGCTATACAGAGTTAGTGAGTCAGCCGTGTCGTGGTTCGAGTCATATCTTACAGACAGAACTCAGTTTGTTAATATTGAAGGACAACAGTCCGACCTGCGACCACTTAAGCAGGGACCTCAAGGATCTATACTCGGTCCGGGGCTGTTTTTTCTATTTGTAAACGACATCCCTCTGAACGTGTCAAGTTCAGAAATTTACGTTTTTGCAGACGATACAACTTTGTCAACGAGGGGCCATTGGTCCTCTACAAAATCGATCGTCAAAGACATCAACAGTGATCTTGAAGCCATCCAGGAGTGGTCAAGTCAAAATAAGATGTTTACAAATACTGACAAAACTAAAACCATGCTAATTACAGGCAGACGTCTGCAGAAAAATATACTAGAGAGCTTAAGCATCAACGACGGCGACGGCAGCGATCACGGGACCTAGGAATATGTTTTCTCCCGAAATGCGATGTTTACTATTTCCTTCGTTCGCCTTTAATTACTTTTCACATTCATATCTTCGAAAAATATGGTAAGCATAGAGTTCCGTTCACGCCGAACGAAAAACGGAGTGATTTACTTTATACATTGGCGTTCTCTTGTAAACGTACAATTTGGAGTTTTCACGTTGTGTTTTTCCAGACAACGGTTGAAATGAAGGCGACTGCGTGCATTTTCACGTGCAGTTATTGTATTTTGTAATTAAGGGTATTGTTTTGTGACGTCGTCCTAGACATTGCCGTCGTGGTTGCTTAAGCTCTCTACTCCACGATAACCTCGACATCAAGGTAAACAACTCTAACATTGAACAAGCGTCAAGCAAAAACTCCTCGGAGTCACCATTGGTATAAATGTTGATTATTACACATTGATGACCTATGCAGAAAGTTATCGAAAAGACTTCGCCTGCTTAAGCACATTAACCCATATCTAGAGCAACGACAAAAAGAAATCTATAATAATGGAGTAATTAAGCCAACACTCATGTATGGTAGCTCTATATGGTCAAATTGTAGCAGTGAAAGCATTACTAGAAAACAATAGCTACGATACAGGCACGATTGAAAAGGTTCCGAACATACGATTTGCTTTATAAACGACGTTTGGAACCGCAGTGCAAATCGTAATTTTAATATTTTGAAAAATTGGAGGAAATTAGACGTCTTCCTAACCTTTAGGGCGATTTTCATGTCTCAACCAATGAGATTAAGAATTTTCACAATATAAAATCTTTCTCCATCTGAATGCCGTTAGGTGCCGCCTTACTTCTTACACGAATCATTACTTTAAAATGATGATTACGAGTTATACGACCTGGACGACTTAGCTTAATTACGGTTTAACTTGTGTACAGTCAGTCCGACATCTAAAAAATACCTAATTCCATATTCCCTCATACCCTATTCCCTAATGCCCTATCTCCCAGACAACATTAATTGAAATAGCTGTATTTAACGAATAAAGAAGCCTTAGCCATGTTTTATACTATCATAAAACACGATGGACATTTGAGAACATGAGAGAAATGTTAAAGCACAAGCCGAAGGTGCGTCCTTTCAACATTTCGCGAGTGTTCTCGAATGACCAGAGCTCCTTTATCTGTTTTATAATATAAATTTACGCGTGCGATGAAAGGAAACCGTCAGTTTGAAAACAATAAAACACGACAAACCATGTCATATACTCTGATAAAGCATGGCTTTTTAGCCAATCAGAGCGCGCGTACTATCGTATCTATATTATAAATATACATAAACAATAAACTGCCGATTAACGAGTTTAACATTTGCCAATGCATATATATAGTCGATGCCAAAAAGGTTGTCCAGCAGAACATAATATAATACTATAATATCCATTGTTTTGGGCTATTGTCTAGACCAAGACCAAGACAATAGGCCAAAACAATGGATATTAAAGTATTATATTATGTTCTGCTGGACAACCTTTTTGGCATTGACTATATATATATATATATACAGTCGATCTAGGAAAGGTTGTCTTACAGAAAAGTCAGTTACACACATATAACTGTCACGTGTCCGTATATACAGAATAAATTAACTTCCCTGTGGTTCGCTGGTGTCGCGAGTTGGTAAGACCCGCGGCCCGGAGATATAGAAAACGCGAAGATTCGGAATCAAGAATACTCGAGTTCCAGAATAGTTTGGCAGCAAGTACACAGGAGAGAGACACAAATTGGATAAATGCAGTATCAGTTTACAGGAAGGTTGCGTTTCATCTGGATTTGACGAGTAAACATTTGAGTTTAATTCTAGAAGTTTGGTCGTGCTTTTTACACGAGCGCGTAGGCCGGCGAGTCCAATTTCAGCTTTTTGGAAACCATCTGATTGACTTTTAATTATATACATGGACAAAGGAGTGGAACAAATAAGCTTTGCTTCTGTTTATTCAGTCTTGAGTTCATACTAAATCTGTGGCTAAAGGTACGCACTTTTCTCAAAATAGCGCAATGACGGGGTCAACACCGTGCACGCGCAAACTAAACTTGCCTATTAACTCAAACCAAGCGTAATTTACTGCATATTGGTTTCATTTTTTCCCCTTAAGCTTTCATTATAAAATACTGTGTAAAAATATTAGATAGTGAATGCTAGAGAACAGTAAGTTTGGGAAACTTTTTGAAGAATGCTTCGATATGTACAAATTGGAATCACAAAACAACTGGTATGAAGTCATGCACATCATGAATGGTCTTTCAACAATTAGTATTACAAAGTAAAAACGTTCAATAATAAATAACTTACACTGGATAAAAAAGCCGGAATGTTTTGCGATGTTTAAATCTTTTAAATCAACCACGCTCAACCACGTAATTTAGTCTAGAATTAAAACTGTTGGTTAGCCTCGCAGATAAAAATAACGAAGCAAGACTAATTTTTGAATGTTTAATCTTTTCTTAATAAGTGCCGTTAAAAACAGCTGTAATTTTTGCCATTGTAGCATTTTCTTCAATGCATTATTTAAAATAAACAGATGTAGCTGTATTGCAACCGATGTATTTTTCAATGATTATATGCAGTCAAACTAAAAAGTTCTTCATACTAAGAAACACAGGACAGTTTAGTTTTTTTTATTCGAGAAGCCAAGTGAACTATGCATGCATCAGCATGCATTCAGTTCCGGTCGAACTGAACGAGTCATCATGATTCAGTGGTTGTTCTTCATATTTAAACTACAAATTAAAGAACGGAAAAATAAAGCTAGAGCTTGCATCTATGCTGTCAGTAAATTAAGCCGACTTAATAACTCGCTATCAACTCAGTACTGTGTCGTAGAGTCGAACATCCAAACGGCGACAAGGCCTAATATTATTTATTCAAACGTAGTATTTAATTTAAATTGAACAAGCTCATATATCAGGATGATCTCAAGGAACACTGAGTTATTACTCTCTCACCAATCACCCCTTGAATTTAAATATCGTGGCCAGATAACACAACGGTTGTCCTTTCGGTCTGCATGATACTTCCGGCCCTCCACGACCAAACTTCTAGAATTAAACGCCAGTGTTTACGAGTCAAATCCAGATAAAAAGGAACCTTCCTGTAAACTGATACTCCATTTATCCAATGTGCGTCTCTCTCCTGTATACTTGATACCAAATCATTCTGGAACTCGAGTATTCTTTCTTCCGAATCTTCTCGTTTTCTATATCTCCGGGCTGCGGGTCTTATCAACTCGCGACACCAGCGAACCACAGGGAAGTTAATATATTCTGTATATACGGTCACGTGACAGTTATATGTGTTTAATTGACTTTTCTGTAAGACAACCTTTCCTGGATCGACTGTATATCTATCTATCTATCTATCTCTCTATCTCTCTATCTCTCTATCTCTCTATCTATCTATCTCTCTCTCTCTCTCTCTCTCTCTCTCTCTATATATATATATATACATTATACATACCTTTTTGTATATTATCCCAGTGACTGCGGACATAGCGCGAATGGCCATTATCGAAGATCGAAATTGACAATTGCACAATACGACAGCTTTGACGAATACAGACAAACTGAGTCCTGTAGCATAACGTAACGCATGCTTTCTGTCATGCTGACTGGAATATACCGTGCCTAACAAGGCATATAGAAACATTGGAGTAATAACCATAGTTGCACAATTCAACAGTGCAAGAATCAATACAATGCTATATTCCTGGTTAGAGAAAATCCCAAACACTGCCCTCCACAGATTTGGCTTTCTAAGGTACAAGAAGGCAACTTCTTTTTCATGGGACCAGTTGTATTCTAGCTTTGCCGTCAGTTCCTCACAACCGTGTTCTCCTGGCGACAAGGAAGGCATATCACTTGCTTCAAGGGGACGTTGGTTTCCAAGCTCAATGAGTGGATTGAGCCAACTGAATGAGAGCATCGAGAAGAACCCATCGGTTCTCTTACCGCCCGCTGTTTCCATTTTCTTATTTTCAGTTTTCTTCTTCTTTAATAGGTCTGCTGTAGAATATAAAATGATTATCTTAGGAGTGTTCTTTTATTTATATCAATTTTGAATATGTATCAATATTATAAATAAATTATTCTTCCTATTAATATTAATTCCAGCCGCTTACTACTCAAGCAAGTTGTACAATAGATATTTATGTATTTTCCGTGCTCCAAATATCCTCATTTATTTTTCTTGTGATAGGGGTCAACTAGAAAGCCTATGGCTCCTTTGACCTCTATGCACATTCTTGAAATTCATAACAATTTTATTATTACCGTATCTCTCTTTTTCTTTCTACAATTGTGTAATTATCTTTAAAAAAAATAGTGCAAAATAAAATGAACTTGAACTTGAACTTGAACGAGTTCGCGGTTAAGTCCCGGCATGTTAACATGAGGTGCAAACTATATTTTACAAGTTTATATATAATTGAACGATACTACCATGTATAAATAAACCTTATGTATACAAGAGTTCCTTAGAATTTTAGTTAGGACAAAAAAATTCTGGTTATTTTTCTTGAGGAACAAGGCCTGTCGTGAGATCGAGAAGAAGCACAGTTGGCGACGAATGGGTCTGAGTCCGCAGCTGATTAATACCAACACTGATTAATGTCGACACCGCGACTGGATAGAGTTAATTGACCTTTTTAGCTTTTGGCGCCAAATGTGGTGTCACGGTAAGACCCTCAGCAGATTATATCACTTCACTTTTGCATGAATCACCAAAAATTCGATCAGACTCCTGGAAAAGAAAGAGAAAAAGGTAACTCAAGCACAGGAGCTTAGGGAGGTCCTGAAAATTGGGGGAAACTGAGAGGGGAGGGGGGGGGGGGGGGGGTGGTGATGAATTTAGGGACATTTTCATTGATGACTTATGTCAATCTCTCTACTGGGACTGGGCATGGAGGGACAACTGCCTCTCTCCCATTAGAAATATTGAACAAAAAAGTCATAAAATATTTACTAGGTATATACATCGACAATCATATAAGTTGGGAACAACAGATTAAACATGTAAATAACAAAATTGCAAAATATACTGGAATCCTAAGTAAACTTAGATATTACATTGATTTAAAAATGCTGAAGCAACTTTACTATACACTAATCTATCCATATATCAATTATGGATTGATGAGCTGGGGTAACACCTATACTTCGAAATTGACAAAATTGCATACAAATATGTTTTTTGCGCGAAAATGAGAGAATGCCACCCCTTATTTTAATCTCCTTGGTATACTTATGCTTGATAACATTTTCAAATTAAAAATAGCTACTTTTGAATATAAAATTATAAATGAAAAGAGTAAAGTCCCAACAATATTTTGTGAAACTATTAAGATTGCATCAGATCGACACTCCTATAATACAAGATTTGCCGCCAGACAGAACTTTAGCAGACATAAGCACGAACAAATTACGGAATACAAACATTTAAATTTACTTCATAACAAATTTGGGAAACCATTGATCTTGGAATTAAACAGTCTAATTCAACCTCTACATTTAGGCAAAAATATACTCAATCTCTCCTTATCTCACAGACACTCTAATAATGTTTGACAATAACTCTTTTCATTTATTGAGGCTGAACTTTTTATCCACGTCCGTCCTTCTTTTTTTCTTTCCTAGCTATGGTAGACGTAGGCAGTGATCAACACGAAAGCTTATTGCTACTTTGATCACTGCGCACGAATAATTGATTATAGTTCCTTCTCAGTTATGTAATTGTTACTATTGTTATGTTTTTATTGATCCTGTAATTATCTACTACCATGTTAACTAGAAAATGTGCGAATAAAACTGAAGTCTGAAGTCTGAAGCTGTCTCACTGAGGAATAGCTTTGGTGAGAAAACCTCACTAATCTTGTAATAAGTCAGATAAATATCTCGAACCTCGGAATTCAGCCATACCTTTATATGACTGAATGACTCGGTTTTCGGTATTTATCTCTTACTTACATCACGTGTTGTGAGACACTATTAGATTTGCACTTTTGTTTATTGATGACGTCGTTCTGAGAGTTGTGAGCTGGACACTAAAAAGGGCTTCGTCATAACTAAGTGCAGGATATGCAATACGTAATGCCCTTTTCTGAATGCTCTCTAATTTCGTAGATAAAAATAGGGATGTCCTTCCATACTTGTGTAGCGTATTCTAAGACAGGTCTAATAATAGTTAAGTATTCACACTATGCATAACTCGCGCGGTAACAACACGAAAAAGAGGCCGGTAGGTCGTCTGGAATGTTGAAGTTGAAATACTAGCAGGAGGTGTGAAACGTGTTGAACATGATTGTTTAGTTGAAAAATATTGCCAATCTGTCCTCATTTATCCTTTATTTTTCTTTATAGTACAACCAGCCAGGCGCATAGCAAATTGACGGCATTGTTTCACTGAACATTCGTTCAGTGCATTTCACAATCTCCCCGGGCGCTTCAATTTCAACATTCCAGAGGACTAGTTAGTACTCTTTCTATAAAATTATTAAATTATCTGTAACTAACGGGTTTAATAAGAAATTGTGATTATGCATAAAGTTAATTAGCATTTCTTTGCACTTACGAGGATTCAGCAGTTATATTGTGTTCCATTGAGTAGGTGTGAATCTCATTGACAGCAAAATTAAGTAAGCTCATTTCTGGGTTGGAACTCTATTACTGTGGTATCATCTAAAAATTTAGTTCTTAACTGCCCGTTACGCAGAAGGTTATTCGTCATAATTGAGAAAAGTATAACGCCTAATTTAGTGCCTTGTGGGATTTCGCCTTTTCCACTCAGAAAAACAAAACAATTCTAACAGCTTGCTTCCTGTTAGAAATATATGCTTTTAACCAGTTAACAAGCACGGGGTGTACGTTCCGCTGGCATATTTCTTGTAGTCTATACCGTCAAATGCCTTAGAAAAGTCAACGAAGATAAAATGTTTTAGTAGGGTTGCTTTTATGCATGTTTTACTTCCCTGATGATGACATCATCGATCACGTAATACGATGATCATCAACGTGAGGAATTATTAGTATTGTGATGTGAATAGATTTTGGTTAAATTGTTATTCATGTTAGAAAACCAATTTTCGGAAAATCTCAGTCTTTTCTGGTAATTGAACAGGCCTTAATATGCTTGAGAAACAAAGCCAACAGGGTGTCTTCTTGAATTCCTTAGCTACGAGTCTGTGTCAACTTTCCGCGAATTTCAGCAAAGTTTTACCACGCTAGTACCCTTCTCTACATACAAGAAAAGGAATGGAAGCGTGACCCGTAAACTCGCCTTCAAACCCGAGGAAGAGATACTCCCGGAATTTTGGGTGGGGATGTGCCGTCCGAGTCTAAAAACCCTGACCTTATTTCATACCAAAGTATGATTTTCCATACCCTTTTACAGACCTGATCCCGAAAATTTGTACCCTATTTCATGCACTACATAAAGTTTCCTTTAAACGCGTGATCTAATCCAATGATATTTTCGCCAGTTTGTTCTCTTTCTCAATTAGATCAATGTAAAAAGAACCCGAGTACCCAAGAGAAATCAATGATCATGTGCGGTCTCATGCTCTCGTGGCCACGTCAAAATCATACCCTATTCCAGACCAAAAAGGCAACATATAACCCTTAGGCTATTTCAGACTAAAACAGCTCGAAAACCATAGCATTTGGAGTGGCACATATCCCTATAGCTTATTATGGGAGTACCCCCTTCCTCAAGGCCTTCAAACAGCTCCAGTTCAGGACGAGTTGATATGTCCTGGCCGGTTGTTATGTGAATAAGATCCACTCAGAATCTTAAATCTGTACGTTTGACCTTTATTGAGTCGGGCAACTCAATCAACAACAAGCCCCATGACATATATAATTAGATGAGTGACGTCATCATGCCTCAATCTCGTTACAGGAAATTTGATACAGCAATTTTCAACTTAAAGTATTATACTACATACATAAACTTTATTTAATCTAGAATTTAAGAGTAGTTTTGACAAGCTAATGTCTTCGAGAACCCAGGTGCGCTGGGTGGTTAATTCTTAGTTTCCTCGAGGTGGCGTCGGTTTCGCCTGTACTTTCCCCCGTCCTCTGTGGCTACTTCATTTGATCTCTGACTGACTTGTCGCTCGATTGTCCCTTTCTCCCATGGTAGATTTCTGTTCTGAAGATATTTTACTCTTACTACAGCTTCTTTTTGTAACTTGGATAGGTCTCTAGCCATCCTGTTATATTAGTAGGCTTGTTTTGATTTTGCTGCTGCCTTTTTCTCTAAGGTGTTTTCTACTAAGTAGTCTAAGATTTCTTGTCATTTTGCTGAACAGTCTTTATGCTGGACTGGTTCCCATCGATTCTGTTGGGGTGGTCCTGTGGTCTAAGACTGCTAGCAATGGGTCAGTACGCAATGGGTCAATTCCCATGTGCTGCTGGACTTCCTGGACTGGTCTGAAGAAAACTGTGGTCCGTTATCTTACATTACTTGGTCTGGTACACCATGTCGTGCAAAGTGTTGTGGCTTTGGTATTCTCTAAGCGATCAACTTCTCAGAAATGACTGATAGTCTACAGTAACCAGATACTTCTTGTGATCGAAGTCAAATAGGTCGACACCAACTTTGGACCAAGGCTGGTCTGGCGTGGGGTGGTGTTTTCTTCTGTGGTGCTTTCTTGTAGGTTCTGCATGTGGCACATTTCTGGATACAATGTGATCCTTTACCTCTGCATTCATTCTGGGCCAATACACTCGTTCTCGAGCTCCTCTTATGCTTCCTTCTACTCCTAGATGTGAACTGTGGATCCTTTTAGTTAGAGTTTGCCTTAGTGCACTAGGTATGACGTATCTTACCCAGCGGAATACTATGTCGTTCTGTACTGACAGCTCATCTCGTACGTTAAAGTGCAACTAACCCCTTTTGCATTTTTTATAGATATGAATATTTGAAAGGTTTTGAGTACTTCTGCCAATAAACGTTTGGCTTACAGAGAATATTCTATGTTCTAGGCTTGTTTGAAATGGTGAACATTTGACCTTTCCTGACCCATGACCGCGTAAGAAAAAGCCTGGGTCGAATCTGGATCTTACGTCACCTCATTAATGCATTATTCTCCATGGCGCCTTTCTATCACAACAACATCGATATATAGAGAATATTATACACAGTCTGTGAGTTGTTAGTAAAGAAAACAGTTATTTTAGACAAAATGCTAAACATTTATTCAACTTATTGCAAAGTTGACGTAAGATCCATAATCGACCCAGGCTTTTTCTTACGCGGTCATGCGTCAGGAAAGGTCACATTTTCACCATTTCAAACAAGCCTAGAACATAGAATATTCTTTGTAAGTCAATAATTTCTTCGCAGAAGTACTCAAAACCTTTCAAAGATTCATTGGTATAAAAATCGCAAAATGAGTTAGGTGCACTTTAAAGTAGGGCAGTATAGCAGGCGGTAATGAACCAGTGAGTATTGGTTCTTGGCCATCCTCTGTAGATTATAGACTTCAATTCCTGGAATGTTGAATCCCTCCTGGGTGCTTCTTTGATATTGCCCAGTATCGGTACTGATATCGGAGTGTACTCTACTTGATTTGTTTTCTCTACTTCCTGAACTGTTGTGGACTGCTTGGCCAAGGGCGGTCAAAAGTAGTAGGACTTCTGTTCTTTCTTGGGGTGACTCTTCCTTCATGGGGAGGTATGCTCTGGAGAGAGTGTCTGCCAGATACATAAATTTGCCTGCCGGTACAATTATAGAATACCCCGCATGTCGAAAGATCACTTCAAAACTGTGCCAAATTCTCCATTATAGTGCAGGTGTGTGTAGAGTCGTTCTATGAATGACTTTTGATCGAAAATGGTTAAGTTTTAATTTAAATTTCAGGGTTAGATTTTTAGGAGGTTTGTATGAAAATTTGAGAAAATGAATTATTAATGATCCAACTTGCGGGGTAAATCACCATGGATTACGTCACAATTAAAACAGCGTATGCACGAAAGAGCGACCCGAAAGAGATGTCTTAAAGGGGCTATGTCATGGTACTGCGCATGTATCAAGTTATGTAATCGCTCGGTTGGTAACTATTAATTGGATACAAACAGTTAAACTTCCCTCCGGTCGTCGATGTATAATGAACAGGCAACTCCAAACTCCCTGAAGAAGTGTATAGGACCAAGTCCAACCGTTTGGTATACAAAAGGAGAATTCTTCCACCCAAATGGGAGGGTTACACCGACTAGCCACCACCCATGTGGCCCGTCGCAGACTACTCTACTGGTCTGGTCTGCGTTCACGAACCCCCAATCGATTCTAGGCCACCGCATGGCCGTTCACAGGCTACTCCCCATGTCTGTATCCAGGTCGTCAACCTGCTTTCACGAACCCTCAACAGGTTCTAGGCTACCGCATTACCGGTCACAGACTATCCACTGATCTGGACGCATGTCTTTGACCCGCTTTTAAGAACCCTTTACCAGTTCTAGGCCACCGCGTGGCCGGTCACAGACTACCCACTGGTCTGGACCTGCTTTTAAGAACCCTTTATCGGTTCTAGGCCACCGCGTGGCTAGTCATAGACTACCCACTGGTCTGGATCTGCTTTTAAGAACCCTTTATCGGTTCTAGGCCACCGCGTGGCTAGTCATAGACTACCCACTGGTCTGGACCTGCTTTTAAGAACCCTTTATCGGTTCTAGGCCACCGCGTGGCCGGTCACAGACTACCCAATGGTCTGGACCCAGGTCCTCGATCTGCTTTTGTAATACCTGAATAGGTTCTGGACCCTCCCGTGGCCAATCTCAAATCCTTACGCAATCCAGTTTAAGACCTCTTCTTGTTTCACAGATGGGTTTCTTTCATATATTTCCGGCTGCCAGACCGAGGCATGACTATGCAGCTCCCCAGCAATGAAGTGGTTAGGGAGCCAATTGATATCTCCCACAATTTCACCACATTGTACCAGTTTTACCTTCTCTTGTAAATTATCTGCAGCAGCTGTCATCTCTCTACTAACTTCGACGGGGTCAAGGGAATTCACCCACTTAACATGATCATTCCTCGTATTCTTAGTGTAAACATCGATCTGTTCGTCGAGTGTTTCCTTCCTCTCCCAGGACCAGGTTATGTTCTGTCAGAATATGGAAGGTCTCACCAATGGAGGAAACTGAGAAAACCCATCGAAGTCATCAGAGAAGATGACAGCTCTGACCCGTTAAAAATGAGGGGGTGATTTAGAAACCCTTTTTCAAAGCTATCAAATTCACCGAGACCCAATAGTGTTATACAGTTATATTCCCGCCAAACCTGGCTCCCATGTGGTCGAGGGAATCATTCCACAAATAACCGGCAAAATATTTCCCTCGGTGAAACCTGACTCCGTATACTATGATATACCCGCCAAACCTGGCGCCTTTGTAGTCATCCCACGTGGTCGAGGGAATCCTCCCACAAATAACCGGCAAAATATTGCCCCGGTGAAACCTCACCCCAGTATACTATGATATACCCGCCAAACCTGGCGCCTTTGTGGTCATGACACGTGGTCGAGGGAATCCTCCCACAAATAACCGGCAACATATTGCCCCGGTGAAACCTCACCCCCGTATACTGTGATATCCCCGCCAAACCTGACGCCTTTGTAGTCATCCCACGTGGTCGAGGGAATCATTCCACGAATAACCGGCAACATATTGCCCTCGGTGATACCTCACCCCCGTATACTGTGATATCTCCGCCAAACCTGGCGCCTTTGTAGTCATCCCACGTGGTCGAGGGAATCATCCCACGAATAACCGGCAACATATTGCCCTCGGTGAAACCTCACCCCCGTATACTGTGATATCCCCGCCAAACCTGGCGCCTTTGTAGTCATCCCATGTGGTCAAGGAAATCATTCCACGAATAACCGGCAACATATTGCCCTCGGTGAAACCTCACCCCCGTATAATGTGATATCCCCGCCAAACCTGGCGCCTTTGTAGTCACCCCACGTGGTCGAGGGAATCATTCCACGAATAACCGGCAACATATTGCCCTCGGTGAAACCTCACCCCCGTATACTGTGATATCCCCGCCAAACCTGGCGCCTTTGTGGTCATCCCACGTGGTCGAGGGAATCATTCCACGAATAACCGGCAACATATTGCCCCGGTGAAACCTCACCCCCGTATACTGTGATATCCCCGCCAAACCTGGCGCCTTTATGGTCATCCCACGTGGTTGAGGGAACCATTAAATAATGTACAATTTAAGTTTGGTATCTTTACAGTCAGTGTGCACCAACAATAACAAAATCTATAAAATTGAGAGAGATATTCGTATTACTATGATAATTGTCATTAATTCCACTTTGACGAAGGAACGAACTCCCTCCGATAATAACTCCCATCAAAACATTTAAAATTGTCCACAGGACACCGTGAGAAAATCTATAGTAATTCGATAAATAAGTACCAATACTGACATAGTGGATTCAAATGCTAAACTCAAGTTCGCCTTGGCCTGCCTGGTCGCGAGAAGCCGCTTGTTCACCTTGAACTGCTCGTCCACCTTCAGCTGCTTGTTCAACTTCAACTGCCTGTTCGACTACTTGAATTGGTTGTGCCTCCGGGGCTGCTTGACGAGGGTTTTCTGGTTCTGGTTCATTGGTCAGCGGTCGGCAAGCAAGATGGTGGCGGGTAAAATTTGTGCTCCCGCCATAACCTGAATGTATCGTAAATTTCTTGCTTATTTCATGTGTTTTTTGTATGTGTTATCTGTATTATGGACAAGAATACAGTCACGAAAGAGGTTCTGGAAGAAATTCTTGACACTAAACTGAAAAGTCTAGAAGAAGGATTCAAATCTCAATTTAAGGAGTTTTCAGATTCGGTAGAGACCTCTATGAATTTCATAAACAATCAGTATGAAGTTTTCAAAGGAAGGATTGAAGAACTAAACCAGAAAAATGACTACTGACGACATCATCGCGGAGAACAAAGTGCTCAAATTGGAGGTACTTCGTCTTTCCAACAGTGCTAATCAGCAGAAGGATATATCACCTAAACGAACTAGAGCAGTATCAAAGGAGAGATTGCATAGAGATCCGGGGCATTCCGGAACACCCTCATCAATCTGAAGACATTAGGGATATTACTATCAGAGTCGGTCAAATGATGGGAGTAGAAATTACTGAAGATGATATCTCAATCGCTCACCGTCTACCAAAATCGGCACACTCTCAATACCCGCCAGCGGTGATAGCAAAGTTCGTCAAGAGAGATAAACGCGATGAGTTTTACCGAGGGAGAGGTCAATTGAGATTAAAAACCACGGAAGATCTAGGCCTCACTACCGTCAACCACAACAAGATATTTATTAGCGAAAACCTGACAAAGAGAAACAAGGACATATTCAGAGAGTGTTTGTTGCTCAAAGCTGAACTGGGCTACAAGTATATATGGACTAATTCGGGTAAAACATATCTACGTAAGAACAATGAAAGTCCCGCCAAAATCATCACCTCCTTCCAAGACTTAAATCTCCTCAGAGGTAATTCACCACAACCTAATCGAGTTTAATACTCGTAACTACTTAAGAATGTGCAATATCAATTCAAGCAGCCACCATACAGAAATGTATTGAAGGATGAGTAGATGCCCTAGTTGTAGTAAAAACGTCAGTGAAAAGTGTTACGCTATTGAATGTGATAACTGCAGTAACTGGTTTCATCGAAAGTGTAGTAGATTGTCAATCAAATCATACAAATATTATTGTAACACACAGGACCTCTGGCTTTGCCTTGGTTGTAGAGATAGTATTTTTCCTTTTAATACCTTAACGGATAAGGAACTTTTTGAGTTATGTTTTAATTCTAATTCCTCTTGTTTATGTACTAAAAATATTTCACTCGCGACACTAAGTTATTTATCCAGTTTTGAATTTATATTATCTTCTATTGATAACTTTTCAAACTTATCTGACTTGGACTTTGACACCCACATTCCCCAGTATACCAATTTTGCTTATTACACATTACATGAATTCCATAATAACTTAGAAATCATAAACTGTGCTGAAAATTCTCTATCTGCAATTCATTGTAATATCCGTAGTCTTCAAGCTAATTTTGACAGCCTCACAAACATGCTTGCTGATCTAAACTTTAATTTTTCTATTATTGGTTTATCTGAAATCAAATTTCAAACAGGAAAAGACATTACTTCAAATATTGCACTGCCTGGTTACTCATTTATTTCACAATCAAGTCATTATTTCTCTGGTGGTGTTGGTATGTATATCAAAAACAATTTTACTTTTATTCAGAGAGATGATCTAAGTGCATACACAAATGATTATGAATCCATTTGGATCGAAATTGACATTCCAAAACAAAAAAACATATTATGTTCAGTCTTTTATAGACATCCAAACAACTCTCTAGAATCATTCCTAACTGACTTCTATAAAATTCTAGATATTGTCAGTAAAGAAAATAAAGTGTGTGTGATAATGGGAGATTTTAATATTAACCTGATAAATTGTGATTTACACCATACTACTGAAGAATATATTAATACACTTAATTCTTATTCATTCCAGCCACTAATTACTCAACCCACAATAATAACTCACTACTCAGCCACTTTAATAGACAACATATTTTTTAATTCACTGGAGCATTATACATTAAGTGGTAACATCTTAACTGACCTCTCTGATAACTTCCCTAACTTTGTTATAATTAATCAAATATGTGCTACCAACACCAGAACTAAAATTTACAAAAGAGATTTTTCTAATCTAAATGAAACTAAACTAATCGAGGACTTCCAAGCAATTAATTTTGTGGATCTTCTGTCTCCAAACAACAATGTTGATGATATGTTCACTACATTTTTCTCAAAGACTAATGAAATCTTTGATAAACATGTTCCCTTAAAAAAATTGTCCCATAGAGAGATAAAGATATCTCGCAAACCCTGGATAACTCCAGCATTAATCACATCAATTAACATAAAAAATAAATTATTTAAAAAATATATTAAAACAAATAGTCACTACTGTTTCAGCAAATATAAGATATATAGAAACAAGTTAAAGTATCTCATTGCTCTGAGTAAGAAAAAATATTATAATGACTATTTCAGTAAATACAACACCAACACAAAATACATATGGAAAGGTATTAAACAGATTATAACTTTTAAACACAAAGAAATCAATATACCTACTAAAATTATACTTCAGAATGATACTATTCTCACTGATCCCACAGCTATAGCAAATTCTTTCAATAATTATTTTACTAATATAGGAAAAATTTTAGCCAGGTCTATAAATCCAACTAATAATTCTCCAATGGACTACATGAAATCTCCTTTATCAAATAGTTTCTTTCTTTTCCCATGCACTACTAATGAAATCCAACTAGAAATTGATAACCTTTCAAATAACAAAGCATCTGGTCCTTTTAGTATACCTGCAAAAATCATTAAACTATTAAAATATCTTATATCCAAACCCCTTGAAATTATTTTCAATTGTTCTTTCAAGAACGGATCAGTACCTGACTGCTTCAAAATGGCACGTGTAATTCCAGTCTTTAAAAAAGGTTTACTAACCCATATGAATAACTATCGTCCCATAGCCCTTCTCTCAATATTTAATAAATTACTGGAAAAACTAATGTATAAACGATTACTAGAGTTTCTAGAAAAGCATCACCTGCTAACAAATTCTCAGCATGGATTTCGCTCTAAGCACAATACAATTCATGCCATATTAATGATAATTGATAAAATTCAACAAGCTATTGAGCAGGGTTGCTATGCATGCGGAGCCTTTTTAGACTTCAGCAAAGCCTTCGATACAGTTAATCATCAAATTCTCATCCAAAAACTTGATTATTGTGGGGTAAGGGGGCTACCTAAAAAATGGTTTTGTTCTTATCTATCCAATAGAAGACAGTTTGTTTCTATTGGTAGCTCATCCTCTGGTGTCAGGCTTATACCTTGTGGTGTCCCACAGGTTCTGTACTTGGCCCCTTATTGTTTCTCATTCACATCAATGACTTTGTTTCCTGTTCTACTTTATTTGATTTTCACTTATTTGCTGATGACTCAAATTTATTTCTTGCAGATAAAATTTTTAACAAACTTGAACGTACTGTAAACAATGAACTGATTAAAGTCAAAGATTGGCTAAACACTAATACACTATCATTAAATGTAGATAAATCACATTTCGTTATCTTTCACCCATCACAAAAAAAAGCATTTCCAATTAAGGTCTCCATAAATAATCAAAACTTATCTAATAAACCTTATGTTAAATATCTTGGGGTCTTAATTGATGCTAATCTAAATTGGAAATACCAAGTCCACGAAGTATCTAAAAAAATCTCTAAAGGTAATGGAATCATTTCAAAGATTAGACACTATGTTAACATAGATATCTTAATTAAAATTTACTATTCAATAATATATCCTTATCTTACATATGGTATCTTATCCTGGGGAAACACCTACCCTACTACACTAAAAAATCTCATAGTCATGCAAAAGAAAACATTACGGATCATTACATTCTCTAACTATGATGCTCATACTAACCTGTTATTTAAGAAACTAAACATTCTCAAATTCCTTGATATAATCTCTCTTCAGATTGCCATCTTTATGTTTCATTATCAAAACCATAATCTTCCTTCAGCTTTTGATACTTTCTTTATTCAAACTTCTAAGGTCCATAATTATAATACCAGATTAGCATCTAAGTCTGCACTTTTCATTCCACAAATTCGAACTAATTTTGGAAAATTCAGTCTAAGATACAAGGGTGTCATAATCTGGAATGCACTTAGCGAAGACCTCAGAAATCTGAACTCCAAAACGTCATTCAAATCAAAACTGAAACAAAAGTTTTCTTCAGAATATTAAGATTCGAATTTCTATCAACTTCTACTAATACATATATTTCAAAATTTCTCTGTATTTACTTATACCAGTAGAATCAGGCCTCCAAATGTCATTTTCTTGTCCTACTACTAATAGCTTGCGTTAATGTTTGTAACGTATAATTAGCGTGTGTTTTGCCTTGCTTTGCTTCGACCCAAAACAATATATTTAAACCTACATTTTCTGGGATGCCTGACTCGATTAGTCTCACACTATTTCAGGCCTCCCAGTACTCTCAATATTTCAAGTCTATCGTTTGTATTTATATGACACAATCTAGGGTACAAATAAAGCTGTTGTTGTTGTTGTTGTTGTTGCATGAGCCGGATATTGAACTTATGCCATGGCTGAATTCGTGTGGGTCGTAGAAAAAAAAAAAAAAAAAGTTCCCTTTCCCTCACACCGCCAGGGTAAGAAAACTGAGCAAGAGAGCGAGCATGCTGCTTGCATTCAGTATTTATACTTGCCTATTTCGTAATACACGTGCAAATGCGCAAAATATGCATGCAGTTATTTGGAGTTATTTGGTGTTTATAGCCTAAATTCATCCGTGCATATCATTACGAGTGTTATGAATAGCGTATGCACGAAAGAGATGTCTCAAAAAGCGATTCGCTCCAACGACCTAAGCGATTGGTGTGATGTTAACGAGATGTACTACAAGAATGCTTTCCATGAGAACGAAGGGAATTCACGTAAAACCTGGGGCATTATTAATGAGGTAACCTCTAGAAAATCAAACAATTTGCACATTAATGAGATTAAACATAATGTATTTCTATATGTAACCCCCACGAGCTCTCCGAGACCTTTAACAATGACTTCGCTACTATTGGTCCGAAGCTCGCAAAAGAAGTCCCATTGAATGTAAATGACGGGCTTACCAAGACTATTTTGATGGCCTGTCGCTCGACCAAGCGACCTTTGCACTAAAACCAACAAATAGCTCCAGAGTCCTTTCTTCTTGACTAAACTTAGCAAATCCAAAGCAACTGGGTTAGATAAGATATCCGTTAGACTTTTACGTAAATGTGCCGATTTCATCGCGAGCTCCCTTTGTTCGATTTTCAACTGTTCTATTGTCACCGGTATATTTCCGGAATAGTGGAAGTGCTGTAAAATAATTCCATAACGCGCTGATTTGAATAATTATCGACCCATAACGATTATACCGGCTGTGACAAAAGTTTTCGAAAGAATAATTTATAATCAAGTCTATCTAAACGAACATAATTTAATCTCGAGCCACCAATCAGGGTTCCTCATTCTACAATCACTGCTCTACTCGAGGCTACGGATAACTGGGCTTTTAATATTGATAGTGGTACTGTGAATGCCGTTGTATTTTTAAACCCCAAAAAGGCGTTCGATACGGTAGACTACGATATTTCAGTTGTTATCGAAATTGAAATTATATGGCATTAGGGGCGCCGAGAATACCTGGTTCAAGTCTTATTGAACGATCGGAGTCAAGAGTTTTGTTAATGGTCGGTTTTCGGACAACCGCTCATTAACTTTCGGTATTCCCCAAGGAACAATCCTAGGGCCGCTATTATTATTACTGTACATAAACGACCTACCAAAATGTCTAAACCATTCGCAGCCCCGAATGTATGCAGATGACACTGGCTGTTGTGTCGGGAGACAATCCCCTACTCTTTTTCGAAATAACACAACAGGTTCTTTCACGCCCCCCTAGTATAGATTAGAAGAGGAAGGAGACAAGGCCAACGGATTATACGTCCCTGCCCAAGGACGCGGCCGGGATTCGAACCCCTGACCTCCGGCACTCTAGGCCGTGCTCTATCAACTGAGCTAATCCGTGAGGCGGTCAAATAACTAACACTTAATAATTCCAAGACATAATTTATGTTGATCGGGTCGAGACAAAGACTTAATACCTTTGGCGATGTCCCATCATCAGCTATTAATGGACTCCTATAAAACAAGTACCCGTTTCAAAATCTTTGGGTGTCCATATCGACGAAAATCTGTCTTGGTCCGTTCACATTGAATCTGTGTCCAAGAAAATCGCCTCCGGCATTGGAGCCCTGAAGCGCATTCGATCTTTTGTACCTCGTGAAACGCTGCAATTTATATTTAACTCTAGTTCAACCACATTTTGATTATTACAGTGCTGTGTGGGGGAATTGTATAATAAAACCTTAACTGTAAAACTTCAAAAATTACAAAATCGCGCATCAAGAGTATTATATAACCTTTTCAAATTATGACGCTAATTATGCCGATGGTCTTTTCGAGGAACTTGGCTGGCAAAAACTTGAAACACAACGCCAAATCCACAAAGCTGCCATGCATGGTTTATAAATCTATTAACGGACTTGTCCCTGATTATCTACGTACGAAATTTTTCGACCGAAGCAGCGTTTATTCTTTAAGAGACACCGAGGGCAAACTTACTGCTCCTTTCCCGCGCACAATTTTTTTTGAAAAACAGTTTTAGCTATAGTGGTGCAGTGATGTGGAATAGCCTCCCTGTAAATGGGCTCCTGTCCCTGTAGAATTGCGGCAAGCTAGAACTTTAAGCAATTTTTGATCTGCCTGCAGCAGTTACATTTCTGACATCAACTGATTGGATTATTAAGTAGAATCACTGCACTCATGTAAAGCAGGTCCTTTTGTTGATGTTTGTAGTCAAATGATATATTTAGTAGCGATACGGAATGTACACAAGTGGGTAGTAATTAATGCAGTATGTTGTTATGTTATATAAACAAGTTATATAATCCCGTTGGGATAATGTTGAGGGTGTATAAAGAGGAGTGATTAATATGTAAGAATCATTCGAAGGCGTTTCTCTACCTTGATACCTAAATTTATGATGTCGGACCCAGAACTGGTAAGCGAAACCGAAACTCCCGTAGTCTCCTCAAAGAGCAACTGCATGGTTCTTCGAATTTGGAAGCTTTGCTGGCTGGACAGTTCCTGAAGAATACAGAGTCTGATGAGCTGGCCGAATATTTAGTGCTGGAAAGAAGCTACGTCGTGTCGCAGAAAAGAGAGCCACGTGCGAGGATCAGAGGGAATAAACAGTACAGGAATGTCTCTCACCGCAGTATCGACCCTTTCGCTACACAACGAGTCTTCAGGCAAAGGACAAGTGTTCAGCCGCGTGAAGCTTTGACACTTGGCAAATTTTGCAGCATGTTCAAACCATCACAGAACCAATAGCCGTGCCTCGACAAGCACGACCACAACCAATTGAAAGTGTGGTGGACAAGAAGTACGAAGATACTGTGCACAGGCTAGGAAATTAAAGCTAAGTATACTCTGTCTGAAATTTCCAATTCTTTGACAATGAGCACGCTTGAGCGTAACTACGCGTAATACAGTGGAAATTGTGATATCCGAAAAAGGTCTAAGGAAGACTAGTTCACATGTTGGGTTTTGGGAGCACTTTAAAGGAGCTCAATTCATTCAGCAAACTGTTCTTGGGCAATATGTAGTTATGATATGAAATCATGTTTGCCGCGTAGCACTAGTAAGTGTAAAGAATGTGATATAAAGTGGTAAGCTGTAGTGCTAAGTGTGCACGCCCTACGAGGGAAAGAGAAAAACTCCATAAAACGCACGTGACCCCATAAAACGCACCAATACCCACGATTGCTCTCATCTGACTTGATAGCTCAGTTGGTAGTCAAGAGCGCCAGACATGCAACCTGGAGGTCGTTGGGTTCGAGTTCCACTTGGGTCAGAGAGTTTTTCTCTTTCCCTCGTAGGGCGTGCACACTTAGCACTACAGCTTACCACTTTATATCACATTCTTTACACTTACTAGTGCTACGCGGCAAACATGATTTCATATCATAACTACATATACATATATAATCGCCGTGACCCCATAATACGCACCAATACCCACGATTGCTCTCATCTGACTTGATAGCTCAGTTGGTAGAGCGCCAGACATGCAACCTGGAGGTTGTTGGGTTCGAGTTCCACTTGGGTCAGAGAGTTTTTCTCTTTCCCTCGTAGGGCGTGCACACTTAGCACTACAGCTTACCACTTTATATCACATTCTTTGTTCTTGAGCAATACAACTACCGTTTTGTACTACTCCCGCCCTGGCGCGGTTTAGTAACAATAAGTTAGCAATTCAAAACAGTGAATTCGTACAGAAGGCTACTATTGCTCTGTTAGCTGTTGAATCTGTAGTGGAATGCAGCTCCGCCCCTACGGTGGTAATTAAATCCATTGTATGTTTCGATTCAGTCAAACGGTGAAAATAGGCTTTTATTAGAACCTTAGATATCCAAATGCCAAGCCTATGCTTGATCGTCTGTTAGATCTTTCGTCAAATTGGCTTTATTCGTCTGATATTAAACCTGGTCATCACCATATTGAGATTTTCTCGCTAAATTAATAAGTGTTAGGTTTTTCCTGGCCATTCGGCGCTGTTACGAAATACTACAAGTTTACGGTCTTGCCATTTGGCTTGTCAACTGGTCCAAGTTCAAGTTCAAGTCCTTACATATTCACTTAACTTATGAGACTGCTAGTGAAATATTCGCGTAGTAAAACGTTTAAATTAGTTGTTTACCTAGATGATGGTATGGGCGTTTGCCATTGTTTTGTATTCGACCGGCAATTTTCGTCAAATCGGGTTATCACCATACTGAGACTTTCCCGCTAGATCAATAAGTGTTAGGTTTTTCCTGGCCATTCGGTGGTGCTATGAAGTACTAGAAGTTTACTGTTTTGCCATTTGTTTTGTCTACTGGTCCTAACGTATTCACTACTGAAACTTATGAAGCTGTTAGTGCAATATTTGCGTGGTAAAGAGTATCAAGATAGTCGTTTACCTAGACGACGGTATGGGTGTTTGCCCTTTGTATTCTACCTGAAATCTTCAGTCTTAAATCCGATCTACTAAATGCTGATTTTGTCCCTAATAAAGAGGTATTTGGTCCCCTCTTCCGTCCATCAGGCGGTTAGGGTATTCTTGGTATTCGAATAATAAAATTGTCTATTGCGGAGGATAAGTCCGATAAGCTGTGATTAGCAATGATAAGGCACTTGCCTGTACTAGCATTTGTTGGCCATACAGCTGGCTTCCGAAACAAGAACTATCAGTTCTAACATGTGCTTGTATTTGGAAGTATTTCTTTATTACTACATAAGGTAATCAATGCTAGACAAGGTGGGGTCCTTTGTAATCCTGGACGCTAATTTTTATGAGAATTACACTTCTAGAAGCGTAACACACTGACGAACCGTATTCGAAATCACTTGTGAATACTGTCCGTCTACCAACTAGAATCGTACATACCCGGCGTGTCTAATCGAACTCAATCGAACCAAAATGCAATCGAACCCTTATCGTTCGATGGAGTTCGATTAATCTTGTAAATCTACCTTTTGGGTGAGTTCGATTACCGAACTCAATCGAACGATGAATCACTAATCAGTTCGATTAAGTTCGATTGCGCCGGTTCAGTCGAATTTGAATTTTTATATGGACAATAATAAACACTCTCAACAGTTTAAACGTTTATCAGAAAGAATCAGCAATGTCTATACATTGAAACAAATCACATACGATAGTATTAACTGACTAATGAAAACAAACAGGTAACAAACTTTTCGTGTCCGACTGCTGGAAATAGGTGAATGATCGAGAATAACACACTCACATCAACTTCTTCGATTTCGAAATTATCAAGTAACCTTCTCTATCCTTATGGAATCGCGCGCTGAGATATAATTCTTTCTGTAGTGCTATTTCTCTCCTTATCTTTTGCCATAAATTATTGCATTTGGCCAACTCTTGCCTTCGATTTGCAGCTTTCTAAGTCTGGGTTTTAAAGGGGGTCGGCTGTAGTGAGGCCAAGGGCGTATCTAGCCTATAGTCCCGTAGGCCTGGGCCTACACATTTTACAGCCTACTTGTCTTATTACAAGTGAATCTTTGGCTTGAGGAGCTGTCGAAATACACAAAACATGATCTGAAAGTGCAGCAGAAGGCATTTGCGAAAGTCTAAATCAAACAATTTCCCGGGGAAGCATGCTCCCAGACCCCTCAAGAAGCCGCGGCCCTTACGGAGCGGTTGTTTGGGCCTACACATTTTAAAAACCTGGCTACGCCACTGGAGGCTATGCAATACTCTTACAACAAGTCCATAGGTATGCCTCCTTGCCCCTGAGTTGTTAACGGGTATGTAGAAAAAAATAACCAATTATGTACGACTGCAACACAAGCCACGGCGTACATCATCTGAAGAATGGCAGAAAGTAATGCAAATGCTGTTGCGACAAATCTGTCAAGTTCCTCAAGAGCAACAAACCATACGGCAGACAATAGGCTGGATATTGACATCATGATGGCAATGGAAGACCGGCATTTCGCAAGCAAAGATACAAGAAATAAAAGGATGACCAACAACAGTATTTTCTTTCTTAAACTGCAGTCGTCATGAACTTACATTCATGATAGCCTTTCACGGCACATGTAAACGAAATTGCACTAGCCATGCCACAATGCACCTCAACGGGCAAACTAGGATCCGCAATGGGTAACAACCGTGCGCTCAACTCTCGACTGCTTTGAATTGAGATTGATGCAAATTCGGTACCCCGGAAATGTAAACTGGTTTGACTGGATTTCCAATTTCAGAGTTCGATTAGGTTCGATGGAAATGAACTGAGTTCGATTACCCGATTTTTAGGTGAGTTCGATTACGTTCGATTAAAAGATTAATCGAACTCCATCGAACGATTAGGGTTCGATTACCGAAAGTTCGATTAGATACGCCGGGTACATACGGACGCACGTACCAGTGATGTCGGTTGTGCTGCCTTTATATCGATGGTAGCGCATAAGAATTGAGACTCTCTAGAAATGAAACAAAGCTCCACTTGAGGGAATAAAGAATATGTTAATTTTGCTCTGCATAATTTTATACACTTACTATCCGATACTATTGTCAAGTCATGTTCATGGACAATTAAGCAGTTCAAACTATTGTTTATTTTGGCAGCATGAAAGATCATTTGCACAAATTAGGTGTAGATATATGCTATTATGCAAAAGTAAATAACATTGACATCGAGCTAGAATGGATACCTCGTACTCTCGATGAGAAAGCGGATTATGTTGTTTATGAAGACTGGAGAGTCAAAGACTCTTATTTTGTGCAGCCACGTCTTACGGTAGTTATATTCCTTGAAAAGAACTCTGTTGTTCGCATTCGGCTTCTGAGAATTGCAACTAATTTATGCATCATGAAACTGCTATCTGCTACGTCATCAGTATGGAATTTTCTGCCTCGCTTCCCAGACGTCTCTTTCGCGAGTGGGGAGCGATCAGATTCGGCTGGTTTCCCAGGCTACAGGCGAAGGGCAGGTTCAGCATGTATTCAGTCGCCCGTCTTGCACGCGCTCCGCCGGTTTGTACCCACACTTGGGTGGCATACCCAATATGAGAGCGCACCAACACAAGGTATATGGCACATCTCACAGGGCTACTGCTAACCAACCTCTTGATCTCGTAAAATTTCGTAAGATTTCACAAGTATGATAAACATATAGGAGGACCATGATCCATGAATTGAAAGATAGTAACAGGAGGAGAGTGTGCAGTGGTTAAAGGAGCCGAAGCTTTTGAGTTAACCATGCAGTGGCGCATAATACTTCATAATAACGTCGGAATCAAATTAGCTCAGATATTTTCAAGGAACATGTACAATAGACCCTTCCACGGTTTTTTTGAACTTTTGATATATACGTATAACAGCAAAATCGTCGATACTGCTGAAAAGAGCACCTCGAAGTTTGTCAAAATCCCAAATTTGAGTTATATCTGCGAACAGCATCCCCTACTTGAGGGAGAACGGCGATTTCTCAGAGCCCAAAACCGTGTCCGTGACGTAATTAGCTATTTATGCACAAGATGGCGATTGAAATGAGTTTTCGAAGTGTAAAGTCCGTCGCAGAGGAAATGTTTCTCAAATTTGGAATCCCATCTCTCAAATGTGAACAGCTTAATGTTTTATGTAACTATATTCGTGGGAAAGATGTGTTCGTGAGCCTTCCAACAGGCTCAGGAAGGTCACTGATATTTTCAACTGGCGGCCCCTTCAAACCAACTTGCGGCCAGGTTCGGGCTTTTGGAAGAAAGCGCTTACATAGTCATGGATTTAAGGTGAATATTTGAGCAGGGATTTTAATTGTCTGAACAGAGATTTTAACCGATTCACTCATTCAGCTCCATCGGTACAAACAAAACTGTCAAAACTTCAAAAGCAAAAAAATTATAAAGCAGTCTAAAACTTGAATATTGATTAATAAATGTAATTTATAATTAAGCTCGGTACGAACCACTATATTCTTGGGAGAGGGTGAGGAACATAGCAGAACTAAACAAATGCTTCATTACTTCGATCCCTCTTATACTCCTATGTGAAAACAATTTTCCCCAACCTCCAAACATTGTTAATCAATCGTGTAATATTTTTGGCAATAATGTAAAGAACATGTTGTAGGGGTGACTGAAACTAAGCTTAATGAATTTTCGGTAGCTAATGTTAATATTGAATTTTATAATTTTTTTCACACTGATTCTCCAACTAATTCTGGTGGGGCTGCTTTGTATATAGCTAACAGTCTAAAAGCTATCCCCCGACCTGATATAAAATTTGATATGAATTTGGTTGAATCCTGCTGGTCTCAAATTGACAATGGTAAAAATAAACAAGAAGCTGCACGCAGCTTGAACTCCGGCGTATCTTTTGTAGCGCGGATGATCTCATATACCTAAAACGTTTGGCACATTACAAGGCACAATCAGATGCGAAAGTACGCACACACAGTCGATCTCATATAAAACTCCACACGAGTCAGAACACGAGTGAACACAAGTAGAACACGAGCGACTTCAAATAAGCCAGGCTACCCTAGGATAACACAGGTAGCCCAAACATACTCCGATCCAAATACTATGATCATCTGATCTAAAACTCCACATGAGTCAAGACACGAGTCAATACGAGTGCACAGCGGTTCATAATTTAATTAACAAAAAAATATTATAATACAAATAATAATTGTTTTATCGTCTTAGTTGTTTCGGGTTACCTGTGTATCAGTGCGGTACCAGCCCAAAACAAATTGCATGACATTACTACGAGGATCTGATTTAGAACTCCACCCGAGCGAACACGACTACACTAGCAAGCATTTCGTCATTTAATTAACCAACATTTACAATTAAAAACAAATTCTGTTATCGTCTTAGTTGTTTCGGGTTACCTGTGTAAATGCCGCGTGAAGCTGCAGGTGAGCAATATTAATGTTTTGATTAGTCTGATATTGTGGTCATTAAAAATATTTGTTTGTAGAAGTTCCTTCGTACAGTCACATCGCTATTCGGTAGTACGCACACAGCTAATTTCTGCAGGTAGGATTTGTTTTCAACCAAAACATTCTGAGAGTACCTATTTTTGTTTTACACTGTTTAACAAAGAATTACAAATTAAGTGTCAAACTAAGCAATAGTTATAGTAGAATAGTTTAGTTACAAGAAAAATAAAAGTTATTGAACAAGTAACGGCAGTCAAAGGAGCACAAGCTTTCGAGTTGACTGCCGTAAATGGTTGGATAGCAAGTTGATTAGGTTACATACATGTTTAGAACTTGAGAACAATAGAGCCTGATTCCTACGAAATCTAATAGAACAAAAACAGTATGTAGACTTATGATTACAGAGTTACAAAGTGAATATACGAGAAAAGAAAAAGACTTATTATATTTTATTCCAATAATTTTATTAAGTATAATAAATATATACATATAAATATATTAACACATAGTACACATACAGAGAATATACAAGTCATATACAAATATTAAATAGATAAATGATGAAGGCTTAAAGTTAAGTTAAGACTTAAGTAACCATAAGTGCAAAATATATGCCCTCTGTTATTGTCGGGCTACCTGTGTTATACTTGTGCTAACAAAACAACTATGCTAGGGTACCTAATTTGAAGCATAGCTTCGAACTAAACTGTTGATCGCTGAAGAGATCGAGTGCCACAACATGGCAATTAAAAACAGCACATTGCCAATTGAGAAAACCTTACGAGTTTGCCGGCTTAACCGTTATGAGTTTGTTTATCAACGGCCGCATAAATAAAAACGCATATATAATAATAATAATCGATTTATGTAGCGCTATTCCCTAAAGTCCCATAGCGCTTTACAATACAACAAGTATTTAAAATGTTATGCAATAATACAGATACTGTAACGTATCGTTTTACAAGTAATTCCCTATTCTATACCAAAAGGAAAATTGAATAATAATAATAATTTTAACACTAGAATCTAAAGAACTAAGAGAATCAATAGACCTCATTTCCAGTAGTAACGAGTTCCATAAAATAGGAGCAGATACCCAAAACGTCCGGAGTCCAGATTTCATATGTTTTGCAATTTGTCTTCCAACTTAATTCGCTCACACTCAGTTTCCACTTGAACACCTAAACTATTGAACTAAATATACAATATAGCTAGATGACAAGTCTCGAACTACATGTCGGACCGAAGTAGTTTTACTGGCAAGTTCAGCTCGACGGTATTGTGTGCAGTTTTCGCACACTAGATCTAGACCGCTAGTACATGGCACAAACTCCTCCATGTCCGCTCTGTTAACGCCGAGTACTATTTATCGTATATTTTCCAATTTGTCTTCCAACTTATTGCGCTCACAATTTCCACTAGAACACCTAAACTAAATATACGATATAGTCAGATGACAAGACTCAAACTACATCTCAGACTCGGATAAGGGAAAACTTAGCTGATGCATTACAATATAAAGCTAGAGCTCCTGTTTGTTCGACGCAGTTCCGTTCAATACAATGTAAATTAATTATTACAAGTCGATAAACTTCTTTAAAAAGGTCCCCTTTAGTATTATTTCTTCAGCCAGAAAACGAGTACAGCATTCGGGTATACACTAAAAACATCTTACCGGCAGAGTTGTTTTTGTACGTGGTTATCAAGCTCAATGAGGGTTTCTTCAGTTTTCTCCATATTAACAGATATGTAACAGTATCTTAATCAGTAGAGAGACTCTCTCGCTAGCTAGGTTATTACTCGGGCTGCCTGTGGCAGCACCGAGTCTTAAAATGCAAGTCGTTATTATTATTTTTTTAAATTCGGTGTAGCAAAATTTCTGCGCATGCGTTAAAGGTCAAGTTCACACCAATCAGATTGCACTGTGCTGGTCACGCAACAATCGCCAGCTTAATTTCTTTACATAATTTAATACAGTAAATCAAGATGGCGGAGGACCCGTGAGCAACTTTGTCTCTAATTTGGAGTCCCATCTCTCAAATGTAAGCAGTTTAATGTTTTATTTAACTTCACTCGTGCGAAAGCTTTCCAACAGGCTCAGGATATTTCAACTGGCGCTATTGTCGGAGCCGAAGGACCGCGTTTTTTTACCCAGATGGCCAGTGATTTTATATACGACACGTACGACGACCTGAAGCCAGTGAAGGGGCCAGGATCCGGAAAGCTAAAATTCGAAGAAATAGATATTGCAATCTATAAGCCATCGGCTCGCTGTGCTGCATTTAAAACATCCGCGACATACGGGGAATTTACCGGGCAATGGTGGGAGAAATACCGTAGCTTTGCGTCAGTTCCATACACTACCCAGGGTATTTACCTCAAATTTACGCCATGGCATATATAGATTTGACTTTATTGAAATGCAACAAAACTGTGTTGCATCACAAGACGAATACGGGCTGATGGTTGGGTGTGATGGAGTGCCTATGTGCAGTGTGTTGGACTGAAGGGAAAGCCGAAAGCAAAGAAATAGCTGTCCGTTATGCAAGGAATAACGGTGAACTGTGATCACCTTCACGTGTGCACGTGAATTGGCATTTAAAACTGTTGCATGTAGTTTTAAACACTTAATATGTAATTAAAACCATCTATTGTAACTCTTGCCAGTACTGTGTTCAGTTTGCATGTGTTGAAACCCATCTTCTCTACAGGTGTCACGCCAACCAGAGACATTAAATGCCTAGTAGAAATCCTGCCCCAGCTTGCGGTGGGGATTTTACATGGGAAATCTACCCCACAGTTTAGGGGAATTCATTAAGATTACCAGACTTCATTTACGAATTCCCCCACTATGTCGCGGGGGTGGGGGGCAGTGGAAACAACAAACTAGTGCATTATATCAAGTTACAATCATTACTCACGAGCGATCACCGATAGTACGTTTTTTCACTCCATGTTTGCTCTCTTAAATCATAGTTTATTTCATTTGTCTACCGCGAAATGTCTTCTCAGCGTGACCTTAGATCCACGAAGCGTGTTGAAGGAAGATGTGTTTCACGACAGTTTTGCCGAACAACCATCGCACGAGGAGTCTTGCCGTTTGTTGTCACAAACAAACACAAATAACATAAATTCTTGACTATGAACTGTTTTAGCGTGGCACCACAAATAGTCTTGCTTTTCTTTGTAAATAAACCGCCTCAAGTTTGGTCAGCTACATTAAGTCAGCTCTTGCACTTAATCTGATGAGAAGTTTGCTTTAAATTTTCGCTTAGTTTGGATTTATTTAACACTCCAATTTAATTTTCAGTCCATTCAAAAAGCAACACAAATATTGTGAAATCTTCGCTAAAACTGATTGATTTTAGCTCGGCACAAAACTCCGTCTTTAGGCGTTTAGCTTGTTAGTTTTTGGCACTAATATGTATACGCGGTTTTGTTCAAATTATCTTCTCTTATTTAAGCACTGTCGCCGAGAAATGTGTGAGAGGCAAAATGACAATTGTACACTTACCGTGGCTAATGTAGTACTGATCTTTGGAACCCTGAAGGACCGCTGGAGAATTATAAGCTCGCTGTTTGTTTAGGATTCCACAGACAAAACACTCCGAGAACCTCCATCTTCTTTATCTTTCTCCAAGTGGCAAGTGAACTGCATTAGCGATACTGGAAGTAAATGCGCACTCGCGCTAAAAAAACACGCGTTTCTTTTCCCGCCTCTGAAACGCACCAATCGGAGTACGATTATAGTCAGTTTGACACAGAGTTTGACAGCTGAGCATGAGAAGGGCATCCGCTGCCCACGAAACGCATCTCCCTCCAAATCAATATGGCGAAAACGTGTTATAAACGTGAAGGACAACAGTTCGTTTCTGGAAGAAGATTTATATACGAAAATATCTTCATTGTTTTTCTTGTTACCACTTGAAGAAAGCTTTTTTATCGGGCACCTAAATGCTTGCCAAGAAAAACGCCTTGGGTGGTGATAGAGCCTTTGGAGGGTAAGTACGCCGTTCAGGCCTTTTTTCTTCCTTGTCGATCACTCACTGCATGCAGAGTCGGCTGAGTCTTTAATAATAATCTATTATTTTAAAAGAACTTTGTAAATTCTGAGTCTGACATTCTATGAAAGGCAGGAAACCCATGTTTTCGTATAGCTTCAGTAGATAACTCAAACAATTATTGGGAAAGTCTGGAACGTTTTCCAGCTTTTCTAATAGATTTTCGCACTAAATTAATAGTTCACAGATTTTTTCGTTTTTCCGTGAAACTGAAAATGCAGGGAGAAAATAGGGAGAGCTAGGTTTGGTGCATGAGTCTTATCGTGTATTAAACTAGACATTTACATGTAACCGGGAAAGTCTGATTTCCCCCCCCAGAATCGGAATGAATATTTTCCCGTGCTTTGCGGGAATTTTTTTCCGGGCTTACTGTGAAAGGCCGGAAAAAACGAGCTTTCCGGGCTATTTCCGGGCTTTAAACTTCCCTGATGAATCAGACATTACCGGGAAAGTCTGGACTTTTTTCCGGGCTTTCTTGGCTTTCCAGCCTTACCCGGAATTTTTTTCCAGGCTTTCTGTGAAAGGCAGGAAAAAACGGGATTTCCGGGCTTTTTCCACGCAAGTCTAATGCAAAAAGCACGGTAAATAGTCCGGAAAGCCCGGTGAATCCGGGCTTTTCCGGATTTTCCGGGCTTTTTACCGGGCTTTCGGTGCAAGGGTAGTTCCACCATCATGGTCTTTGTTATTAGAATCTCTGAGAATTGACTGAGAGCCAGCAATCATGTATTTATACATATACGTAACTGCAGAATACCTTGCCACTTCAATAATATATTATTAATAATTCATTTTACATTGTTTTCTATTGTTTTCATACGAGATAGCTTACCCAACCATTTTAACAAACCCTAGCCGTACCATTCCTGAAGTGGCAGGGTATTCTGCAGTTAAGCCAAAGACAATTTCGTTACAATGTTAATCGTATTCTTCAGAACCAGCTCGTTCCCAACCTTGACGAGAATGAACAACACAATAAGCCAACTGGTTAAGTAATGGTCCGCGCAAGAGGTAGGCACAATTCTATGGTGAAGCCGGATACAATATAAATTTCTGAAATCAAATCCACTGAAAATATTTCGTCCAATCAGATCGAAGAGTCTAAAACAATAACCAAGGAAGCTTTCAATTTTACAATGTTCCCCACGCTGAATTTTTGTCATATTTAATTAAAAGTTATGAGAGTTTTTACTTGATGCACTTTAAACTCACTTTAAATCTGTTTAAAAAACTGAGAAAATGAATATATTCTTCTTCAAGTTTTGATAGATTTTGATGTTTAAGCCATGGATGATTAAAAGGATGATTAAAAGATCACTAGTTGTAAACCAGTAATTACTGTGCTGTTAAAATATGATTAAAAGATCACTAGTTGTAAACCAGTAATTACTGTGCTGTTAAAAGATCAGTTGTAAACCATTAATTACTGTGCTGTTACAAGGTCATGCAGTTGTAAACCAGGAATTACTGTGCAGTTAAAAATTCAACTGATGTAATAAGCTGTGTTGTAATCTAGTCAGTACTGTGCTGTTAAAAGGTTAGTTGTAAACCAGTAATTACTGTTGTTAAACATTCAAATGATGTAACGTGCTGTGTTTTAATTCAGTAATTATTGTGCTGTTAAAGTGTTCAGTTGTACATAATACCCAGTATAACAGCTGTGTTGTAACGCTTGTCAACCCTATAATTAATGTAATTTTGTAACAATGCTGAACTGTATACTATGCTCTGAATGTTCACTAAAATGCCAATGATTTGTTACATTTATATTGTGTTGTTTTTAAGCCAATACGTGCCTTAAATAAGGCCTTACTGAAAATCTCAGTCGTTTTCGGCCACCTCACTCACTTAGGAGTTTTAAACAGTATTAAGCAATGGCATTGGCTGGTATAAAATAGCGTGAACTATTCGTTGACACGTCCTACGTTTCTCGATTCAGACGCCGGGATGATTACATGAATAAGGCGGCATACATCAATTTTAGGTAACCAAAGCAGCTTGTACATTTCCGTAATTTCACAGTCACAAACGTTGGAACCTTGGCTACAAATAACTGGTTTATACTAGCGTATTCACGGTTCTGTTCAGTGTAATTCGATGAAGCTCAATGTCTGATTTAATGTAGATAAAAGTGAACTTAAAAAGTATCGCTACTCAGTACTCGATCGATAGTCGCGTGCCCTTGCGAACTGAAATCCCAGACTTTTTGGATATCCTAAGATTTCCTACAAAATCCTAGAAAATCCCAAAAAGTCCCATTGATACGAATAGGTGTGAATTCGCACATTTGAAGTTGATCGCTGTATCCTAGAAAATCCAAGGAAATCGCAAGGTTTCTTTTGAAACCATATGCAGGCTTGGAAATCCTAGGAAGTTCTAGGTTTATCTGGTATTGCTTTTCTAGCTTTCTGACAGTTCATGTCTTAGCTTGATCATTAATTAATGCTGTAAAAGTGACGTGTTGCGACATGACGGCGCGGGAAAATACAGACAAATGCAACTGCTCGCTCTCCAGAACAGCTACAGCCCTCAGACTTGGCCAATAAAATATTTTATCTAGTATCTCAAGTTTGCAATACATCTTTGTTTCAGAATTGGGATTTTACGGAAATTATTTGACATCGGAATCTGACTGTCTCTCAGGTCTTGCTATTAAACCCAACAAAATCGCGACCCTGGTCTATTTGGAAAATAATTCGAAGATGTTCGTTTAAGATATCAAACATAAGCTAAACGTTTTAACTAGGTACAGCTTCTAACCTTTCCCTTGGTAGCCGTGGATCTTACGTAGGTGGTCTTCCATTCTTTGTGGACGCGAGAGCTAGAGAATCCTTGAAATGCAGTCAAGAGCGGCATACTTCTTTCCGTTTCCGATATCGGCAAACGGCGAAATATTCCCTTGACCTATGGCTAATTCCTTCATATTCCAACTCCTTTACGAAAAACCATGGACTACACGACGGACCTACAGCTGCAAGGAGTTTGTTTCATACTTTCTTTGTGCTGTAGCTCGTATAATATTCATGATTTTTGCCATCTCTCGTAGCTCGTGTAATTTCACCGCCATGTTCAATAACCACAGGCATCCCAATCTCCACTTTTGTATTTCGGGTTACCTGTGGTAATATCCTCGAGAAGAGCTCTGTGAATGTATTTTCCTCATAACATGTAACACATATCTTAAGGAATAAAAGAACAATACTGTATTTAGTTGATTGAGCTGTACTTTGACTTTGTATTTTTCTAATCGCCTATGAAATCGGGCTATGAAACCAAGCCGTAATGACCACAGGCAACCCGAAATATGAAATATGGGATGCCTGTGCTTATAAATACAAAATGGCTGCGGAACAATGGCAAATCACGAGTATGTTATACGAGCTACAATGATGGCATAAATCCTGAATATGATATGAGCTACAACATAAAGAAGGTCTTACTCAGAATCACGCAATGGACTTTGACCAGTTCCAGGCCGGATTGTTTTCGTTGGCCAATCAGAACGCCTGAACATTGAAAGCCGTTTCTTCGCGCTTGAATTTGATCGAAGGGCTTACACTTACAGTTCGGCAGAGTGTTACGATCACTGCGATTGATTCACCCACTGGCTTGCTCCCTAGTTTTCAACAACAAACATGCCCTGAAGGCCGTTGTTCAATGGATTGAAGACCCGAAGATGATAACACCGAGATTAGCGTTAAGTGAGCGACAAAGAAATGGCAAATTATTGGGGACCGAAGCCTTGACATGAAACCTGAATCAGAATGGAGGGCGAAATCGTTTGATCGAAAACTTTCTCATGTACGGCTAGTTCGGCAGAGTGTTACGATCACTGCGATTCATTCACCCGCTGGCTTGCTCCCTTAAGTTTTCAACAACAAACAAAATTGCCCTTTAGGGCCGTTGTTCAATGGATCGAAGGTAGTGACAGAGCGACAAAGAAATGGCAAATTATATGGGGACCGAAGCCTTGATGAAACCATGGAGGGCGAAATCGTTTGTGTGATTACGAAGAGAGCTCCTAAAAAGAATCCTATGATATATAAAGCATATAGTCTGTGGTAAGTGTAGCTGAAATACAATTGTCTTTCTGTGGTGATTTCATGTTTATATTGGCCGTAAAGTCGGATTCGTGGTAAACGTATTATTAAAACAACACATATTTTTCTTGTCATGTTTCCCCATTTTACAGACAAGCCTGCCAAAGCGAAAGAGGCTTTCTATCAGCTAACTGCTGAATATTCAGGTACGTATAAAGCTATTATAGAATTGCAGATGAATATTGATTGTTGCCTCCTGAGTGAGTCACACTATACAGTAATATTATTACTGTATAATTCTGACTCACTCAGGAGGCAACAATCAATATTCATCATGATCAGCTGCAGTCAATGGGCCATTCCATTTTTTCCCCAAAACCCCCCTATGGAAGACCACTGGAATCCAGGGAGATGGATTGAAAATCTAATGGGGAGGGGGTTCACAATTCTGTGGATTCCAGTGGGAGACCAGGGATTGAAGGTGAATTTCCAATGGGGAGGGGTATGACAAATTTATCATTGAAAATCCAAGGAGGTGGTATTTTTTTCTAATTCCAATAGGTTGGGCGTGGTAGAAGTTAGAAAATCCCAAGGGAAGGGGGGGATTAGTCAAAATTGAGCTCCCCCATAGGGGGGTTTTGAAAAAAAAGGAATATGGCCCAATATTCATCGTCAATATTATGATTAGTGATTTGTTTCGTTTATATGTGAATGCTGGGACGATTTCCAGCCCTCTTAAACCGGGCTCAGACTCGCCTCCATATACAGGCCCTTTAATAAACGGATTGAGTGGATTTTTCATAGGAAGTCAATTGGGAATCCATAATAGAGGCGGTACATGTAATTCACTGACTATCATCAATTACTTTCGACAGTCAGAAAACTGCTCTAATGAAATGTGTCAGTGATATGTTTAAGCTTGGGCATTTTCCAATATTCAACATTCTGTTTCACAAACCCTTGTTCCACCCACCCCCACTCCTCTGGAATTCCCATTCCCCCTCCCCCCATACATTTGATCTCCTATTATAACAGACCCGTAGTGGGGTATGGAAATGTTATGGAATCACACATTCAGAGCACCAGTGCTGCTTCACAAATGGTAACATGATAATTTTTTAAGTAAGCTTAAGCTTTAATTGGCTCACAATTAGTTGGTAAAATCCTCAGAAACATTGAAGAACAAGCATGATAAACTGAATTCCTATAAACAGTTAAGCTTAGGGAGGTGAACATAATAGTTCTTAAAGTTATACTGTACAATGTACATCAGTTATTTGTTTTAACCAGCCAGGGTGGCACGGGGAGCCGGGGTTGTGCAGTGGTGAAGCACTTTGCCTGTCACTCTGGTTCGATTCCCGGACACTGTGCCATATGTTAGTTGAGTTAATGTTGGTACATTTTACATATATCTCGCCCTTGCTCCGAGGGTTTTTCTCTGGTTTCTCCAGTTTTCCTCCATCTGCAAAAACCAACACACTAAATTTCAATTCGATCTGTGGATTAGCCGGGACCTGGCTTTGATCACGCCCCATGGTTGTTTCAGGTGTTGTTAGAAATTCAGAGTTCAGAGTCCACTTGCTGGTAGTAATTTATATCTTACGGAAAAGGCTATAGCAGCTGCTGAAGCAAAAAGTGAGTACAATTCTAGGGGCACAACTTATTTTTTCTCTTTAATGACTGCAACCAGCTAGGTTGCATTAATTATTTTTTGTAACCAAATACAAAATGCACCCCCCCCCCCCCCCCCCCAACATTTAACATTACAGTATTAAAATGCTCAGACTACATGTAATTACTTCTGTAGCCCCTGGGGGGCTCATTTCAGAATTCGTCTTGGAAAGGGGGCCTTGCAGTTGATTTCACATAACTTTTGCCAATGGGTTCCATTATGATAGAAAAATGATGGGCGTTTGACGGTTATCATAATAGAGAGGGAAGCTTATTCCCAAAAAGATATGATACCGTCAAAACCCTAACATTTTTCTACCAAGATGTGGTCACATTAATTAGGAGCCTCCCATTTCCTGTAAGCATGGAAATACAAATTCAAGTAACAATGTAGCATGTCATGTTTGCCTTCCCCCTCTTAACATTTGATTTCCACTAAGGCTTATAAAACTAAGGCAAGGGAGGGGGCTTATTCCAAAACTTTGTGGGTTTGGTTTTGTGAAGTAAATTTCTTAAAGGGGCTGTGTCACGGTAATAGACTTTACATTTGCGTTCCGGGCCGGAAACAGATATTTTCACTGATTTTGATATGAACTAATGAACCTCTCAGCCATGTGGGATGCTAAAAATCAAAGATGAGTAACAAACAGTGTATATAAACAGTCCCCAGGGGAAATATTGAAAATCCTTTCAATCAAGCATTGAGGGAGGGGAGTGTAACTGTTTGTATCCACTTAACAGCCACCAACCGAGTGATTACTTGATACATGCGCAGTACCATGACATAGCCCCTTTAATATTTGTTCATTCTATTTCATACATATATGTACAATGTAGATGAGCCTGAAATTTCCCATCCCCCAAACAAAAAGGGAAGGAAACAGCTGCCAGTGCAAACATTTCTACAACTAACAAACTGAGTCATACACATGTACATGTACATGTAGCTGCTTTGCAAAATGTATCAAATGGATTAAACTCAAGATGCATACATGTGAATAAAAACATATAGTGAATGATCATACTGTAGATACATGTAATTCTTATTAAAAAAACTTGTAAGTGTACATGTACATGTAACTTGTTGACCTTTGTTATTACTTAATTAATTCACAGATGTCACTGAGCCTGACCTTCTTAGCCACAAAACAAAGAGGAAGGAAAACAGCTGCCAACACAATCACTTCTATAAGTAAGACTGTGTCATATACATATGTACATGATTGCATTTTGCAACTAAATTATACCAAATGCATGATAGTCAATTATTCACACTAAAGACCCGTGAGCTTAAAAATGTACTGTATTTCCTCAAATAAGTCCCCCCTCAAAAAGTGCCCATGGCCCTTTTAGTCAAAATTTTAATACAGTCAAACCTCTATTAAGTGGTCATGCACCAATTTGTTGGCCAGAGGCTCCATAAAATAATAGGAAATCAAATGTATGGAGGAAAATGGCAATTCCAGAGGGGTGGGTAGTTGGGTCATGAGGCAAATTCCCTCCGTGGTGGGAGTATGGATATTACAGTGTATCTGAAATCATACCAGTCCTGTGATAATATAATTATACTAATGTAGCCATCAGGGTTCCAAATACTGTTTATAAACACAGTATAAAAATTTTTTTTTAAATACTTGCCTAAAGGCAAGTACAATCTGAAAAGCACTTCTCCAGAAGCTTGGACTCTTATTTGTACAATAACCAAGGTTCTCAGTAGATTTCTCTACAGCCAGTCAAAAGCAAATTGTAAGGTGAACCAGCTATTTGTCATACATTGCTGCTAAATTTGGTCAACACAAACTTTGAACAGTACATTAAACAGGACATTATTGCAAACCATATTACTACATTTATCTTATTCAGGCTAAAAAGGACAAACATGAAGAGATGATCTATTTAAAATATTATATGGGGAGATATTTGAGAAGCGAAAATGTATACATGTAGATTCTACTTATTTGAAAGGGCAAAACAGAAAATATATATTTTACAATTAGTCGGTAACAAAACGAGCGGGGGACTGGAACCGAGTCAGTAAAACTAATTCAATTAATAACTAGTCAAAGTGAGCATTATTTTCCAAAAGAACAGATCAAACTTAGCTAGTCTGGAGAGTTTAGTGAACTTTGGCTAAATATTGACGATGCTAGAAGGCATGAAATATGTCAATTTTCCCATAAAAACTCTTATTTTTTAACGGTGTCCCTACAAACCATACATTCATTGTAAAATTTTGGAGGGACAAATAAATTTCAATTGATTATAATTCAGACAAGATTCACTTGAATCATGTCAAACTTCAATGGCACACATGCTAATTTCAACATGCTCTATCATGTGATGAACTTCATTTTAGAATTAGAGTAATTCTGATAAACTCGGTTCCAGTCCCCTGCTCGTTTTGTTACCGGCCAATATAGACACATTTTTCTGTTTTTATTTTTAAGATAATTACTGTATACATGTATATTCATTAAACACAATTTTTTTATGTGCTATGAAAATTATTTTAAAGAGACAATTACAATGTATGATGAGATGATGTTAAAAACCCTGAAAATGTATTTCAAAGGAATATTAAAGTAATAATCTTGAAAAGTAAATGCACGTGTTTGTAATTTCCTCACTTAGAATTTACGGAAAGATTCAGATATTGTGTATATAATTGTCAATGCAAGGTTCTACGGAATCAGTTCGGAATGGTTGACCCTGATAAACTGTTGATGACAATTAGATAGCGAATTTTGAATGTTTTATCAGAACTGCTCAAAAACCATGCTGGCCTATAAACATGCTTGAGCGTGGATTGGTCGTCACTAAAACCCTGAAAAATGCCCTGAAAAGCTGTTAATATAGCATGGGCAATCCCAGAACATTCTAGAAATTCCTAAGACATCCTAGAAATTCCTAAAAGTCTATTCCTAGATAGTCCCAGCATTTCCTACAGAACGGAAGGAAAATGTAAACTGTAAATCCTAGGATTTCCCACAATATCCTAGAACCATGCATCGTAAATGCTTTGCCATGAATATTTTGAGAAATCCTAGAAAATCCTAGAACATCCAAGTGTCCAAATTTACCGTGAAAATTCACACCTCAAATCTTAGAAAATCCTAGGACAATCCTAAGCGGTTCTAGGATTTGAATCTTAAGATATCCAAGGATTATCCCAGAAGATCCTAAGATATCCAAGGCTTTTTTCGCAAGGGCGGCCTCCTGAGAAGAAACCACAGGCGGCCCACATGCATGTTAATTATATACGTTTGAGAGAGGCTAGGTCCTAGTAAATTGGCCTTACAAGAGTGCAGTACATTCTTACGGTGGCCCTGAAGGGCCATGTGGAAAGCGCGATACTTTTTTCCGATCTAGGCTTTCGCAGCGACTTTCGCAGCGACTTTCGCAGCGACTTTCGCAGCGACTTTTGCCCACTATTATCGCGGGCTCAAATTAAGGAAACCAAAGTCCTAAAAACCTAAGACCTTAACTGTTTGGGGCTTACTGTACTTTGCGAAACTGTATTTTGTATATTTAGTCAATTAGGATATTTAGAGCTGAGCGAACTGGAGAACAGATTATAAATGAATCGAGAAAACTGAACCGAGGAAATCGAACCAACAATCGCTGGACTTGAGAGGACTCTACCCTGAGTATTCGAATGAAAACGTTGGAAAAGGACACCGAATTGAGCCAGACTAAGAAAACTAATACCAATAGACTAAGAAAACTAATACCAATTGAGGCAAAATTGCAAATTTACAAATCTGCAGTCTTGCCACATTTGACTTACTGTGGCCTTGTTTGGCACTTCTGCAGAGCGAGTGATCAGAAAAAACTGGAACGAGTAAACGAGAGAGGACTAAGAGCAGTATTCTGTGACTGGAACTCGACATACGATGAACTTCTAAAGCGAGCTAAGATGACGAGCCTTTACAACAAACGCTTGCAGGATATAGCAATTTTTATGTATAAGACTAAGTACAATCTGCAACCTAAAAACATTATGGAACTTTTTAAATCATCACCATCATCTTACAACCTTAGAAATTCAGACTTTTATATTCCAAGTTTTAAAACTGTAAAATATGGAAAGCATGCACTTAGGTACTTTGGCCCTTGTTTGTGGTCCAAGCTTAGCTCGAAAGAGAGAAACTTACCAACGCTACAAAGTTTCAAAAGTAATATTAGAAAAAGAGATCTAACTAGTCTGGCAGCCAGCGACTCTTGCAAGAATTGTTTTCTTTGCAATAGCAAAAATAATTACATGTTTACATAATGAGGGTGGGAAAGTGCGAGTGATCAGTGATAAGATAGTTATTTCAATCATTGACTGTAAATAGAGTATTTATAGATAACCTTGACAAATTTTAAACTTAGTTTTACATATTTATATATATACACATATGGGAGGTAATTAGCCCTTGCAGGAACCATTGTGTTATTTTAATCATTTTATCTCAAACTATCATTATGTAAGATTTTATTCTGTTTAACACTAAATCGTGCTATACTATGCTGATCGTATTATATTTCTTACTCATATATTTGTAAATGTTAATAGCGTTCCTAGATATATATTAGGTGTATTTTAACTAGTGTCCCCGATTAGTAGACTACTTGTGGTCAGCTATAAGATTGACACGTTAATAAAGTTATTATTATTATTATTATAAGTTGAACTGAGATAAGTGAACCGAGTACACATAATTGAGTAACTGAACCGAGTAAACTGAACTGAGTGCATGAATAGAAGAAATAGAACTGGAAACCGAAGCAAAACGCCTAATGGAGCAGCTTGTGGACACAAAGAAATGGAGAAAACTGAACTGAGTAATTAGAACCGAAACCGAAACCGAACAGAATATGGCTTACGGACATGAATCGAATACACAGAACTGAGGTTTAAAACTGCTTTTCGGATTGGAAAAACAATTTGTCGAACAGGAAATGACATGAACAAACTAGGAGAACAAAGAAGAATTTTATTGAATCGGAAAAAGAATGACAGAACAAGAAAAACGAGCGAACTGAACTCATATATATAGAGGAAATTATAAAATTGACCGTACCCCTGTGGAAACATCAACAAAGGGTGACTTCATTGGAAAGGCGATTCTCGCTGGAAAATCAATAAAATGAACTGGAAACAACGGGAAAGAGATTAAATGGTCAAGAAGAAAATAATTAAGATGGGGAAAAAAGGAAAAAATCACTTATCTCATTTCAATTTGGCTCAATTCGGTGTCCTTTTCCAACGTTTTCATTCGAATACTCAAGGTAGAGTCCTCTCAAGTCCAGCGATTGTTGGATTCGGTTTCCTCGGTTCAGTTTTCTCGATTCATTGATAATCTGTTCTCCAGTTCGCTCAGTTCTAAATCCCCTAATTAGCTAAATATACAAAATACAGTTTCGAAAAGTACAGTAAGCCCCAAACAGTTAAGGTCTTAGGTTTTTAGGACTTTGGTTTCCTTAATTTGAGCCCGCGATAATAGCGGGCAAAGGTCGCTGCGAAAGTCGCTGCGAAAGTCGCTGCGAAAGTCGCTGCGAAAGTCGCTGCGAAAGTCGCTGCGAAAGTCGCTGCGAAAGTCGCTGCGAAAGCCTAGATCGGAAAAAAGTATCGCGCTTTCCACATGGCCCTTCAGGGCCACCGTACATTCTGGAAACAACTGGTTACGATGCAGAGTAGTTACTGGGTTACAACGTGCGGAACGGGCGGGCAATGTGCAATCGTCTCACGCGCAATCGTGCAGACCAGAGAACACGCAGGCTCATCATCGTGCTAGGGAACTGGTAACAACACGATGCTCGCTCGCTCGAAGTTGCTCGACATTCGGATAGGTGCATGGTTTCTTTCAGTTTTATTTTCCCCATTCAATGATGTTTAAAAAGTTCGCAAGTACGATTTATCAATGCCCGAGGAAAGTGTGTACTACTTCTGGAGCATTGGCAAAGTCTGATGTCAGAACTACCAGTATATTAAGTCAACCATGGACTGTTTTGTCGGCACGCAAAGACGTGGTTTCGAAGACGTACATGTTCTGGTGTAGAGGAAGTTTGCGAAGTTAAACAGTGAACAGTTATAACAGTGAATCAAATATTCCGTTGGCTTGCTTGCTGTATTGGATAATTGTGCTTTTCGCTGAACAGCCAATACGAAATCTACAAACATCAAGACACTATAAATATATTCATACCTGAAGAGACATATATATTTGACAGTGTCTTGTGTACACGTGTGTGTCCACCTTGCCGTTTAGGTCCGCCGTTTATGCATATTAACACTGCATTTAGGCAAATTAAGAGTTGATCTGTAATCACACTTGGAGTTGGATAAGTAAAGGAGCTTTTAAAAATATCAATACAAGGTGAGGGGAATTTAAAGCTGTGTATGTACATGTACTCTAATCATGATTACTTCTAGTTATATTGTATTTTTTTGTAGAAATGCGTGTCGTCCTACATGATCATATTTAGGAATTGTCACTTGCGAGTCCCCACAGTGACGTCATTGTAATGAGGGATTTGGTTCCAGGCCCCGGACAGTTTTAAGCATAAACAGGAGCCCATTACCAGGAGCGTCCATCTTCCCCACTGTGTCTGTACCCCAGCACAGAGGTAGATGAGGCTATTTTTAGCATTGCGTTTCGCGCGAAAAAGAACAAAGGTAGGCTATTCTTAGCCAATCAGATAGCTAACGTCACTTCTCATTATCATTCTTCTCACTTTCAACGCGGGAATTCGAATTGGTGGTTTTCACTCAATCCCCAGATTCAAATGTTGGTGCCCCAACAAAAGAAGCTAACGAGGCGGCAACCTCTTTTCGCGGGAATTTCGAATCTAAAAATAGCCTCATCTACTCCTGTGCTGGGGACCCAACCCATAACAGAGGAACGCTCCTGGTAATGGGCTCCTGGTTTCATAAACACTTAAAGCGAGGCTATCGGGTCAATACCGCTGACTGCTATTCGTAGACGCCACTGTAATACTGGGCGGTACGCCTTTGAAAGCTTTGTATGAAACAGACTCCGTGTTTGATTGACGGTCGCCGCTTAATGCAATTTTTGACAGTCGCACTTCGATGAAAACGTAAAGATGCGTGAAGATCAACAAGTATTAAAATTTCACTGCCGGGTGCCACTGAACGTAAACTTAAACCGGTTATTTACCAAATTATGAGAACGTTTCCTGCATGCAAAGAACAGCATAAATGCCCCGGGCATATGTCACGTGTCAAAAGGCCTGGCATATAGTAGCATTCAGGAAGTCAAATCGATGATTCGGTAAATTGTGATATTATCAGTAAGGTACCCTCTCATAGTATTTTCGGGCTACCTGTGTTACCATATGGTACCCTGGCATAGTTGTTTTTCAGTATTTTTCAGCTTTTCACTCGTGTTCTACTCGTGTTCTACTCGTGTTCTACTCGTGTTTACTCGTGTTCACTCGTGTGGAGTTTTAGATCAGTTCTTTACTGACATTTAACAAGACGGAGTGCATAGTTGTTTTTCAGCTTTTCACTCGTGTTCTACTCGTGTTCTACTCGTGTTCTACTCGTGTTCGACTCGTGTTCGACTCGTGTGGAGTTTTAGATCAGTTCTTTACTGACATTTAACAAGACGGAGTGCAAAGCATAACTTTGCGAGAAATATGTGCAGAATGTGAAATTCCCGTTGTTTTGCTCGTGGGAACCATTTGCTGTGATTGATCTAAACAGCTTGGAAGATTTATCAATACACTACCTCGAATTAGCATAGTTTTGTTGATTCCCACTTGTCAAGCTTCATTGAGTCATTGCTCACTTCAGAATTACTGCCTGTTCTGTTAACGTAGATTATCGCAGTGTTTGGCTTGAGAGCGAGCCACACCGGGAGTCGTATGTGTGCTGTTTTGGGGATTAAAACCAAGATTTAGAGGAGAAATACAGTGTTGTATAAGAATCTGGTGTCAAACGTTAGTCAGTTGTCCAGAACAAATTTATGATTCAGAAACGGTACAATAGATCGATTTCACTTAGGTCACGTGAATCCTAAAAATCTTTATTGCTGATTCAAATAAAATCAAGGTGCGTTTTTCTGAAAGAGAACTAAAAATTACGTATTTCTGACAAGTTTTATCAATCTAGGATATTTCTCGCCCAAAATATAAGCGATCAAATGTGCGCCATCTTTACAGTCAGATTACCAAGTTTCATTAAAGTTCACAATTACCAAGAATTCTGACCTAAAATGTATCTATTTGCATAGATATTCACTTATTTAACATGTTGGTTTGTATTTAGAAGGTTTTTGGCTGAAAGTTGCACTAATTTGACTCCTCAAAATACGTGACTGGTGTTGCGTGACTCAAATCGCTTCATCGATATCTCCGGAACAAAGTGAAAGAAACCGATGAAATTTGGTGTGAAGACGTGCTTAGGTAAGCTCTAAACTGTATCAAAAGCACAACTTGGTAGAGTTCATAGTTTCGAAGTTAGCAATTTGATGACGTCACATGAAATCGATCTATAAGTAATGACATAGAGCGATACTTACTGTGACGTCACACAGGCCAGTCACGCCACATTTGTTGCATTCTGTGGAGTTGCTTATAAAATATCACAGGTCGGTGCTTATTCATCGCCAAATTACTTTCTTGTTCTTCCAAAATGCAAGCAAGCCCTTTCATCGAAGCTTATATGCTCTTAACTTATAAGTCTTATCAAGGAATTAAGATTTGGAAGCAGAATTGAGACTTTAGATGTATTTTGTGAGACCTAAATCGCTAGTTCCCATACAAGTCATACAAACACGCGGGTTTTTTTGCCAACCACATTATATATGCAAATATATAAATGACGTCAGTGTTTACAAACAGTAAGTATCGCTATACGAATCGTTTATCCCCTCGGATATATTTTGATTCTACAGTTTCGTACAGGTATTAAAATAAGGTACAGAAGGTAGACCGTTATCCTGGTCGTGGTTTGGTTTTAATCGCGGGATCGTAATAGTTGCCGTGCTCAGTTAATTTATGGAGAACACAGCAAACAATGAAAGTTCTAATTCTGGGTTAGTAAATGAGTAAGAATTATATATATACGAGGTATGTTATTTGCTATGTATATAAGGACCCTCAGTTGCGTTAACATGACTCAGACCGACTCATACAATAGGTATTATATATATCAATGAGCAAAATAAAGAGATAAAACAGCAGCAACTTACCATGATACTGAGTATCGTCAACACCTATTCTGATGCCACGTAAGATGATATCACTTCACGTTTGCATGGATCACTTCACCTTCGACCAGGACTGTCAATCAAAATTTACCGGAAATTATTCCAGAGTTTCGTAACTCCCTAGGGAAATAAATTATCTAGGGATCCGGATAAACAAAAGCAAATTAACCTACACGCTCACACTTTGCTCTCGCGATCTTCAAGTATAGAACGACAATAGAATAAACACAAACGTGTCTACACTACTCCTTCGACGATCTCGGAGAACAGTTCGATGAATCGTTCGAATGGAACTTTATTGAAGATGCACTGATGCATTAAAGTCATTGCCGACACGGAGTGCAAAGCATAACTTTGCGAGGAATATGTGCTGAATGTGAAATTCCCGTTGTTTTGCTCGTGGGAACTCCCTAGTCACGCTACATTTGTTGTTTTCTGTGGTTGGCAGAAACGAAGCGTGAACGCAGTCAGTTGCTTATAAAATATCACAGGTCGGTGCTTATTCATCGCCAAATTATTTTCTTGTTCTTCCAAAATGCAAGCAAGCCCTTTCATCGAAGCTTATATGCCCTTAACTTATAAGTCTTATAAAAGAATTAGGATATGGAAGCAGAATTGAGACTTTGGGTGTATTTCGTGAGGCCCAAATCGCTAGATGCCATACAAGCCATACAAACACTCGTTTTTTTGCCAAAACATTATATATGCAAAGATATAGATGACGTCAGTGTTTACAAACAGTAAGTATCGCTATATACAGTTGTACATCAATGCAGCCATTTTTTGCCCCTTGGTTGTGCAAGGCAGGTTGTTTTCTTTGATATTTTGCGTTGCAGGATTTATATATTTTATTTTGGACTAATGAGATTGAAGATGAAATACACTTTCATTTGAAATCCTCTTAGTAATAACCAAAGGAAATCATTATTAGCTGAATTTAGCAGTCTTTAGGAGTGGCCGGTAGCGCGGTGACTTTCATTCTCTGCTCCCCTACTATATATGTAATTTGATATTTTTGTTTTTCTCGTATGTAAATTAACGAAGTTGACGTTTAATTTTACTGTAAACACTACTTATTCATGTAACGCACGTTTACAATTTAGTCTGCTGTTCTGTTATACTGCAGGTTCCGAGTACTAATACATGATTGTCTCAAATGTATGTTTATATTTGTACCATATAAGTTGTATCCTGTCCATCCTGTGATGGAGCTATCACTATATTTCTCTACTGTTCTTTCTACCTGCGGCTCTTTATCGCAGCTCGCTGCCTCGCGGCTGTTCTCTCTGGAAGTCATATTAATTGTATTCGTGGTCAATTTGTGTTCCTCTGTGTAACTTTATCTGTTGTTCTTGCTATACATGATGAGCCATTAGGAGTCCATCTCGATATTTGTTGGATTAAAGATTATTACCTGAAATGCCTGTTCGTTATCTCTAATTAAAATCTTTACCCTCATTCCCAAAACTTCAGTCTGCTCATTATATTACAGAACTATAAAGGGGATTGTTGGAAGCCTTTAATTGCTCGAACCAAAACCTCGGCCGTGAGAGGTTTCATATTGCTTGGCTCATCATAAATTAATTCTGTGCTGAGTGTGTATTTCTGGCTTCGTGTTGGCGAGTGACAGTGTTGCTGTCAAAGTTCAGGAGTTCAGATGTCTTCAGACTTCGATAGAGTATAGTAACCCATAACTGCTCAACCAAAGTGTATGTATTTGCTAGTAAATCGCTCAGTATACTTCTCTATAAATCAGCTATTCAGTATACCTGTGTAACGTACACAGGTCTCGATACGAGATCGGTAAACCAGCCAAAAACACGGTCGAAAATATTTTAGTGTTGGCCTACCGATCAAGGTGTTTGCGTTGGTATGTATTATGACCGAGAGTAAAATGAAATGTGATAAAATGTGGCATAAAATCGAAATGTACCTCAAACAAGAATAGTGTCCGCAGAATCTTAAGATGGCGACTGGACTGGAGAGAAATCTATTAGCGCCAACAATTAATGCATAATTTAACGCATGCGCAGAAATTGTTGCACCGAACAAAAAAAAAGAACTGCCTGCAGATTTAGACTCGGTGCCTACCACAGGCAGCGCGAGTAATTATTTATACACGGAAGATATTTTACAGTCATTAAACTGATTTTCATAGAACCGTGTTTTAACCTTACAATATAATTACTTCGGCGCTGCTAGTGGGCAGGCCCGAGTCTAAATCTGCAGGCCGTTTTTTTTTGTTCGGTGCAACGAAATTCAGTCCTTCCCGGTCCATCTTTAAACAGGAACCCCGTAACCAGAAAAAAACAATTTATCGTCGTGCTCCGTTCCTCGTGGCGCTTATCCCAGTCGCCATGATCCTAAAATTCAGTGTGGACGCTATTCTTATTTTACTTTTGAGGTACGTTTCGTAGATTTTGCCACATTTCATTGCATTTTATTTTACTTATTTTACCAGCACATTTAACACCGTGATCGGTAGGCCAACACCTACCGATCGTTTATCGATACCTTTGCCTATGGCTGTGTTTATATACTATACAGCATTACAGGTATAGCGATTTATACTTACATGTATGGCGAAATATAGCGATTTACTAGCAAATATCTATACTGTAGAGGACAGTAACTCATAACTGCTCAACCATCGAAGTCTGAAGACATCTGAACTCCTGAACTGTGTCATACCCTGGTTCCAGAGGTGCTCAGGTACGGATATACTGTAGTGTGCCGCGATCGAAGGAGTTTTGATTCCCGAAGGAGGTTTGTTTTGCGAGAAGACCGTTGAGCACCTCTGGCCGCTCGAATAGCCAATCTCATGCCCATAGCCTCGCTTTTATGTTTACAAACCGGTTTCGGCTCACGGGTTAATTTGCATATGTCACTTCCACGTCGACATTGGCCTGTTTATGTTTTGAATCATACTCTCGACTTGCGAAGATAAAGGAAAATTCTCCTCGAAGTACTTCGACGACTTTGATGTTTGGATCTCCCAATGAGCATGCATAATTTGATTCCTCGTTGTTCTAGCTCTGTTATGTGGGAGTAAATCAGGGCATTTAGATAGCCTGTGGGACGGCTGACATTCAGGCTAGGCATTTAGAGGGCCAGTACAATTAGGGGCCGTCGACATATTCGAAATGCCCCGCTTAACGCACAACGGACGTTTAGGGGGGAGGGGATAAGGGCATGGACGTTAGTGTGGGGCATTTAGAACAAACATTTTTTCATCAATAGACGTACACTTTTTAATCAAATGTTTCTAGTCGGCTAGTTCCGACATTAGAGCGCAATTTCTGTTGAATTTCCCGGAAATTTCAACAAGGTCTTGATTAGAATTATCATGAAATACCTCAAACCTCTAGGTAAGTGTCGTGTCCGAATGAGTATCGTACGGGAATTTGAGGTACTGACTGACTGTACAGTTGCAGCTATTAAAGCTTTAAGCTTGTTTTATACTTTGTTTAGAAGTGAACTGCCGTGTATTTCATTACTGTTTTTCCTGACCTAAAAAAAGCATAAAACAATGGGTGGACGTTAAGGAGGAGGGGGGGGAGGGGGTCTGACCTTAACGTCCGTTGTGCGTTAAGCGGGGCATTTCGAATATGTCGACGGCCCCTTACTCGTTTGGATAATCGAACGTGAAGGAAGAAACAGTATGAGTTGGTATGAGTTAGAAAATCAGCGATTTTCCTTAGCCAGTGGGACATATTGAAAAGACATCACGCCGCTTCAAGAACATGAACAGACTTCGACTCGTTTATTTCGAGGCTAACTCAAATTGTACAGCACTGTGAAACATATTTACATGTAACGTTTGTGTATAATCTATCAAGACTCGTGAACCGGTTTGTAACACGATCTCAAGATGAAAGCCAATCAAAATGTCCCTTTGATCCGAATGCCTCAGTTTCCATGGCCACAACTCAATCAACCAACCAGGGACGAGGTACAGATTCTGTACCGGAAGAAACGAAAATCTCTACTCGAGCGGCCAGAGGCTCATCGCTTCGCGACTCGTGCTGCTGGTCTCGCTTCGCTCGCCCCGACGATTTCGAGCCTCTGGTATCCAGGGTAGAACTGTCAGAGCAACACTGTCACTCGCCAACACGAAGCCAGAAATATACACACACACTTCATAGCACAGAATTACCCGATAATTATGATGAGCCAAGCAATGCCAATGTTCAACTCTCAAGGTAAACTTCAATCTACTTTGACCAGTCTTTTATTGTGGATTATTGTGTATGATTATAAGGTGAGTAATCTGCACAGGCTGTATACATGATGATCAAAGATAATCTAATATATCCTGTACGTTTGGTTTTTAACAACGATTTATACCTGTTTTGATTTGACGAACTTTGCCTGAGAATATTCTTAACCTTAGCTATGGAAAATGCAACTTGTATATATCTTAAATACCAACATAACCCTAACTATTTCATAGTAGACTAGGCTTCAATAAACAAACTTACTGAAGAAAAATGAAACAAACAAGAAATAGCATAATATAGTTATAATAATCATGTTTTATCGTCAGCTCAAGTTCCACAAAAAAAAGCATTTATATTAGCTGGAAGCCTATTAGATCATGTTTATATAAAACAAAATAACAGTTCAAAGGTTACTTTAAGTCCGTAGTTTTAAGTTATAAATGCAATAAGCAATGTTATTTGAAAATGAATAATAAAACCAAGCTGGGCCAAGGATATTTGTACATGTAGATGTTATTGTGTACTTACAGCTGAGTAACACAGCTGTTTGATATTTATGTTCTAACATTTCATATTTATTTATACATGATAATTCGCAAAGGTGTACCATCAACTGCGAATATATAAAATACAAAAACTAAATACTAAATAATTCACTAATAACAAAAAATGAAAACAATTATATAAAGTAATATTAATTGAGCAGTCATTGGTCATGGCTGAAATATTGAACAAGTGTGGACTTGAATTCACTTAAACGGGGGACTTTTCTAGAAGATAATTAGGCAACATGTTCCACTCCTTAACAGTTCTTCTAAAGAAACTAAATTTATACGTATTACTCGAACTACCTACATGTAGACCTTTTACAAAGCGTTTTGGGTGAGAGGATCGAGTAGCACTACTAGGCATAGACATGTCATACTCTTATTTAGTTAATTATGATCAACATACAGTTGTTATTGCACTGTACATACAGTGCACTCAGAATGTATGAGTGCTCAAGAATTACATCATGGCCTACATGCAGGTATGTATTTGGTGAACCTAGTACAAAATTGACCCTCTGAACAGAGTTATTAGAGATGATGTCGGTAGGGCATAATAAAAACAACTCTTTCTTTCTGGGAGATACTGTATAATTGACTTCACATGCACCTCATACAACTAGACCATGGTCAGATGTAATATATTATTGGTTGGTTATTATTTTTTCTCAAATTTCTATTATGTTTTCCTTTACAGGTTACTCAAATCCAAGCCTAGACAATGTAAAACAGCTCTTGAAAGTTTTGAACCCAAGAGATAGTGACAGACCATAATATGAGCTTCAAAGAAGTAACTGATACAATGCCTACCCACACATTGATCAAATACTTTATGATGATTCAGGAAAGCAATATTAAATTACATACACCGTTGTTATAGACCAGTTTACGGTTCGTGCACAGTTCCTATACAAGTATGTGGAATCCTTTTGTAATTTATACATAAGAATAAAGACTGCTAAATTCAGCTAATAATTCTTCCCTTTGGTTATTACTAAGAGGATTTCAAATGAAAGTGTCTTTCATCTTCAATCTTATTGGGGGCACACGATCAGAAATCTGAAGAAGGGTAATCCAATTGGCGAATATGAAGAGGAAGGAGTAAAACTACCTGATTTTTCTTCTTACATTAAGGCTTCTCGGATTAAAGTAGCATTAAGAATTCAAAGGGGAGAGGAGATGTCTTCAAATATTTTGTCGCTGTTTCGCTTTCAGGAAATAGGGGGGAACGGAGCAGTTTATTTTAACTTTGATGTCGATTGCATTCCTCGTAGTTTAGCCAGTTATCATTTTGATGAGACGTGGGCAGAGGTTTTTGTTATTAGCATTCAACAACCTGTTGATGTCCTTAGACAATGCCTTTGGGATAACAAATTTATTAAAATAGGTGGAAAATCCATTTTCCTGAAAATATTTCATGAATGTAATATCAATTTTGTAAGTGATTTTTTATTTATTTTTTTCAATTCAATTCAATTTATTTAGAAATACTATAAGGGAGAACGTACAGAAGAAAGGCCAAAGCCAGAGGCTTAAATGGCTTATGGTCAGTAGAGATAGTACAATATTACAAGTATTTTTTTTTACAAGATGGAAAGAAAATCAAAGTGGTGAATTAACTAACGAACATACACACACAAAATAGCTATAGTTTACAAATTTAAAATAAATAAATAAATAAATAAACTGTTTATTGATATATACCTTATTGCCTGTATTTATAATTGACATTGTTGCCTGTATTTTTTTTTTATTTTTTTTTGCAAAGAAAAACTAGATAATTATTAAATGATAACAGTGTGTATTAAAAAGTATAGACAAAATTAAGCTTTTATAAAACGATTTTTTTAAAGTACTAGCGATCATGTAGGAAAAAAAATTAAGTTTCTTTCTGAAATTGCCAACATTTAAAGAGTTGCGAGGAGAGAGGGGGACACTATTCCAAATAGTAGGGGCCTGTGAACGAATAGAAAATTGGTGTTTAAGAAATTGTTTATGGAGATTAAACCTTGAACGGGTAAAGTAATCATGACATTCATAGTTAAAAAGAAAAAGAGAAGAAAGAGGAGCGGGTAGTAAATTATTGATATGAGAAAAAACAAAGGATGATATTTGGAATTTGTAAATAGAAGAAATAGGTAGAATGTTGAGACTGAGAAAGAGAGGTTTGGTGTGACTACGCAGAGGAGAGTGTGTAATAATACGCAGAACCTTTTTTTGAAGTAAGACGAGGGGTTCGATGTGAGAAGAATAGGTAGATGCCCAAATAAGGTTGCAGTAGTTGAGATATGGTAAAATAAGAGCATTATATAAAGTCTTTAAAGTTTCGGAGGCCAGATATTGCCTGAATTTACAAATAACACCAATTACTTTAGAAATTTTATCACAGATTGTGTCAATATGAGGTTTCCATGAAAGATTTTCATGAATAATAATTCCTAAAAATTTGGCATTTTGTATTCTATCAACCGAAGTGCCATTAATAATGATGTTTATTATACGACTTGGCGTTTTCGAGTGCAAATACGGGCTAAAACGAGTGCAAATATGAGACGGTATTACACGGGTCACAAACCGGTTTGCACAGGTTTATTCAACACTTAAAAGGTTTTGTAAGCGCGCGAGCCAATCGAAATGGGGGCTGTTTGAGTAACAGCCAATCAGCTTTTAGCGCGCGAAAAAAACTTTTCAGTATGCGCCCGCCCCCGACATTGGGCTGAGAGATTTCTTCTCTCGAGATTTCTTCTCTCAAGATTTTCTTCAAACAGAGCAGTAAGGTAAGCGAAAACAAACATGTTTTGTTCGTGTTAGCTGTCGTATAATAAACAATTTATTACACGAAGAGTTGTGTAATACGGCTGGTAATTTTTACTCGTCAATTTTATTTTTTCTCGCCTTTCAGGCTCGAAAAAATAAAACTGACTCGTAAAAATACCCAGCCGTATTACACAACATTCCGTGTAATAAGCTCTTTTTATTACACATTTGGGGTTGATATCCGTGGTATAAAGCCGTGAATAAAAACCATATCAGTGAAGTGATATGATATCACTTCACTGTACTATTGCTTTTAGAAATACATTTTGTTATGCTTAATTTTGTGTTATTGTATTCACTTTAAATGTATAATAAACAAATTATGTCATGTTAAGAGCCTGATATCGTTTTTATTCACTCGATTTTCGTATCATATCGCTCACTCGCTCGCGGACTCGCTCGTTCGAGATACGATACGAAAACCTCGTGAATAAAAACGATATCAAGCTCTTAACATGTAATAATCTCTATGTATACCACTGAGGTTAACTTTTTTCGCCTAGGATGAAAAAAAATGAATTTAGTTTTGTCAGGATGAAGAGTAAGCTTATTAGCATTAAACCAAGAAGAAACATGAACAAGTTCATGATTAACAATATCAATGAGTGAAGAAGGATCTTGGTGACTAAAGAAAATATTAGTATCATCGGCAAATAGGATAAATGATAGGAGCTTTGAAGAATTAAAAAGGTCATTGATATATAAAAGAAAAAGGAGTGGTCCAAGCACTGAGCCTTGTGGAACTCCACATTTGATGGTATTATATGAAGAAATATGGCTGTCAATTTGTACGAATTGTTGTCTATTATGGAGATAACTAATAATCCAGGCTAAAGGAGTACCACAAATGCCATAAAATTTAAGTTTTTCAATAAGAATTATATGATCAACAGTGTCAAATGCTTTCTTTAAATCAACAAAGATACCAACCGTAAATTCATTTTTTTCAAAGCCTTGAAATATGTGGTCGACAAGATCGAGAACAGCCATGTAAGTGGAATAATTTTGTCTAAAACCATATTGATGATGATTAAGAATACCGTACTTCACAAAGAATTCAGTGAAGCGAGAATATACAAGTTTTTCAATGACTTTAGAAAAGCAAGGCAAGATAGAGATGGGTCTATAATTGGAGAAATTGGTTTCATCGTCGCACTTGAAGACAGGAAGAATCTTAGCAATTTTAAGTTTATCAGGGAATTCACCAGCAGAGAATGATAAGTTACAAATATAAGATAGAAGAGGAGCTAGCAAATCAATAGAATGTTTCATTGGTGAAATACGGATACCGTCATAACCTTCACTGATTTATTTGGCAACTAGGTCAATGTACAGTGCTTTAGAAAATAAATTACATTGTCATATAGGCTACTGATGAATCACAATTATAAAGTTATAAATCACAATAATGGGAAATAAAACAAAGAGCAAGCTATCATAATATTGATTGAATATTACAAGGGGTAGAGTGGTGCAATTAAAGTAGCATTTCTATTACATAACTATTACATTAATTCAACATAAATACTATATAAGTACTAGTACCAATGTATTAAATAACTAAATAAACATATTTTAGTTCAGAGATACGAGAGAAAGGAAATCATTCTTAAGTAGTTTCTTATAATTATATGTTTTTAGAGATTGTCGAAGTTGTAAAGGAAGAGAGTTCCAAATGGTGGGTCCTTGAACGCGAATTGAGTAAATAAGTTTGTGATGATGAAGATGTAAATCATCTTTATGTCTAGTAAAATAATGGTGAAAATCATAATTGAAATTAAAAAGTAAGGATATTGAGGAAGGCAACTGCTTTTGGGTATGTAAAAAAAAAAACATGATATTTGATATTTGAAGACTTCGAAAATACTGAAGATGCTAAAATGGTTAAATAGGGGAAGGGAAGGTGTTTGTGGGGGAGAATGAGTAATAATACGAAGTGCTTTTTTTGTAATTGGTGTATAGGTTTTAAGTACGTGAGAGGGAAAGGTTGATGCCCAAATTATGTTACAGTACTGAAGATAGGGTAATACTAAGGAATTATAAAGTATATGAAGAGTGTTAGTATTAAAGAATTGTCGGGCTTTACTTATAATTCCTATGCTTTTTGCCATTTTTGTACTAATGGATTTGATGTGAGGCTTCCAGGAAAGATGTTGATGAATGATAACACCTAAAAATTTAGTTTGCTCGGTTCTATTTATATTATGATTATCAATGGAAATGGTTAAATTAGTAAAGTTATTTTTTTTCCTGGGGGGATGAAATAGAATGAATTTAGTTTTATCTGGATGTAAGGAAAGTATATTGGCTTTAAGCCAGTCTCCAACATGTGTTAATTCACTATTTATAATATTTGACAGTTCTGAAATATTCTTACTACTATAAAATATATTAGTATCATCAGCAAATAAAATAAAAGATAGTTGTGAGGAACTATTGAAAATATCATTTATGTAAATAAGGAATAAAAGTGGTCCCAGAATTGAACCTTGTGGAACACCACATGAGATGGGGTTAGGCAAGGATCTCACACTGTCTATCTCAACATATTGTTTTCTGGATGAAAGATAACTTTTCAACCATTGTAACGGTATTCCTCGAATGCCATAGAATTCAAGTTTATCTAGGAGAATAGAGTGGTTGACAGTATCAAATGCTTTTTTATAGTCAATAAATATACCAATTGTAAATTCGTTTTTTTCAAACGATTGCATAATTTTGTCTACAAGCTCAAGGATGGCCATAAATGTAGAGTGATTTTTTCGAAATCCATATTGGTGGTTACTAAGAATTTTGTGTTTTATTAAGTAATCAAGAATTCTTTGGTACATAATTTTTTTCCAAAATTTTCGAAAAACAAGGAAGAATAGATATTGGTCGATAATTGCTGAAATTATGTTGGTCTTCATTTTTGTAGATAGGTATAACTTTACCTATCTTTAGTTTATCTGGTACAACACCAGTAGAAATTGATGTATTCCATATATTAGACAAAGGAAGGGCAAGTAAATCTATAGTTTCCTTGATGGGAAGAATGTTGATGCCATCAGAGCCTTCAGCTTTGGTTATTTTTAGGGACATGACAATTGATACAACTTCATCAGGAGATGTGGGAGAAAGAAAGATACTCTGAGGATAAGTTCCTTTAAGATAGGCTGTATGACTAGTAGCACTGGGTAATATTTTGTTTGCAAGAGAAGGTCCAACATTTGTGAAAAAAGCATTGAATTTGTTTACGATTTGTGTTAAGTCAGTATATGAGCCATTTGTGTCTTTCAAATTTGAAGGTGTATGTGATGATAGTTTTTTTGATATGACTTCTTTAATGGTGGACCATGTGTTTTTTAAAGAGCAAGATGCAGATGACAGTTTGTCATGGTAGTATTTTTTTCTGGCTAGTATTACCGTATGATTATATTTATTTCGATATTTAGTGTATTTGATTTTGTTCATGCTTGATGGGTTCAGTAACAGTTGCTTGTAAAGGGCATTTTTTCTTCGACAAGAGTTTTGTAAGCCAGTAGTGAACCATGGTTTGGAATTTGATCTTCTATTGAACACCACAGTTTTTAATGGAAAATGTTTTTCATAAATAGGAATTAGTACGTCGATAAAATGATTATAGCCATCATTGGGGATTGGTATATGAATCAGTGAATGTCCAGTCAATAAGGGCAAGTTCAGAACGAAAGTTTATAATATTAGTGGGAGACATATGACGTTTTTTTATTGTTGGAGGCCTACAGTTGTGAATAAGTGTTGTATTTGTTATTTGAAATATCGGAAGATGATCAGATATATCAGTATACAGAATACCACTGATCTTGCTGTGATCTAGGTTATTAGTGAATATGTTGTCTATTAAGGTAGCAGAATGAGAAGTAATTCTGGTTGGTTTTGATATCAGTGGATAAAAACTATTAGACATCATAAGGTCCAAAAAGTCATTAGTTGGTTCATGAGAATCGCAGTTCAACATATTAATATTGAAATCACCTAAAATGTAGCACTTTTTATTTTCAAAACTTAGTTTAGATAAGGTATGTCTAAAACTATCAATAAAATTGTTTACATCAACATCTGGAGGCTTATATAAACAACCTATAATTATGTTTTTGTCATGCGTTTGAATAATTTCTGAAAATATTGATTCATAATTTTTTGGGTCTTTGGATTCAAGATCACGACGGATTTTAAAATTATATAAATTACTGATAAACAAACCCACACCTCCACCCATTTTATGTCTTCTAGGATTTGAAAGAAAGCTAAACCCTGGGAGATTATAGATATCACTAGTATTATCATCTAGCCAAGTTTCTGAAATTCCTACAGCGGAAAAAGTAGATAGATAATCATACAGATCTTCACAATGTTTTTTTAAACTCCTTATATTAATGTGAAAAGTAGTATTCTTAAGTATAGTATTCTTAAGTGAGGAGACAATCGAAGACACTTCTTCAGGAGAAGTTGGAGTGAGAATGAAACTATTAGGATAGGAGCCAGTTAAAGTGCCTATAACCCCAAAAAAATTACGCTTTCAGATCAAACTTAGAAGTATTCTATGCAACTTCCCGAAAAAAATAATGGTTTTAAAGCATTTCTCTTTTTTTTACGGCTTTTCAAAGTTGAGAGCCGTGAACTTTTACCGTCATCTTAGCGACTTGGTGGGGTCTGGGACTAGTTACGTCATAGTAGGGAGCCATGTCACGTGATAAAGGCTTCTCTCATATACTTTTGGTTCGTTCTTTCTTATTTGCGTCGTAAGTTCTGTAATTTTCTGCTGGACTTTTTGACAAAATGTCTTCGTCAGGCTCCGAATCTGAAGACAGTTGTTCATCGGACAATTCCGAGCTAAATTTTATCAACTATATATGAGCTTGAAGCAGAAGAATCTGCCGGCGAAGAGAGCGGACAGCGCGGATGAGCCACTCGCCGATGAAGAATGGGCTATAAGAGTACAGACGGAGACCTCCAGAATCGGTTCAGTGGAAGGCCTCGAAGCAAGGAAAAGCTGGTGAGTTAAACTGTCCAAAATTAAAATAAGTTATCATAGCCCTTCATGGGCTTCCCGTGGCCATGGCCCATGGTCTCCCCAAAAAACATTGCAGGATGCCAAAAGAATCCAGTGATCCTTGCAATCGCAACAATCATATAAGCCTTTATTTACTTGTAAGAATCGCTATAAATGAAGATACGATAAACAGTTTCCTAATATCGTTTTTACAGGAACTAGTTGCCTATCGTATCCTAATATCGTAATTCCTCTTATATTTACCCTTTTCGGAATTTACTTTCTTGATAATATTTTACAGTTCGTGGAAATTTAGCCTGGGAAACCAGCCGACTCTTATCGCTCCCGACTCGCGAAAGAGACGTCTGGGAAGTGAGGCAGAAAATGCCATACTAATGACGTAGCAGATAGCCGTTTCACGATGCATAAATTAGTTGCAATTCTCAGAAGCCGAATGCGAACAACAGAGTTCTTTTCAAGGAATATAACTACCGTGGCTGCTCGTTTGCTTGGCAGTGGATCACCGTCACGAACAACTCATGAAATTCAAGCCTATTTAGCGTGTGCCGGTGCTGTTGTTGGCTCCTTTGCAGACTGAGTTCTTTCAGCGGCTAGTAAAGCGAAATGTCGTACTGTCAAAACATTTACAAGAAAGGTACTGACTACTGTCATACTTGTTTATAATTTCATATCAGTAAACCTACATACACTGAGCTATCACAAACCACTGGATGAGTTGTTGTTGCGGCGGATAAATCGTTCAGACAGTGAATCTGGGCTATGAATAAACATAATTACATGTAAGTGTGCTATGAATCACGAACCAAGTGTGATATGAATCAATCACCCAAGAAAACGGGCAGCCTCGGTAGTATACCTGAAAATAACCGCTGCATTCTGTAGCTAACCTCTTAGGCTACTGACCTGACAAAAGAGCTGGCTTGAAAAGTGGCCTGCTATGCTGTGTGTAGGTTTTGAAATTATAAACAACTATTATGTTTTGACAGTCGTAGGACAAATTCTCTTGACCGGGCCGAGCCGCTGAAAGAACGAAGCAAGCGAGCTACCAACACACGCTAAATATATAGGCTTGAATTTCATGGTTGTTCATGACAGTGACCACTGCCAAGCAAACGAGCAGCCTCGGTAGTTTATATACTCTGTTGTTCGCATTCGGCTTCTGAGAATTGCAACTAATTTATGCATCGTGAAACGGCTATCTGTTACGTCATCAGTATGGCATTTTCTGCCTCACTTCCCAGACGTCTCTTTCGCGAGTCGGGAGCGATAAGAGTCGGCTGGTTTCCCAGGCTAGTGGAAATTCAGTATGCACCATATTGGCCCTCTCAATTGAGAAACATGCACCAACTATATATGTTTTAGCAGGAAACATCCCACAATGGCACATCCTAGATCCAACACTGCATACTAATATGTAAGGAAAGATTTATACCAGGCATTAATAATGCTCAATAATGACCAAGGTATGAATTGAAATCAATGAACACAGTTCCGTTTTTAGTCTGACCAGGAAAGTGGAAGGTTTATCAGAGTATTTTGATCTATCGTGCATGTTAATTAAAAATAGTAGCTCTCGTAAGCAACCACACTGGGAATCAGGAAAAGGTGCTCATAACTAGTCAGAACTGGAATCAGGAGTAGTTGCTCGCTTATGAGAGCTTGCACACACCACACCCATGGGGATATGACATATATAGTGCGACTGATATCACAGTATACAATACTGTACTACTCTACTGTAACAGCATGAATGTCAGATATAATAAGAATATTGTTGCAAAATGCTAGTGCATATTTATATTTAGTTGACTCATTGCACAGTCTGGGATCATGTCTCTGGAGTGGTTACTTACAAGAGTTTAAAAACAAAGAAAAAATGCAAAGGTGGTGGTACGCGCGGTGGTCACTTATGAGAGTGGCTGGTTACCACAGAGCACAAGAGTGGTCTCTGAGGGGAGCTGGTCACCTACAAGGGCAGTTTCACAAAGGGCTTCAACTGTATCAAACAATTGGTACTAACATATAAACTTCTTTATTTACAGATTTCTACGAGTTGTCTCATACAGAGAGTACATCCAGTTAGTCTACGGTTATCTGGGCAACAATAGAATTCCTCTACTAGCATGTGCATATGACACAATCAGGACAAAATTCAATGCTGGGAAAGAAACCTTCACTGGATTTGAAGAAGATGAAGATGAAAGTACTTCATAACTTATATAAACTTTAAGGAGAACAACAATGAACAATCAAACTTTCAGTGCCATTGGCGGTCAAAAGTATAGAGTCAAGAATAGAATTAAAGTCAAAAATAGAAAAGTAAAAGTCAATATCATCCTTAAAGTGGTTAAAGGGAAAAATATTAGAAAGGCATGTTGGGCAGAACCAGGATTCGATCATCAGAATTAGAAAGGGAGGTGTAATCATTTAGAGAGAAGCTAAGGGAGTACATTTCAGATGGGTCCAAAGGTGGCAAGAGTCACAAAATATGGCTCTGTGGTTGTTATGAACTGAGAAATAGCAAACTGAACAAGGATACTTAATAGGCATTTAGTGTACAGAAAAACAACAACAATAATTGCGTTCGACGAAGGAGAACGCATACTAATCTTGCAGTGGACTCCCTGTGGTTATGTGTGGGCTACCTGTGCTTCCCCAGGCGAAAGAAATCGAGATTCGTGTATGTCCTCATGTGTGTTTGTACTTTTTAGAATAAATTATCTCGGCCGGGGAACTGGTAACCACACGTACACGATGCGAGCGGCCATTTTGGTGATTTCTGTTTTGCTCGCGATCAGTAAGTTACTTGCCTTATTTTTCGACAATCCAATGCAATGATGTTGCAAAGGTTCGCAAGTACAATTGAGCAAAGCCTGAGGAAAGTGTGTAGTACATCTGGAGGACTGACAAAGTCCAATATGGTCTGTTTTGTACCTTGAACATTCAACTCGCCACTCGGCCATAATTATTTATTTGTGCTGAACCCGAGTGAATCTGCGATCGAAAAATATGCTGTTGGCTTGCTCGCTGCATTGAATTGTGCTGTTCGCTTTGCCGATACCAAAACTGCAAATGGTCAAGATGCTATTAATCATACCAGAAGGCTGAAGATAAATACATGGATATGAATATTTCAGTGTGAGTTGTGAAGAAGCTTTTTAAATACTACACGTGTGCATCATGGTGGTTTCATCGTGGTTATACAAATTAACACTGCATTCAGGGTATAACCACACTTGGATATATATGTCAAGGAACTTAAATATCAAAACAAGGTGAGCCCTAATATGATCAGAAATTATTCTGCAATAACAATGGACACTCAATATTCTGCAGCCAGCCTTTGTCTCACTTGAAGAATAATTTGAATCAGTCTGAAGGTGTAGTTTACACACATGCACATATATTTTATGTTCTACACTGGACTGTAATCACTGACATTTAGTCAGTATTATGGAGACAGCCTTGGTCATGAAAACTGGGATGCAGTTTATACACATCTGAATAGGGTTGATTGTGTTCTATAGTAACTCCTATGTACTATTTAAAATACTAATTGGAGTGGTATTACAAATGTTGAGAAAACAATTGAAACCCAAGAGGCATTAGTTCTCATACAAAAAAATATGTCGAACGCACTTTGATAATCTATGATTACTTCTAGTAATAACTGTATATATAATTATTTAGTCAAAAATAGCTTATTTTTAGCGATAAGGTTTTAATAAAAGTTGATAGAAACGAAAAGGGCAGATCGCGAGGCAGAGTTAGGAGAAGCTGAGAAAAAAAATAGTTAATTGCGTTCGACGAAGGAGAACGCATACTAATCTTGCAGTGGACTCCCTGTGGTTATGTGTGGGCTACCTGTGCTTCCCCAAGCGAAAGAAATCGAGATTCTTGTCCTCATGTCATCATGTGTGTTTGTACTTTTTGGAATAAATTATCTCGGCCGGGGAACTGGTAACCACACGTACACGATGCGAGCGGCCATTTTGGTGAATGCCATCATGGCTTCTGTTTTGTTTCGCGATCGGTTAGTTACTTGCCTTATATTCCGACAATCCAATGCAATGATGTTTCAAAGGTTCGCAAGTACAATTGAGCAAAGCCTGAGGAAAGTGTGTAGTACATCTGGAGGACCTTGAACATTCAACTCGGCTATAATTATTTATTTATGCTGAACCGAGTTAATGTGCGATCGAAAAATATGCTGTTGGCGTGCTCGCTGCATTGAATTGTGCTGTTCGGTTTGCCGATACCAAAACTGCAAATGGTCAAGATGCTATAAATCATACCTGAAGGCTGAAGAGAAATACATGGATATGAATATTTCAGTGTGAGTTGTGAAGAGTGACAACACCAGCGAAGTTGAACAGAGCGACTCTTATCGCTCCCCAAATCAACTCACCATAATTTGTAAACAACCGAGTGAATTCTGTTGGCTTGCTCGCTGTACTGGATTCTGCTTTTCGCTGTACATACAGATACCGAAACTACAAACAGTAAGATGACCTGGCTGAAGAGAAATCTATGTCTGAGTTTTCTAGATACCCGTAATCGCCGTATCTTGTGTGAGTTGCGACACTGTGTACATCTTGCCTTTCTTGGTTGTACAAATTAACGGATTCAAATTAACACTACATTCAGGCAGAGAGTTAATCTTTGATATGCCAAGGAACTGGAATATCGACACAGTACAAGGTGAGGGAAATTTAAAGTGCTGAGTTCATTGCTGTGTTCCCTAAATCCTAATCAATTAATCTACACTGAATTTCTAGCCGACCTGAAACAAGGCTGATCAAAGCAATCAAAGCCAGGACATTGACCATAAGTTATTCTGGAACTAACTCACTTGAAAAATACCCGGGAAAAGTAATGTGAATGATCTGAATCGAAGGAACTACATGGGGTGTACTTTATACACATGCATATATAGTTTATGTTCTAGGAACAGGAATGCAGTTTATACACATCTGAATAGTAATATTTATTTATACGTACTTTTTATGAATCCCTTTATATATCCTGTAATATGCTGTATTTTATATATCCTGTAATATAGTGTCCCCAATTAGCTTTACAGCTAAATACTATTGACACTAAATAAAGTTCATGTATGTATGTAAATGTATGTATTTATAGCCTGGGTTGATTTGTGTTTTACGCTAACTTCAATTATTGCTTTACACTGTATACCACACAGCAAAATGTGCTACTAATTCTCAAATCAATGCCATAACCATATAAAACACACATGTATACATATAGCCCCATAAACATCGCATCCAATGATTTAATGTTACATAAAGATAATTACAGTTTTATACCCAGATGCATCCCCTTGTATATTAACATATAAGTCAAGACATCAACATTTTCACATTAGTTAAAAAACAACTGAAGCACTTTTGATCAGGATTACGTACACCGTCCACATCATTGCAGCAATTTTTCAGCTTTTCTGACTGTTACCACAGTGCTTTCTCTTTCAAAAAATATGTCGAACGCACTTTGATAATCTATGATTACTTCTAGTTATTAAGTTAAATCTAATTAATATATAAGATCACGCTCAGTAAAATGATTGGAGTTATTTATAGTTTGTATTAAGCAAGATCAAAACTGAGATATACATATATAAGCTTTAATATTAATAGTCTATGGATCTAGCTAATGTACTTATATAGCTATAATTGCTTGACATTGAGAGAGGGTTGTACACCGTTCAACAGTGGATGTGTGAGATAATTAAGGGCCGTAGAAAAATAACGCCATCAGCCGTCCAGACTTTGTCTATGATGCCCTCATCGATATTCTTGCTCAGATATTTCAAAATGTCTCTCCTGGGCATGGTAAGATCCTCCTGGACATTAAATGGCCTCTTATTGATCTTCAACTGGCGCCGGTTACGTAGAATCGCCACTTTAGTGTTATGTTTAGTAAAGCGAACAATGATCGCACGTGGTTTCGAGGAACGTTTCCCAACACGGTGGGAGCGGCTGATATCATTATTCGAAACTTCAATACCAAGTTCTTCGCCAAAGAAATTAATAGCCAGATTGTCAGTATCTTCAGGAGCATCGCTCGAGGACTCTGGAATGCCATAAATGCGAACGTTCGTACGCCTAGTGTATTGCTCAAGATCGTCAATTTTCTGCTCCAATTTCAACTTGTCGATTTCAAGATTGGAAATCTTGCCCTCTGTTGTCTTGATAGTGTCATTAACTCATTGGCATCAAACTGGATGGACTCAGCAAGAGAACGAGAGAATTCAGGCGAAGATATATAATGCTCCACTGCAGAGACCGCTTGTGCTTTAACGAGATCTTTCACGATGCCGGTAAGAGTGGTCTCAACCCACGAGTTGAGTTTGGCTTCGAGCTTGGCCCAGATTTCATTGAAGACGTCAGGAGAAGAAGAAGATGCCTCAGAAGGGGAATCAGCCTTCATTTGAGCCTTAGATTTAACCATAGTAGCTAGAATTTAGAGGAGTTGTGAATAATATTTCTCCAGTTTAACCACACATATCTTTAGCTGAGGAAATACACGTCCATCTTGGCCGTGTCTATTGGATGATAGGTCCTCCTTCTCTTGGGATTTTGTTCAACTTAAAGGACTTAAAACTATATACATTATTTTCAGTGGATGAGTTTGATTCATGCAATCCCATTAAAGTGGAACACTTTATTAAAGGGTGCTATTAAAGAAGAGGTCCCTTTTAACATGTTCGATTTTGGTAATGGGAAAATGGAAATAGGAAAAATCCATACAAAACAAGTTTATAGAAGTTTAGTTGCTAAAAACGTTAAAAAACCGTCTTCACAAGTAAATTTAGCTAAAAGGGTAGGATGTCCGGTTTCATCTTTGAATTGGAATGAAATATATAATAGAATTTATAAAACTACATTAGATACTTATACTAGAAGTTTTCAATACAAGATATTAAATAATTGTTTGTATCTAAATTTTGATCTACACCGTTTTAAGTTAATTGATTATCATTCATGTTCCTTTTGTTTTACTTTCCCGAGACAGTGGACCATTTTTTTGTTAACTGTCTTGATTCCAAAAAAATATATTTAGAAATTAGGAACTGGCTAATGGCATTAGGAATTTTCCTACCCGAATCTAATATTTTGAATATAATTTTGGGAGTTGATGGGGAGTTACCAATTAACTATTTAATTGTTATGTATAAGCTTATATTATATAAAGCAAGAAAAACTAAGAAAATACTTACATTAAATTTATTCAAAAATTAATTAGTCTATATGGAAAAATAGAGTTTAAAATTGCTCAATCGAAAGGTTGCCTTATGAACCATTATAGCAAATGGGAGAAATTATTGAAAGCATTAAAAGCGAATGGGTAAGGAGAGGTTGCACGGCACTGAGTAGTATAATACAGGTAGTATAAGTCTAATATGTGTTATTAGTGTTTTTTTTGTAGAGTGTGTGTGGTAGGTGTGAGTGTTAGATATATGTCTTGTAAAATGTATTGTGAATATATTGAAAAAAGCTAATTTTTTTTTTTTACTAAAAACAAAACAAAAAGGATAATCCAAAAATAAAATTCATGGAACGCGAAATATCAAGGAAAACAACCTGTCGTGCACAACCAAGGGGCCAAAGAAACGTGCATCTTGAGGAAGTCCTACTTCCCCCCCTCCACATTTCTAAGGTTGCTTCCCTTGGACACTGAAAATAATTTCTTTATGGGAGTACCCCCTCCTCCATAAAGGTGGGACATAAACTAGGGGACATTTTGTGGGGACATGCTGCAGGAACATGTTGCAGTGACACCCCTAGTGTGCACTGTGCCATTTCACGAAATAATCATGTTGCAGGCACACAATTTTGTCCCCACGACATGTTGAAAATAATTAAAGCAATCAAACGTTTATCGCAACGCTTTTAATCGTGAAATGGTGTAGTGCACACTATGGCTGTCCCTGCGACAAGACTCACATGTAATGCACACTGCAGCATTTTGCAGCGACGTGTCCCCTGGTGTGTTCTCACCTTAAAGAGTATCTGGCTGCATTGATGTATATATAGTGGCCCGAGTGAAAGCCCAGTGGGCTGTTGTTATTTTCCTTCTGTCCTGTAAATTTTTTTGATCAGTTCAGACCTTTGCCGCTAACAATGTGGGCTTTAAGGTTCCTAGTCTGAACGTTAATAGTTTATGAAAACACCTTGATGAAATTTGGTCTATTTTGGTGAATTCACCTTTGGATATTTTAGCCATTAATGAGTCTTAAAATTGATGACTTGATACCTGATACTGAAGTAAGCATTTAAGGTTATAACTTAATTAGGAAAAATCGAAGTAGAGCCGAGGCGATGTGGTCCTTTATGTTCGTGATTCTATACCATATTCTGATAGAAAGGATGTAATACCAGATCGTCTTGAGATGGCATGTGTTGAAATTAGCCGCCCTCCTAACAAGTCCTTTCTCGTATAGATTTGTTTGATGAATGTGATATATTTTTGCGAAAATGCGACTCAGAGAATAAAGAGCTGTTGCTAGTTGGAGACTTAAATTGTGACTTCATGAAGACACCACCAGATCTCCACTCACGAAGATTATATTTTTTTATATTCAGTCTATCAAATCATAGTTAAGGTTACCGGATACCTTCAAAACGAAAAAGATGGGAAAATATTTTTTTCGCACAGCAATGTAGTTTTAGTAGTAGTGTCTCGTATACCAAAAACTCCGTTCAATAAAAAATAATATTAACGGAGAAATACCAAAAGGAAGTTTTTAACCGGAAGTAAAAGGTTCTTTTTGATTGACAGCAGATCAATAAATACATGACAAGTGCTCACTCGCCAGTAAGGGGTGGACCATTAGACATCCTGGGAGGGGGGGGTGGGAAACTTTTTGTGCACGATATTTTTTTTAGCAGTGTGAGTTCTGCAAGAATTTTTTTTTTAAGGCGATAGCTCTGCACGATTTTTTTTTTCAGTGCACATTCTATAGAGATTTTTCAGTGTACATCCTATATATATTTGTAGCCTGTGAATACAACCATAATATAATAATGTTATTTATAGCAGAGAATCTGTCTCCGAAGAGTTTTTCAATAGAGCCTTGCATAACATAAATAAGAAACAAAAATAAAAATACATTAATAATCTAGAGTTAAAAACTAGGCTAAAAATACATTTATAGAGTGGGTCTAGAGTGACTAGAGCTAAAATGTATGAGGCAATTCAAAAACATGTCTTTTGACATTTTGTTTAAAAGGAGTTAGGGATTCGATTTCCCGCAACGAATTATCTAAAGTATTCCATTCACTAAAACATTGGTACAATAAACGTTGTTTGCCATAATTAAAGTGCCTATAACCCCAAATTTGAAGTATTTTTAATAAATTCTTTACATCCTTCTTATCAATAATTCGAAGAGAAAAAAAGGAAAAAAGTAAGAGTTCGACCTTATTTCTGGGGTCAAACATTGTAAAACAACCCGATTTGGGCACCCTGTCCCAAATGGCCGTCAGCTGGAGTCTGGAAGTAGCCTGGGAACGAAACCGGAAAGCAACGTCATAGTAGTGAGAGAAAGCGAACAACCAACAACAAAGACAGTAAAAACAGGGCGAACCGAGCGAATAACTCGATTTGAAATGCCAAACAGATGTGTATTTGGGGGCTGTAGGAATGAGCCAGACTCAAAAAAGGATAGCTCTAACACAAGGTCCCGTTTTTAAGCGATGATCGGCCAGAAGCAAAGAAGAGAAGACGCCAGTGGTTGAGGTTCGTGCGAACAAAGCGAGCGAAGTGGGAACCGACGAAGAATTCCAGCGTTTGTTTGGTTCACTCCAAGCCGGAAGACTTTAGAAGATTTTCTTTAGTCCTTGACTCTACGCCAAGACTGAAGTCGGTTGAATATGGAGTTGTTCCTATTCCATCAGTCCATGCCATCGAAACCGATTTAAGCCATTCTCCGATTTTGGTAAGTGCTTTTGTATTTAGTTTGCATGGCAATACAGATTTACACAGTAGCCTCCTAGTCCTAAAGCAGCCGTTGTGTAGCGCTTCCGTTCACTCCATTCCCCGGAATGGAGTGAAATGGAAGCGCTACAAAACGGCTACTATAGCTAGCAATACAGTGGAACCTGCATGTATAAAGACGTTCCTAGGGTAAGGAAGAAAACTTCATTATGACCGGGTTCCACGTATTGAACATTGTTTTCACCACAAGTGTATTAGACTAAGAGAGTGCATGTTATTTAGTATGAGGGAAATAACCGTGAATATTAAAAATCAGACAACTTTCTTTAGATGACACCTGCACCTATGGACAGGACACCATGCTTAACAAGCAGCCAAGGGCAGAAGCAACCCAGAAGAGACAACAAAGGATGACTGTTATAGATGTTCCTCCTTCAGCTCCAGGTAATTCAAATTGCTTTGTATAAAATATTTTTTTGCACAAAAGAAACTATTCAAATTCTGAAAATATTCAAACAAAATCGAGTCTGTGCTAATCACACCTTCTGTGTTTGTCCTCCAATAACACCTACATGTAGCTCTTGCTCAAGCAGTGCATATACACCTACATGTATCAAACTGTTGGATATGTCATATAAAGGTAATATATAAAGTGGTAAGCTGTAGTGCTAAGTTTGACTTGATAGTGCTAAGTAGTGCTAAGTTTGACTTGATAGCTCATATAAAGGTATACTGCTTGTTTAGTCTTTCGAGACTAAACAAAATATTAAAATACCAGCTGGAAACGTATATTACACTGTAAGTTTGTATTTAAAACGAAACCAGTGCTTTATTTACCATAAACCAATATATATATACCCATAACTAACTTAATAATAATTGTTATTTTTGTATTTTAGTGCCAGAAGTTCCAGTTCCACTTGCTGTAAGGCCAGAAATGCCAGTTCCACCTGCTGTAAGGCCCACAAAAACCAAGGCAAAACCCCATTGCTCAGTGTGCAAGAAACCTATTAAATTAAAATTAATTAAATTGTTAATCTCTAAATTATATATTGTTTCTTTTTTTTGAATTTATTTGTGGAACTCTGTAAACTAGCTTGTAGCTAAGTATGTCCTCCTCATTAAATAAAGTATTGTGTAAACCTATTAAAGAGCATAAAGGTGTTGTTGATTGTCCAAAGAACAACCCTCGTCCCCTTATAAGTACAGAGTGAACCAGAAATGTCTACCAGCTATCTCAGTGATTTGATATTTTATCAATGGACAATCTAGGTAGCAATATATTATACTGTCAACTTCCATAGGCTAATCACTCCTGTGACCAGCTCAGTGAAATCAATTGCCCTATTTCATTGGCATGACATCAAAACAAATAGATGAAAGCCGCCATTCTTATTTTATTGGGAAAATTAGCCAATTTGAAGGAAGGCAATCTATGGCAGAACAGCTTTATTTTGTATGTCTGTTGTTAAAGACGAGTGTTTTGACCCCCTAAGGTGGCAGCTGTGTCTATCATGTGACACCATAATTAAATTTGAGGCTTAAAGGGGCTATGTCACGGTACTATGCATGTATGGAGTCAGTGTTCGATTGGTGGGTTAAAACAGACGTTCAACCCCCTCCAATGCTGGATTGAAAAAAGTATGTTCATTATTTTACTTGAATAATGTATATTTACACAATTTATTAGTCATTTTTGAATATTTGCTTTGATTTTTACCATCCCACACGTGCACGAGGTTTGTCAGTTCATATGAGAATCTCTGATAATGAGTGTGTCCGGCCCAGACATCTAATGTAATGGTCTCTCACCATGACACAGTTCCTTTAAGGTTAGGCCAGAGCATTGAAAACATGTCCATCTTGTAAAAGGGGTTAGTCAGATTTTACTGTTTTCCAATTTACTACTCAAACATTTAAATTTTAATATTATAATCCTATTTTCAAAATTTGTGTAAAATTATAGGAAGGAACACAGGGTGCGATGCAAGTGCTTTCCAATAGCCCAGGGCTAGTAGCTTCGCTTGTCAGGGTAGTGATTCCTGTTCACAGGTTGCCTGAATGGACATATGGACATACATGTAGGTTAATAGCCCACATTCGATATATGCTTCACTTCTCACACACAAAGGTTCTGGGGCATAATTAAATTCATTATTGTTATTTCATTAATCACTGCACATTATTCCCCAGAGCCTTGTACATGTATTGAATCATTTGTATGTGACCAGTGAAGCCTATATCAAAAGTGGCCAATGGCACTGAAAGTTTGACTGTTCATTGTTGTTCTCCTTAAAGTTTATATAAGTTATGAAGTACTTTCATCTTCATCTTCTTCAAATCCAGTGAAGGTTTCTTTCCCAGCATTGAATTTTGTCCTGATTGTGTCATATGCACATGCTAGTAGAGGAATTCTATTGTTGCCCAGATAACCGTAGACTAACTGGATGTACTCTCTGTATGAGACAACTCGTAGAAATCTGTAAATAAAGAAGTTTATATGTTAGTACCAATTGTTTGATACAGTTGAAGCCCTTTGTGAAACTGCCCTTGTAGGTGACCAGCTCCCCTCAGAGACCACTCTTGTGCTCTGTAGTAACCAGCCACTCTCATAAGTGACCACCACGCATACCACCACCTTTGGAATTTTTCTTTGTTTTTAAACTCTTGTAAGTAACCACTCCAGAGACATGATCCCAGACTGTGCAATGAGTCAACTAAATATAAATATGCACTAGCATTTTGCAACAATATTCTTATTATATCTGACATTCATGCTGTTACAGTAGAGTAGTACAGTATTGTATACTGTGATATCAGTCGCATTATATATGTATCCCCATGGGTGTGGTGTGTGCAAGCTCTCATAAGCGAGCAACTACTCCTGATTCCAGTTCTGACTAGTTATGAGCACCTTTTCCTGATTCCCAGTGTGGTTGCTTACGAGAGCTACTATTTTTAATTAACATGCACGATAGATCAAAATACTCTGATAAACCTTCCACTTTCCTGGTCAGACTAAACATGGAACTGTGTTCATTGATTTCAATTCATACCTTGGTCATTATTGAGCATTATTAATGCTCGCGGACTCGCTCGTTCGAGATACGATACGAAAACCTCGTGAATAAAAACGATATCAAGCTCTTAACATGTAATACTAATAATCTCTATATATGATTGTTGCGATTGGAAGGATCACTGGATTCTTTTGGCATCCTGCATTGCTGCAATGCCGATTTTTTTGGAGGGCTATGATAACTTATTTTAATTTTGGACAGTTTAACTCACCAGCTTTTCCTTGCTTCGAGGCCTTCCACTGAACCGATTCTGGAGGTCTCCGTCTGTACTCTTGTAACCCATTCTTCATCGGCGAGTGGCTCATCCGCGCCGTCCGCTCTCTTCGCCGGCAGATTCTTCTGCTTCAAGCTCATAGTTGATAAAATTTAGCTTGGAATTGTCCGATGAACAACTGTCTTCAGATTCGGAGCCTGACGAAGACATTTTGTCAAAAAGTCCAGCAGAAAATTACAGAACAAGAAAGAACGAACCAAAAGTATATGAGAGAAGCCTTTATCACGTGACATGGCTCCCTACTATGACGTAACTAGTCCCAGACCCCACCAAGTCGCTAAGCTGATGGTAAAAGTTCACGGCTCTCAACTTTGAAAAGCCGTAAAAAAAAGAGAAATGCTTTAAAACCATTAATTTTTTCGGGAAGTTGCATAGAATACTTCTAAGTTTGATCTGAAAGCGTAACTTTTTTGGGGTTATAGGCACTTTAAGCTTGATTATTGGAAGTCTAAAATCGTTCTTTCTTCTTGTATTATACATGTGAATGTCACTGTTCTTTAAGATATTAAAATCATAATCAATGAGTTATATATTAAAATATGATGATGTACAAGACGACGTTTGGAACGAGTAGGCCAATTGAGATTTGACAAGGCTTGTGCTGAAGAACTTTAACCAGGTAAATTCAAGAATTATCTAGCTTGGCCGCCTTATTTTGCAAAATCTGAAGATCGTCTATGAGGGTTGAGTTGTATTTGTCACCCCATATTGCATCAGCGGTAGTCAAAAAGTGGACATACTAAACTATTATACAAAGTAAAGCGTGTCTCGAGGGGCAATAAGTGCCTGATACGCTTGACCAGACCAATCCTTTGGTTTACTTTAATAGATAAGGCCTCTTAACCAGGTCATGCGAAGTCATATGCTTATTAATTATAATACCGAGGTACTTGATATTGTCAGAGCGTTCGAGGGGCACGTTGTCTATAATGACATCGATGCTAGAGCAATATTTCAGTTTATGTGGACTACCTATTAACATAAACTTAGATTTTGAAGTATTCAAAGTCAGACGATGTATACGAAACCAAGAGGCCAATTTTGCCAAGTCATCAGTGATTTAAGCAATGTTCGATGTCATTGATTGAAGGACGGCTACAGTATATCACGGTGTCATCAGCGTACATGGTCACTTGGCAATGATCTACAGTAATAGGAAGGTCATTGACGTAAACCAAGAACAAGAGAGGACCGAAAATACTCCCTGTGGCACGCCAACTCCCACTGAGCACGACTGAAAAGGACTGAGAGTCGCCTATTGCAGATATCTGGTGTCGGTTATCAAGGTAGGAGGTAAACCAATTTACAACTTCACTGCAAGCACCAATGGCCTTGAGCTTTGTCAGCAAAATGTTGTGGTCCACAGTCACAAAAGCCTGGACAGGTCTAAGAATACTGCACCAGTCACCTTGCCATTGTCCATGTGTTGTAGAATGTTGTCAGTGAAGTGTGCTAAGCCAATTTCAGTAGATAACCTCGGGCGGAAACCAAACTGATTAGGTGTGAGGACTTTCTCTTACGAGAGATAGCCGTAGAGTTGTCGATGTACAGCCCTTTCAAGAATCTTACTTACAGCAGGTAGAATATAATTGTGATAGGCCTGTAATTGTTAAAATAAGAGCGATCGCCGGATTTAAACAGGGCGGTAACTTTTCCTTGTTTCCAGATGGCTGGGAAAATACTTGAGTCCAGAGAACGATTAAACAGTTTGGTTAAAACTGCGGGTCAGGAGTCATACACACAGCCGAGTCATTTAGTAGCCTCGAGCTGATTCGGTCTAAACCAATAGCTTTGTTTGTTTTCAAACCTCTTAATTGTTTAAAAACAAAGCTCTCGGAAATGTTTGAAAAGCGAAAGACAATTTCACTGTTATTTGTCCTAGCTGGAGTAATGTTGGATAAAGGTCGGCTGAGAGCCATTATTAGATCTTGTTACGGCAAGTCAATCATTTATAGTTTTCCATAGAGCACCTGAATGTCTTTGTTTTGTCTAATCAGATCTTTATAGTAATTTGCTTTACATTCCTTGACTTGTTTATTTACTTTTAGCCGCAGTTATTTTGTAACGAGCCCAGTGATGTGAGGAATTTAATTTGATCGCCTCAGAATGCATATAGTCCCGGTCTTTCATTGCTTGGCTCCGATTCAGGCCAAATAAAAAATGCATACCCCAAGATTTCATTGTCCATGATGTTTTGCACAAGACAATACATGAAAATATTTCTATGTGCTCGAAATTACTGGCACAGACTCTGTAATCTTTGAGAATGTGAACATTGAAGTTTACTCAATGAAACCTGACGTTAAACCTGCTGGCATCAGAGAATAATTTGAGGCTTCAGTAATTAAGGCCAGTTGATATTACCATGACTAAACTATTTCTATGAAGGTTGGGGGGGTTGTTTTCATCTGGAAATACCTGAAAACCAGTTACAGACTGTGTGGGTAATCTTTAGAACTGTATTTTGAATTGGTAAAACTGAATTGCTAGTATTTTTTCAAAACAATAATTGAACAATGCATCGATTCCTTTGTAAGAATTTTTTTTGTGCCTAAGTGCTTTGCAGGAATTTTTTTGGGGACATTTAGCCTTGCACGAAATTTTTTTTGGACTACCCACCCCCCCTCCCAGGATTTCTAATGGTCCACCCCTAACGACGGTGTGGGAATAGCACATATTAAATTCATTTCATTTTCCAATGTTTACGTTTATTGAAAGTTTTTCCACACACAATTCCACAATTCCATCGGTTGTTGGCCATATATCTTACAAAAAGCAGGCAGGATGCCCTTAGCTTGAAAAACAAAGAAAAAAGAAAAGCCAAACAGGAGTCCTCGAAAAACCCGACAAGCGTTCGTATTTTCACTTTCAGACAGAGTGCCGAGTGGTCCACATCTGAACATATAAAGAAGAATTGATAAGAGCCAGCCGAGAGAATATTTGTTTCCAAGAAAGCTTAGATGGAAACGTAGTCTGACGGTGATCCTGAATCGGTTGAACCACGATCTCGCTATTGCCGTGCTGTTTCAGACGCCTACAAATCGCTGTCTCCTCTACTAAGGCCCTGTTTATATGAAGGAAAGTTGGCTCGGGGGGGGAGGGTCACCAACTTTACCGAGCGTTTATATGGAAGAAAAGTTGTCCCGGGTGCCCGAGACAACTTTGTCTTGAGCGAGTCTGGGCACGTAATATTGGATTACGCATGCTCTGTGTCCCGAGTTGGCCCGGTTAGGCGAGCCAAAGTGTTTATATGAGAAATAGAGTTTTAAAAAAGCTCCCACACAAAAGGAATGTATTTGATTTGTGCGAATTTTTCACAACATGTCAATTGATATCTCAGCTGAAAAATCGTGTCGGGGAATTGGGAAATTCAAAAAGAAAGCTCTTGACGACGTTTCCCGCATATCCTATGGTGGCCTATGATTGCCATAAGCAATTTTGTATTATTTTTGAATTTCTATTTTTATTTTTAACAAAAAAGAGAAAACATGTTTTTTTTATAATTTTTTTAGAAAAAAATGAAAACAAAATCAAAGCAAAACTTTTTTTTTAGAAAAAAAATGAAAACAAAATGAAATCAAAACATTTTTTTTAGAAAAAAATGAAAACAAAATGAAATCAAAACTTATTAAAAGCAAATTTAAAAAAAATCAAAGAAAAACAAAACAAAATCAAAACGAAATGAAAGTGAAAACAAAATAAAAATGTGCATGGCCTAGCGTTGCCATAGACCAGAATGCATCACGGCGCGCCTCTGCCATAGGAGACCGGGTTTCAGGTTCGGGCTATCCAAGATGGCGATGGCTCGAATTCGAAATGATTCCTGAAAAGAAGACCTAGAACTGAGGGAAGATATGACTAAATATGTGAGTCGAGGCTTAAAGCGAAAAGAAATACTGGACTTTCTGCAAAGAGACTATCCGCTGTATGCCTGGAGTTTCCGTTCGCTAGATAGAAGACTTCGAGAAATTATTCGATATTTATTTTACAGACGGAGATGTCACCGTCGATCAGATAAAAGATGCAGTTCAAAAGGAAAGGTTTGGCAGCCAGATGCCCCATAAAAAAGGCATAAGGAAAAGGGGTAAAGCTAAAGGTCACTTCACTACTAGGGGAATTGACTGGGTCCATTCACAGGATGGACACGACAAATTAATGGGAACCAATTCTGATCCTAAGATAATTGGTCGTTGGTACCTCGAATACCTCTATCAATCAAGGAGACTTCCTTCTATTTTGAGAGTCGATCGTGGAACTGAGACAGGTGTAATGGCTACCATGCATGTGTATGGTGGCCTATGATTGCCATAAGCAATTTTGTATTATTTTTGAATTTCTATTTTTATTTTTAACAAAAAAGAGAAAACATGTTTTTTTATATTTTTTTTAGAAAAAAATGAAAACAAAATGAAATCAAAACATTTTTTTTAGAAAAAAATTAAAACAAAATGAAATCAAAACTTAACTTATTAAAAGTAAATTTTAAAAAATCAAAGAAAAACAAAACAAAATCAAAACGAAATGAAAGTGAAAACAAAATAAAAATGCGCATGGCCTAGCGTTGCCATAGACCAGAATGCATCACGGCGCTCCTCTGTCATAGGAGACTGGGTTTCAGGTTCGGGCTATCCAAGATGGCGATGGCTCGAATTCGAAATGATTCCTGAAAAGAAAACCTAGAACTGAGGGAAGATATGACTAAATATGTGAGTCGAGGCTTAAAGCGAAAAGAAATACTGGACTTTCTGCAAAGAGACTATCCGCTGTATGCCTGGAGTTTCCGTTCGCTAGATAGAAGACTTCGAGAAATTATTCGATATCTATTTTACAGACGGAGATGTCACTGTCGATCAGATAAAAGATGCAGTTCAAAAGGAACTAGACGGCCCAGGAAAGCTCATCGGGTATAGAACCATGCACAACAAACTACGACAAGAGTATGCATTGAATGTACCCAGAGATTTGGTACATGATGTAATGTATGACCTTGATCCAAAAGGTTTGGCAGCCAGATGCCCCATAAGGAAAAGGGATAAAGCTAAAGGTCACTTCACTACTAGGGGAATTGACTGGGTCCATTCACAGGATGGACACGACAAATTAATGGGAACCAATTCTGATCCTAAGATAATTGGTCGTTGGTACCTCGAATACCTCTATCAATCAAGGAGACTTCCTTCTATTTTGAGAGTCGATCGTGGAACTGAGACAGGTGTAATGGCTACCATGCATGTGTATTTGAGACGTAGCCATGGTGACATGGATGCAATGGATACTGTTGTCTTTGGTCCTTCAACTGCAAATCAGGTAAGATCCCAAATTCTATAACACATATTCTGATATATTCTGAATGTAGGTGGCTGAAATTGCAAAACCAATATAATAAAAACCTTGTTAACCTTTCTTGCTTGGTCTGTAGAAAGAAATATCAGACCTTGGACTTTTTGCAGACCTCCCCTGTGCAGACCTCCATCTGATATTTCTCAGCAAGTAAGGTTAAAAATTGGTTAATATTACAGCCAAATGCTGAATTAAATAAGTTTGTTACAAATCAAAATAAATAATATACTACACAATAATTTATAGGTGATATGTTATACATATGAATATATATATATATATGTATGCTAGCTCGGTGTATATGAATGAATGATGGTGATCTAAGAGCTAAATAAACTCAGAAAAATTCTGAGCTCGAGACGGGAGTCGATCCTGCAACCTTCCGATTACCGTTCAGATGCTCTACCAATTGAGCTACAGTCAACTCTCTCTTAAGCGACCACCCTTGGTGCACGGACAAAGTGGTCGCTTACGGGAGGTGGTAGCTTACGGGAAAAAGCAACACAGGTAGCCCAAGTGATTGCTAAACGGGTCAGACTTCTAGCACAGCTCTAGCGAGCTGTCACCATAACAACATAGCTAAGAACGGGAGTTCTAGCTCAAGTTTTTCCAATCTTTTTTAGTTTCTTATCTGTCAGCGGCATTAAAAATTTAACTTTGTGTTATTTGAGTAATGATTTTCTAAAAATACAGTACAATCTACTTTGGTGGTCACTTATCGGAAACAAGAAAACAATAGAAAATGTCAAGAGTTGAGACTAAAAAGTGGTTGCGGTCGCTTAATAATTTTTGCAATGGTTGCTTATGAGAGTTTTTCAAACAGAATTTGACTGAGAAAAAAATGGTTCTTTGGTAAAGTGGTCACTTATGGGAGGTGGTCGCTTACAGGAAGTGGTTGCAGGAGAGAGTTGACTGTACCAGGACTCATTGGATACAATGTATGAGGGTTTTTATATGTCAACCCTCATATGTAACCTTCGCTCTCCAATGAGTCCTGGTAGCTCAATTGGTAGAGTGTCTGAACGGTAATTGGAAGGTTGCGGGTTCGACTCCTGTCTCAGGCTCAGAGTTTATTTAGCTCTTAGATCACCATCATTCATTCATATACACCGAGCTAGCATACATATATATATATATTCATATATATAACATATCACCTATAAATTATTGTGTAGTATATTATTTATTTTGATTTGTAACAAACTTATATAATAGGAGATATTGTAGTTGAGTCTACGAATAGCAGTTTCAGCGGTATTGACCCAAACGCCTCACTTCAATGTAATGAAGCACCATTGAAACTGTGTATCTAAATTAGTTGTGCTTGTTTAGGAGGGTGTTGGTGTCGTGTAAGAATGATGGTTTCAATGGTGCTTCATTACATTGAAGTGAGGCGTTCGGGTAAATACCGCTGAAACTGCTATTCGTAGACTCAACTACAATATCTCCTATTCAGCATTTGGCTGTAATATTAACCAATTTTTAACCTTACTTGCTGAGAAATATCAGATGGAGGTCTGCGCAGGGGAGGTCTGCAAAAAGTCCAAGGTCTGATATTTCTTTCTACAGACCAAGCAAGAAAGGTTAACAAGGTTTTTATTATATTGGTTTTGCAATTTCAGCCACCTACGTTCAGAATATATCAGAATATGTGTTATAGAATTTGGGATCTTACCTGATTTGCAGTTGAAGGACCAAAGACAACAGTATCCATTGCATCCATGTCACCATGGCTACGTCTCAAATACACATGCATGGTAGCCATTACACCTGTCTCAGTTCCACGATCGACTCTCAAAATAGAAGGAAGTCTCCTTGATTGATAGAGGTATTCGAGGTACCAACGACCAATTATCTTAGGATCAGAATTGGTTCCCATTAATTTGTCGTGTCCATCCTGTGAATGGACCCAGTCAATTCCCCTAGTAGTGAAGTGACCTTTAGCTTTACCCCTTTTCCTTATGCCTTTTTTATGGGGCATCTGGCTGCCAAACCTTTCCTTTTGAACTGCATCTTTTATCTGATCGACGGTGACATCTCCGTCTGTAAAATAAATATCGAATAATTTCTCGAAGTCTTCTATCTAGCGAACGGAAACTCCAGGCATACAGCGGATAGTCTCTTTGCAGAAAGTCCAGTATTTCTTTTCGCTTTAAGCCTCGACTCACATATTTAGTCATATCTTCCCTCAGTTCTAGGTCTTCTTTTCAGGAATCATTTCGAATTCGAGCCATCGCCATCTTGGATAGCCCGAACCTGAAACCCAGTCTCCTATGGCAGAGGCGCGCCGTGATGCATTCTGGTCTATGGCAACGCTAGGCCATGCACATTTTTATTTTGTTTTCACTTTCATTTCGTTTTGATTTTGTTTTGTTTTTCTTTGATTTTTTTTAAATTTGCTTTTAATAAGTTTTGATTTCATTTTGTTTTCATTTTTTTCTAAAAAAAATGTTTTGATTTCATTTTGTTTTCATTTTTTTTCTAAAAAAAAAGTTTTGCTTTGATTTTGTTTTCATTTTTTTCTAAAAAAATTATAAAAAAAACATGTTTTCTCTTTTTTGTTAAAAATAAAAATAGAAATTCAAAAATAATACAAAATTGCTTATGGCAATCATAGGCCACCATACATGTGTATTTGAGACGTAGCCATGGTGACATGGATGCAATGGATACTGTTGTCTTTGGTCCTTCAACTGCAAATCAGGTAAGATCCCAAATTCTATAACACATATTCTGATATATTCTGAACGTAGGTGGCTGAAATTGCAAAACCAATATAATAAAAACCTTGTTAACCTTTCTTGCTTGGTCTGTAGAAAGAAATATCAGACCTTGGACTTTTTGCAGACCTCCCCTGCGCAGACCTCCATCTGATATTTCTCAGCAAGTAAGGTTAAAAATTGGTTAATATTACAGCCAAATGCTGAATAGGAGATATTGTAGTTGAGTCTACGAATAGCAGTTTCAGCGGTATTTACCCGAACGCCTCACTTCAATGTAATGAAGCACCATTGAAACCATCATTCTTACACGACACCAACACCCTCCTAAACAAGCACAACTAATTTAGATACACAGTTTCAATGGTGCTTCATTACATTGAAGTGAGGCGTTTGGGTCAATACCGCTGAAACTGCTATTCGTAGACTCAACTACAATATCTCCTATTATATAAGTTTGTTACAAATCAAAATAAATAATATACTACACAATAATTTATAGGTGATATGTTATATATATGAATATATATATATATGTATGCTAGCTCGGTGTATATGAATGAATGATGGTGATCTAAGAGCTAAATAAACTCTGAGCCTGAGACAGGAGTCGAACCCGCAACCTTCCAATTACCGTTCAGACACTCTACCAATTGAGCTACCAGGACTCATTGGAGAGCGAAGGTTACATATGAGGGTTGACATATAAAAACCCTCATACATTGTATCCAATGAGTCCTGGTACAGTCAACTCTCTCCTGCAACCACTTCCTGTAAGCGACCACCTCCCATAAGTGACCACTTTACCAAAGAACCATTTTTTTCTCAGTCAAATTCTGTTTGAAAAACTCTCATAAGCAACCATTGCAAAAATTATTAAGCGACCGCAACCACTTTTTAGTCTCAACTCTTGACATTTTCTATTGTTTTCTTGTTTCCGATAAGTGACCACCAAAGTAGATTGTACTGTATTTTTAGAAAATCATTACTCAAATAACACAAAGTTAAATTTTTAATGCCGCTGACAGATAAGAAACTAAAAAAGATTGGAAAAACTTGAGCTAGAACTCCCGTTCTTAGCTATGTTGTTATGGTGACAGCTCGCTAGAGCTGTGCTAGAAGTCTGACCCGTTTAGCAATCACTTGGGCTACCTGTGTTGCTTTTTCCCGTAAGCTACCACCTCCCGTAAGCGACCACTTTGTCCGTGCACCAAGGGTGGTCGCTTAAGAGAGAGTTGACTGTAGCTCAATTGGTAGAGCATCTGAACGGTAATCGGAAGGTTGCAGGATCGACTCCCGTCTCGGGCTCAGAATTTTTCTGAGTTTATTTAGCTCTTAGATCACCATCATTCATTCATATACACCGAGCTAGCATACATATATATATATATATTCATATGTATAACATATCACCTATAAATTATTGTGTAGTATATTATTTATTTTGATTTGTAACAAACTTATTTAATTCAGCATTTGGCTGTAATATTAACCAATTTTTAACCTTACTTGCTGAGAAATATCAGATGGAGGTCTGCACAGGGGAGGTCTGCAAAAAGTCCAAGGTCTGATATTTCTTTCTACAGACCAAGCAAGAAAGGTTAACAAGGTTTTTATTATATTGGTTTTGCAATTTCAGCCACCTACATTCAGAATATATCAGAATATGTGTTATAGAATTTGGGATCTTACCTGATTTGCAGTTGAAGGACCAAAGACAACAGTATCCATTGCATCCATGTCACCATGGCTACGTCTCAAATACACATGCATGGTAGCCATTACACCTGTCTCAGTTCCACGATCGACTCTCAAAATAGAAGGAAGTCTCCTTGATTGATAGAGGTATTCGAGGTACCAACGACCAATTATCTTAGGATCAGAATTGGTTCCCATTAATTTGTCGTGTCCATCCTGTGAATGGACCCAGTCAATTCCCCTAGTAGTGAAGTGACCTTTAGCTTTATCCCTTTTCCTTATGGGGCATCTGGCTGCCAAACCTTTTGGATCAAGGTCATACATTACATCATGTACCAAATCTCTGGGTACATTCAATGCATACTCTTGTCGTAGTTTGTTGTGCATGGTTCTATACCCGATGAGCTTTCCTGGGCCGTCTAGTTCCTTTTGAACTGCATCTTTTATCTGATCGACAGTGACATCTCCGTCTGTAAAATAGATATCGAATAATTTCTCGAAGTCTTCTATCTAGCGAACGGAAACTCCAGGCATACAGCGGATAGTCTCTTTGCAGAAAGTCCAGTATTTCTTTTCGCTTTAAGCCTCGACTCACATATTTAGTCATATCTTCCCTCAGTTCTAGGTTTTCTTTTCAGGAATCATTTCGAATTCGAGCCATCGCCATCTTGGATAGCCCGAACCTGAAACCCAGTCTCCTATGACAGAGGAGCGCCGTGATGCATTCTGGTCTATGGCAACGCTAGGCCATGCGCATTTTTATTTTGTTTTCACTTTCATTTCGTTTTGATTTTGTTTTGTTTTTCTTTGATTTTTTAAAATTTACTTTTAATAAGTTAAGTTTTGATTTCATTTTGTTTTAATTTTTTTCTAAAAAAAATGTTTTGATTTCATTTTGTTTTCATTTTTTTCTAAAAAAAATATAAAAAAACATGTTTTCTCTTTTTTGTTAAAAATAAAAATAGAAATTCAAAAATAATACAAAATTGCTTATGGCAATCATAGGCCACCATACATATCTACTCGGATTATTTTTCGCCTTTTAACGGAAAGCATGATAACTTTTGAACTAAATCGAATTTTGAAATTCCCCGACATGGCGGTTTTGTAATACGATTCCTCTGAAATACGACAAAGCAAACAGAGCTTCTGAAAGCCATCTGACTAGATCGGAGAAACGGGATGGCGGAAAATTCGAGATTTTCAAAGAACTCAAAACTTTTTATGTATTGTTGTAGCCAATTTTATAAGCTTCAAAATGATACATGAATGATTTATCTACGATATTTCCTCGAGGCGCTACATAATTTAGACTGCAAACGCACCCTGAAGGTATCCGGTAACCGTAATAGAGTGGAATGGTTATGAAACCCGGCAAACTTAAAAGGAGCAAGCAAAGGCGCTGCGATTTATGTTGGAAGGGGGCAAGACAAAATATTGTGCAGGGTCATAGTTCATTAGCGTCCCCTGAACGACTGAACTCACACGTTTCTATTGGCTGATTGATTAACACATTGGAATTTCTATTGCAGAGTTAATTAAAAACGGGTAAACATGGCCTGCGTCAGACGTGATTTCCTCTCTTCTATAAACTCTTTTAATATGGAGTCGTCAGTCTTTTCTTCGCCGATAAAGGCAGCACTAATTTTCTTTGAAGTAAGAATAGCCGGGCTACCTTGGTCTTGCATCGGTAAAGTTTAAATGAGAAATGACTCAACATTTTGAGCTGACGGTTTCCCAAGTGACTTCCAGAGCCAGTGAGTTTACTGACAAAGTGTCTTCACCCGAAAACTAACTCTCTTACTACTTCTTTGTGTGAATCCTTGAATTCTTCGAAACCAAACGCATTTTGGAACAGCAATCGAAAGTCTTTGGTCTGGCTTTCAAAAGTTTACAATGTAAATTATGCAAATCAATTCAGCGACAGGATTTGAGTGGCAAGTTTGTGATTGGCTAAAACCCGACAATGTCTCAGCTCGCGCGCCCAACCGTGAGGTGTAGGTACTTCATATAAGATAATTGTTATGTACTTATATTAGATTCCACCCTGTTCAACCTCGTTCAGTCCTGTTCAACTCCGTTCAACTCCGTTCAACTCCGTTCAACTCCGTTCAACTCCGTTCAACATCGTTCAACACCGTTCAACATCGTTCAACCCTGTTCAACCCTGTTCAACCTCGTTCAGTCCTGATCAACCTCGTTCAACTCTGTTCAGCCCTGTTCAACCCAGTTCATCCCCGTTCAACCCAGTTCATCCCCGTTCAACCCAGTTCACCCCCGTTCAACCCAGTTCATCTTCGTTCTACCCTGTTCAACTCCGTTCAACCCAGTTCATCCTCGTTCTACCCCGTTCAACCCTGTTCATCCTCGTTCAACCCTGTTCAACCTCGTTCTACCCTGTTCAATCTCGTTCAACCCAGGTAATCCTCGTTAAACCCTGTTCAACCTCGTCAACTCCGTTCAACTCTGTTCATCATCGTTCAACCTCGTTCAACCCTGTTCATCCTCGTTCTACCCTGTTCAACCTCGTTCTACCCTGTTCAATCTCGTTCAACCCAGGTAATCCTCGTTAAACCCTGTTCAACCTCGTCAACTCTGTTCAACTCTGTTCATCATCGTTCAACTCCGTTCAACCCAGTTCATCCTCGTTCTACCCTGTTCAACGTTGTTCGACACCGTTCAACCTCGTTCAACCCTGTTCAACCTCGTTTAAGCCTGTTCAACTCCGTTCAACTCCGTTCAACCTCGTTCAACCCTGTTCAACTCCGTTCAACCTCGTTCAGCTCCGTTCAACCATTTTCAACCCTGTTCATCCCCGTTCAACCCAGTTCATCCTCGTTCAACCCTGTTCATCTCCGTTCAACCCAGTTCATCCTCGTTAAACCCTGTTCAACCTCGTCAACTCCGTTCAACCCTGTTCATCTTCGTTCAACTCCGTTCAACCCTGTTCATCCCCGTTCAACCCAGTTCATCCTCGTTCGACCCCGTTCAACCTCGTTTAATCCCGTTCAACCCTGCAAATCAAACAATTGTTGTCGTTCAGAGTAATATTTGGGCCTGACTAGATGCTAGTGAGGCATACGCTCAACCTTTTCAAATTTCGCTATCGAATCTTCAAAAAACGATTCGACTTTTTTAATCGCACTTCCTGTAGCCTACGTTGTATCCGCCTCTCTTCTGCCGGCTCGCTACACTTCCTGAACGTGTTCTAGTATTCGACGATCCGTCCTGCTTTCCAAATATGGAATATATTGACCATATATGGAATATCACAGGGACCTCTCAGGAACGACACTTTTCTCAATAAATTGTTTGATATGTGTTTCGAAGGGGAAAACTCTCTTTAGTTTTCCCCTTTCCGGGTTCCGGGATCGTTACTCCATTAAGAGCAGACGAGACTTGAGTTGGGTTGAACTTCGCTTTATTCGTACTCGCGGAGAACTCCGCGCCAACTCCAGTTTTACAATGTGGGCTCGCCTTTTATCGGCTAGCTCTTGTCAATCTTATGGACACACAGCTATCAATCTAAAGATTGGCTCTTATTGGCTATCCTCTCTTAATGTATTCTGATGTAAGGCAACTGGTCGCTGAGAGTAAACAGTGAAAAGATTGACAAAACAAGAATATAAGATATTTAGCAGACAAAGTTTGCAAAGAAACTTAACGTAGGATTTGCTTAACCATTGATACTCATTCTACCGTAGAGAAAGTTAAGTCTTAACCGAAAATATTAGGAAGAGGTGACTTTAGAACAAAGTCCAATTTTAACTTAGTAAACACTGTATCAGATAGTACGAGGCGGGGCCTATCCTTGGCGAAACTAGGGACCGCCTATTTTGTACCCATATGTAATGATCAAATAAACATGATACTATACTTTACTTCAAGCTAACACAAGTTGCCTATACATAAGTAACAGTAAATATAATAACATACATTTCCTTAGAAGAGCAAACAGAACGAGAGTTTCCCGAGTTAACGAGGTTGAAAGACATTATGTTTACTCTACTTTGATGGGTGTTCGATTAATTATACTCGCGAAGGAAGGGACAACTCATTTTATTTCCCGAAGATTATATCTGCTAATGTATGTTTTCATTACTACTTTTATGGCTCGTTAATCGCGACCTTTGGGCGCAACAGAGCAAACAAACTGTACTTAACTACAAGAACTAATTATAAACTCTGAAGTTAAAGATTCCCTTTCCATACTATGTTTCCTGCTTACATGTTTAGCTGTTTATTTAAAAACCCTTATTCTAATCACCAATCCTTTCCTAAATTATTTAAATGGTTACATTTTATAGTGTAACACCTGTTCAACTCCGTTCAATCCAACTCCGTTCAATCCTGTTCAATCCTGTTCAACCCCGTTCAACCTCGTTCAACCCCCTTCAACCCCGTTCAACCCCATTCAACCTCCTTCAACTCCGTTCAACCTCGTTCAACTCCGCTCAACCCTTTTCAACCCTGTTCATCCCCGTTCAACCCAGTTCACCCTCGTTAAACTCTGTTCAACCTCGTCGACTCCGTTCAACCCTGTTCATCATCGTTCAAGTCCGTCAGTTAACCCTGTTCATCCCCGTTCAACCTCGTTCTACCCTGTTCAACCTCGTTCAACCCCGTTCAACCTCGTTCAACTCCGTTCAACCTCGTTTAATCCCGTTCAACCCTGTTCAACTCCGTTCAATCCCGTTCAACTCCGTTCAACCTCGTTCAACCCTGTTCATCCTCGTTCAACCATGTTCAACCCCGTTCAACCTCGTTCAACCTCGTTCAACCCTGTTCAACCTCGTTCAACCCTGTTCAACCTCGTTCAACCTCGTTCAACTCCGTTCAACCCTTTTCAACCCTGTTCATCCCCGTTCCGAACCCAGTTCATCCTCGTTAAACCCTGTTCAACCTCGTCAACGGGTTGAACGGGGATGAACAGGGTTGAACAGGGTTGAACAGGGTTGAACGAGGTTGAACGGAGTTGAACAAGGTTGAACAGGGATGAACGATGTTGAACAGGGATGAACGATGTTGAACGGAGTTGAACAGGGTTAAACGGAGTTGAACGAGGTTGAACAGGGTTGAACGAGGATGAACGAGGTTGAACGGGGTTGAACGGGGTTGAACGAGGTTGAACGAGGTTGAACGGGGTTGAACGGGGTTGAACGAGGTTGAACGAGGTTGAACGGGGTTGAACAGGGTTGAACGAGGCTGAACAGGATTGAACGATGTTAAACGGGGGTGAACGGGATTGAACGAGGCTGAACTGGGTTGAACGAGGCTGAACAGTCTTGAACGTGGTTGAACGGTGGAACGGTGTTGAACAGGGTTGAACGTGGTTGAATAACGAGGCTGAACGGTGTTGAAGCGTAGTGTATAAGCGACTACCAACTCTCTTCGAAATAACAATCTTCTAAGTACATAATAATCTTCTAAGTACATAATAATTATCTTATATGAAGTAATTACCTACCGAGTGGGGAGAGGATCGCGGGCTCACCGAAACCCCCACGGCTGGAAACCGAGCCTAATTTCATAGCAGATCTATCACAAATGCCCTGGCATGTATTACAACATTTTGACGACCCGAATGAATGTTGGCGGGTCTGGAAATCACTTTATCATGAAACGCTTGATAGGCATGCGCTACTTCGGCATAAGTAAATATAATATCGAAATGCAAAATGCAAAGTCCAAATTTTTTCATGATAAAATTGATGGCTGCTCAAATTCTATATCTAGATCCGAAGAAAACCTGGACATTGATTAATTTCCTCCTAGGTAAAAATAATAAATCGACTAGTGTTAGCGAACTGTCTTTTAATGATACTTGTTAAATCGGGAGTTCGTCAAGGCTCAATTCTAGATCCTGTATTGTTTCTTCTTTATGTTAACGATATGCCAGATGTCGTGTGGAACTCCAGTATTTCTATGTTCGCTGACGACTCGAAGTGTTACAAAGTCATCACTTCTACGTTGGATTCTGCTTCCCTCCAGTCAGATCTTGATGCTCTAAGTGAGTGGTCTTCATGTAATGAACTAGAATTTCAACCGAAAAAATGTGAAAACCTTCGTATCAGTCGTAAACGCTACAGCTTTGACCGTTCCTACTTCATTAATTTTGACGTTAAGTTGTGAACCCACTCAAAGGGATCTTGGTGTCATGATTACGAGTGACCTATCATGGAATCACCACTGACACAATAACTGCGAAAGCAAATCGAATGCTTGGGTTTCTAAAGCGATACTGTACAAGGGACCTACCTACCAACTCCATAAAGACTCTGTACGTAGCTCTGGTCAGATCTCACTTAGGATACTGTAGTCAGTTATGGGCTCCTCAATCTGTTATTAGAAACATTATGCTTATAGAATCTATTCAACGCAGGACAACTAGATTTATCTGTAAAACTTTGCCTCGACCTAGCTACAAGGATCGCTTGGTGTCCTTAAACCTTTTTACCTATCAATTACTGGTTAGAATACCTAGATCTAGTCTTATTTTACAAATTCAAGTCTAATGCTATTAGTATTGACATCACTAAATACGTGAACTCGTGTTCCGGTCGTTCCCGCCGTGCTTCCTCTGGTATGTACTTTAGGCAATCTGTCATTCCCAGGACGTCCAGCTATAGGGACTCGTATTTTTTGCGCATTGTTAACTTTTTGCGCAAGAAGATGGATCGTCTATTACGCTAGCCGAGACAAGGTACTCACAGTTCGAAAGGGAGGCCTTGGCCGTCATGTGGGCATGTCAGAAGTTTACCTTTACTTGTACGGAATCGACTTCGAGGTCTGCACAGACCACAAGCCTCTAGTCATTGTACTTGGGCGGCCAAGCGCAAAACCACCCTGCCAGGATAGAGCGATGGCTACTCTATCTCCAGCAGTTCAGATACACTGTGAGATACATATACCAGGCAACCAAACCGCCGCGGATGTTCTAAGCCGACTTCCGGTGCGTCAAACCGAAGATGAAAATGTTGATAAGACAGAAGATTATGCTTGTAGCATCGCAAGTGAGGTACTACCAGGTTAGCTCATGAAGGACATCGAGGCATAGTTCGTACCAAAGCCAGGTTGCGAGAAAAAGTCTGGTGGCCACAGATGCACAAGCAAGTCGAACAAGTGATACGAGCATGCCACCCATGCCAGCTTGTAGGACAAAGAGCCAAGCCAGAGCCCATCCGATCAACAAGACTACCCGAGGGTCCATGGACCAACATTGCAGTCGATCTTCTTGAAGTATCAGGGGGCGATCATCTCCTAGTAGTAGTAGACCACTACTCGCGTTGGTTGGAGGCAGTTCTAGTGTAGAAAACAGATGCGCAACATGTGATAAAGTGTCTGGAGGCAATGTTCAGGACACACGGTCTACCGGAAAGCGTCCGTGGCGACAATGGACCACCCTTTGCCGCATCCAAAGAATTTGAAGGGTTCTTGGACTATCTTGGAATAGTACACAAGAAAGGTGTTTCATACTGACCTCAGAGTAACGGGGAAGTTGAACGGTGCAACGAGACTCTCCTGAAGGCTGTGAGAATTGCCAAGCTGGAAGGAAATGATTGGAAGAGAGCTGTGGAAAACTTACTATTCCAATACAGGACAACACCTCACACCGTGACCGGAATGTCACCAGCGGAGTTGCTGATGGGAAGGAAGTTCCGCGATAAGCTTCCGAAACTTAGAGTGCGGAGCGACCGGGCCATGGAGGCAGAATGGTAACAACTCTTGAGGGAGAGAGACGCCCGTGCAAAACTACGCTAAAAGGAGTATGCTGATGAGAGAAATTCAGCGCAACACAGCACCATCAACGAAGGTGATCAAGTGCTCTTGAAGCAACACCGAGAGAACAAATTGTCACCAAATTATGAGCCTGGACCGTACAGAGTCGTTAAAAAGGATGGTAATGCTGTTCTCATAGAAGACACTATTGGAAGGAGCAAAATGAGGAACGTGGCGCACATGAAGACATTCATTGAGCCCGAGGTTGGAAAGGCCACTGAAGAGCAAGAAGATGTGCAACCCAAGAGTGTAGAGTGAGGAAGTAATACCACACAATCCTGAGAACATCCTTTACCGTCGTATCTGCAATAGTACACCTGTGCTTGATGCTGTACCAAGCGTCTCAGATTCTATGCGACCTGCGCACGTGAGGCGAGCACCAACCTGGATGAAAGATTACGTGCATTCTTAGTGGGGTTATAGGCACACAAGCTTAGGTTTTAGAGATGTGTGTTGACTCTATATTATTAAGGATAGTTTAGTTGACCTTTGTTACATTGAATTGGGACATTATGGTCATATAAGAGAACTTCAATACGGACATTGATTTAGAAGAACATTAATACTAAGTAGAGGGGAGATGTGGTGTACGCACTGCGTCATGGGATAGAAAGGTCCCGGATGTAAGAAAACACATGTAAGTCCGCCATTACTATTTGAGATAATAAATGCTGTTGTTCGTAAGTCAGGGTCCTAAATACCACAGGGAGCAAGAGTTGATGCTTTTCACCTCTCATGTCCAGCCTGCATTGTCTTCTAGTTTTTCCTCATAACGATGCAAGGGGAAATTAGAAATATGCATTGTTCTTGCAGGGAAATTTAGAAATTTCCCTGTAGAAGACAATGCACATTTTAAAATTTCCCTTGCATTTGTAATGAGCCGGGGAATTTAGAGATTAAATCTGCGTGAACAAACAAAGGAATCCGAGGCGATCATGGTATTACCCGTAATACGCAATGTTTTTGAAATGTTTTTCCGTCAGGTGAAAACTCGGGCTACTTGAGCGAGCGCGAGTATGTGCAATGTAAAAAGCAGTCACGCTAAAATTGAATAGAATTGTTGGTACAAAATATATTGCATTAATATAACTGAGAAAATCTTTAGGTAATTTAAGAAAAAAATATCGTGCAAGGTCATGGCGCTTTAAAAAAATATCGTGCAGGGCTAGAATCAGAAAAAAAATATCGAGCAACTAAAATTCACGCAACCTCTCCATCAATATTCTAATCCCTTAGCCATGTTTCTGTTTACAAACTACAATCCGTCGCCGGCATGTCAACACACAGTGACCTTTATATGGTTTGTGGTCTGAGGAGTCGGGTGGAACTTCTCGAAACGAGCGACAGTATTGGCCTAGCCAACAATAGAAAACACCCTAACCTTTTAGAAAGTGCAGTACAAAAACAATAGAAGTATAGTATTATGGGTGCAATCAGAATACAGGTCTCTAACTCTGAACGCACTCGCAAATTTTAGACTGATTACCACATCTTGTATTATTATGAATTATACCGAGGTATAATTTCAAAGTCTGGCTCTTCAGAAAAGCTTAATGTAACGGACAAAGAAAAGATTGCCATCAATGTATCAGTCAATCTCGTATCCAGACCCCATTTGTTTCTTACTGCGCAGGGCTCTGGAAGAATCCGATCCGGAAGTCCGCGAATCACGGACTTCCGGCGACTCTGCGCATGCTTATCATTACGTCACCCTGAGAAGTCGTTTTCTCGCTCAGCGCCTCAGGCCTATGTTTTGGTTTGGATTTGGAAGTTCGCCCGGTATTTTGATAGTGATCTTTTGCTTACTAGCGTAAGGGCAAGCCTTAGGGAGTCTCTTTCATCTTCAACCGTTTTTAGTTTGGATTTTAAGGCTTTATATTCATGCATCAGGCTCGTGTTTCTTTAATATCGTTCAGACATCACAGATTCCAGAACACAAGATCGAGGATTCATGTGGATCGAAAACTCGCTGAAATCGCCTTACCTGAGCCCGATGACCACCCAAACACCAACTGAATACACCGTAGAAGCAAGTCAAAGCATTTTTACTTACGAGTCTCTGATTTTAGCTCCTCGAAGGCTGGAGTTCGTTGCATTCCCATACAAACGCTTATATTTAAGAGATCAGCGCCTGTTGGCACAAGTTTATGAGATCGGAAAATGCCACTTACGAACATTGTTGTTAATATGGGAATGTGTAGTATTACCTATCTGTTACGGTAAATCCCTCTGCTATATCCAGTTGGGTTCGATTTTCGAATTCTGAGAATTCATGTACTGTGTGCATGCGGTGTGTTGGCCGTTAAGTGATTTGAACTCCCGATAGATGCAAACAAATATCTAAGAATCCTGAAGATTTTTAGCGGCATCCATTTATGTAAAATCCAACGGTTTTTAGCGTTTAGATTTCCCCCAATTTCCAATGCCTTTGTCCAACCCCCAAAAGGCTATGTTTGACTTCCGGTGAAATTGCATTGTTCAGAACAGCCAATCAGAATACACAAAAGTCGGATTCTTCCAGAGCCCTATTTTTTCGTCGAGCATGCGCAGTAAAAACCAAATGGGATCTGGGTACGAGATTGTGTATCAGTGCGCCAAGCATATTTACATTACTGGGCAATGTCAGTGTAGTTTATCAGCCGTAAACAGCGTGAGGAAACTGTCGCCTCTCATCGCTATACTTTAGCTCGCTTTCCCCCATACATCCTCAAGAGATTCAATTATCTGAAACTTTTCACACAAAACATCAATAGTTCTTGCGGAGTTTCTTCTCGATAAAGAGCGTGTTAACAATATTCATTCACCATCTTCGCACGGAAAGTGTTACACGCGCGTACGTTTATTAATTGGTTACATGTTTTACGTCATCAATATGGAATCTCTGGCCTCTCTCTCGGGTGATTGAACCGCGACGAAAGGCGTCGATTTGCTCAGGCTAGAAGAGGTCAAGAGGTAAATGAATTAACAAAGGCTATGACGTCACCATAGCTTCGTTAGAACGCAAACATTTCTCAAAAAATAATAAAATAACAGATCAATTTTTTTTTAAAGTTTTATGTGTTCCATTTGACATGTAAAAAATCTACCAATTGTTTTCACGCTTTATTTGGGATTGAAATAAAGGCTTTGTCGAAGTTGGTGATAAAAATCTAAACATCACACACATCTCCCACATATGTTAGACGGATGTGCGAGTGACCAATATATATATTACAACGGAAGTAGAAGTGGTAAGAAAGAACTTGGTGAATATCGATTGAATAATGGGACTAAATCAGATAGAAAAAAAATATCGACACCTTACGGAGTGAGTAAGCGAGCGAGTGACATGTTTTCCACATACCATTAATGCATCAGTCAATTCCAGCAATGCCCATCCCCTCCCCGGGACAACCCCCGGGCATTAGTCATTTTCGTTATTTTTTTTCCAAATTCCCCACGGTGGGGACAAACAAGGTATTCAAATGCCCCACAGTGGAGCCAAAGAAGTAAGGAAAATGCCCCACCCCCGGGCACATCCATAATGATATACTGCCCAAGTTTAATTCCATGCAAATACACAAGGCGCAAAGAAGTGCTACTTCTCTATCTATTCATTGATAGTTTCCGTTCGTTTTGTAGATCCGCCATCTTGTTTTGTATTTATACTGCTGTATCAGTGATTATACTATTGAGCTGCCTGGAGCAAAATGGTATTAATACATAGTTTATGTTTCATTCCTATAAATAATCATTCGCACCGCGGTTAACGTTATACAATAAACGCTTATTAAAACCACATGACAGACTTTTATAATAATAGTGTGACTTCTGTTCGTCCGGTGGACAGCAGCAAACAGTGTATATTTGTAAACAATCTACTTGATATCGTTTCCAACTCGGACCGGCAGAGCTTGGGCCCCGAGTGCCTCCTGAATTAAAATTTTAGCGTAGCGTAGCGTTAAGAATACAGGATTGCTGATCAGTGTTAGATGGGCGGTGAACGTACGGGAACTGCTATTTTCTAGCTATATTGTAAAAATTAAACATCCATAGGTTTCCCGGCTTTTTCGTGTCCTAGCGTATACAAATAACGTGGATAAGACGGTATCAACTGCAGGTTTCTAGGTTTAGAAAAATAGATAGAATCCACAGGCAGCTGGAATAATTACAACAACTCAGATTTATTGTTTTTTTTACTTGATACAGTATGGCGTCGTTACCACAAGACCTGCAGTCTCTTTCCCAGAATTATTTTCGGCAGTGTCAAACGCCCCACTATACGCCCTGGGGTAGAATAATGCCCGACCCCCGGGCCGATATAAGGTTACAAATGCCCTACTCCCGGGATCTCAAAGTATGCAAATGCCCCACCATGTCCCGGGAGGGGGATGGGCATTGCTGGAATTGACTGATGCATAACTCATGGGATTGCTATCGCAATACCCACGAGTTAAAAAGCAATGAATAATCGTTTTAGCTCAGAAAAGAAATAAAAGTAAAATAGAAAGGAACACCAATTTTTTACCCAAAAAATCTACCAGAAATACAAGAACGTCAGCATGGGATTTTGATTTCTGAATTATTATTTTTTAGATTTAACTTTAAATAATGGGGAGAAGTTCTGGAATTGAAAATCCACGCTTGAGTTTGCGTGACTACAGTACTTCAGTGCTAGAGGCTAATTTCAGGATTCGATAAAAAAAATATTCGGATATAGTCAGTCCTAAACGGACTCTCGACTCAGCAAAGTGATATTGCTTTGGCTTTTCTCCATCACAGACACATTTCATCAGCTATAAACTTTAACTTCAGCACAAGTTACAGTCAATTTAGGTAGAATTACCTATGTGCAGAAACCCTCCTCGTAAACTACATATACAAATATTTATAGAAAACTACACTGCGAGCAAGTTCCTCAATTTTTCTTGGTCGCGTCCGTGCATGTTTTTGACGTTTTCATCTCGCCTGACCGAGCGAAGCTTGTGAAGCAGTCTTAAAGTGACCGCAAGTGACGCTATCCCCCTCAATTGAAGTTTCGCTCGAAAACAATACAGAGTGACAAAACACATTTACCAGAGACTTGCTCGCAGTCTAATGTTCTATTATAATTCATCTTCGTTCTCTAACTTGTCTAGAGCGTCCTTCATTTTCTCAAAGCGATGATTTACTGACCACAACTCGGGTAAATGTTGTGGGTTTAGTGTCTCAACAAAGTGACTTCTCCACATTTTCTCGAAATCTAACAACTTTCCTCGTTCTTTGACTCTCTTGACCACTTCCTCGCCGTGAGACTTAAAGTTCACATTCTTCCTATGGATTTGCATTGTCGCTGTTTCCACCAGAAGGTCTGGTGTGAGTTCTGTGGTGTGATAGTGGTTCTCGACTATCTTGACAAGCTCGTCGTATCGTTGTTGGGGCAATTTATCGGCAGCGTTGGCCAGTGCTTTGGCTGCTGATCTAACTTTCATCAATTCGGGGTCTTGGATAAGCTTTGCGACTTCTGTCAAAGAAAAATCAATGAATATTACTCACTCCAGATTGATCTTTATGTGTATTGGCGAAGGCTGTACGATGTGTAAGATATACCAAAAGCCATTAACTTTTCAAGGGATTTTCAATAAAACAAAATGGTTTTCCTGTTACAATATCGCAGAAACCGGCATATAATGGATTTGAAACGTGTAACGCCCATACTTCGTTTTAGCCGGTGTCCTGCTCTGGATTATTCAGTGAATAAAAATGACCATATATGGATAAAATGGCAGTCGGGTTCTGTGACTAGACTAGATCGTCATGCTAGACTAGACTGTATTTTCCAAATATGGTACTTTCTATTTACTGAATAATCCGGAGCATGGGGCCGCTATGTTTCTGAATATCTGCAATGCTCTTAGCCTGCGTTTCATCCGAACAAAACCTTGTGACGCAGGCTACAATGCTCTTAGACGTCATTACGTTCGTTAAACTAGAAGTTTCTAATAGAAAGTGAAGTGCTGTGAGGGGATGCATAGAGCTACTGTCTGTGATATTAGTTCGAGTGAGTTGGGCAAACTGCAAATCATACTTTGCTCAATCAGGGACAGAACATCGATAACGGAAATATAGACAACGAGTAAAGTAGAAGTATTTTATTGAAATATGAAAACAGTCATAAACTATAACCACAGGCAGCCCAGACTCGACATATATTTCCCGCTTATTAGTCTGTTGGGTTACCTGTGGTATGTTTCATAAGCAATCTCGGAAGAGTGTATATAATTGCTCCTTGTGAATTCTCTTTTCCGATTCCTACGAAATACATCTTCAATAATAAAAGATTGATACTTAATGAAGTTGTGTGAGGGGTTTTGGGGCGATTTCCGGACTTCTAAAGCAGTTTATTAGGCCTCGAAATTTTGACGGTTGGCCGCGTGCCTACTCATCGGACACAAATATACACAAGGTATTCCACAGGAAGCCCAAGCTCACGATTTGTGGCTCTTACAAATCCTACGTAGATTACGTGATTGCTCGCGCAAGATCGATTGCGTGATAGCGCGCGCTAGAGTCACCGTTTTCTCCAGAAATTTTTCTTGTCATTTCACTAATAGAGTTTGTATGTGTTGATTTCTTATCGTGGTTAAAATAAAGGTAATTATCTCAAACCTCTTGTCTCTTCTCTCCCTTCGTATATTAAAGACACCACTGATTTTCTTAATAAACTCCTTAACCTTGGTAAGCTTCCTGACAATGCCATTCTTGTAACTCTATATAGATGTATCATCCTTGTATACTAACATTCCCCATAAAGATGGTATTGATGCATGTCATCATTTCCTACAAACTCGTATTAACAAAGATATTCCTACTAATACACTTTGTGACTTAATACGCATGATCCTCTATGAATAATTTCTCTTTTAACAACATCCATTACCTCCAGATTCATGGCACAGCCATGGGTACTAGAATGGCTCCTTCTTTTGCTAATTTATTCCTCGGTAAATTTGAAAATAACGCCCTTTCTCAGGCTCCTTACACACCACACACTTGGTTAAGATACATTGATGACATTTTCATGATCTGGACCGAGGGTCAAGATCATTTATACACTTTCATTGATTTTCTTAATAATCTTCATCCCACTATCAAGTTCACCTCATCACATTCATTTACTCATGTACCATTTCTTGACGTAACCGTTTCCTTGCGTGACGGTTACATTGAAACTGACCTTTACACTAAACCCACTGATAAACACCAATATCTTCTTAACTCCTCTTGCCATCCCTTGCACACTAAACAAGCTATCCCTTTTAGTTTAGCTCTCCGTCTCCGCCGCATTTGCTCTAACGACAACGCTTTTAAACTCCGCAGTGTCTGACCCCCTTCCTGTGGTCAGCGGTGTGCCCCAGGGAAGCATCCTTGGTCCGCTTCTCTTCAGTATATACGTTAACGATCTTCCTTCAGTACCACAGAAATGCAGTTCTCAGTGCTATGTAGACGATACAAAGCTCCACGTTTCCTTCCACCTACAAAACAAGCTAACTACTATTGCTGACATGAATCAAGACCTACTTAATATACGTAACTGGTGTTTCGACAATTTCCTGCTTCTTAACCCAGACAAGACAAAGCTTATGGTGTTTGGTAGCAGACAGATGGTGACTAAACTACAAGACTTCAGTTTAGAACTACTAGGAAAAGACCTTGTACCGGACCAAGTGGCCAAGGACCTGGGTGTTATACTTGACCCTCACCTATCATATGATGAACACATAATTAAAACCGTATCTTCGTGCATGTCTCGTCTGGGACAAATAAATCGTGCTAAACATGCATTCGACAGACAAACGTTGCTAACAGTCATTAATGCCTTAGTTTTTAGCAAATTATTTTATTGCTCAAATGTATGGGCAAATGCCACTAACTCTAATATTAATAAACTGCAGGCTGTACAGAACTTTGCATGCCGCATCGTTAGTGGTGCACGGAAGTTCGACCATGTAACACCAATTTTAAAGGAACTACACTAGCTGCCAGCTTCAATCCAGCTCCACTATCGTAGTGCCATAATGGCTTTTAAGTGCATGACTGGCTGTGTCCCTGATTACCTTTCTTCTCAATTTATTAAGCGTAAAGAAATCAGTAATCGCAATACCAGAAGCTCCCAAAAACTGAATATTCCTCTATTTAAAACTGCTAGTGGTCAGCGAACCTTCTACTACAGAACCGTCAGTATCTGGAACTCACTAGATCCGACCTTGAAACTTTGCCGAACTATTAGTATTTTTAGGCGTTCTTTAAGACATAAATTACTACAGAATCTTATTAATTAATATTTTCCATATACATTAGTCCTTTACTATGCGTATATAATCATTGCATATAGTTTATATAGATATAAATTAATTAATTATATATTTAATTGTAATTATCTCTGAAAAGCCCCACGGGGGAGTGGATAATAAAAGTATGTATGTATGTATGTATGTATGTATCTCCTTCAACCACAGGCAGCCCAAGCTCACGATTTGTGGCTCTTACAAATCCTATGGTAGATTACGTGATCACTCGCGCAAGATTGATTGCGTGATAGCGCGCGCTAGAGTCACCGTTTTCTCCAGAAATTTTCCTTGTCATCTCACTAATAGAGTTTGTATTGATTTCTTATCGTGGTAAAATAAAGGTAATGAAATAACATTTTGCAATAAATGTACCTCAAGTGTCCTTTCCTTATGTTCTTGGGTATTCTCTGCTATTTTGGGCTCGTTTGGATCGGTTTTAGAGCGCTTTTGATTTTTGAGATCTCTCTCAAAAATGAAATGACAGTCCATTGAGCACATCAAATCACTCGAAGGGCAATAAAGCACTCTAAAATCACTTCAATCGTCGCCAGACTCCACTAAAGGACGTACCGAATGCCTGTCTACGTTTATTTCGGGGTGGAATTCCAAAATTTTACATTTTAGCCCTCATAAACGACATATTTGTGGTATCAAAAACCGCTATTTCAAAACCCTCGGATGCTGGTAACCTAGTCCCGAGACAGCGGGACGTCCTGCCATCCGCGGGACGTCCCGCTGTCTCGGGACTAAGTTACCAGCATCCGAGGGTTTTGAAATAGCGGTTTTTGATACCACAAATATGTCGTTTATGAGGGCTAAAATGTATTTTTTTGCAATTCCACCCCGAAATAAACGTAGACAGACATTCGGTACGTCCTTTTGTGGAGTGTGGCGAGGATTGAAGTGATTTTAGAGTGCTTTATTGCCCTTCGAGTGATTTGATGTGCTCAATGGACTGTGCAGCCTTGTCATTTCATTATAGAGAGAGATCTCAAAAATCAAAAGCTCTCTAAAACCGATCCAAACGAGCCCAAAATAGCAGAGAATACCCAAGAACATAAGAAAAGGACACTCGAGGTACATTTATTGCAAAATGTTATTTTATTACCTTTACGGCTGATTTATCACGATAAGAAATCAATGCAAACTCTATTAGTGAGATGACAAAGAAAATTTCTGGAGAAAACGGTGACTCTAGCGCGCGCTAGATCCACAGGGAGTCCCTAACCGATAGTAGAATATTGGAATATTGGATCGAAATATGTTTTGATGCGTGTGGGTTGCCTGTGGTTACTTTGCCGCGCGAGAGTTAGTTGTGAATTTATCGTAGTCTGTTTGTTTTTATCACAAAATTGTTCATTCGCAAACTAAAATTCGGATAATAAAGTTATCTGGCTGTGAAATGAACCAGCTAAATGTGTAGCTTATTTATTATTCTGTAGTTTGCATTAGTTTTAAGACACCGGATAATGTTTTGAGCGAGATTTAAGCGTTTCAGTTCCCGATACCTGTTCGCTGATTTTCGCTATTTGATCCAAAAATTGTACTTTCTCATCCGAAAAATGGACAATAAAGTTATCTAGCTGTAAAACAAACCCGCTGAGTGTGTAGCTTATTTATTATTCTGTAGCCTGTATTAGTTTGAAGACATCGGAGAACGTTTTGAGTGAGATTTAAGCGTTTGAGTTCACGGACACCTGTTCTCTCATTTTCACTACTGTATAAGTATTAGAAAGGGAAGACACGGTGAGCAGAGGTTTTTACTTTTTGACTGCAACGTATAACCCCACGGGGAACGACAAGACATGCCTTACCATATCCTAGAAGGGAGATACGTCACGCGACATTTTTCGTGACTCATAACGACTCAACCCCTTAGTAACCCCGAAGGGATTTTTTTGTCAAACTAAATGTTCCTGGTACCTTCCCTACTGAGTCGTTTTTTGGTCAACAACGTTGCAGCGAAAAAGTAAACACCTCGGCTCACAAAAACGAAAATGAAATGTGTTCAAATATTGTCCTAAACTATAAGGCTTGCCAAACAAATCACATCAGGAGTGAGAAAATGCTTAAGCAACTCACACATGTGAATTGAATTAGAGATTATGAAATTTGCAAAGGACTTCTGGTCGGTTTTCTGAACGCTGTGTCTCCCCTTTCAATACTTTATAGCAAGGCGATCGGCAGCGAAAATCAGCGAACAGGTATCGGTGAACTTTAACGCTTAAATCTCGCTCAAAACATTATCCGGTGTCTTAAAACTAATGCAAACTACAGAATAATAAATAAGCTACACATTTAGCTGGTTCGTTTTACAGCCAGATAACTTTATTGTCCGAATTTTAGGCTGCGAATGAACAATTTTGGGATAAAAACAAACAGACTACGATAAATTCACAACTACTCTCGCGCGGCAAAGAAACCACAGGCAACCCACACGCATCAAAACTAACGTTTCGATCCAATCTTCCAATATTCTAGTATCGGTTAGGGACTCCCTGTGGCTAGATCACGCAATCGATCTTGCGCGAGCAATCACGTAATCTACCGTAGGATTTGTAAGAGCCACAAATCGTGAGCTTGGGCTGCCTGTGCTTCAACGAGGTTATAACCGCACATTTCTTAACAGACAAATAAAGCGCGCTGCTGACATTACTCGTAACGACGCGTTACATACTAAACGTTCGCAAAACTCACAACGTATACCATTCATTACCACTTATAACCCAGCACTTCCTAACATTTCTCGTATAATTCACAAACATCTTAATATACTACTTTCATCCGATCGTTGCAAAAATGTTTTTGTTAGCTTTCCTCTCGTTTCCCACCGACGTTTTCCTAACCTTCGTGACCTTCTAGTTAAATCACAATTACCCAATAACACTACTAATCATTCCACACGCACACTCCCACTTGGCTCATTCCGTTGCGGGCAAAATTGTGCCACTTGCCCCTACATCGTCAACGGTCTTAAACAATACACTTTCCATTCCACAGGTGAAACCCGTTTAATCCATTCGCATATCACTTGTAACTCTAAAAAATTAATATACATCATAGGTGAAACCAATTAACGACTCCTCAAAGACAGATTCAACGAACATAGACGATCAGTTGACAACTCTAACATTAAGTCTAAACCCTCCACTGTTGCAGAACATTTTCTTTCTAACCCTAACCATTCTAAAACTAACATGCAACTCATTCCCTTAGAACTCATGCATTCCTCACGAGACTCGATTCGTAAAGCCAGAGAATCCTACCTTATAGACAAGGCCAAAACACTTGAACCTCATGGCATCAATAGACGTGATGAAACCTAGCTCACTTTCACCTTATTTCCTATTCATCTATTCACATTGTATTAGTTTTCCGTATCCATTAGTTTATCGTAATTTGTTACCTTCCTTTATTTACCTTATCTACATCACTTTATTATTTCAACATTTTTTTACCAGTATCCGTTCCATTGCGTCATTTCCTATTTACATATTGTGAAATCCTATATATTGTGAAATCCTATATATTGTAACCCCCTATTTTAGAACTCTCTACTTACAACATCTAGTACCTGAAGAAGGCTAGTTTGGCTAGCCGAAATATAGTACGTTTAAAACTATACACGTTGTTTCAGCTTTACTATAGTCCTTGGACTTCTCGCTTCTATAATGAAATAACATTTTGCAATAAATGTACCTCGAATGTCCTTTTCTTATGTTCTTGGGTATTCTCTGCTATTTTGGGCTCGTTTGGATCGAGTTTAGAGAGTTTTTGATTTTTGAGATCTCTCTCTATAATGAAATGACAAGGCTGCACAGTCCATTGAGCACATCAAATCACTCGAAGGGCAATAAAGCACTCTAAAATCACTTCAATCGTCGCCAGACTCCACTAAAGGACGTACCAAATGTCTGTCTACGTTTATTTCGGGGTGGAATTCCAAAATTTTACATTTTAGCCCTCGTAAACCACATATTTGTGGTATCAAAAACCGCCGATTTGAAAACCCGCAGATGTTGGTAACTTAGTCCCGAGAGAGCGGGACGTCCCGCGGATGGGAAATGCGCTCTGATTGGTTGGTCATCGTCACGTGGGGTTCATCAGACTCCCACCACGTGACGACGACAAATCCCACGTGACTATGACCAACAAATCAGAGCGCATTTCCCATCCGCAGGACGTCCCGCTGTCTCGGGACTAAGGCCCCGTCCACACTAATCCGTTTTCGTTTGAAAACGCATACTTTCTTATCCGTTTTTACCGATCGTCCACACTAAAACGATCAAAAACGGAGATGTTTATCTATGAAAACGGAGGTTTTCGAAAACGCTTTCCAGAGTGGAGACTTTTCAAAACGCAGGTCTATCGTTTTAGTGTGGACGGCAAAAAACGGAGCTTTTCAAAAACGCTCACTCATTATGCAAGCCCCAGTTTCCCGCGTTAGCGCGTAAACAAACCACTATTCCATATGGCGGACGAGCTTGTGTTTATGATGTTTAGCCTTCTTTCTAGCTTGATTGCTTGCCTGGAGTTAAATGTGGCACTGATTAATCTACAAGCAGTAGCTTTACGTTTTCGGCCGCTTTTTTACTTTAAACTCATTTGTTATCTTAAGTAAAATTTCCACTTCATCATCAGTCCAGATGAAGTGAACTGTTTCCTTTTCTGACGTCTTTTTCTTTGAAGATTTTGCCATTTTTGCTGTAAACTTCGAGTGAACGCGTTTTGTTTACAGTGTTTTCGCGCTTCAATAAGAGCGGGAATAGCCGATAGTATCGCTGGCGCTATTGGAGCTTGCGTATTGAACAGAAAAAAATGTCCGAGTAGAGCCTGGTGACGAAAACGCATATTGGATCATCATTTTTCAGCCCCTTGTGTGGACGGTCGAAAACGATGCGAAAACGCTAGTGTGGACGCATAGCTTTTTATCCGTTTTCGGGGAACCAAAAACGGAGGTTTTCAAAAACGCATTAGCGTGGACAGGGCCTAAATTACCAGCATCTGCAGGTTTTCAAATAGCGGTTTTTGATACCACAAATATGTGGTTTACGAGGCCGGCTAAAATGTAATTTTTTGGAATTCCACCCCGAAATAAACGTAGACAGATATTCGGTACGTCCTTTTGTGGAGTCTGGCGACGATTGAAGTGATGTTAGAGTGTGTTTTTGCCCTTCGAGTTTCTAGGAAAGCTGCCTGTGGTGAGATGACAAGAAAAAGTTCTGGAGAAAACGGTGACTCTAGCGCGCGCTATCACGCAATTGATCTTGCGTGAGCAATCACGTAATCTACGTAGGCTTTGTAAGAGCCACAAATCGTGAGCTTGGGCTGCCTGTGGGTATGCAGCTTTCGGGCGCTTTTCATCGATGTGACCTCACTCGCCGCCGAAATTCGACAAGAAATTCAAATGGATTTCGCCTCTGCTTTCGGCACACAAACCCAGAGATGTGTAAGCACTTCTCATCCACGTTTCAGGATTCCCATACAAATACTGTATTTCGCGCCAAGTTTGCACCCATTTCCAAATGTCGGTGGAACTCTCTTGATAAGATGGCCATTTATCGCTTTGTTTCAATCCTCTGTATTTTAGCCAACGTCTAAGCTGTTCGACAGTATAATAATCGGACTCTCTTTCAAAATATAATACAGGAAAGCCGTCATTTCTAGTAGAATAGTCAGAGGACGAACTGAAGTGCTGGTCAATCCTTGTAAGTTCTAACACGAAAATCCGCATCTTGGCGGGGGGTCTAAATTTTGTGACGTCAGCTGTGCGCAACGCTATTCAAGGCTATGCGTGTGGTCACCCTGTGTTGTACGTCAATATTTATTTAGTGTTGCTGCTCGCTACGCTCGCACTAATTAAATTTATCAAAAATTATGAATTAAGTATTTTTCTTAATATCCTGGTCAAACGGTTTCAGCATTGGTACATTTGTAGCATCATGTTGAAAGGATGTTGAAGGCATGGGTGTCAAACGGTTTCAACATTATTTTGTGGGTGTGAAACGGTTTCAACATTTGTAGCATCATGTTGAAAGGATGTTGAAAGCATGGGTGTCAAACGGTTTCAACATCGGTCCAACATTTGTAGCATCATGTCGAAAGAATGTTGAAAGCATGCCTTGGATGTCAAACGGTTTCAACATATGTTGCATCGCGTTGAAAGATATTGAAAGCATGGGTGTCAAACGGTTTCAACATCGATTCAACATTTCTGAGAACAATAGATGCTAACTAAATGTTGGACAGATGTTGAATCAAAGTTTGAACTAATTCAAACTCTATTCAACATGCTTTCAACACTTATCAACAATGTTGAAAGGCCCGGTCAAACGGTTCAACATCGGGTTTCAACAAATGTTGCGGTAAGTCCTGTTTCAGACGACGAACTTTTCATGCACCGACCATAGGCAAACCACAATAATGAAGTGAAAGCTATAATAAAACGTGTTTACATATTGTTTGTGAAGTGAAAACGAGAATAAAACGTGTTTTACGTACTTTTTGGGATTTTGTAATTTTTTACCGTCCCTCCCCTCCCCCCTACTTTTAAGACTGCTCAATTCAAATTATAACTATAACCATGGAACGGATAACAAGGTCGGCAACTAAAAGCCAGTCTGGTGGCAAAACAGAAAACGAAATCGTCGATATCGGAAACTAAATAAAACTCAAACACAATTTCAACACCACACAAAGATAAACCAATGACCAAACTACCTTCGTAGCGTAAATTTTGAGTCGAATATCACAAGAAGCGATTGTTTTGGACGAAGTTTTCGAGTACAGAACGGCTTCGCGGATCTGCCTTGAGTTAAGGTTCAACCAGCGCGGTTACTGCGAGTCCTGGGCACGAGACCAAACGCTCTCCCTACCCTACATGGAAGAAAAACGAGTCGACAAACAAATAAACAGACCTCAGTCCTCAAGGGATGCAGTTATGTGTTGAAAAGTTTCTTACAATCGAAAACTAAAACCATAAGAGTGGGAAGATTAGCTGGATCAAACTGAAAGCCTGACACTACAAATCGTATGTACAATTATAAGTTCCAAGTAGTTGATCGGTTTATGTCACTTTCATCATCGAACTGCAAATCGACGTAAAATTTAGATAACTTGTTTGCTCCACCACTTACCACGAAGGACCTCTTTAAAGAGTCGATCTGCAGTTGCACACAATACTCTGCCCCGTCAGCTTTACCAGAGTTACTTTGTTCGGCGATACCGCCGGTGTGTCAACTCGTCTCCAACCAGCGATTTATGCATGAGTCAACTTAAACCCCCACCCCCCCCCAACCCGGGACAAGGTGGGAGAAACGTGGGGATTAGTAGGGGATTGGATGAAAATACCTGCCCCACACCCTGGGGCATTGGGGAGGTTTTGTTCATATGCTTGCCCCATAATATATGGAGGTGAACAGAATGTCTAGGAGTCTCTTATACTCATCCAACAAAGTGTTATCAGGGGTGGGGGCATTTTGTTAACTTTGTAGTGAAAATGTTGCCCCAGGGGTTGGGGTATTTGTCCTTTTTTGTGAAGGGGAGAAAACAAATCCCCACCTTGTCCCGGGTTGGGGGGGGTGGGGGTTTAAGTTGACTCATGCATTACCTCCTCCCAAGTTTTCTCACTGTCCTAGTTCAGTCACGGCTCTCGCTCTAGATTTAGGTAAGTCGCTTCCCTAGCCATGGAGTCTCCCACTCTTATGGTTTTAGTTTTCGATTGTAAGAAACTTTTCAACACATAACTGCATCCCTTGAGGACTGAGGTCTGTTTATTTGTTTGTCGACTCGTTTTTCTTCCATGTAGGGTAGGGAGAGCGTTTGGTCTCGTGCCCAGGACTCGCAGTAACCGCGCTGGTTGAACCTTAAACTCAAGGCAGATCCGCGAAGCCGTTCTGTACTCGAAAACTTCGTCCAAAACAATCGCTTCTTGTGATATTCGACTCAAAATTTACGCTACGAAGGTAGTTTGGTCATTGGTTTATCTTTGTGTGGTGTTGAAATTGTGTTTGAGTTTTATTTAGTTTCCGATATTGACGATTTCGTTTTCTGTTTTGCCACCAGACTGGCTTGAAGTTGCCGACCTTGTTATCCGTTATAGTTATAATTTGAATTGAGCAGTCTTAAAAGTAGGGGGGGAGGGGAGGGACGGTAAAAAATGACAAAATCCCCAAAAGTACGTAAAACACGTTTTATTCTCGTTTTCACTTCACAAACAATATGTAAACACGTTTTATTATAGTATTGTGGTTTGCCTATGCACCGACTTCAATACTAATGTTAAATCTACTGTTATGGCTCACTAGCATCCAGTGCTAATCAATGAGCTAAATCTATTGTTTATGGCTCATTAGCATTGAATTCGGTGCATGAAAATGTCGCCGTCTGACACGGACCTAAATCTCTGGTCAAACTATCGAATATTGTTGGATTGCACGATTCAACTTTGTTGGATGAAAATGTCGAGATGGCGGCGTTAAACGCTGTCAACATGTGATCAAACAAAGCAAACTTTACCCAACATTTATAGATGAAGGCAACAAACGTTGGTCCAACCTGGGATGACCAATTATCGAACAATGTTGGATCGTGCAACCGAGATATTTTTTCTGAAAACAAGTACTTTTTAAGGCCATTTTTGGATTCAAGGACTTTTCAAGTCAAATTCCTGAAGGGCTAACACTCGAAACGTCACCTCGCTTCCCACGCTGTTAGCATACAAGACTTACATTTTGTAAACCCGGTTTACACGACAAGCATTTTGGGCACTGCTCCAAACAGGAGGGCTGAGACTACCCTTTCACAGTCTCAGCACCCCGAGATGTTTGGACACGCATACCTGGAACAAGGGGTGCCCTGCTGAAAACAATGGCACGTGTATCAAACATTTAGGAGGGCGTGTCCAAAATAACCAGGCTTTAGTTGCTAAAAACTATCGCCGAATGTAAGGCAACATTACCTTTATTTCCAAGAGGAGCATTGTATTCTCTTGCCAGCCTTTGCCTCAGATGCTCATCAAAGTAGGTTGAGAATCGGTGGCACTCTGGGCACATCAGCACAATGTCATGGGAGTGGTGGTGCTTCATACACAGAGGGAAGTGTCTGCGGTACTCATGTGGGACAACATTCTTACGCAAGTAGCTCCCACTTTTCCCACAAACCACACAGATGTTCTCTTTAAAGGTCAAATAGTAGCCGTCGTCTTTATCTGGTCGCGCCGAAGGTTCAAACTTGAGGCGAACAGTAAATGGGTCTTCTGCAATCAGTTCCCCTAAAATAATTATAAAAAGTGATTGGAGAGGGAAAGAACAGACAAAGACATGACGGTAAGAATTTCCGAAAGATATAATTTTTGCCATAATTCTCTCTGGTATGTGAAACTTGATTTCCCTTCCAAAAAGATGAAACGCAGCTTAAGGCGCTTCTCTCCTGCAACTGCAATGCAACGGTGTTACGAGCGAGCTGGCAGGTTATTTTTTTAGTTTCATCAAGCATTGCACTGTGTAATATGTCCAGCTGATGAACTTTTTTGCATTGCAGTTGTGTAACGGGCCAAACTTCTCGAAACTGCTGCCTAAAGGGCCCAAGGCGGCGAAACCGCCAGCACGACCTCACAACACAGTCAGAACTGGTCTACTCTTGCACAACACACATTTTACAAAGCCACAGCATTCCAAATAAGGGCATAACAACCATGTTTGTAAGAAAGTGCACAAAATGACCTAAAAATAGCCATCCTATATACCACTGCATTGTGTAACACCCCTGAAATATTGAGCATCATTCATAGGTTGCTTACAGGCTTGAGATTTTATGAACATAATATTTTTCCATTTGAGTTCTGGAATGGTCATGTTCCGGAAAAAAAAGAGAAGTAATTTGGGCAAAACATTTGACAACATGGAAGAGGTAGGCCAGCCCAATAAAATGTTCTGTTTAACATCTTCTGACCAATCCATTTTTTTTTGGAAAAGCCCCCCAAAAAATGAAAGGTAATTGAAGACCGACCCAATTTTTTGGAAAAAGTAAAACAAATATTTTTTTAAAAACTACACCTCTCTTAAATTCCAAGCTCTCTCTGTTTTAGTTTCTTGCCTTTCTCGTGCAAACTGTCAATCCACAACTAGTGGAGGAAAATGTAGCCGAGGATTTACGCGAGCCTTCAAGCCGACTTGGTTCCAGACCCCTAACCTTTATTTTCGACCGACCGACCCACCATCATGGGACAGAGGGCCTATTTTAAAGCATGAAATGGTCTTCTTCATCATGTACCATTGTCTTAATTTATACCTATTCCTTTTTGCAGGTACCAGTTAGCCTTCTTGCGATCCAGTGTACAAAGTCTTTGTCCATCAGGAGCCACCAACTGACTTTTAGTATACATGGGACTCTTCCTCTCCGTGTGACCCATCCTGTATGGCTTCTGCTTCCTTCCACTGATCATGTCTGTACAACCTTCTGAATTGGACTCATCTGTTTTATTTACTTTAGCAGGCTTCAACTTCCTTTTGAATCCTACATCAACAATTCCTTTGCAGAGGGACACACCCATTTGCCAGAAGGTTTCATCAGAGATAAGAGAGACAGGAAACATGACATATCCCTTATGAGAGTCAACCTCATATTTATCTAAAGAAATGGTTCTCTTCAAATAATCCTCAGGCAATTCTGAGCGAGTATCAGAGCTTTGAAATAATGCTGGGATTGCCGTCTCATTCAGAGTTCTGACATTTGACCCTAGGTGGCTTTTCATTGCAGTACCTTTGGTATCTAAGGTTTCATCATGGCTTTCAAACTTAGAGCCTATCAGTTCCATGTTTTGAGGTGAATTATCTACTCCCTCCGCCACAGTACCGAAACCTTGAGCTTGATCGGTAACTGGATGTGCTTGGTTGGAAAATTCAGTTTTCGAAGTTCCTTCTATGACACTTTTGCCTTGAATATCAACATCTGAAACTGGTTTGGTATCATGTCTAAGTTGCATTTTCTTATTTCTTTTCATTTCCACAAGGGTTAAAAACAGGTGCACAGCCACAATGGCATCATTAGCTGCATACTCTACTTGTCTGTCAGTCAACCAGTCAGCCTCCCAATTACTGCACTGAATCCTCCAGGACTTGTCCATCATCACACCAAGGAATCTTTTTGAAAGGGCACCAAGGTTCATTTTGGTTTGCCTGTAGAAAAGAAAGGGGCTTTAACATAAGACAAACCTTATATCGTAATTTTACTGTAGCTAGTATAATCTAGTTATAGTATTTGTTTTATGTACCGTAATAGCTAGTGACAAAAGGAGGCCAAAAATTATTTCATGCAAAACATGACACCATCTGTGCATCTGCATTCTAACAGCACATGGCTATCAGCCAATCAGAATGTGCATTTCACACTGTCTATTGTATAATTAACTGGCAGCTAGCATATCTTCTGGGAGTTTATTTTCCAGGACAAGTGTGATTTGAGATTTTCTTCGGTGCTGACAGACTGGAAAATAACACCTCCACCACAGGTAACCCAAAAGCTCACTTGCCTAAAAAGACAACCAGAAGAGCCACTACAAGCAGCAGCTATCAGCTAGGAGTCAATTAAAGTATCGCCCACATCATAGAAAGTGAGTAGCAGCTGACATTTTGAGCACTAGTTCTTTGTCAGTGTGAAATGCTGACAAAGCTTTGAGAGCTAGTGCTTGAAATATCAGCTGCTAATTGACTCTTAGTTGATTATACTAGTTTTTATCTTCTGTACTGATATAGATCTACATCATTTACACTAATTTTTACAGGAATTAATTACATGTATTCATTGTACATGTAGCATAAATGTACTGTAGCAACCTATTTTTAAGGTCCTAATAATAAATAACTAATTTGTAATGTACATGCATGCATGCACTTTCCACATCATATTGCATCATTTGCATGTATGTATAGTGTCCTCACTCTTTTATTTGCTCACAGTCAGGTGAATATTCTTTAGGAGCTTGACATCTTAGTACCAAATGCCGCAAGTCCACCCAACCACAAACAATAATACCATACGTGTTACTCAGCTTCTTAGCATCATCTTGAATGCCAACACCAAACTTCAGTATGTTCCTGTCCTCTAAGATCTCCTTTAAGCTTGTGGGTAGCCCCCCTCTCATTTTTGAGAGACGAATCAGAAAGCAATCATTTAAAGGGGTTGCTATTTGAAGCAATGCCACCGGATGGGTTGCCTGACCTTTTTGGTTTACCCACTCACAGTCAAGACCTAGGAAGTTGAATTGATGTGGATATCTCTCTCTGTAGTCTCTGAGTTTTGCTTCGCAATCACAAAAATCTTGAATAATGCAAACCTTTGCTGTTTTGGAGACGTTTTCACCATTCTTTGAAGACGACGATACGTGAGATTGAACTTTAGAAGCAACCCATTTAACTACTCGTACTACAACCCATGGAAGCATTATAATAACAAAAGCTACTACAAAAGCAGGAATTTGGTCGTTCTTAATCTTTTCCGTTTTGTCCTTCCCCTCTCGATGATCGTCGCCGATGGCGGTCACCCAGTTGCTCATCAGAATAAATAAATGCAGGATCATTTCTTTCCAGCAGCCGAATCTTTAGAAGTAACAGAAACAAGACTCAAAGTACGGTAGCAAGACAATTTCGATCCCATTTAGAGGGAAAGACTTCATCCGCCATCTTGGAAGAAGTTAGCTCTTCGTACCACAGTCACCAAATATACAAGGCCGAACAGAGGTAGACTGGTACGAGTATTTGGCCGCCATCTTGGATTGTATCGCAACACGTGCAGCAATGGTTCGCCCAAGTAAGTCAGGAAAATCTTCTATTTAAACAACACAGACGTGAGTTAGTAACTCAGGTTTGTTATATGTTATTTTGTAGAAAAGAAGAGCAAGCGAGTGGAGGCCAGCCAACGATATAAGATAAAGAAAAAGGTCGGTGGAAAATTTATACGAGAGTCGAGAGTCAAGTCACTCAAAACTAAAGTCGTATCAGATTTTTTTAATACCCAGAATATTTTTTTAACAAGACAATCGAAAGGCCGTATGAACACTAACAACACCATGTCAACCAGGGAGACTTGAAGTGTCGATCTGAAACACAAAGTCTCAACTGAAGGATTTTTTTTGGAGGAGGTTTTGTTCACATTCATCACTGATTCAGCCAGGAGTTTTGTTTTTTTTCGGGGGAGGGGTGGGACACTGGGTGTGTAGAGTGAAATCTCAAGCGCTTATGAGCCTCGTTGATTTGGGTGAAGTAAAGTGTCTTAAATCTTGTACAACCATGTTTGGGTGATTTATGGTTGTAATATTGGTTTGAATGGCATTACACATCCTTGATGTGACATAATTTACGTCAAATTATGCACTTGTCATCGGCTTCCCCGAGGAGGGGGGGGGGGACCCCGGGGAAATATGGGGACTTTGACAGTCATGCCTTTCGATGCCCCAATATTTCCCTGTATATGGGGCTTTACTCTCTAGCAAAGTCCCCATAAAGCCCCCATATCGGAGCCCCCATATCTAGTCTAGGTAGCAAAATAAATATGTACCTAAGTAAATGTGTTCAATAAAGACTCCAACTTACATCAATCAGTCCGACGTTGTTTTAGTGCGCAAAGGCAAAGGAGAGCCAACACCATTTCTATAAAACAACATACACTGCCAATGATTCAACTGGCCAAACAAAACATCAATGACTTTATTAGTATAACGTTCGAAGTACTGTGATATTAGCCAAATATTTGCAGATGACCTATTTCAAGCACCAATATCAATGGATTTTACATCGCATATACCTCCACACCGCTTTCTCTGTTTGCCATCTTGCTTCTCAGCTACACTAGTCCCAGTCTCCTCACTATTTACCAGGATCGAATTTCCCCAGGGGTTGGGGCAGAGTAAATCAAAGGCCCCATATTTCCCCGACTGTTGTGGCACAAAAGCGCTGCAAAGTCCCCACAAAGTTCCCTATTTTTCTGCATATAGACCGGGGTCCCCCCCCCCCCCCCCTGGGGAAGCTGATGACAAGGCATTATGCAGTTATCAGTGGCCATCCCAGGTGGGTGACCCCAGGGACATACGAATATGCATAACAATATATAATTTGCATAAATTAATACAATAACTGATTGGAAACACATACATTTGTACTGATTGATTTGAATCAGAATGCATTTATTTGAATACTTGAAGCAAAACATCTTCAGTAGAGATTGTTATCATCAATTTTGCATAATACATGTATGCCAGGTTACAACTTGTCATTTCTTGTGTATATGTTACAGGCCAAATTTATGTTCAGATCTTTTTTGTCAACCTTGGTAAAAAAAAATGCCAACCTGGGTCATTTTTTTTTACCTAGGTCATGTTTTTACCTAATGTACATGTTGCAGGTCAAATTGACCCCGAGTCAATTTAACCTAGGTCAAATTGACCATCAATGATTCTAAAAAGGGATTTATTATTTTTTGGGATTCATAAAAAAAGGGGTTTAGTTTTTTTAGGGGGTACTAAAAAGAAAAAAAATCACCCACCCCTCCCCTACAAGCTTTATTTTGACAACCCACCCCTCCCCTCTTCTTCCTACATCCCCCCTTCTTTTCCAACTACCACCCCCTACTTCTATCCTTTTCTTAACCCCCCTGATGTCATGCCACTTACATTCAGCCATCCATTTACTTACCTCACCCGATCGGGCTTAACTTGACTGAATCACGAGGAACGCCTCGTAGATATTAATCCAGTGGATTATCGCACTGCACCACGGAAGCGCTTGTTGATTTGAACACATCATTTATTCTCCATGTGAGTAATCATGGAACCCAGTCCCTCTCGTTATGCGCGCATGCGTACTGCTAACAAAATCGGACTTGGAAACATCTTTCAAAAAAGATGGATGATATTAAACCCGGACCAAACTGTAAAGTTTGTGTTGACTCTGCATTCATTCATTCTTTCATGAAAACTGTAGCAATTCAAGGGAAGTAAGAAAGCTAAATCCAGAAAAATACAGGAAAAATACATTGTTTATAGATGATCAGGTGTACTTGGTCATTACGGCTCCACTCATACATGTACTTCAAAACAAACTGTGTCGACGTAACCAAACCAACTTTTGCAGAGTAATCACTCACATCACTGACAGATAAAGTAAAGGGAGAAGAAAGGGAAAAGAAAGCGAATCACCTCTAACATTGTATCTAGAAGAAGATTTCTACGATTCAAGAGCTAAACAGTATCTCAGTAAAGTAATGAGTGCAGAGGATTTTGGAGTATTACCGGCTCATACTCGTTAGACTCAGCTTTTCAAATGGAATAAAACACAATTGGAAAGTGACTCAAAGAAATGCTGTATTATATTATCTTGGTCTCTCATCGAAGAATCACCCACAGAGGTGTGAAAAGACAGTGACATAAATAGATAAATATTTGAGAACTTACACATAAATAACTCAAAACCTTATCAACAGTTATATTTCACTTTGCCATTTCCATGCACAGGGCCAGTAATGACAAGCAGATTTATTAAAGCCAGTTAACACCCCACTCCAAGCAAACTCATTCCTAACACTATTATAAATCGATTTAATTGACCTGTGAACTAATCCAAACCCTAACAGTAACCTCAGTAAACCCAATTGCTCACTAATTCTGGGTGTTTAGAGTTACCGGTAAGTCACTAAACAACAGAGAAATATGCTTCTTCAATGGTCCTGCATGTGAACCAATGCAAAACCTAACCCTACATTTAAAAACACCCTAACCGTCCACAATGGGTGCTCACTAATTTTCGGTGTTTAGACCTATAATCACTAATTTATTTAGGGTGTTTAGAACTATTAGTTACTAAACTAGAAGTAATCATAGATTAGTGGAGTGTGTTCGAATAGATAAGGTACGATTTGAGGATTGGGTGATTATGAGTTGACATTATGCACTCTTTTGAGAAGAATGGATCGCATCTGAATTTAAGAATTGATGGTAGTACAATGACTCAGTTCATTCGTTTGAGTACAATGACTCAGTTCATTCGTTTGAGTACAATGACTCAGTTCATTTGTTTGAGTACAATGACTCAGTTCATTTGTTTGGCGATCACAATTGATCAGGGTACAGTAACTCGGTTTCAGTGGGCACAAGTAATTTGACAGCACAAGCACTGTACGTGTTCGGCCAAATGCAGCTCGGATATTGGGCTTCGCAAATACTCCACGTGTAGTAAACAGTTTCTTGATCAGGCTTTGTGAGATTGAACCTATAATTTTGTTGAAAAGCATTGCAATAAGTGAGAAATGTGACTAAACTTACCGCGATAAATGCTAGAACTCCTGTCACTTGTCTCACTTCGCACGAGGAAGAAATAGTTGCGCGCGCATGACGTAATCCCACAGAATTAATTTAAAATGGCGCAGATTTGGAACAAATGACCACGACCAAAAAATCTCAAATCATCATGGCATAGAAGCTGAGCCCGCGAACAAAATTAGTGTTGCGTTCTCCTACGTCGAACGCAATAATACAGACTGTAATCCTTCTTCTATGATGCTGATAACTAATAGTAATACAAATCCTAACCCTACATTTAAAAACACCCTAACCGTCAACAACGTGTGCTCACTAATATTATTTAGGCTGTTTACAGCTAGACACTATAAAATAATACAGACTGTAATCCTTCTTCAGTGGTCCTGTGAATTAATCCAAACCCTTCCCCTACATTTAAGAAGACCCTAACCGTCAACAACAGGTGCTCATTAATGTAGGGGTCTTTAGGGCTATTAATCACTAAACAACACAGAAATATAATACTTCTTAAATGTTCCTTGTGAACTGACCCAAACCCTTACATTGAAAAACCTTAATATCAATGAACGTTCAATGTACCGGTAAGCTCCCTTTTTAGAATCTTGAAAAAATTACCTGAAGAAAACGTTACCTTAAACACAAACACCAGGTTGAATCAATTTGACCTAGGTTGAATTGACTCAGGTCAATTTGACCTAGTTAAATTGACTTGGGGTCAATTTGACCTACATGTAGGTTGAATTGACTCAAGGTCAATTTGACCTAGGTTAAATTGACTCGGGGTCAATTTGACCTACAACATACATGTACATTTAGGTCATTTTTGTGTACTAAAAATAAATTAACCTTGGCTACCCTTAATTATCACTTCCTTCCCATACATGTACCTCTCTCCCTATCTCTTACAGTGCTACATTGTACCCATACATGTACCTCTATCCCTATCTCTTACAGTGCTACATTGTACCCATACATGTACCTCTCTCCCTATCTCTTACAGTGCTACATTGTACCCATACATGTACCTCTCTCCCTATCTCTTACAGTGCTACATTGTACCCATACATGTACCTCTCTCCCTATCTCTTACAGTGCTACATTGTACCCATACATGTACCTCTATCCCTATCTCTTACAGTGCTACATTGTACCCATACATGTACCTCTCTCCCTATCTCTTACAGTGCTACATTGTACCCATACATGTACCTCTCTCCCTATCTCTTACAGTGCTACATTGTACCCATACACAGGGCCTCTGACAGAGTGCGAGGGTGCGATTTCGCACTATTGGCTTAAAATCGCACCCAATCGCACTATTGTACTATTTTCGCACAATAATACAAAATTCGCTTTGAAAGTCCCTAAATTTGCGTAATTGTTCGTATTACATAATTGTACAGACACCATTTTCGATTTCAAGTGGATTTGTATGCTTTTGAGAACAATTTACCTTCGTAAACAACGAAACAAGGTCAGCTTTGTTCGTGGTCCGACTTCCATATAAAAAACCAGCCAGGCGTTCCATACGTAATATTGCGGGAAGCTGGGCACTAGTTTTCATTCTAACAAGATATGCTATTGGATAGAAGTTTTCTTTGGGTTGACCAATCACAGGCATCGATAGAAATCGGTATTTGATCGATGAAATGTTCTACGGTGAACAAATCCATCGGCTTCTTTAATATTTAAGCATTCGTTGTACAAATGGATAAATTCGTAGTCAAGGAGCCGAAAGTTTTTGCCGCTAACGGGCCTAAAAAAATCGCACTATTTTCCGCACTATTGAGCTATTTTTTCGCACTATTTGACAAATATTTCCGCACTAATTTCAATTTTTTCCCGCACTCTGTCAGAGGCCCTGCATACATGTACCTCTCTCCCTATCTCTTACAGTGCTACATTGTACCCATACATGTACCTCTCTCCCTATCTCTTACAGTGCTACATTGTACCCATACGTGTATAATCAACTATACTACCGGTAATTACCATATTTATTTATGGTTAGCTGTCCTTGCTGGTACCTGTACTTGAACAGGCAACCATCAGATTTGTTGGTCTGAGCCTTAACCACTGTGCCACTGAGTGATTGATGTGAAGTACCATACTCATTTACTATACACTGTTTTTGATGGTGCTAATAGTACCCAGTCCCCCTAGTCCAAATTGCAAATGTGCAGTAAAAACCTTACAATAACTTGGTACAGTTGTATTTCACTAAAACTGTGAAAAGAATTGGTGGCACAATCCTGCACTCCATTCTGGCCTTCTGATATTTCGCGGGGAAAAAATCCGAATTTCGCGGGATTTTAAGGTGTATTTCACGGGAAAAACCAAACCCTTATATTGAAAAACCTTAATATCAATGAACGTTCAATGTACCGGTAAGCTCCCTTTTTAGAATCTTGAAAAAATTACCTGAAGAAAACGTTACCTTAAACACAAACACCAGGTTGAATCAATTTGACCTAGGTTGAATTGACTCAGGTCAATTTGACCTAGTTAAATTGACTTGGGGTCAATTTGACCTACATGTAGGTTGAATTGACTCAAGGTCAATTTGACCTAGGTTAAATTGACTCAGGGTCAGTTTGACCTACAACATACATGTACATTTAGGTCATTTTTGTGTACTAAAAATAAATTAACCTTGGCTACCCTTAATTATCACTTCCTTCCCATACATGTACCTCTCTCCCTATCTCTTACATTGTACCCATACGTGTACCTCTCTCCCTATCTCTTACTGTGCTACATTGTACCCATACATGTACCTCTCTCCCTATCTCTTACAGTGCTACATTGTACCCATACGTGTATAATCAACTATACTACCGGTAATTACCATATTTATTTATGGTTAGCTGTCCTTGCTGGTACCTGTACTTGAACAGGCAACCATCAGATTTGTTGGTCTGAGCCTTAACCACTGTGCCACTGAGTGATTGATGTGAAGTACCATACTCATTTACTATACACTGTTTTTGATGGTGCTAATAGTACCCAGTCCCCCTAGTCCAAATTGCAAATGTGCAGTAAAAACCTTACCAGGGCTCGAAATTAAGAAAAAAAAGGAGGCGTAATTTTACGCCCAGATTATTTTTTTAGGCGTAATTCTCCAAGATTTAGGCGTAAATAACTGTGCATTAGTAGCTGAGTGGTCACAAGTCTATTGGTAATTTTACGCCTAAGTGGAAAATGTTAGGCGTAAAACGAAAAAATCTAGGCGTATTTACGCCTGTATCGGGCACAATTTCGAGCCCTGCTTACAATAACTTGGTACAGTTGTATTTCACTAAAACTGTGAAAAGAATTGGTGGCACAATCCTGCACTCCATTCTGGCCTTCTGATATTTCGCGGGGAAAAAAATCCAAATTTCGCGGGATTTTAAGGTGTATTTCGTGGGGAAAATCGGCGATTTCGCAGGAATTTAGCGGAAAATTTTGGTGCTTAATTTCGCGAAAATAAACTTTTCTCACCGTTCTTTTGCTATTTTTGCGAACGTATCTATAGTATAGAATATTGCCACTTTTGTGATACACATTTTGCGTGTAAAAAGTTAATTTTACGGGAAACGAATGCAATCTATATTCAGCAGAAACAGTCATTGCTCTACAAATGTAAAAATTGCCGCTTCAGCCGAAAATGACTACACGCAGTTTTCAAAAACATCATGCCAGCGGCTTTGCTTTTATCGCTTCTCGATCTTTGAACGTGTGTCACTGATTCGAAGTGTTTGTCAATAGTCGACTTCCTCGTGTGGTCCAACACAGCGTTGCACGTTGAGCAGAATAGGAGGCCATCGTCGACTTGAAGAGTTCCTTTGGGATAGCTTCGTAACCGATCATATGCTTTGGTCTTCAGGGCAGTGTGGCTGTCCTTCTTTTTGGTCAGAAACTTCTCCATACTTTTGAAACTTTAAAGCCGCCGCATGCGGTAAAGACTACATACTTGAGAAATACTACATTGCTGAGTTTTAAATCAGTTCTCCGCGGTAATCCAATCTTGGAACGCCTTGCAGTATCGCTTTTAGCGCCCAGTTCTCCGCGGTATTACACTTGGAACGCCTTGCAGTTTTTTGTTGCGGCAATGTACTCGATTGATTTTGAATCGGTTTTGAAGGCAATTTCCCGACACATTTGGACTTTATGGCATAAAAATGACCTCAATAACTGTGACAAGCGTTTATTGTAGTTCAATGGTATGTATTTTGCAAAATTCCTGGCAAATTCCGTGCGATTTCACGGACTTTTTGCAAAATTCTGGCAAATTACGCGGGATTTCGCGGATTTACCTAAATTTCGCGGGCCTGCACCCGCGCGAAATATCAGAAGGCCTGTCCATTGGACATAAAAGTGAAAAAATAGGTTTTGGCAAGCACTGATGGATGGTTGGCCTCCAGCCCCTTGTCTGGTATGCACAGTGACTATGATTAAGAATTTAAGGTAAATAATACTAAGCGAATCCAAAAAATAACCCACTCAGGTTACTAAAAATAACCTAGGTTGCAAAAAAATAACGTAGGTTGCAAAAAAATAACGTAGGTTGCAAAAAAATAACCTAGGTTGCAAAAAATAACCTATGTGTAGGTTGTAAAAAATAACCTAGGTTGCAAATAATAACCAAGGTTGCAAATAATAACCAAGGTTGAAAAAAAGTACCTAGGTTAGAATAAATTTGACCTGTAACATATTTTAACCTGCTGTCTTTAAATCACTTCAAAATTCTTCTCCTTTTATTCCCCCATTAACTAACAACATATTTAAGGAACACCATTCCTTTACACACACAAGAAAGTACGATTATCAGGCAAAACTATATGTGCACATGTCCGAGTATTGGGCCGCCATCTTGGATTTCTAAGGGGAGGGACGGGCAAGTGTTTCCTCAAACTTCCGATCGAGCATAAGCCTGAACATGAACTCGATGAGAATTATACTTTATTGGAAAATGTGAGGACATCCGAGACCAGTTATGGGCTTAGCAACACTAGGAACCATTTGAAGAATTAGCAGGGAAGATGAGAAGCAAATAGGCAGCTACATGTAGTTTTCTTTGGAAAGCGAAGGAGAGGAGCTTTAGTTGAAAGTCTTGCTGACACTGGTGCTAGATGTGAATAATGTGCCATTTCTATTGTTGATATGGCTTTGTTTATGGTCATTGCAAAACGTTTTTTTTTAAACACATGTTTAAGCTGCACCCCCAACTTTGAGGCAATTTTTTGTTATTTTCAAAATCTGAAAGGTCACAAAAGGTGCAGCTTATACACGAGGAAATAGTCGGTAGGTATGAAAACAGCTTCGTCACATGGCTGTCACAGAATGATGCTGTTCACTTAGCTGATTGGATATAATGAGCATTGCCTAGCAATGCAATGCAACAGCCGCAGGGCACGCAATGGATTATATAGGGTGATTAGTTGAATACAAAATAGTGGACAAACAATCAAGTAACTTGAAGTTAGTTCATGTTCTCTAAGAAACCTCAATCCCATGATGATAAAAACAGTTGTACAAATGACATTTTTTTAAATTCTCACCATGGCACTTGGAAAAAGTTGTGTGGCACGGTGCCATGCTACAACACTTTGGGGGAGAACCCTGTGTCCTGCTTAACGTCCACTGGATGTTTAGGGGGAGGTGGTCCAGGCATGGACATTAATGGTAGTGTGGGGCATGAAGGCCAAATCAGTTCAGGGGCAAAACCATGAGGCAACATAGCGGCTGGCCATGGCTTCTGAAGTTGAAGCAAACTGTTTGGACTTTTGAAATCAATTACAGAACCAACCATGCATGCAAACATGCAGATGTTTCCATACACCAGGTAATGAGAAAACAATTGATTACATGTCCTAAAGCTCTGATCGACTAAACTCAGTGTGCTTTTTGACCAAGCTCTTGAAGTACAGTGTACATGTACTTTTTATGGTGGTGTAACTTAATGGCAAAAGGTGGACGTTAAGGGGGAGGGGTCCAGTGGATGTTAAAAGTGTATGTTGACAGTCCCTAACTAACATTTAGTTACAAGCCTCTAACTAAGCTGTCTCAACTCCAGACTTGGTGTCACCAAAGGCTTGCTCACCTTTCACAGTGGTGGTCTGAGAACTATGAATAATAATTGTTGGACTGTTGGAAGGACTGTTTGTTCTAATAAAATAAAATGTCATTAATTACTGCATGCTTTAACAGGTTGCTGAACATCTGCGGAAGAAAAGAAAGGAAGCAAGAAAGCATCCTGGGAATTCCAAGAGTAAGTCAAGTCTTAAAACATTTGATCTTTTAGGTCAGGGTGTACAAAACTGTACATGTACAGTACCACCGGGAATTATAGGGACATCCGACCGCAGAAAAACCTTGTGCACCAGACGCGGAGCCGCGGTCACCGCACAAATGACCGCGGTCACCGCACAAATTACTGCGGTAGTTTTTGAGGATGCCGCAGTTGCAAACTGAGGTGATAAACCGAGGTGCTTGCCACGGTGCCGCAATGGAAATACATGTACGTTGTTAACAGTCTTCGTACTTGAAAGCTTTAATTTGAATGTGATGGATGACAAACAGCTTATGCATTGAGCCTATAATCACCCAAAGAACGATCACCGGTATTAAACTTCTCGTAAACAATCTTATGTTAACTTTCGTAAGTTGTCTTTCTTACTTGAGACCGCCGTTCACGTTCTTATTAACTAACGAAACCAACTGCTTCAAAATAAGCATTTCTTGAGAGACGACCCGCTAACAATCTTCTGTTAACTTTCGTAAGTTGTTTTTCTTACTCGAGAACGCCGTTCGCATTCTTATTAACTAACGAAGCAACTGCTTCAAAATAAGCATTTCTTGAGAGACTGGGCCCGCTAACAATCTTCTGTTAACTTTCGTAAGTTGTCTTTCTTACTCAAGACTGCCGTTGGCGTTCTTATTATTAAACCAACGAAGCATAACACCAAATAAACTTTTGCTTCAGTGTAGTTTCACATTTACGGCAGATCCTTGTCTTGTTACTAGTATCAAAAGGTTTCGGCAGAAATAATTGTAAATGTTTGCCTATTAAATTCTCAACTCTTCTTGGAGTCTGAATTTCCACGTGCAGTCAGTCAGGCGTGAACGTGTCATTCTAATTTTTTACAGAACATCGACAGAGTTTTGAAGCAACGTTTGTCGTATTGAAAGATGTGCAAAAACTTCTATACTCTTACCAGAAAACTTCTACTCGGAAAGTGCAATTCCTTTCGAATTAAGAGCTTTAATGCATTGGATCAGATCAGTCAATTCGCGTAAATGGTAATTACTTGCGGCCCGCAGTATTTGTGTCAGAAATGAGACATGCGTCTGGCTGACAGTTCATGATTGACAGGAACTTTTATTATACTGCGGGCACTCAGGGTATTTACCAAAACCATCTTAGGGGCTGACCATTTAACTTTTGAGGGGGGGGGGGGGGGGGGGGTGGATATCCTGCAAGCCAACGGTGTTGAAAAAATATATCCTGCAAGCAGAAAAGCTTTGTTCTGGCTCCGCTTTTTTTGCCAAAAAAATTCGTGCAACAACACTGCTAATAAAAGGAAAAAAAATCGAGCACAGACAAGAACACCCATCCCCCCCTCTCAAAAGTCAAATGGTCGGCCCCTTACTGTACGTTTGTAAAACTGTTTGTTATGAATTCGAAATCCTGGTGAAAGAAAGGTTAAAATACGAAATTGTGCAATGCACACACACGTTTGCCGATACTTCGATAACTTGGTCCGAATTTTCGTTTGACAATGTAAAGGGAAATATCGTCGAAATGTCGCTGAACAAAGAGCGAAATTCGTCGAAATATGTTTGCATGACTTTTGCACAATACTGTAACGAAGCCAACTGCTTCAAAATAAGCATTTCTTAAGCCACGGCGCGCTAACAATCTTCTGTTAATTTTCGTAAGTTAATTGTCTTTCTTACTCGAGACCGCCGTTTGCATTATTATCAACTAATGAAGCCAACTGCTTCAAAATAAACATTTCGTAAGACACGGCTCGCTAATAATCTTCTCTTAATTTTCGTAAGTTGTTTTTCTTACTCGAGACCGGCGTTCGCATTATACATTTCGTAAGACACGGGCCGCTAACTTTTGTTCTTGATCACACTTCATCAGTCGTCTTAATCTACTCAAGACCGCCATTCGCGTTCTTATTAACTAACGAAGCCAACTGCTTCAAAATAAGCATTATTTTCTTAACACACGGCGCGCTAACAATCTTCTGTTAACTTTCCTAAGTTGTCTTTCTTACTCGAGACCGCCGTTCACGTTCTAACGAAGCCAACTGCTTCAAAATAAAATGTATGAGATGTACATGTAGATGTTACATGAGGTCGCAGTTAGCGCCGCGGCACGACCACCGCAGCGATCTCAAAAGTGACCGCGGTTACCTCAAAAGTGAGCGTGGTCACCTAAAAAATGACCGCGGTCACCTCAAAAATGACCTCGGTTTTTGCATGCGGCATAGCTGTGGTAAATGTCCCTATAATTCCTGGCGGTACTGTATGTCAGGTTGAAGGCCTGATAAATGAGGAAAATCATTTGCTTCAAGGTGGCTACCATTACCTGGGTCTCAGCTTCTAATGACACCCCTGTAAATATATTTGTTGTACATGCATTTATAAATATCCTCATGATCAGTGGTTCAAATGATCCATAATACTTTGTAAATGCCAGATGGCATCAACAGCTCCTGATGGCATTGGTGCCTCCTGGCATTTACTGTTAGTGCCACCAAACCACCAGTTAGCTTGATCCAGCAGATGGCTTGCACCATTGATGGCTAGCCACCAAATGTCTTGAGCCATCAATAATTTGATAAGTTGATTTGAAACATTAGCCAGTTTATTGACTTGTGGCATTGCTTAATAAAGAATTGTTCACTAATTTTAGGTGTTTAGAACTACATGTACTGTATAGTCACTAATTTTGTGTGTTTAGGGCTACATTTAAGTCACTAAACAACAGACAAATGATGCTACCCAGCATTTAAAAGACCCTATAAATGTAAACATGCATGACCTACATTTGTACATGTAGGTAATCTTTTAAAATAAGAATGACCTAGATTTTAAAATAACCTACATTGTACATGTACTAGGTTATTTGAAAAACAACCTACAAAAAATACATTGTAAATACATTTTTTTGTTATCTGAGTGTCTACTTTTTATAGAAATCAAGAAAGACCCTGGGATACCCAACCTGTATCCATTTAAGGATCAGCTGCTAAGACAGATGGAGGAAAAGAAATTAAAGGTTTGATTAAAGCTACATTGTAACAAAAACTTACTGTAAATAAACTTGATGCACTTCTTTCCCATATTTTAATTTAAACTATTAAAATATTTTTTTGTAATTAGTAAGTATTGTTTAGTTTAATGTACATGTATGTATGTACATTTCACTTTATTGTATAAATGCACCTACATGTATCAATGTTAATCCTATGGGGGATGGGGGACAATGTAACTGTAGGTGAGGGGTTGCGATTTGACATCATTTTTCTAAAAAAAGTATAAACCTGTATCCTTGAATTGGGGCATTACAACAGCTTCAGTCAATATTTAATATCAAAATACCCCACCTGCTGACCTACATTTGTATCTTCACAGTCATCCCTACCTTTAAAATAACTGCATCCTGAGGATTGGAGAATAGAGTAATAATTTTATGTAAAATTCCCCACCCTGTGCCCATCCTCCCCCTCTTGGTCTTAAGGTCTCGATAAAGTTCCAAATATTGAAGTTTCAAAAATATGCTTTTTCACAAATTCTAAATCTAAAAGCCCTAATCTCAAAAAGCATCACAAAAAACTCGAGCTAAAAAAAGGATTTTTTTTTAAACCTTAAAAATGTGACTTTTGATTTCCATGCAGCTAAAAAGGCACAAAAAAAATATTGACGGCTGCTGTGATTTACTGGGCATGTTATTTCATTCTTGCTATCCTGTGATTAAAAACCTTACATGTAGGTAAAAAATATCATAGGTTGGAAAGGTGACCCAGTTTGGAAAACAAAATTAATTATTACCTACTAGGTTAAAAAAAATAATGATCTGAAAGTAAATTTGACCTGTGCATGACTAACACATACATTGTACATGTACATGTATGTATTTTCATTGCTTTCTTCTAGGATGAAGAGGCAAAGCAAAGAATAAAACAGAAAAGACTGAGAGAAGTAAATAAGAAAAGAAATTTGTTCAACTTACAAGAAGATGCTATTAAGAGAGCAAAGGAATTTGAAAAAAAGGTAAGCTACATGCAATTATAATCTAAAGGATGGCAATATATGTGACACAGTATGATTGCTTTGAGCTTTCCAAACCTTTTTCAGTTGCCTCAACTGGCCAATAAAGGTCCCCAGATATACATGTAAACACCCTTAATGTCTTCCCAACCCTGACCTTTTCTCTTAAGGTTACCAGATACCTTCAAGGCATGTTTTTTGTAAAAAAATATTATTGATTATTTGGAAAGTTTATGGATTGTTCTACAATTTAGAAAAAAACATTATTTCAAAAGATATAAAAGCTTGCGAGATATTTAGAAAAAAACGTATTTACAAGGAAACTAAATAAATCACCAAGGCGTTGCAATCCCTTTACATGCCACGGGCACCCTGTGGACTTTTAGCGGGAGCTGTTATCCGAATACCATAATTTGCATATTGTTGTAGCTTCCCTTCTTCGAAATAACAAACGTGCATTTAAGAGTCTTTTATCAATCGTTTGTATGGGGAAATCCAAAAGAGAAAAGAGTCCTTGAGTAAAACATAAAGCGAACCCTGGACCGAAAAAGAAAGGAAACCGGCGATAAGGAGGAATTCGGTAAAACGAGCTGGATTGAGCTCGCGGACAGCGACAAAGGCTCGTGGTTCGAAGAACGTGCGATATTCTTCATTTTGTGATTTGTCTTCATGGCTGTGTCAACCTTATTACGTCACAGACCATTTCATTTGCATATTCCAAAAACCTTAATATCTCTGGAACGAGTTCAGATATTGACAAACAGAAAATGCTATTCTTCCTCATTTCGAAAGAACTTTTAAGTGAGATCTTAATTTTAATGATGAAATTTCCCATCAGTAGTACTTTAAATATTGCTTGAATACATGTACAAGTGAAGTGAATCAACTTATCAACACTAACAACGTGTGTATGAATATATTGAAAAGGCTAGTGTCAGATGCTCAGTGTTAAAGTGGTTTTCTGTAATTTTATGTCTTACAAAGTTGTACATGCATGTACATAATGTATAAGTCTGGTTTATACATGTAAGAAGGGTTTTATGCCAGGAGAGGCAGGTCAATGCTTTTTGAGAGAGCATGCATGCAATCAAGTGCCAGGATGGTCACCAAATTGAAGTAGTTTGCAACTTCGTTAAGGTGGCTCACCTGGATTTTCCTGGGATGCACCATACCCACTTTGATCGGCTGATACTCTACTGTCAGAGCTCAGTCGGGCTAGCCACTTCACCTTCAGTATTTACTAGAAATAGAATAAACTTTTCAAAAATGTAGGTTTGTTTGACATCAGTGTTACCATAGCAACACTGTTTTCGTCATATATTTTACATATCATCAATTTTTTTCGAAATCTAGACCTAAGCTTTTAAAATGACCTAGTGTAGTCTAAATGTAGGCCTTCAAGACTGCAAAGTTTAAAAAAATTGTGCATGTACATGTATGAGAGCGTTTTCAAAAATAATTGGGTTGAATATTTTCGTTTAAAAAATAAACAATTTGCCTTACTTCCTGTTTAGTCATCGAGAACTGTGTTTTCCAGACTGATTCAAGCAACATTTTTAGTATATTTCATACCGGTGGCAAAGGACTACTTCCCATGAAAATTTCATTCCATTTGCTTCATTCAATTTCTCTTTTGTTTAGATTCTACATACATGTACTTGTGTGCTTTTGAACTAACAAGTTTACCATGCATGCTTGCTACGCTTCGCTACTGCCGGAACGCTCGTGCAAAGTCTGTTCTTAGTACAATGACGTGCAACTTACAAAGTAGTTAAATCATGAAGCTAGGCAGTGCGGGATGATAATGTATATTTTTTGTAACCAGATCGGGAAAAAGTGCCTGTGACATCTAGACCACATCTTTAGACAGAAGACTACCCGAGAAATATTAATTAATAACGAGATTTTGTATTAGTCACTGTGATAAACATTATAAAATGTTTTGTAAATAAATATTATAAGTTCTATTATAACAGCATTACAACTATGACTATGATAATTGCATGTCATTGTACTAAGAACAGACTTTGCCCAAGCATTCTGGCAGCAGCGAAGCGTAGCAAGCATGTACATGTACATGTATATGGTAAACTTGTTAGTTCAAAAGCACAAAAGTACATGTATGTAGAATCTAGACAAAAGAGAAATTTCGGAAAGACACAAGCTATCGACAAAATGATACAGTAATGAAGCTTGCGTGGATGAATGTACCGTATTTACCCGTGTATAATACGCGCCCATGTATAATACGCACCCCAGATTTCGGGCTCGTTTTAGAGAATTTATATTAAATGACTTCAAAATCGAAAAAAGTAAAAAAATACCAAATCTTCGCGAATGCAGACGTCCAAAATTAAAATCATTAGACAATACGTCACCAGAGTGTCAATGAAACACTGACTTCCGAGCGTGAGGAAAAAGACAACAGGAAATAAATTCTACTTTAAATTGATTTATTTACATCATTTACCGATATTTACACTTAAGGTAAACTATTTATTCTTTTCTCTAAAATATACTGTTAATTCATTACAGATCTATTTACAGTTAGCTGAGACTTTTCTTCAATCAAATGTTCAAAGTGATCAAAAACTTTCAAAAATCAAAAACCTTCAAATTCTGATTCAGAGTCTGATGCTTACAGTTCTCTCAGAAACAAATCGTCCTGACCTGGTTCTTCATTGCTGTGCTCCTCAAAAGTCCGGTCGTCCTCTGTACCATCAAGGTTGTTGGAGATCCAGCACTTGAGAAAAAATCTCACAATCATGTCCTCTGGGATGTCGTGCCACGCTTTCGCAATCCACGAACAGATCATCTCTTCCGATGTTTCTTTTGCCTTCCACCAGCAGTAAACTCGTGAACGCCATCCATGTCATCCATAACTCCTTAACGTGATCTTTAAATGGCTTGTTCAAGCAGACATCCAGGGGCTGAAGCAACGAGGTTAAACCTCCAGGAATGACTGTCAAGTCAGTGTTCTCATGCCGAAATGCTGTCTTCACTGGGTCTGTCACGTGAGCCTCGAATGTGTCATAAACATGCATGCTTTGTTCTTGGCCGAGTCCGCTGCGCCGGCATCACCAAACTTTCTCATTCCACAACTTCATTCTGTCGTTGTCCATCCAGCCCTTATCTTGGACAGCAACAACTACGCCGTGATTGTTCTTTATCTTTGGTAGTGTCTTTCTCTTAAAAATAATCACGGGGCTTTAACTTCGAGCCATCAGCAGCACACGCTAACACAACAGTGACGCGGTTCTCTTCATTTCCGGTAGTGCGAATTTTCACAGTTTTCTCACCAATGTTGTTGACTGTTCGGTTAGGCGGCATGTCAAATGTTAGCGGCGTTTCATCCATGTTTGCGATTAAATGATTAGCGGGTAACCGTGCTGCTTGCGACGATTAATAACATAGCTGTGAAAGTTTACGATCTTCTCCTCGTAGTCAGTTGGAAGTCGTTGTGCTAGTGTCGTTTTCTGTCGAATCGAGAGATAATTTCTTTTCAGGAATCGCTGGCACCAATGGTTCCCTGCCTTGAAAGATCCTTCTGGTATCCTGTATTTTTGATCCTTGACGAGATCTAGTGCCTTCAGTCTGATCAGCGATGGTAGAATTGCTAAACCATTCTGTCTTTTCTCTTTGACCCAAGCCAAAAGGTCCGCTTCCATTTCGGGTCACGCAGCTTCCCGTCCTCGAGCAGCACGCTTCATTCGTGGCATTTTCTCCAAGTTTTTTTCTCCACAAACATACGTTGCACTCGGAGACTCGAAACTCTCGCTCCGCAGCTCTGTTGCCATTCTTTTCCGCGAAGGTGATAATTCTTAACTTGTCACAAGTTCGGTAACTCTGACGCTTCATTCGTGTTGCCATGATCAATTTCGCGTGATTATTGTTTACAGATGAAACTGATGTGTGAAAAGTGGGGTTTAAATAGCCGCACTAAGTTATTCATGGATCGAAATTTCAGTGTTTTTATTGGCCACCTAAGCATGAAACAGCCAATTATAATGTTTATTTTGTTTGTGTTGTTATGCAAATTACATGTAGTCCTAAAATGTGAGGTTCCGTGTATAATACGCATCCCGATTTTGAAGGTCATTTTGGAGTAAAAAAAGGGTGTATTATACACGGGTAAATACGGTAAAAGTTCCCTATGTTTTTGTTTTTATTCCACGCCCTTAAAATCATTCAATGCTCTTGAAATTTACAGGGACAGGGTAGTACATTTGTACATGTTGAATTTCAGGTGAAAAGATTTAAAAACTAGTTATCGACTAGTTTTCGAATTACAGCTTCCTTTAGCAAATATGTTACTATTTTGAATAAATGAGCATATTTATGACATTACTTATGGTTCCATAAACTGAAATCGAATAAAGCAAATAGAATGAAATTTTCATGGAAAGTAGTCCTATGCCACAGGTATGAAATATGCTAAAAACATTGCTTGAATCGTCCAGAAAACACAGTTCTCAATGACTAAACAGGAAGTAAGGCGAATTGTTTATTTTCTAACGAAAATATTCAACCCAATTTTTTTCTAAAACACTCTCATACAATTTTTTAAAACTTTGCAGTCTTGAAGGCCTACATTTAGACTACAAGGGACACTAGGTCGTTTTAAAAGTTTAGGTCTAGATTTCGAGAAAATTGATGATATATATGTAAAATATATGACGTCAACACTGTGTTGTTATGGTAACACTGATGTCAAACAAACCTACATTTTTGGAAAGTTTATTCTACATGACTGTATTTCTGGTAAATGGGTGAAGTGGCTAGCCCGACCAAGCTCTGACAGTGGAGTATCATCCTTTCAAAGTGGGTTATTTAATTTGGCAATCAAGATCTTTAGTTGCCATAATTACTGTCACTAGTTGGGAAGTGCACAGGACTTAATCTAGTTTTAATAGTATTTCCTTGAAGTACTGTACCGGTACATTTACAATCATTTATTTAGTTACCGAATACCTAATAGGTATATTTTATTCTTGTCTAATCCATGGCCAGAAAGCTTTAAAGGAAAGTTCTCAGGATAGAGAATTTGCACTGGGTGCAAAAGTTGGTAAGTACATGTGTACTGTAGGGGCATAGGGAGGACCTGAAAATTGGGGGAAACTTGTGGGGGGGGGGGGGGGGTAAAGGGGACAAAAGGATGAATTCTGGGACATTGTCATTGATGACTAATGTCAATCTCTCTTCTGGGACTGGGCTTAAGGTGTTTTAATTAGAACAGCATCATTATTACATGTACAGTACAGTACAAATGTACATGTATTTTTTTACTCAATTTCATTTTACCATATTGAGTTTAAAAACGAGTGGCTGTACAGTACCGACCAGAACTTACCTCCAGTTAAATGTTAGCTCGAACACAGGGTTCGCTTGAATCGAACCCTGATAGGGTTCAGTCAGTTTCGCTAGCGTTCGCTCAAGCGAACCTGGAATCTCTAAGCGAACCCGAGCGACCCCTGAAAAAGCGAACCCTGCAAACTCTGAGCAAACCCGAGCGAACCTGAGTGAACCCGAGCAAACCCTGAATAGTTGTATACCGTCTGTACAACTATCACCCGGATCAGTCTCTACGTCATCTTCTGGCCAAGGAATTCTTGATATTCCATCTGCATTTCCATGTTGTCTGCCAGGACGATGCACTACAACGAATTCGAATTCAGCCAGTCTCTCTAGCCACCTAGCAATTTGTCCCTTGGGGTTCTTGGATCTGCGCAACCACACCAGTGCATGATGATGGTGCGAACAGTAAACTTGCATCCCAAAAGATATGGTTCAAAGTGTTCCATCGCCCAGACCATTGCTAAGAGCTCTTTTCTGGTAGTGCTGTAATTACGCTCAGGTTTACTGAAGGCTTTGGCTGCATAAGCTATCACTTTCTCCTCTCCATCATGGACTTGGGACAGCACGGCTCCTCTGCTGGCATCACAAGCGTCTGTGTCTAAGATGAATGGTTCGTTAAAATGTGGATAAGCCAGGACTGCCGCTTCGACTAAATTACTCTTCAGCTTCTGAAATGCAGCCTGACATTCATCCGACCATTTGAAGATGGTATTCTTCTTTTCTAAGCTGTAGAGTGGTTCAGCTATCTCCGCATAATTCTCAATGAATTGTGTGTAGTATCCAGAACAAAAAATTTTTTACAAACGAATAAATACGACTTTCTCAATTATCTTAGAGAGACTTGAAAGTAACGAAACGGGACGGTAATTCAATTTACTTTGCCGGTCGTCCTTCTTGAAAAGTGGAATTACGTTTGCAAGTTTCCATTGATTTGGAAAATGACCGTGACTAAGCGATTTATTGATTAGGCTAGTAAAAGATTTATATAGTCCATCAGCACATAATTTTATGATCTTGTTACCAACACCATCATGACCGCAAGCTTTGGAAATGTCCACAAGTCTTAGTAGGCCGAGTACTTCGTCTTCAGTAGATTCTAAGCGTGAAAGAAAAAAATCAGTTTGAAAATAATCCATTGGAGGAAGTATGACTGATCCTGTGTCTAATTCTGTCTGTTTAACAAAATGTTCATTAAAAATAAAAGCCTTTGTTTGAGGATCATAAATAGTTTCATTATTTTCAATGATTGCCGGAATAGAAGATATTGTTTTGTCGTTACAAAGAGATTTAACAATGCCCCACCACTTTTTAGCACACGTACAGTACCGCCGGGAATTATAGGGACATCCGACCGCGGAAAAACCTAGGTCATTGGACGCGGCGCCGCGGTTTTCTGCCGAAGTCATTCAGAAATGACCGCGGCGTTTTTGAAAACGCCGCGGTTTGCATATTGAGGTCATCAACCGAGGCGCTTGCCGCGGCTCAGAGCCGAAATGAAAATTCTTTTGGAAAGTGAAATTTCACTTTTGGTGAAGTGATATTTCACAAGTGATATTTTCCTTCTAGAGAAGTAGAACGACAAAAAAGTAGCACCACTTTTGATTACTCTAAAAGAAGTATCTTGAAACTCGGCAGACACTGTTTAAAAACTTCTCAATATTTATACACATCATTAATACACATGAACATTTTATTCTTCGTCTGGTTCACGATTTCAATGGCGCCGTTGTTTGGAAACAAACTTCTTCAAACTCGGCACGCTAAACCGCCATTAAAAAAAGCTTTATCTTCTCGGACTTCCCTCGCTAAGACACATCAACATTTTATTCTTCGTCTGGTTCACGACTTCAACGGCGCCGTTGTTTGTCACTCTAAAACAAACTTCTTCAAAGTCGGCACGCTAAACCGCCATTAAAAGAAGCTTTAACTTCTCGGACTCCGCTCGCTAATACACATCAACATTTTATTCTTCGTCTGGTTCACGACTTCAACGGCGCCGTTGTTTCTCACTCTAAAACAAACTTCTTCAAAGTCGGCATGCTAAACGGCGTATTTCGGGGCTTTTCGGGCCTTTACGGCGAAAATGAAGGAAATTTTCACGTCAGCCTCAAAGATCTTTGTAAAAGTCATTGTATAAAGTTTTCAAATAAATTCGGACCATATTGTGAGCCGTAAAATAAACAAAACAACGGCTGCTCGCTTAGTTCCCAGACCAGCGGTGCGTGGCCCGCTTCAATGCTTGACTCACTCGCTGAGCGCAAAGCATAACACCAAATAAACTTTTACTTCAGTGTACATGTAGTTTCACATTTACGGCAGATCCTTGTCTTGTTACTAGTATTAAAAGGTTTCGGCAGAAATCATTGTAAATGCTTGCGTTAGGTATTAAAATCTCAACTCTTAATTTCCACGTGCAATCAGTCAGGCGTGAATGTGTCAGTCTGATTTTTTACAGAACATCAACAGAGTTTTGAAGCAACGTTTGTCATATTGAAAACGTGCAAAAACTTCTTTACTCTTATCAGAAAACTTCTACTGGGAAATTGCAATTCCTTCTGAATTAAAAGAGCTTCAATGCATCGGAACACCAGTCAGTTCGCGTAAATGTAAATAATTTGCGCCCCGCGGTATTTGTGTCAGAAATGAGACACGCGTCTGGCTGACAGTTCACGATTGACGGGGACTTTTATTATATGAGAATCTTGACTTTTTGACACGCAGTGTATTTACCAAAACCATCTTACTGTACGTTTGTAAAACTGTTTGTCATGAATTCGAATTTGTCACGCGTTAATCCTGGTGAAAGAAATGTTAAAATACAAAATTGTGCAATGAACACGTACGCTTGCCGAAATTTCGGATCACAATATTTCGATAACCTGGTCCGAATTTTCGTTTGACAATAAACGAAATAAAATATCGTCGAAATGTCGCTCGCAGGTTGGCGATATTTCGCCTTGGCATCCGAATTTTCGCGTATCTCATCAATTCTTCGTCGAAATTTCGAACGAAAAGTTGCCCGAAAGACATTCGTACGAACAAAGAGCGAAATTCGTCGAAATACGTTTGCATGACTTTTGCACAATACTGTAGTTCGTCACAGTTTATTCCCGTAAAGCTCACAGTTCGATGTGCTGTCGTTTTTTGTTTGTGTTTGTATGTTTAACTTCAAATAAAGCACTCCACGGCGCTGACTAATTCGCCAGTTATTCCCATAAAGCTAACAGTTCGATGTACTGTCGTTTTTTGTTTGTGTGTTTAACTTTCAAATAAAGCACTTCACGGCACTGACTAGTTCGCCACAATCTCACTTGTTCAAGTTGACACATGTATACTGTATCCCGAACCTCGGTTACGACCTCGGTTAGTGCCGCATCCAAGAATGACTGCGGCGTTTTCAAAACGACCGCGGCGTTTTCAAAACGACCGCGGCGGCCGCAAAAATGACCGAGGTTTACCGAGGAAAAACCGCGGTCATTGCACGAGGTACGGACGCGGTAAATGTCCCTATAATTTCCGGCGGTACTGTAGTAGGATCAGTAAGTATTTCATTAACCTTATCAAAATACCTCTTCTTTAAGATCCTTATTAATGATGTTGTGTGATTACGTTGTTGTTTGTAAAGCATCCACGCTGTGTGCGTATTGCATTTACGTAGACGCTTTAGTAATCTATTTCTTTTCCGTATTTCTCTGCGGATCTCGCTGGTCATCCATGGTTTATCTTTTGGTCTTATTGTTACTTTAACACATGGAATATGTTTTTCGACTATATTTCTAAACTGATTGAACCAATTTTCATAAACAATATCGATATTTTCATTGGAGTTAGTAATGAATTTCCAGTCGGCCTCCTCTAATTCAGTAACCAAATCATTAGGAACAACATAATTAAAATTCCAAATCAGTCGAGTAAAAGCACGTTGTTTTGGTGTTAAAATTGACATTTTTGCGTAAATGACCGAGTGATCACAGTTTGACGGTGGGCTCAGTGATCCGGAATTAACAAAATAAGCAGGCGAGTCAGAAATAACTAGATCTAAAAACGTAGAGCCATTTTCAGTTACTCTTGTAGGATCGGTAATTAATTGAAATAGATTGTTTGAGTCAAGCCAACTGTAAAGACAAACACCTAAATCACAACTGTCTCAAGGATTTAAAGGATTGTAATTTGCATTAAAATCGCCAAGTAATACAATTAACTCATGGTTATTCAACCTACGCACTTGGTCAAAAATGTGTTGTAAATTCTCAAAGAAATATTCAATAGACTGACTATAATTTTTAGGAGGTCTGTAGCAAACGCCGCATAACATATTGCGAGTAACGAGCTTAATCTCGACCCATAATAATTCCAGCACGGCTCTTTCAAGATCATATCTACGTTTAACAATAAGCGATTCAGATAAATATAAGGCAACGCCTCCCCCGTGTCTATGTCTATCCAAGCGAAAAGGTAAACTGAATCCCGGAATAACAATTGAATTGTTAGGAACACTAGCGTCAAGCCATGTTTCAGTAAATGCAAATATGTCAAACTTATTTTCATAAACTAGGGAAGAAATTTCATCAAATTTATCTTCCATACTCAAACTTTGAGCGTTTAAATGACCTAACAACAATGATGATAAGCAAGGCCCGGGATTCAGTTCAATATTTCCAGAAATTATGAGGAGCAAATGAAATATTAAGAAGCACATAAACAGACCGGGCAAAAAAGTACTTAACCATGATATACTAATAACGAAGTTAGAGATTGAAATTCTGAGCCGATTAAAAGTCCCAATAGCTGCCCGATATAATGCTAAGCTAATTCCCATTTATAAAAGAAGCAGAAACGTAAACTTACCTCATGTTGCACCTGTACGTAAGAATAAAGTAGGAATAGTACTGATAATATAAAGGACATAAAAGAGAGACGCATAATAAAGAACGCTAAGTTAATACCTAAGTAGAGAAAACAAGTACGAAAAATAAGTTTGGATGTTTAACACGTTCATAGATATTAAGTTCAGGTGTAAGATGGAGCAGAAGGAAACTATTTAAAGTCTGTGGTGTAACATATCTTACATGCTTTTGATACGAACAATTTTTTGATCAGCCAATTTGATGAGAATCTTTCCATCGCTGGTCCAGACCTTCCAGGCAGTCTTTCCAAGTCAATCCATTTAAGATGGAATTCATGGCCCTTTGGAAAGTTGCGGGTGCATTGGTCAAGCCGAACGGCATCCATCTGAATTGGTAGTGACCATCGGCAGTCGAAAAAGCTGTCTTTTCACAATCTTCCTCTGCTAGGCTTATCTGCCAGTAACCCTTCACCAAGTCTAAGTGGGAGAAATAGGCAGAGCCAGCCAGTGCTCCTAAGATTTCGTCACAACGCGGTAAGGGATAAACGTCCCTTTTCGTAATCTCGTTGAGTTTGTGATAATCTATGCAGAACCTTTTGGTGCCATCTTTCTTGGCTACTAAAACTATTGGAGAATTCCAAGGCAAACTTGGCTCTTCTATCACATCATTAGACAGCATTTTCCGCACTTCATTCTGTATTTCTCCTCTTCGGTGGAAGGGAATTCTGCATGGTGGAACCTTGATAGGAGCAGAACTTCCAGTGTGAATGCGATGTTTCTCCGCTGTGACTTCCCCCAGATCGGTTGGTCCTCTCAACACAACTTCATGATGTCTCACGAATATTTCATGAATGCTGCTTTTGACTTCATCTGACACATATTTTCCTATGGATAAAAGCCTGGCCATTTCCTCTCTTAGCAGCCCCCATTCTTTTTCTTGACCCATTCTACAATGAAAAGCCCCTTGCTTCGATTTCCCGTTCTCCTCGGATTCCATGAGGTAGTAACATGCTTGCTTTGACTTTGTAGCACTGTTTTCCTTCCCTCCCATAGAGGCCACAACTCGCCTATTGTACTTTCTCGATAAATTCGAGTGGGTTCTGATGTTGGATTGAAGATCCTTACTGGAATCATGCCCTTAGCTACTTTGGCTACAACCTTCAAAATGCCAGTGGATTTTCGAATTTTGGTTCCAGTTCCAATACTCCCACCATTCCCTCCACAGTGCTCCCTTTAATTACACCTTGCATGGAATGTTGATCATCGACTTAGGGGGTATTATAGTTGATTCTGAGACTGCTACCCTGCAGGCCTCCCAACTATTCTTGTAAATTAGTCCTGTCCCCCTCTCTCCGACAGACAATGTTCCTTTCTCAAAATCTATGACATACCGGTTTGGTCTCAGGAAATCCATGCCAATTAACATATCCTGTACTAGGTTTGTGCATACCTGTACGTCCTGTTGAACCTCCACGTCAACAAGCTGTATTGTCACTTCTGTAATTTCAACTACATCTAGTTCAGTATTGTTAGCCCTGAGGATCGGTGTCTTAGCAGAATGGATTGCTGTGTCTTTCTTCCGAATTCTTTGGAACAAATCTCTGTGCATCAGAGTCACTGCTGCACCAGTATCCACCAATCCTTGAACCTCAATACCATTTACCAGACAATCAACTAGCACAGCATTCCCCAGCAGCTACTTTGATGTCTTGTGTATTCCAGCTGTAGCGGGCGAGGTCACTGCATTTGTGGCCCCGCTCTGTCCCTGTTTCCCTGCTCTTGTCTTCTTCGCTCATCTTCCTTCTTCAGGCAGTCCCTCTTTATATGCCCCCTTTGTCGACAGTAATAACATTTGCTTCTACCACCTCGTTGACTCATCTCCAAAATTGTCTCTAAAATTCCAGCCTGTTTGTCAAGAAAAACCTTGGCCCACGCTGGAGGGGACTGGGCGGTCTCCATATGAGAATGGGGATAGATTCCCAAAGCCGCCATGTTTGTTGTTGAACTCTTGTTTTTCCACTATCAAAAGAGTCTCCAGTCGGAGTGCAGTAAACAGCGCTTCATCCAAAGACTTGGGAATTGTGTAATTCTCTGGAGTCCAGTGCGCTGATGAACTGATCGACCAGCTCTTCTTCGATTGTCTCGCCGTTTCTGTTTGGAAAAGCATGCAAGGCTAAATGCTGTAGGTCGGTTGCCTGGCCCACAAGATTCTCACCTCTCTTCCTGTAGCGGCTTGCAAATGTCAACTTGTACGTTTCCCTCTGTTGTTCTGGTTGCAGTCTTGATTTGAGTGTAGATACCAATTCTTTGTAGCTGGAGTTTGTTGCTGCTACCAGCAAAGTCGTGTACACTCGCTGAGCCCTACCGCGTAAAGCCATGGCCAATTGCTGTCTCCGCTGCACCTGACTCCATTTGTTTATCTCTGCACAAAGCTCAAAATGCCTCAACCAGTCTTCAAAGCCCCCCCTCCGACCCGGAGAAAGTGTCTGGCTTTGCCACCGAGATGATTTGGGGTTCTGCAGGGGCCACAGAGGACGGTTCTACATCTCTCGACTCTAGTTCTGCCAAGCGGTGAGTTAGTCATTGAACTTCTTCTCTCAATTCTTCTTCTGAAGCCACTTTATCCTGGTTTCCCTGGTTTTCGCTGCCACTAAATAAATGTAGAATACGAGACGAGTAGAGTTAAGATGTCTTTATTCCGAAGCTCCAACAACCAACTGATTTTAACGGTCAAACTCTGGCGATGTATATGCTCGTGACTAACTATCGTAACTGCATTTTACAAGGTGCACGAGCTCCTAAACTGTAACGTTTATTTAACACTATTTTACAGCTTCAAACTTACCGTATTTTATCACATACAAGCCGCACCTCACGTATAAGCCGCACCCCTAACTTCAGCCTGATAAACAGAAGCTTGTTTTCCCCAAAAGGTTTAAGGAAAAACCTTGTGTATAAGCCGCACCACAAAATGCAGTAAGAGTAGTCTTGTGTTCGAGTTCATAAAATAATGCCCATAATTGAAGCAAAACTTCTTCATAAGAGATCGTCATATCACAACAACGAATTGGTTACAACTTTCCTTGTCCCTTCTTGTGTATATTTTAACCTGCTGTCTTTAAATCACTTCAGAATTCTTCTGCTGTTGTTCCCCCATTAACCAACAACATATTTAAGGAACTTCATTCCTTTAAGCACACAAGAAAGTAAGATTTTCTGGCAAAGCTACATGTATATGAGCACGTGTCTGAGTCCGTGGTCCACCATCTTGGATTTTCAAGGAGGCCTGGGGCGAGAGTTTTCTCAAACGTCCGATCGAGTGTGATCGAGCTCCGAAGTTGAATATGAACTGGATGAGAATAATACTTTATTTGAAAATTTGAAGGCTTCCGAGACCAATTAAGGCCTTTAACAACACTAGGAACCATTCGAGGAGTTAGCAGAGAAGATGGCAGGCAACTGGACAGCTACATGTAGTTTTCTTTGGAAAGAGAAGGAGTGGAGTAGAAATCTTGCTGACACTCGTGTTCTGTGAATTGAATGTGCCATTTCTATTGTTCATATGGCTCTTTGTTTATGGTCATTGCAAAAAAAGTTTTCTGAAAACACTCACATATAAGCCGCAGCCCCAACTTTGTGGCAATTTTTTGTTACTTTCAAAATATACGTGATAAAATACGGTATATCGATTTATCAGAACTAACCCTAACCATATCCTGTTTGAGCTGCTCTGGTTTTTTGGGCAGCAGGAACTTTGGCTAAACTATAGAATACTCCAGCTAGATGGTATATTCAGTGCTGCCGCGGTCCCGCAGTCAGCTTTACACGTATTAATATTCATGCGTCGACTATGGGACAGTGGGACTGCATTGCCACTTAGTTCAACGTCTTACAGATATTAATATTTATGCGTTGACTATGGGACTGCGGGGCTGCGTTGCCACTTAGTTCAACGTCTTACAGATGTTAATATTTATGTGTCGACTAAGGGACTGCTGGACTGCATTGCCACTTAGTTTTTTTTAATGAAGGATATGAACTATATCCTTCGTTCTAAAAAAGTTATTGCGACTGCAGTACCATGGTAGCACTAACTAAATAACATACTGTAGCTTCAAAAAGTGGTGGGGTATTCTATAATCGCTCCGGAACTTTTTAAACAGGATTTTTTTACAGTATTTCAAATGCATGGTCACAGCACTGATCTATTAGCTATAAACTACCGGATTATTTGTCAAAATCAAGACTGTTCAAAATTCTGAAAACATAAATATTTAGGCAAATGTAATCGAACTTTTACCATGACATATTCACTATATGTGTTCACTCCTGTAGAAATTTCATGCCATTCCATGAAAGATTTAGTCTTCTTAAGGCGGAAAAGCTAAGATATTTCAGCTTTTAGGACAGCAAAATTGTCAAAATAAAGTGTATTAGAAATTCTGCAAACATAAATAATTGCCCAAAGTAGTGAAAATATTACCATGACATACTCGGTATGTGTGTTGTAAAAAATATTATTACATTTCATGAAAGATTTTGGTCTTCTAAACGCCAACATTCTAGGAGACATTACATTTTAATACGGCATACAAAACAATACAATACAATACAATAAACTTTATTTTCTTCGAATTTAAGGTAGCAAATTACAAGATGCTAATATCTCCGAAATCCAATAAAATAACTAAAATAAATATAAAATAAAATAGAGATACATTTACTCCTGTATATATACATTTGGATATATTAACTACAAAATATAAATTTAAGTTGTAAATTCAATGAAATGATTACTAAAGAAATAAGATATACAATGTGTGGAATCATAGTAATAATAAATGAAGCTATAGTATGCTGAATAAAGGTCTAGTATATAACGCTATATACATGATGTAGTGATAAATATAAAATTAAAGGTAATATATAATTAATCTGATCTACAGAAGGAACAACAGTCATTGGTAAAGTTAGTTTTAGAAATAGCTGTTTTAAAGGTTTTTATACTTGGAGAGGATCTGATAGAGTCACTTAAGGAGTTCCAAAGTTTGCTGCCATTATAATGAAAGGAATGTAGTCCATGTTTGGTAGTTTGTACTCTTGGTATATCAACAGAAAGATGACCACGGAGATTACAGGTTAATGAACGTTTAGTTATGAGGTCTGTGATATAGCTGGGAGCAATTCCATGTATGGATTTATATACTAAAGTTAAAGTGTCATGAATTCTTCTGTTATGGAGGGTAGGGTGATTTAGCTGTTGGAGTAAGTGATCATATGTGCTAGTAAAGTCATTGAAAACAAAGCGTAAACTCCTTTCATTAAGCTTTTCTAGTTTAGTAGAATTCCGCTTACCACAATGATTCCAGACCACAGAACAGTAGTTAAGTTGTGGAAGAAGATAAGCATTATATAGTTTGATCTTGGTATTGGTATCAATTAATTTCTTGTGCCGTTTGATGACTGTTTGATGACGGTTGAGGATCAGAAGATTAATGATTTTCCAAAGCCTGTAGCTAGTAGATTCATAAACATCGTGATATCGATGCACTTCCTATCAGATTTTCCCGGTACACGTCTGAGGATAACATGTTTCTCCACGTTCTGTTTCTATATAAAGTTTGAAGGTGTAGAACATATTCTCCAGTGCATGAAAGAGCCATGATTCTGACGATCTGTAGAAGTTGTAGAAGGCTACATAATTTCTCCTCTCTCGATTCTCTACCTGGTCGTTGCCTTATAGATGCAGCTGTGGTAGCCAAGGTCCTTCTGGGAAACAAGGGGTAATATTGCCTTTCTCTGTTCGGAAATAATTCAGAAATGCCGAAAGTTTTGCTGCTTTCTCCAAAGCCATATCAAGTCCATTTTGTATCGTCCACCATTTGGTTTCTCCTTCATGCAGGCTCCACTAGACATTCCACGCATACCTCAGTTCTCCAAAAATAAAACCTTCGCTCTGATTGGTCGAAATTAAATGACGTCAGGAACATGGTTTCTGCCAGAGTCCATCAGATGGGGAGGTGGGAGGAAGTGAGTGGACGACCTCGTACCGTCTGAAAATCAGGCTAACTCTGGGTTTGCTCAAAAGCGAACTCGAAGCCAGATGCACTGGAGGTAAGTTCTGGTTGGTACTGTAAATGTTTACATGTTAAAAACATTATGATGTATACTGATACTGGGGGAGCCAGGGTAGCACAGTGATTAAGCGCTTCGCCTCTCACATTTGTTAACCCAGGTTTGATCCCTGGACACAGTGCCATCAATGTCACTTTGAGTTTCTTGTTATCTCGCCCTTTCTCTGGGTTCTCCAGTTTTCCTCCCTTCACAAAACCCAACACAATAAATTCGAATTCGATCTGTAAATTAGATGGGTCCTGACTTTGTTTCAGGTTCTGTTAGAAATTCAGGGTCTGATTTAAACAAAAAAATAAAAATATATGATTATTATACTCTTCATTTCAGAAACATCTCTGAAGGCATATTATAGAGAATTCAAGAAGGTGAGTTTATATCAAGTTCTGCCTGCATACATGTACACACAGTTATTGTACTGTAATCAGGGTTGACAATAAGATTTGGGGGTGCAAGTGTATTAAGGTCAGGCAAAGTCAGAAATTTGAAAAAAAAGAGGGAAATATTTGGAGGTAAGGTCAGGCAAAATCAGAAAACAAATGAGTGACTAAAATTAATCGGGACTTAAAGACATGAGAGTGAAGGGAGTGGGGGAGGGTAGCAGTCTGATGGGGGCAATTCCCCTCCCCCCTCCATTTGACCCTCGGGCTACAACCCTGGTTAAGTACATGCACATGTCACTAGGTTAGAGGAAGTCATTTCCTTTGGGCAAACATTTGTGAAATAATAATAAATTTTTTTTTTTTTTACCGTAAATAGCCACGTATACATGTAGGTCTGACACTCATTTCATTTTGCATGGAATAATTTTGCACTCCTTTTTTCATTAAATATTGTATAAAATAAATAAATGTCATTGTATCATGCATCTGTTAGATTTTATACAGTACAGCCGTAAAATAATGCACGCGCAAGAATATTCTGGAGTTTATTTTTTATCTAATGTGGCTCCGTTTTCAAAGTCTGAGTCTTGAATGTGTGACATTTTCCACGAACTGATTTGAATAATCAATGAGCTCCGCAGTGTTTGTTTTGCTTTGAGATCGCACTAAAATGTCTTCCTACCAAACCAAATGTTTTGAAAGTTTCATTTTACTTACGGATCTGAATAGTTTCCACCTGATGTGAAAACTGGTTTGAGTCTATTCTGTCAAATCGATACACTGGTGAATAAGCTTTTTGGATATTTTAATTTGTTGTCTGATTAATACACGGTAATTTGCAAAATTTGCATGAGATCGTACCGAATCTTCTGGAGTTTTGATTTCAGCTTCTTTGTGACGAGTTAATAAAATATCCAAGTCTGCGGGTATCCAGCTAATAGAGAGGTTAAGCATTGCGTTCTTCCTTCCCGCGAATGGCAGAAATGAAAACATGACCACAATTTTCGCGCGTTTGCTGCTTGACATTTTCAGTTTTTACGTTGGAATTCTTTTCCACTTTTCTTACGCGGTGCTTAATCTCTCAAAAAGTTTAAGATATTAGTAAACTTTCATGGTTCTCAAAGGTTCCGTTTCTTATTAGCGATCTCACATAAAACACAAACATGTTCTCATATGCCACGTCTTGCGTGTTCTTCAGCATTCTTGCGGGTCTTCTTAAAGTATACCTTCTTGCATCTTCTTGCGGGTTGATCTTCTTGCGGAATGAACTTCTTGCGGGTTGATCTTCTTGCGGAAAGAACTTCTTGCGGGTCTTAATTTCTTGCGTTAGTTCAGTAATTTCAAGCGCATGCGGCACACGCAAGAACCTGTTGGCTTGCGGATGCAAAAAGAAGTTCTTGCGCGTGCATTATTTTACGGCTGTACTGTAGATGCACATGTACAGATGATGTTAAAATGTGACGAGAACAACAGTCGTGCCATTTGGCTGCATCTCATGGCATTATTACTTTGTTCTTATCAAGTATTAATGTTAGCTGTGTGCATGGCAAAATGGCATCTGTTAAATATTGCACATTTGAGTGGTTATATTATTACATTCTTTTGACATAGGTTGTAGAGGCAGCAGATGTTGTATTAGAAGTGCTGGATGCCCGGGATCCTATAGGGTGCAGATGCCCTCAGGTATGCATTCATGTACATTTATGTCAGCAACGTGTAAATAGTGTATTATTTGAAATAGGAATCATAAGCATGGACCTACAATGATGATGACAATACATGTAGCACCAATATCATCACAGTCTCATGGTGCTTTACAAATTTACACTGACACGTAGTCAGTAAAATTATGGACTGCTTATACGGCGCTGATAACAGTATACAATTTAGTTGAGAGTTTTTGGTTAGTACAAGGCCAGTCTGCAATCCCCTGCTGGACATGAAAGAATGTGTTGTGTTATTTCGAGAAAGAGTAGGCATGGTTGCCACCCATCAGGAAAAAAAATTGCTGACTTTTCACTGACCAGAAAACAATTTTCACTGACCATAATAAGGCTGTTCGACATTCCCTCGTCCAAAAGAAAGGCATTATCAAAACCTGTAGCCACCCCTTGCAGACACTTTGAGGCATGAGGGGCCATCATGGCAATCTAAAAATATAATTCCCTGACTTTTTCTTGACTTTGGCAAGAAATTTAGAATTTCCCTGACCAGATGCAAAATTCCCTGACTTTTGCCTGACCTTGAAACAAATATTTTTCCCTGACTTCTGGCAACCCTTGTAGGGGATTGTCTCCCAACACAACAGCCAGGTATTCTAAGGTAATAACAATTGCTCATGATTGTAAACTGTACGGCAGCACATTGCGGCGTATATATTCACATAGAATTTGCACTATAGAAATGAATACCATTACCTTTTTGTGCCAAAGGATACTACAATTATAGGTGAACTGTTACATGTACATGTATGTCCCCTTCGAATATTGATTAGAAATGGAAGGAGAGAAGGCTTATATTTCCCTTCCCAAGGATGCGGCTGTGTTTCGAACCCACAACTGACAACCTTCGATCTCCAGTCTAAACTTTGCTCTACCAATTGAGCTAATTAACCAGTGAGGCTAATATGTCATTGATAGGTTGAACAAGCAGTGCTGGCTTCAGGAACATCTAAAAAGCTTGTCCTAGTTCTCAATAAAATTGGTAAGTGCAGTGATTAATAAAAGCAATTAATGTTTTCTATATTATACAGCCCTTTCATTAACTTTTGAAATAGGGGACATAATTATCTCAAAAAGTAATGGTAGGCAGTGGATAAATAAAACAGTTTATTTTTACTTTTCACACCTACCACAATATATTTATCGAAAAAAGTAGCTGTCTTATTTAGCTTGATGAAGTAGCACACTTCCTTCATTGGTGGTTCACCCTTATTGGAAAAGCTGCTACTGTATAATTATAATAATTATATATTTATTTACTACATTTACAGTATGGCTTGCACATTAGGGTACCAAATTTAGATGTTGTAAACTTGTTCTTGAGAAAATCGTTTTCAGCTGGAAATATCTAATTTACAACAACAACAACAACTTACAATAACGTTTTATTTTGTACCTCTAAATACTATAAAATACAATATTTAATCAAACAAAAGAATTAAGGAAAAAGTATAAAATTAAGGTACAGGCTAACTGAATAGTCAGAAGACTAATCTAGCAAGTAGCACTTACAAAGTATACTAAGCTTAAAATGGTCAGTGACATTGTATTGATAGGCTTCTAAAGTTTCTTAAAATTTATGTCCATGTTCCTTCGTAAACCCCAGATCTTGTTCCCAAAGAAATAGCAGAGAAGTGGCTGAAGTATCTGAGAAATGAATTCCCAGCTGTGATATTCAAGGCCTCAACACAAACACAGAAACAGCACTTGGTAGGTAGTTCTTACATCAATGGCAGAAGGTTTTAATAGATCAGTCATACTTATAACACCAGAAGCAAGGACAACATTTAATACATTGTACCTTTCTAAGATTAATTGCATTCGATGAAGGAGAACGCATCCTAATCTTGTGTTGGAATCCCTGTGGTCATGTGTGGGTTACCTGTGCTTTCCTAGGCGAAAGAAATCGAGAATTTTCATTGGGTGGGTGGTTGGTGTGGCACACTTTTGGAATAAATTATCTCGGCCGGGAAACTGGTAACTACATGATGCTCGCTTCGACTTTTGGTGCATGGTTTCTTTGTCTTATTTTCCCCATTCTTGAAAATGCAGTGATGTTTAAAAAGTTCGCAAGTACGATTTATCAATGCCCGAGGAAAGTGCGTACTACTTCTGGAGCATTGGCAAAGTCTGATGTCCGAACTATATCAAGTCAACCATGGTCTGTTTTGTCGACACAGTTGTGAATCTGCGATTGAATATTCCGTTGGCCGTTGGCTTTCTCGCTGTATTGGATTGTGCTTTTCGCTGAACAGATACGAAAGCTACAAACCTGAAGAGAAATATTTGACAGGTTGTGTGACTACACGTGTGTGCATGTTGCTGTTGTTTTGGCGTTTATTCATGTGAACACTACATTTAGGCAATTCAAGAGTTGATCTACATGTATAATCACACTTTTAAAAATATTAACAGAAGGTGAGGGAAATTTAAAGTGTTTACAGTACGTGCACTGAATGGCAAAGCCAAAGATCATGTGTGCATGATACAGTGCTTATGGTAGGATGCGGGGAAAAAAAATAAAAATTATGCGGGATTTTTTGGCGAATTATGCGGGAAACATCGCAAATTATGCGGAAAATTATGCGGGATGACGTCATACATTTTTTAGCACAAATATATTTTATCGTGTTTCCCTTCAAAAAAGCCGCAAGTTGAATAAGAGAGATGGTTAATTGTCTCAAATCCATTTTAACTAGTATCCCTTTGTGTTCAAATCTATGTACTAGAAAGTCTATGTTAAACGTCAACTGATCCTAAGTATTCATAAAATTCTTGATGCAGCAAGATTATCAAGCCTAGTTTACTAGCGTTATGGTCATAGGTTTTATTTCAGGTTAGTATGAAAATGTTATCTACTTTGTAGAAATGTCTTCAAAAGACGTAATTATCATTTCAGTAAGAAAACCAGGAAACAAAAACCAAGCAGGTTTTTGAAATGCCGTTGTAGTTGTCGCCTTATTGCAGATGCGGAAATCGACACGTTACTTTGACAGACCGCTAACCAATTTAGCGGTAAGGGACTAAGGGAAATAAGGTTTAACTGATGGGGGTGCCGTCGCTTTTTGAATCAATTTTTAAATACTGTACAGAATTTAACTGACCCAAAACAAGAATTAATAGTAGCGGTTGTTACTAGAGCTTACGCAGCATACGCGAAAACGCCGTTCGACGTACCGTATGAGCATAGACTAATAAACGCAAGTTGATATTTCCTTTACATTTATTCTGTCTAGGCCTAGCTATAGTCTTCGACGATCATGTCCACATAGACAGCTGTCTGCACTAACAGTTTTAGAGCTGAAACATTTATCGCTTCGTGACGTTTCCGTTTAATTTCCTCTGTTGATTCTCTTACAACAAATTATCCATGTTTTTAAACCATAATTAAACTCGCAAAACGCTATGGAGGAACTTGATCTGAAAAGAATTCACGTTTTCCCGCTGAAAACGTAAAAACAGAGTTTTTTTCTATTCCAAATTGTGATTCGCCACTTAGGAAACCTTGTCTCTAGATTTTCCACCAATAATGAGACACGTTCTATCGAAATTTAGACAACAGGCCCCCACGGTTTTCAACATACAACGCCTTGTTATTCCCGTTGTGAATCGTCGTTTCGATTGCTCAATGTTCGACGATTTGGGAAGGAAATCTACTGTTAACTTCGGATAGATTGGGTAAGAGTCTGAGAAATAGCGAAAATAGATACCCGTTTTATGATTTTCTATAAATTTCTCCAAATTATGCGGGATTATGCGGGAATTGGCAGATTATGCGGATTATGCGGAGCAAGCCAAATTATGCGGGTCCGCATCCGCGCATAATTCCATAAGCCCTGATGATATGTTGACATTGATCAGAAATTATTCTGCAATAACAGAATAATAATGGCACTCAATATTCTGTAGGCAGCCTTGACCTCACTTGAAGAATAATTTGAATGCTCTGGACTGGAGTGTACACACATGCACATGTACATGTAGTTTATACACATGGGTATCTATATATAGTTCTACACAAGAGTGTAATCACCAACATTAGTCAGTATAGACCGATTTAGCTTGTACATTTGTGACATTTGTTGCCCATTTCAGATCATGTGACAGCTCTCCAGAGGATTCAGTGCTTTGTTTTCCAATTAGAGAATGTTTTACATTTCCTCTTGGATAAAGAAAAAGAAAAAAAAAAAAGGGAACAGTCAGGGGACCTCAATTGGGACAACAAATATACAAGCTAAATTGGTCTATTGTGGAGCCAACCTTGGTCATCTGAATGCTATACACCACATGGTTAAACTATCAATAGTGAATGTGCATTATATCTGTTGAATTAGATAAAACTTTCCTCAAGACCACATTTGATTTCCAGTCATTTGATTACCTATTTAACTGAACAGGTTCATCCCCTTGAATAACTTATAAGTCAAGATATTCAAAACTGTTCACATTTACATGTACATGAATTTAAAGACAGACATTTTTGATCAGGATATTAATTGTTTATACACAGTCTACCACTGTAGCAATAAAGGGTGTGTATTTTCATTTGTGTCACCACAGGGAGCCCAGTCCTTTCTTGTACAAAAATATATGTCGAACGCACTTTGATAATCTATGATTACTTCTAGATCTGGTGACAGGTCTTTTGCTTTTTTGGAGACCATAATTATTATTTGACCATGCAGCTTCCTATAAGCATGTCTATTTAAAAGGGTTCCAATCAAGATATTGAAACACCAAATCCATTTCTAATATTTATTGTCCCTTTAAATAATTAAATTATTATAGTGGATGCATGTATGTAATTAATATACATATACATGTACATAATTTATATATATACTATTTTTATATATCATCTTCCACAAGCATCACACATTCAAAATCTGCTTCATAAAACTAATATACATTATTTGTATGTAAACACAAATGAAGTAAGACAATGTTTAAATGATAGCCACCTGTATTTCGGCTGGGTAGAATGGCCTTCTTCAGGCTGAATGAATCGTTTACCCTGAAGAAGGCCATTCTACTTGACAGCCAAAATATAGGTGGCTATCATTTAGACATTATCTTCCTTTATTTGTGTAAATTAACTTACAGTATATATATAATATATAACAATGTATATACTAGTCATGTGCATACAATGTATGCATCTATAGTTTTTATGTACATGATTTGTATATCACATGACTACATGTACTTTGTGTTTTTCTCCATTCAGAGCCACAGTAAAGTCCCTGTCTCATTAGCAACCAAGGATGCACTGTCGTCTAGTTCTTGTCTAGGTGCAGATACACTTTTCAAACTCTTAGGGAATTACTGTCGTAACAAGGACATCAAAACCTCAATCACTGTTGGTGTGGTTGGTAAGTTGCAATCATACATTGTATGTCGGCTCATTAAATTTCAACCAGTGGTTTCAATAACTTTAGGTGGGAGGCACTAAAGAAAAAAGGTATGTGTACATGTAGGTGGCGGCTAAAGTGAACAATCTGCATTGTAAAAAAGTGGTCGGTTTAAGTGGTCGGCCAACCATCAACCACTTACTGACCACTTCAGGCTAGGATTGCTGTGATTTGAGTTTCTTTTAGGTTTTTAATGTCCAAGGTTTCCATGCCCAAGTTCTGGGAGTCCTCTGAAGTTTGTCAAATAATTGAAATATGCTCTGAAGTTTGCCAATAAAGTTAATGTTTTCCTTGAAAGTAATGAACGATTCAGCAGCCTTTGAAGTTCAGGAAGACTTGCTGCCTGACCAGACTACTTCAGGATTCATGCTTTCATTTTAGTTTCTTTCAGGTTTTGAACTTCCAAGTCCAAGTTCCAAGTCCTAATGTATATCCAACGACTTGACCAATTGTTACGTTTCACAGCCACCATTTTGTTTTTGTTTTTGTTTTTCGCTTTTGTCAACCTGAGGACTGGTAACCAGTGATGCCATGCGGTCAAAACAAAATGTCATTGGATTAACGCTTGTGAACGATTGTGAAGAACTATCGATAATATGAAGGGGTTATTGTTGCCAGAACGTTGGAAAACCACACTAAGATGTTGTGAAACTATCGTTAGAAGTTCTTATTTATACATGTAAGTGGTATGTTTCGATCCAGTGAAGAAAAGGCAAAAATGTAGTGATCGAGTCAACAGATTACCGACCACTTACCCAACCAGTTACCAACCACTTGCCGACAGTTTTACCGACCACTTACTGACCACCTACCGACCACTTACTGACCGCCTACCGACCACCTACATTGTACCAACCACTTACCGACCACTTTTTTACAGTGCAGATTGTTCACTTTAGCCGTAGGTGGCTGATTGCACAAGGGTGCTAAAGGTATCTGATCCTCTAGGGGGTTCAAACTGCAAAATCTTCATATTACTTCAGGGTAAAATTGCCATTCGTCAGTGCCTATTGAAACCACTGCTCGACTGATTTTTATTAGTGTGGCTGGAAGACAAAAGGTCATTATATTTATTCACTGTACAGTCATGAAATCAATGTGGCATTGTACATGTATGTTAATCATGCACTCTTAAAATACGGACTTTTCCTAATTCTGATTATTTCATTTTCCCCCATGGTTTAGGTTTTCCAAATGTAGGGAAAAGCAGGTACAATGTAGTAATTAAAATTAATTTAATTTTAGACTCATTTCATTTGTGTTTTTGTGTCAGATTAAAATAATGTTTAACTGTAAGCTCAGAGATCGATCAGTCATAGCAATATTGATTGTGATAGTGTTGCCGTTTTCGTTGCAGTATAATCAATAGTCTAAAAAGGAGTAGAGCTTGTACAGTAGGAGCAACCCCTGGTGTGACAAAGTGAGTATTTTGTACTTTTCTATTTATTGTATTGGAAACATGAAAATTCACACCTTGCCACGATAAAAATATTTCTTGCAACTAATCTCTGCAGCATCTCTTTTCCTTGTCTTCCTCTCCTTCTTTACATGTATTTGACTGTAAGTTCAAGTGCTGCCATAAGAAATGCCTTGAAACACTAGCACTAATTGTACATTATGGTACACAGCAGTTCACAACAATTTGATTTTGGAAGTTTACTACACACTCACCCCTTCTATCTTTGGATACAGATCAATGCAAGAAATACAACTTGACAAACACATCAAGTTACTGGACAGCCCTGGGATTGTAATGGACACAGGAAACTCAGATGCAGCTGTTATACTGAGAAACTGTGTCAAGGTACATACTGTAAAGTACATGGCTTTCATACACATCTCAGTAGTTAGACCATTCCAGCAGCTCATGACTTAGAACTACACTCTAACTACAGGGCTCGAAATAGCGACCTGCCAATGGCCAAAAAGCAGGCCAATTTTTAGGAATGGCAGGTGAAAATATGCTTGGAAACGATGTAAAACATTCAATGGCCTGTCAAAAAAAGAAAGAAATGTCAGGTCATATTTTATTTCTATTTCGAGCCCTGTAACTATGGTCGATTACGCTTGATCATGGTCAATTATGCTCAATCACGGTCAACTACGCTGGATCATGGTCGACTATGCTCAATCACGGTGGACAATGTTCAATCAGGGCAACCATATCAAATACAAGGTCATGGTCAACTACATGCATGTACACTCTCTCAGTGCAGTGGTATAAGCAGCTGGGTTTGATCTCCAATGCAGTGCAGTGTGTGAGTTGAGTTTGTTGGTATCTTGCCCTTGCTCTGAGGTATTTTCTCTGATTTTCCTCCCTCTACAGAATTCAACCTAAATTCCAATCCACCATAATGGAGAACGATGGCAGCTGTACATTTGACGACAAACCCTTGCGAACCTAACATACACTGTAGTAAAACACACACGTATAAAACCCCTGTTCTCTTCAATGACAATATACATGTACATGTATTGGCAATCACAATTTGATATAAAAAAAAAATTTGGAGCACAAAGAAAATTTGTGGGTAAAAGTACATGTTGCCATCTTTTCTTGTATGGTGGATTCCAAATTCAATTCAAATTTAAGTGGGGTCAGCTCAATGTCTTGATTAGATGTACTGTTTAAAACACTATCAAGTTTAAAAATTTGAGGGAGAAGCCCGATAATTTTTAGACTTGATAAAACACGTGCTGTGAGTGTTTTAAACGGCTTCAAAAACGCTTTAAGAATGCAATGAAAGAAAGACATGTGGGAATAGTTACCTAATGAACTATTGAACCTTTGTATTCACAACGCCATGCAAAATATTCGAGTAATCACCGCCTGCAATTACTGACGAACATCTCAAGGGAATGACATGAGGAAATTACCATACTATGTTGTTTGAAGCGGCGTTTTGCAATGCACTTGAAGGATTTGGTGTCGTGGCTTACCTCGATAAAGTTCAAGACTTGGAACTAAAAGGCGATGTGACTGACATGATGGCAGACTCTAAATTTTTGACTCCGGCACAAAATATGTAAGTTTAATGCACGTTTTTATTATTTTATGGCTTTGAGTTTGGTTTCATAATTGGAACTCAACAGTGGCTCGGTAAACAAGTAATGGTAGTTGGATAACTTCATTTAAAAAATATTATCTGTGTATCTCGGTAGTCTGCTGATATTAGTAAATTTAGTGCAAAATTTATTATCTACATGTAGGTATCTTATGTTCCGTGTACTTTTTGCTATCTTTGGGTCTTTATCAGTGAATTCTTAATTAGGATGAAACTTTAAATAAAATTTCATGTTCATTAGTATTCTTTATATAAAACGTTCATCCTAATTAGCAATTCAATGAGAAAGCTGAAACATCAATAGAAATTCCATTGTCTCAATCATTAACCCCGTTTCCCCCTGTGACAAAATTCAAATCCCTCTGCGGGCCTTTTAGAATGATGAGATTTTATCAGGTATAAAGGAGCATGCACGTGACTGATTTGCTTCATCTGATTGGACAAAATGCTCATTAATTATTCATGAGTTTTTGAAGCATTAATAAAGTTGCTTAAAATATATATATTTAAATTATTTATTTAACTAACTTTGTTTTTATGTTCTCTTTGGGTTCAGATTGAGAGTATCGATGATCCTATTCCACCAGTTGAAGCCATTCTCAGAAGATGTAACAAGCAACAGGTATGTGAATAAACCAATATTATTGCAAGCTTCATGAACGTTATACATAAGCAGTCGATCATCAAGCTGAGAGCCACAAGATCTTATCCAGAAATGCTGCTAGACACTTCCATTAGCTGGTACAGGGCCACAAACAAACATACAGTCATGTATCATACCCACGCATTAGTAATGAAAACAAAATCTGTTTGAGACATTACATGGGGCATGTTGGAAGATGTTTGTAAACATGACCAAACTATTGTAGCATGTACATGTAGCTACATTTAAGGTCTCCCCATTGGACTAGACAAAGTCAAGAAAGTGTAGTACGTTTGTACATGGTAAGCTTTGCAAAAGAATGCATTTGATAATGGGTCACTATAAAGCATGAGTTTTTATTTGTGCAAGAAACCGGCAGTTTTTTTCAGGTTAAATCTTTTTATATCAGTAAAATCCAGCAACTGTCAGTCTAGCATAATCTCTGCTTATCATGCAATTTAGTTGATATATTCATTAACTAAATAGTTTGTTTCCTAATGTTTGCATTCCTGAAGGTTATGGAGAAATATTCTGTACCAGACTACAAAGATGTTGTTGAATTCTTAACTCATCTGGGAAAACGGCTGGGCAAGTTAAAAAAAGGTAAGAATTAAGGGAAAGTATAATGTGTCACCTTGCACAGTTACCTGCTTACTTTCTTGCAAATTGTGCACCATTCCAATGCCATTATACTAATATTTAAAGTGCCCTGTCTCTAATAAGCATCCCAGGTAGCACGTTTTTGTTCATAAGCGCCCCTATTCCAGTTGGCACCTCCTCCCCTATCGTATTCCAATGAGCACCCATATTTTAATAAACTCCACTGAAAACTTATTTTATTTCTCATGGCAAATAGAAACTGGTCTTGGTACAGTTGTTTTTCTGGAGAACTATATTTAGAGGTCAAGGCTTCTCTACGGTGTTCTTGTTGTAGTGTATTCTCAATTCTTATTAGAAAAAGAATATGTTGTGTGTGTTGTCCCCAATAAGCATCCTGTTCCTAATAAGCACCCCTCTCCGATAAGCGCACCCTCGATCTCCAGGTCCAAAAATAAAATTAGCACTAAATCGGATTATTACAGTATACTGTATGTTGTTTTCCAGGTGGAATTCCAGATACAAATGCTGCTGGAAAAATGGTGCTTCGAGATTGGAACAGGTACTCAAAAAGCCCATGTAAAGCCCAGGGCTCGAAAATAAAGTTTGCAAACTTGCAATATGCAAGCAAATTTCTGCGATTTGATCTTCCTTTAAGGTACAACTTAGAAGTTAAGTTCAAGTTCAACTTTAGAAGTTAAGTTCAAGTCCTGATTGACTGTCAAATGTTACTTCTCTTTGGATGAGTAAACAAGTGTTGCAAAGTGAAACACTGTCTATTGTTTGTACTGTCAAGTGCCAGTCAATCAGATCTTGCTGAATATGTAATGAGCATCTTGTTTGGATTATTCAGTTATTGTGGTTCTGATATCACTCAAATAATGTCTTATTCTAATAAAGCATGTAGAATACCCATGTGCCAAAATTGTAACTTGATTTTGATGCTACTTTTAAGTTTATAATTTTGAAGAAAAGTTATATTTTCAAGATTGCCCATATACATGTATATAAGAATTATTGAAATTTCTACCAGAGAGCTAACAAATAGAATTCTGAATATTTTTGGAAGGGGATTTCAGAATCTTGGAATTTTTGTGGTGTATGATTTTTATGACATTGTAGATTTGTAGCATTCCAGATAAGTGTTGCCAGTGTATTTTCTGTTCTGTTTAGTGGTAAGATACAATTCTATACTCACCCCCCTGAGCAGCATACAATGCCAAGTCACATATCAGCGGAAGTTGTAACTGAATGGAGCAAGGAATTTGATCTGGTATGTAACCCACTGTATATGTGGCAGTAGTTTTTTCAATAAGTATAATTTTACAATATAGCAGTGTTTGACATAATAATATGACTTGCTTACAAATGACAGTATTACAGGGGCTGTGTCATGGCGAGAGGCCTAAATATATTCACTGTCCAGGCTGGACACAGTTATTTTCAACAATTTTATTACGAACTGATGAACCTCATGCACATATGCATGACATGTGGGATGGTTAAAATCAAAGCAAATAATTGTGCAAAAATGACTAACGTGACTAGACATAGTCTGAAAGGAAAATATTGCATATCATTTCATCAGAAGTATTGAGGGAGGAGAGTTTTTAAAACTGTTCATAGCCAATTCTCGGTTTGCACTAGTACATCTGTTGAATACAACTACCAGAATCCTTTTCAAATTCTTCTTCTTCAGATTTCTTAATTCCTGTGAATGCCAAGACAATGGTCCAAATCAGAAGAACAAAATAATCAGCGCAAAGGGTTCTGGTAGTTAACTGACGTCATAGTGCAAATTGCCTATTAACAGCCACCAATCAGACATTGATTTCAGACATGCGCAACACCATGACATTAGCCTGTTTAAGGTTACTGGATACATTCAAAAGTGATTTCCGCAAAAATACGTTTACGCGGGCGCTAGGCGAACAAAATATGGGATTCTATATATCAATGGAAAGGTTGATAACTGAAGAATGCCAGTAAAAGGTTCTTTTACACGGAATTACTATATATTTTAAAACTACAGTCACTTTAGCCCGATGTTGAAGACGTTTATAAACGCGAATTACCAGTGCCGGGTTTTTATACTTACGAAGTCCGCAAATGATCCCAAAAATGGACCGCAAGTGATCCCGGCTCGCAAATGATCCCCATTGGAATTCCATGCCATGTGGAATGGCATGGAATCTGGTCGTTGGATTCAATGTTTTAGAAATCAAAATATTCGCATAAAGTTCGGGTGGCTCGTAAGGACGAATTTCTGTAATTTTTCAAATCCTGGGTAAATTCATTAATTTTTAGATTTTTTTGTTAATAATCCCGAGTTTTTATAGTTTTTTTCTTAATCGGGATTGTACTGACTCTAAGTTAAAATTAAAGAAATTAAAGTTAATAATAAATAACCCGTAGTATGGTGGCTCGTTTGGCCCATTCAAAAATAGTTTTTTTTTACCCGAGTTATTTTTTCAAACACAAAACAATTTTTTTGGGAAAAAAGAAAATTATTTGCTTTGGTAAATAATTTACCAATTTGATATTTTTAGAGATTTTTTTTCTTAATCTCGAGTTACTCAGTAATCCAGAGTTCTTAATCCCGAGTCCTTCGTCGACCGTTCTTATTACCAGAAACCGGTTTGGCTTTTTTTTAATCATCGGGTCAATTATTCTGACTCAATTTTGTTTTCATTCCAGATATCTCATCCTGCTTGTCATGATCAGTATCTCCTATTTACAACACACAAGGAAACTATTTCAAAGCAATACCAAAAGTAATAACAAGCGTATTAGCCAGGAGCAATCATAATCGTGCTTGTTCACGAGTGTCACTGCGAAGGCTGTCAACATACAATTTTTATGGACAGGTGTGATTCGGGAATTATAGGAATGAGTTCGCCCTCTGATTGGTCGAAAGCGTGACGTCATGGAGATTTTGATGGACATGTTTTAAAGGGGGTTCCTTGCTGGAGCCAATGGTTAAAAATCATTACATCATTATTAAAATCTGTTATTCATTTTTCTTTCATTCATATTTTAGCGGATCCACTATCCAGTGGCAAAAATTCCTGCCATCCATGTTTTTTCACAGGATCATTTGTGGTCTCCATTAGGGATCATTTGCGGAGCGGGATCGTTTGCGGTCCATTTGAGGGATCCCCTGATTTGCAGGCCTGGGATCATTTGCGGGCTGGGATCATTTGCCGACCTGTACAGATCTCCAAAAGCGTGTGTGCGATTTTTTATATCTATTTTCTATGCGAAATTTTTGCAGTTTAAAGTCGAGTCATTGATTATTTTTGCCAAGCCATCACGCTTGGACCAATATCTTTAAAACTAAAAACAAATCGGAAAAAAGCACACACGCTTTTGGAGATCAGTTATCGTAGAATCACTCGACGAAATTCCAAAAATTTCTGGTAAATTCTTATATGCAATCAATTCACTTGAAGACTGCAGAAACGTTGAACAATTGTAGCCTAGAAATCGGCATTAGAAGTTAAGCAACTGATTCACACCTACTTAGAGCGGCTTTCCCGACTCGACACCCATTCTCCAATCAGAAACAACCTCTAAGGTAGAATTTCAATATGTAATAATAATGGCCATATTTATATAGCGCAGTATCACCACAGTCTCATGGCACTTTACATATTACTGACATATCCCGTCAGTGAATTATTTCGGACTGCTTTACGGTGCTAATAGCTGCCACGCAGTTTACAATAAAATTATTGAGTGTGTGGTTAGTGCAATGGCCAGGCTGCTGTACCGGGTGACAATCCCCTGCTCTTTTTCGAGTAGTACAACATGTTCTTTCACGTCCCCTTCAAATACTGATTAGAAGGAGACACAGCCAATGGCTTATAAACGTCCCTGCCCAAGGACGCGGCCGGGATTCGAACCCCCGACCTCCCGCACTCTAGACCGTGCTCTACCAACTGAGCTAACCTGACTGAGCTAACCTAACCATATGTAAATATAATTACAAGCCATAGTTTTTTTGTAGTCTCTTGTTTTAATATGTGGGTTCCAGAGGATATTGTAATCTAGGAATAAAGATATATATATATATACAGCGAAGTGCAAAAACTTTGACCCCCCGCTCCTCAACTATATCAATATATCGGGTGCATTATGGGTAGGAGTAAGTTCATTAAAATGCAACTACAGCCAAATACCGCGCGCTTTTGCAAATCATCACAGCGAAGACTTGTGTAGTTGATTTAAATTTCAAGAATTTATCTAGAATACAACACTTTTACTCGGAACAGGCAGGAAAGTTTAGAGTAAAGTAAATGCACTCTCTATTTTCTGTTTGGACAAATATTTTTCCTGATTTTATATTATAAATTAATGTTTACGTTAGCGTAATGCGGACGGAACTATGATGCCGAATTTCATCTGCGAAGCAAGAATTCAACGCTATTTTTGAAACTGTTTCGCGGAAAACTGAAGAGATTAAAATAGCTTAAAGGTTTACACAATTTCATAAATTTATTGACAACAAATTCATAAAACATTTAATTATTTTGATTAAGAAACGGATAGAAATTAACGTATCCCATATCATTGCCATATTTTATGGTATTAAACGATTCTAAAAAATTACAATAATCTCTTAGTTATTCCTCTTGAAATTCTCTTATCCAGTTTTATTCAAGGTTCGGAGGGATCCTGTTTTTATGGTATAATTTTTTTAGTAATAGCTTTCATGAAAGGTACGTTCGAGAATTCTTGAATTCGCATCGCTGAATGTTCTTATTATTGTTGCACAGTTTTCTTTCATTCTTAAAATGTATTTTGTATGCTCTTTAAATCTCATAATTGTGACGAAACTGTTTATTATAGCTTCGTCATTAAACCAAAAACGTTAGCAGCTATGGTCCCCATTTAACAACATCACTTTATTGTGAATCCTAGTTTCCTAATTTCGTAGATAACGAGCCGCGACAAACTTTTGAATATTTAATTTTCGAAGTTTCATTTTGTAATTATATTGCAGCTCCAAACAACAGCATTTTATTTTTAATTATCAGATTGTGAATTTCGTCTCATCGATCAGCTAAAAATAAACATTACACAACCGTCAACAGTCAAAGAAAACGATTCTATGTTCAAACTGTAAGAGGTTTCCTTACGTTACACTATAAAGTGTTTATTTTGCTTTGTCGATAGTTACGTTTTCCAACTATAAGCCAGGCTCTTGTGCAGTCTGTGCATCCGGTCAGCTCCGGTCAGTACATATGAATCCTTTCATTCTGCTCTTTGAAACGTTATATCAGTCTAATAACACTGATCAGTTCAGTCTTCACAGAAGTAGTTCAAGACAGAGAACGGAATAACTGCGCTGATATCGAGCTGAATTTTTTCATCGCTCTCAGTTTGGTTTAGAATCACTGACAACAAATGTAGAATGTCAAAGTTTCAAACGAATTGATATTGGCCCTGAACCTACAGATCAGGTGTAATCATGTCTCCTCTTCATGGGTTATCTCGACATTTTAGGCCATCAGAAGATATCCTAACAGCTTCACAAATAGCTCTGAATTCACACTTCGAACCTGAAACTTCGGCATGATCATTTCGCGTTCTCTTTCCGCCGACCAGGGATATGTTTTGTTTTGCAAATATTCGATCTAACAGTAAAATAATATATAGAGTGCATTTACATACTCAGGTTTATTTAAGCTCTGCTAGTACCTGTCCCGAGTAAAAATGTTGTATTCTAGATGAAATCTTGAACTTTAAATCAACTGCATAAGTCTTCGCTATGACAATTTGCAAACGCGCGCGGATATCGGCTGTAGTTGCATTTTAATGATTTTACTCCTACCCATAATGCACCCGATATAGTTATATAGTTGAGATGTGGGGGGTCAAAGTTTTTGCACTTCGCTGTATATATATATATATATATATATATATATATATATACAGTCAATGCCAAAAAGGTTGTCCAGCAGAACATAATATAATACTATAATATCCATTGTTTTGGGCTATTGTCTAGACCAAGACAATAGGCCAAAACAATGGATATTAAAGTATTATATTATGTTCTGCTGGACAACCTTTTTGGCATTGACTGTATATATATATATATATATATATATATTGTACCTCTTCCACAAGGAATACGCTTCCCACCAATGTTGATTTCCGATCAAAGGTACGCGCCGTATCTATAGCCGGCTTGTTTGACTTGAAAAAAAAAAAAAAAAAAGGTGAACCGTTAGGCTTTACGTTTCCATCTAAACTTTCTTGGAAACAAATATTCTCTTGGCTGGCTTCGATCAATTCTTCTTTATGTTCAGATGTGGATCACTTGGCACTCCGTTTGAAAGTGAAAATACGAACCCTTGTCGAGTTTTGCGAGGACTTCTATGGCTCGAAGTCGTATGCGTTGTTTGGCCTTGTTTTGCTTTACATTTTTCTTTGTTTTCCAAGCTAAGGGCATCCTGGTTGCTTTTTGGAAGACATAAGGCCAACAACCGATGGAATTACGGAATCGTGTGTGGTAAAACGTTTCTCAATAAACGTAAACATTGGTATATGAAATGAATTTATGCGCTAGCTTTCCCCACACTTTCGATACGGGCGAGTGAGCACTTGTCATGTGTTAATTGATCTGCTGTCAATCAAACAGAACCTTTTACTTCCGGTTAAAAACTTCCTTTTGATATTTCTCCGTCAATATATATATATTTTTTTTACGGAGTTTTTAGTACATGTATATCAAACACTGCTACTAAAACTAGTGCGAAAAACTTTTTTTCCCATCATTTACGTTTTGAAGGTATCCAGTAACCTTAAACTAAAGGCTGTTGACTACATATAGTAAAACCAAATTATATATTTTTTATCGTTATTTATAGGCATCGTTGCAAAAAGAAGAAGAGAAAGAACTTCATGGTTAGTAAAATTTCTCAAGATAACCATCTATTCATGATCTTCACTGTTTCTTACTGATTTCTGTTATGCTGAAACATATGACTTGTATGATCAGGTCGGTATGACAGTGTGGGCATAGGTTCCACAACTGGACCTTGTGTTCAGAGAAAAATAGCACCAAAACTGGGATTTTCAAGATATTGTGAAAACGAACCCGGATTTTCTCCCTATTCTGAATCATCTATAACCCTGAATTCAATTTTTTTACGAAAAACCCAGACCCGAAAATCGGAATTAGGTTCAAAACCAGACCTGGAACTACTGTACATATATATTATGTCACAAACAAGAGTGTCCCTCTGGAGGTACACCATGGGAGGTTTGTTCAAACTTGTCAAACTATGGCCTTGAGCAGCTTTTGAAATAACTGGTGCTGTTTCTTTTGTACCTAGGAATATCAAGTACAGTGGAGGATGCAATGGTTCTAGAGCCTAGTGGACCCACAGATGCCATTGAGCTAGATGAGGAATTGGTATGAATGTGCGATAAAATTAAATATTGACGGAACTGTATAGTGCATGAACCTCATGAGAGTTACTATTAAAAGCATATATGACTCCCTTGATGATAACGCTTGAACACAACACAGTTCAGTGAGTACAAGAAAGTCCTACTGCTATAGAAACTGTACTACCTTTGATAATATACATGTACAATAGTACTGAGTAAAAGAAAGTATTGTGTTCAAGGAAAAGACAGACATGTAGCATTTTATTACATGTAAATTGAAAAAGTTCTACAGCGAAGAGAGGATAATGAAGGCACTAGCCTGAGATACAGCACCTCAGCTCGTTTCAGTGTCGGACCCTTGTAATGAGCTGAGGTGGCGGCTGTATTTCAGGCTATCAAGGCACTTCTTTAATCTTTGATTCTTCCCATCCCATCCACTGGAAAAAAATCCAATCGTTTACCGACTTTGAAGAACTCTGTAAAATGTGAACATTTCTCTTGTAAATTGTCAAATTCTCGAAATTTACAACTGTTTAAAATGTTTGTCAAATGTCAGTCGAGGTACAAATTTACAAATTCACATTTTATTGAATTACATACATGTAGTTCTTCAAAGTCTTTAAATGGTAGATTTTCCAGTGTTGATGATTCTTATTTCAAGGCCTCCCCTATGGCAGGAAGGAAAGGATTTATGTTTGTATTGGTGGGGGGGGGGGGGTGGGGGGGGAGGGGGAGGGGGGAGGGGGGGGGAGGGGGAGGGGGGAGGGGGGGCTGTGGGTACACATAGGTGGAGAACATGACATGGTAGAATATTCATGATTTATAACCCATCAAATATCTTCTCGCGCGTGATTGGTTGAATGCCTCACGTGACCCGATATTTTCTCTCCGCGAGCGGGAAATATTAGGTACTTATTGACTGAGTGGGAGGGCCGGACGAGAAAATATTTGGCTCGAGGTCATGACGTACAAAATGACCGAGAGCCAAATATGTTCCCGTCCGGCCCTCCCACTCAGTCAATAGGTTTTTTATCATATGACCATATTTTTTGGTAGATCAAACTGCAAAACAGCAAGAAAACATTGTGTAGGGCCGGACGGCTTTTTCCGGCCCGCTCACGCCATACACGTCCGGACTCATCACGTGACTGACTTGTGTAAATGGTTTTGAAATGGAAGCGCGCGCGGAGCCGTACGGGTCATATGATAACAGCTATTATAACCCATCAAATATTTTCTCTCGCGCGTGATTTGTTGAATGAGTCACTTGACCCAATATTTTCTCTCCGCAAGCGAGAAATATCATCGAATACACCCCCTGTGAGCGTATAAGCGCGCGCGCCAAAGAAAATATTTGAAGGATGATAACGACAATACCCTAGATTGTGCATGGCGTCGAAATATGCCCTGATATTTGTCCTTGGACATGATCTGATCCTCGAAGCTCACAGTTTCCCTCGAACTTCGCTCTTGGGAACTGATCTCTTCTCGGATCTGTTCTCTTCTCGGAAAAGATAACTTCCGCGGACGAAATATCAGGGCATATTTCGACGCCACAAATAGGTTATTGTATTTAAAAAGAAAGAAGTTTGTGGTATGATCAAACAAAGTCAGTTTATAAGTGTAAACGTCCTTTGTGTTCAGGAATCAGATAAGAATAGAGATGAAGAGATTAACAGTAATAACGATGAGGAGAGAGACAGTGGTGATGTGTCTGAAGAGGAGAAAATGGAAGAGGGCGATGTAAGTAAAATGTTAAATGGCTTCTCAGGAAATGTTTATTTGCAGTAACGATTTTACGGTCGTCATTGTTTTATCTAAAGGGTAATTTCCGAAGATGAATTGCGGGGTTGCAGTATGATGAATTCTTATTTTACAACCGATCTCAGTGTTACGTGCATAGGCCGTGTTTCAAGTGTTCGAGTCAGTCAGTTGACATACATTGTACTCGGTATTAGTCATACGTATGTATACTAGAATGGAAGTAAATATCCAAGATCCAAGACTGATGCGACACAATTATTCACACAAATTTACGCCATTTCTGATTGGCAATGCATGTTGGCAATGTCTGTCAAGTTCTCAGAATATGAAAAGAACCCAAATTATTCGATTCAGTACCTCGAAAACCAAGTGAACCTAGTTACAAAGCATGTTGAATGATTACTCTATGAACGTAACACTGAAATTGGTTGTAAGTTTTTTTTAGATGTTGCCAATAATTTGTATGTTTATGTCAAATGTCATTGGAAGTAAAATCCCTGTAATCAGGTGCTAACGCTCCAAACGTCAACCACAACTCACTTCCTACGGCGGTTAGCATACCTTAAGCGACTCTTGGGACTTATTCCGAGTATTCCGTAAAAGGAGTACACCGAAAAACTAATCTTGTTACATTATTAAATACAGCAAACATTCCTAAGGGACGTACTAAATGTAGAAGTAGCACGGACAACAAACAACAACAACAAATTTTATTTCGTACTGGAATTAATCATAGTTACAGGTTTACTGGAAAAATGAAAAGCTCAATAATTGGTACTGGTAGGCTCAGAATAACTAGAAAGCTAAACTAAGCTGAGCCACCGGAACAAAGTTCAGATTGCAATTTGATATGGCGGTCAGAACGAAAACAATGTACATATATTGAAATTGAAAAGGCAAATTGAAAAGATATTTGATCAATATTTACTTATAAGATCTTTTTTCAAACAATTTTTGAATTTGTATTTAGTCAAGAATTTAAAGTGCAATTTTGATAGCTTATGAACCTGCGAAAAGTTTTGAGTACTTCTGTGAAGAAATTTTTGGTTTAAAGTGAATACTTTATGTTCTACGCTTGTTTGAAATCATGTAAATGTGACCTTTCCTGACCCATGACCACGTAAGTAAAAGACTGGGTCGAAACCTGGGTAGACGTCATCTCATTAATGCATTATTCTCCATGGCGCCTGTTTATCACAACAACATCGATGCATAGAATATATACACAGTTTTTGAGTTGTTAGTAAAGAAAAAAGTTATTTTAGTCAACATGTTAAGTATTTCTTCAAATGATTGCAAAGCCAAATTAATTATATTTTTGGACCTTGAAAACGAATATTAAATAGGCCATAATTAGTTCGAATAGCAGGAAGATAATAATAAGAAGTGGATGCTAGGCGAGTGTTATAATGATGAATATCAGAGAGAGGTTTAAAGAAATCTCTAAAAACAGTTGGGAGGATATTTGCGTGATATTGATACATAAATAGAGCAGTGTGAGAGAGGACTAAGTCGTTTAGTTTTAAAATTTGCATTTTTTTTAACAAAGGGGTAGAATATGCATCATATTTAGAAAATGTGATAATACGAAGGGCCTTTTTCTGAAGAATAAATAAAGGACGAGTTGAAGTCTGATATGTATTCCCCCAGACAAGTAAACCATAGGTGAGGTAAGGATATATAAGGGAATAATACAGATTAGTAAGTATGTATACATTTAGATAATAACGTAATTTAGAAAGAACGCCAATGCTTCTGTTTATCTTTTTTACATATTTCATTTACATAGGGTTTCCAGTTTAGATTACTATCAATGAGTACTCCTAGATATTTCACTGACTTAACCTGTTTAATGGGTTTATTATTTAAGGTCAGGTTAACTGGGCAATACATTTTTTTCTGGTGAGGATGAAATAAAAAAATTGTTTTATTGATGTTTAAGGAGAGCTTGTTTGAGCACAGCCATGTGTTTACAAGTTTTAACTGTTTGTTAATTGTCTGTTCAAGATTATGTAAACTTTTATTTGCATAGAATAAGTTGGTATCATCCGCAAAAATATGGAAGTCAAGAATTTGGGAACTATTGCAGATATCATTTATATATAAAAGAAATAAGATAGGTCCAAGAACTGATCCTTGAGGAACACCACGGGCAATAAGCTTTTCTTCAGACATTGTGATTCCAACTGAGGTAAATTGCTTCCTATTACTTAAATATGATTTAAACCAATTTAGTGCAACCCCTCTAATTCCATAGTGATGAAGTTTAGAGATCAGAATTTCGTGATTAACTGTATCGAATGCTTTACTGAAGTCAAGGAAAAGCCCACAAGAAGTAAGACCTTTATCAATTGCACTTTGAATTCTATCAATGATAGAAACAATTGCATGGGATGTAGAATGACCAGAGCGAAAGCCAAATTGCTTAAACTAAAGTATATGGCATTTTTCAAGATAGGTAGTTAGCCACTTACACATAAGCTTTTCAAGCAATTGATTAAAAATTGACAAAAGTGAGATCGGTCGATAGTTATTTAATAGATAGGCAGAACCCTTTTTAAATACAGGAACTACCCTAGCAATTTTAAAGTTGTCTGGAACAACTCCGTTTGAAAACGAAAAATTAAATAAGATTTCCAAGGGTTTTGAGATTAAATTACTTAGAGATTTGAGAAATTTACTGGAATACTAAAAGGTCCAGCAGCCTTATTAGAGTTTAAGTTTCCGATTTCTTCTTCAATCTCAGATTGAGTAACTGGAAAGACAAAGAAACTATTCACTTGAGAATGGATTAAATAAGAAGTAAATGAAGTGTTAGTAGAAGGTATATTGCTTGCAAGACTGTTTCCTATATTAGCAAAATAGTCGTTAAATGCAGTTGCTATAGCTCTGGGATCAGTAATTGTTTGTTCATTTATTGTAATTTTAGTAGGGTAGTTTGATTTTTTAGATTTGAGGGAAATAATTTGTTTAATACCTTTCCAGGTATTTTTAATATTATTGAATTAATATTATTAATTTTATTAATTTATATATTATTATTTTTTGAAAGTAGTGGCAGTAGTAGGTTCTTTTGCTTATAGCTATTAAATGTTTTAGTTTATTGCGATAAAATTTATAATTGGAGTGGTAATAATTAGTTTTATTTATTTATTTATAGAAGTTCGTATTCCTTTTGTAATCCATGGTTTATAGTGAAATTTCATTTGTTTATTTGTTAATATTCTAATGGGTACATGTTTATTTACTAGGTTATTTAGTTTGTTATAGAATGATTGAAAAATAGAATTAACATCACTTGTATTAGAGAAGCATGAATCCCAATCTATAGACTGCATATCACTTAGTAGGGCTGACTCATCAAGTGTAGAATAATCTCGTTTATATATCATGTTTTTTCGTTGGAAAGGCAAACTTGTCTATAATTAAGAAGTTAGGGAGATGATCTGTTAAATCATAAATGATATTGCCACTAGTAGTATGAAAATCTAGAGAGTTAAAGAAAATGTTGTCAATCAGAGTGGCGGAATTATCTGTTATTCTAGTTGGCTGCAAAATGTGAGGTTGAAAAAATATGAATTCATGGAATTTATAAACTCTTCTGTAGTGTAATTTGATTCAAAATTTAATAGATTGATATTGAAATCCCCCATTATGATACACTTTTTGTTTTCTCTATGAATTTTTTCAAAAAAAGATTTCATGAAATTACCAAAATTAGAATTTGGGTGTCTATAGACAGTGGCACAGAGTACTTTTCCATGAGATTTACTTTCAATTTCCAACCAGACAGATTCGTAGTCATCGGAAGAGAAGTTCAAATCATGCCTAGTTCTATACTGTAAATTTTCCAGCAAGGGAGTTACTAGGCTGATAGATGAAATCATATCCAGGCATAGATATATTTAAAGAAGGATCAGACTGGAAGTTATATCTAATTTCAGAGAGACCAATTAAATTTAAATTAAGCTGTAGATCTGCAAGCATTGTTGTTAACGTATCAAAGTTTGCATTTAAACTTCTAATATTACAATGAATAGCAGAGAATGAATTATCTATAGTGTTACCAGTAAAATCCTGTCTGCTATGAATATCATGAGTAGTATAGTATTTAAAGTTGACCTGAGAAGGAAGATGAGTCTATATCAACATTATCAAGATTTGGAGTACTATTAATAGAAGAAATAATATCAAAGCGGGTAAGTCCAAAACTTTCATTTGAGCTAGCTGATTTGAACATAAACATAGAGTGTTAGAATTAAAAGCTAGATCAATAAGGTCACTATTACTAATATTATAAAAAGGAAAAGTTTGAGACCTACAGTTTAAACAAAGCCATAAATCCCCAGTTCTAGAGAAATACTTATATTCTTTCCTAGAAAGGTTAGAACATTTTAGATGGTACCACCCTAAGCAATAGTCACATTCAATAGCTAATGAATTGTCTTTGACGATCTTGTGACAATTATGACATATGTCATCCATAATAAGGTAGTGGTAAAATAAATAGCATGTCAATTTTCATGTACTGACTTGAAATGAATGTTGGAAATCAAAGATTTCTCTCGCATATAAATGAAGAGGATAAGTTAGTGTTCTTAAGGATGTCAAGCCAAAGAACTCACGTGACATTTGATGTTGGTGGATTGTATTGTTTCCCCAGCTTCGTATAGAGCTTCTGAATATCCTGCTCGCTGGTAATGTGAACAGCTACGCTCTCGTTGTTCTCCCTCAAATATATCTTGCCCTGACGAGTCCAGATGAAGTGGAATTTTAATTCCCTTTTCGTACGCAGGCAGGACCAAAACAAGGCCTTGTTTTTTTTGGTGAGGCTTTCCACCAGGAATATCATATCTTCAGCAAATCTTGTGAAACCTAGATCACTAGTATTCTTGCCTCTAAGTGCTCGTCTCGCATTATAATATTTATCACGAAATTCTCGAGACCTGTATTCTGATTGCACCCATAATACTACGATTCTATTGTTTTTGTACTGCACTTTCTAATGTTAGGATGTTTTATATTGCTGGGTAGGCCAATTGCTGGTTTTCATTCAATTCCCAGAGATTCAAAGGGCACGGCGGCCATGCATGTCGGTGCCCCACAAAAGAAGCTAACGAGGAATCTATTGTTTAAGGGCACCAACTAAGGGCTATGACGTCAAGGGCTATGACGTCAAGGGCTATGACGTCAAGGGCTATGACGTCAAGTGAAAGCCAGCGACTGCTTTCCACATTTCAGAATAAGGAAATTTGTAGGTCTTCGAGGTATTTTAATTTCGGATTAGCTTGAAAAAGTACCCAAAAAAGTGCGCTCTAAATTTATAGAAAGTGTTTAACTTTCTCGCCGAAGCAGAACAACAGTTTTTAAAGAACTAGTTATCCATCGTAAGATGATGTTTTTTGTTCATTTCCAGGAAGATGCGAAAATGACAGTGGTCGTTACAAAGCCCAAGTTACCAGGGAAACAAACTGAGAACACCAAAGAGTCGGGTGTCCTGAAGGCCAGTGAACAGAATGAGTTCAACCAACAAACCAATAAGGCAAAGAGAAAGGTAACTTTAAAGTGCGGCTAACGTTTATTTTGTTATCATCGATATCGATTCTACATCACGTTTTGAGTACTTCTGTGACTTCCTATATGTAAATGCTATTTCCCACCTCCAATCGATTGTCGATCTTTCTAAAACTGCATTTTTTTAAGATTGCTTGCCATCCAGTAAAAACTTTCCCATGGGATCACGAGCTCGTTATTGAAGTGATATATCAGCACGTGACTGTTTCCTGATCCATTCATTGGTTATTGAAGTGATATATCAGCACGTGACTGTTTCCTGATCCATTCATTGGTTATTGAAGTGATATATCAGCACGTGACTGTTTCCTGATCCATTCATTGGTTATTGAAGTGATATATCAGCACGTGACTGTTTCCTGCAAAAGGCGTATTTTATTTTATTTTATTTTATTCGGAAACTTATCGCGTTCAATGTTAAATTCTCAGGTTAATGTTTTCTCTCTTACACACAGGATTTCAAGAAACAACAAAAGCAAAAACGCAAAGGTACGGTATTCCAAAAAAGAACTAGTTCGATTGACCGTATTCCAGAATAAGAATAGATAGAATATTCTCTGTAAACTGATCACTGGTGCAGGCACATTTTGCACTGTAAGCTACACACTCTCACTAGCATATGATATTTAGTATTCCTGTGGCCGAAAATCCCCGATACAATACCAATAGGCCCTTTGCAGCTAACAAATCACGTGGTTGTACTGGAGAGCAAAAAATATCTGACTTCATTTATTTAAACGCCTTGTACGAGATCGGTAGTGATATTAGCAAAACCTGTTTGTAAATGCTATTTTCCACCTCCAATCGATTGACGATCTTTCTAAAACTGCGTTTTTGTAGATAGCTTGCTCTCCAGTATTCATGGCAACGCCTTTCCCATGGGAATCACGAGCTCAGTTCATTCGTTAATTAAGTATTATATCAGCACGTGACTGTTAGCTGCAAATGGCCTATTTCAAGTTTTGGAAGCACACTTCCTATTGGTTCATTCTACGATGACTATACCACGTGCTAATTAGATTGGATATAACCTTGCGAAAATTATTTCCGATTAATTCTGGGAATTAGACAACGATTGTTGATCAGGAGAATAATAGGTAACTATGGGAGTAAGTTTAAGAACAGAACTATAGGCAATTTCCGGGAATAATTTTCGCAAGGCAAATCGATATCTTACCGAGGAGAGTAATTGGGCGGCTTTGTTTATCTATTGCGGTTGTACCCAGAAGTTAGACCGTAGCTCGCTAAACTATAGAATGCTGAATAAAATGACCTGTTCGAGAAGATACGGTAAATTTCAAAATACATAGCTCCTCTGTAGATAACCAAAGTGACCATTATAATACCCCCCCCCCCCCCCACCTCCCGTAAATAGTCTCCCCTCTAAAAACAGATTTTGTAACTTGGAAAAATACATCAGCCGTGTCATTTGCATGGGTATGCTAGTTTTGTCTTCAGGTTTGTTATTTGAAACTGCAAAAGTTAATTGCCGCTATTAAATGCCCGTCCTATAGCAAACAAAAGGATGCATGTGCCTGCTATCTTTTAGCTCTTCCCAGCCCAAGAATCCGTAGGGGCGAGCTTAAATATGCGGCTGCTTTCGCAGGCTACTGACTGGTGAATTTTCTTCATTTTGCTTACTACAGGGCCTCATAGCACAGGGGGAGTTGATGCCATGATTGATGATGGTGATGATGATTACGACTTCGACGTAGACTTTGCCTGATTCTCTTTTGCTACAACTGATACCCGACCATTCCTACACTTTGGATGACTAGTTCCTGAAAATAATGTCTGCGGAGAAGTTTAAAAAACTTGCACTGTTTTTATTAAGTAAGGCCTGATTCAAACGTCGAACTTTTCATGCGCCGAACCCAATTAGATCAAAAGAAGCCGCCTAATCATCTTTTGTTTCAATTGCGTTCGGCGTAAGAAGTTCCACGTTTGAATGGGGCTAAGGCCCGTTTCAGAAGGTGACCTTTTGATGCGCATTCAGAATTCAATGCTAATTAGCCATAACAATAGATTTAGATAATTAGCATTGGATACTAATGATTACAACAATAGATTTAGGTAATTAGCATTGGATGTTAATGAACCATAACAATAGATTTAGACATTAGCATTGGATTCGGCGCATGGAAAGTTCGCACCTTATCAATTTTTAGTTGATGAAAACAGTGTTTTCTATTTTTATCTACTCATTTGCCAATAAACAGTGCGAATGAATCACTCTCGCTAACTCAAGCGTAGCATTCAAAGAACGTTCAAGTAGCTGTGGAAATAGACTTCGTTTTATGGCTTAACATCATATCTACAGTTGAAGTAAGATTGGGAAGCTTTATATGCTGAGAAGCCGTGAAACGTGTTTAAAGGTGTGTCACGGCGAGAGGCCTTTGTATTCACAGTCCGGGCCGAACACAATTATTATCAACAATATTCATATGAACTGACGAACCTCATGCACATGTGGGATGGTGAAAATCAAAGCAAATATGCAATAATGACTAACAAACTGTGTACAGACAGTCTTAAAGTGCCACGACGATCAAATTATGACATAATGTTTTTGCATATTCATAAAGTAGAGTTGATATATTAGTACCACTTCAAATCGTTTTTCGATACAACGACAGGAAGTCTTATTTTTTAGCTCCGAATATTGAATCTAAACGTCCGCCATTACTGGAGGCCGTTCCCTTTGTTCAGCTTTAAACAAAGGTTTATTCAGCCGAAGTAATGCCATACACTTAACGCTCGCCTGCAGAACACAACGCCTGGAGGCATATTTCTACTAAAAACGTCTTCACGTACATAAGTTGAAAGTTATATTTATCTTTGCGAGGTTGGCTATTTTTTTATGCACACTATTTCGCGCCACGAGGTTGTCGTGTTAAGTGTATGGCATCACTTCCGCTGAATACTGAGAACGGCTTCCAGTAATGGAGAACAGGATTTTACCGGTAAACTCTCCTAAAATTGTGTGGTTTAACATGCCCGTTTGGCGGCGGGTGTAAAGTACAGGTCAGGTTACATGTCAGGTCACTTCTTGTTTACCTGTGAACCCTAGCTCTAGGCGAGTGAGAACCCGTCGTTTACCTGTGGACTCGTCCGATGGTTAGGGTTAGGGTTAGGGTTAGGATTTGTCTTAGAAATAACAACCTGCCCTGTGACCTGTAGTTTACACCCGCCGCCCATTTGGGAATATTTACTATTTCGGATATTTGTAATACTGATTGACCTATTGACACTGATAAAGTGGCAAATCGAAATGGAAAATTTTCGTCGTAGTGGCACTTTAAAGGAGAACTGAAGCCTAAAATCAACTTTAGCTCAATGAGTAGATCTAAACATGAAAAGACTCGTACCAAAATTTATTTTACTGTGTTTTGGGTTAAAGGAAAGAAAATCTGCAAATCTTCCTCCCAGCCGCCGCTATGTAAGGACGGCTCAATTCGTATAATTGTGACGTACGATACGGGAAATAAAGTAATTGTGTCATGTTTTTCTCGGCTTTGAATTTATGGACTAACGACTCATAATTAAATCTCTGTGCTGAAGGTGTGGTTGGTTTTCGTTGGTATGCATGACGTACGATACGGGGGGAAAAAGCACTGAATTGAGCCGCCACACAAACTAGCTTTATCAGCGGAGAATCTATCATTTCGCCTAGGTACTTCGTGTAACGTACACATATAGTATTGAACCCGTTGTTGACGTCTAGGGTTTGTATTAGTCCACAGGACCATTAAAGAAATATTATATGCATCTGTTGTTTAGTGACCTCCCTCAATACTATATACGTGTACGTTACACGAAGTACCTACCACTTTTCGACCTTCAAAACGTATTTCCTCTCTTTAAACGTGCACCACAAAGAAGTAAAATAGCAGAACTTATTTCTCTTGAATACAAGTTTGTATAGTTGTCGGATTGAGTTAGGGTTCAGTTCTCCTTTAAAGGAAAATATTGCGTACCATTTCAATCAATGATCGAGGGAGAGACTTCTGTTGCCAATAATAAAAATAATAATTACAGTTCTTTTCCGCGCATTCCGACTAGCCTCAATGCGCTTACACTTTATGGGAAAATACAAAACAATCTAATTTAATCTAATCTAATCGAACTGTAAACCATGTGTACGTGAATAAAAATTGAAAAAAACACTATAGATTAAACTGATAAATATGTCTTAAGAAGAGACTTAAATTGCGTGACGGACTCGGCATTTGTGATGCTGTAAGGCAGAGCGTTCCAGAGCTTAGGCGCCGAGATTAAAAATGCGCGATCGTCATATGTGCAAGACATAGACCGAGGAACAACAAGTAAGCTCTTTGTAGATGAGCGCAAGTTACGTCGTGGGGCATATGGCATAATAAGTTCACTTAAATAAGTTGGTACGCAACCGTGTATAGCCTTGTAAGTAAAAAGTAAAACTTTAAATCAAATGCGCTTAGTAATTGGCAACCAATGCAGAGCACGCAAAACAGGGGAAATATGATCCGTGCGCTTGACTCTAGTGACTAGCCTAGCAGCAGAATTTTGAATGCGCTGTAACTTATAGATGTCAGTAGTAGGTAGTCCGTATAACAAGCTATTGCAGTAGTCGAGCTTTGAAGTTATAAAAGCATGAACTAGGCGCTCAGCATTAGGCTGGTCGAGATACTTCCTTACTCTACCAATATTACGAAGCGCTAGTGAAGCCGAACGACAGATACTATTAACCTGGCTAGACATAGTAAGGTGATTGTCAAAATTCGTGCCTCGGATGATATTGACACGGTGTGCTGACCAAAAGGGATACTAGGTATTGGTACTAGTATATATGAACGCTCCTAGTAATGGGCTCCTGCTGAATATCATTAATGCAGTGGTTCAAGTTTGTGAGGGCAGTCTTCCTTGACATGGGGTTCATCGTTATATAGAGTTGGGAATCATCTGCGTACATTATACAATCCAAGCCGTGTGATTTAATGATATCTTGCAACGGGCGAAAGTACAGGATGAAAAGGAGGGGGCCTAAGACCGATCGATGAGGAACCCCAGATGTAACATGTCGGGGCTTAGACTCTGTATCGCCAATCACCACCTTCTGCGATCGTTCATTGAGGTAAGACTTAAACCAGCGAAATACCGTTCTGTAAAACCATACCGCACAGAGAGTCTCCAAGAGAATGTCATGATCTATTGTGTCAAAAGCAGCGGAGAGATCTAACAGAACCAACACTACTTCATTCTTTCCACCAACAGCACGCATGACATCATTGTGAACCCGGAGGAGCGTAGTTTCAGTACTGTGAAATTGTCTGTTGGCAGACTGGAGACTGGGGTACAGTTCATTTGCCATCAGATAATCACGTGATTGCCTCGTGGCAATGCGCTCCACTACTTTCGACAGGAATGACAGATTTGTTATTGGTCGAAAGTTCGGAAATTCTTCAGGATTTAGCGACATCTTAATAGCAGGATGTAACCGGCCCTCCTTAAAGGCCACAGGAAAGACGTCGCTCTGTAGTGATGAGTTGACGATGCCCGTAATTATGGGTAATAGTTCATCGAGGCAGGCCTTCAATGTTCGTGTAGGAATAGGATCGGATGGACACGACTTTGAAGGCGAGCCATTAATAATTTTCCGTATAGTGTTCATAGATACGACGCTAAATACACTCCATGAAGTACCACAAGGAGCGGGGCCAACCATAACAGGCTTCTCAGATGTGTTGGTTGAGGCCAGGTTTCGTCGCAGTTTTGATATTTTATCGACAAAAAAGGAGCTAAACTTTTCAACAAGTTCCTCGACCGAGTCGTGGGTAGGAAGAGGTGGTACTGGTTTAACGTGAAACATTCCATCGATAAGACGATAAAGATCCTTCTGGTCAGTGCTTTCGATCTTACACTTGTAGTACTGAGTTTTAATTTGTTCCAGAAGAGTAGTATCTCTGTGACATTGATCGCGGTAGATTTCTTTATGCACACCAAGACCAGAAGCCCGATAGGCCACGCGAAGTTCTTCGGTGTACCAGGGTGCGTGGGGCGTAGGGTGATTGAACGTGACACCATAGGCGCGTGTCTATTCAAAATTTCAGACAATACATTATTATAGAGGTCCACAATCCGGCTAGTGTCCGTCGGGTCTGGATCACGTGACACAGGAGAATTTAAGATGTCTGATCTAAAAACATCCAAGTCTATGTCCCGTAGCCGACGCTGCTTAAAATGTGATTTAGTTGCCTTTGGTCTCGCAAAAACAACCTGACACATAACAGCACTGTGATCCGATGGTAAGTCCGATAATATAGTAAGCCCTGACAGTATACGATCACCTCGACGATCGATAATAAGGTCAAGAGTATGGCCTTTGCGATGAGTGGAACCGATAACATTTTGCTTCAAACCGGCCGACTCCAGCAGATCCTTGAAGGCGGTAGTAGAATATGGCGTACCATCCCCGCCAAAATTCATGGTTTGAATTCGAAGTTCTTCACATGAATTTTACACTCAAGTAGAATATTTCATATTGTTATTTTGTATTTTATAAGCTTGATCAAGGTTTCAACATACGTGTTTTATATTTGTCGTTCGAGATTGTCACTGTTCATTCTAAACTCCACGTCATGCATTCGTCGTTCGAGTTTCACATTGCAAAGTCGACGACTTTCATTTTCAACTCGACGTTTCGAATTGAACTTCACGCTTCAGTAACTTCCCGGTTGACCTTGGGAACCGCTGACATAAACAACGCAGGCGCAACAGTCAGTCGATCACAAAATGGCGGCAGAGTTTGTATTCACGAGCTCCTAAATACAGGAATCGCTCACTTAATTAATTCATGAAATGACAATATAAACTAACTAAAATCCTACCCTGAACCATAAAAAAAAAACGGTCAGTAAACAAGATCTTACCCACCTAGAGCTAGGGTTCTGAAGAAAAACTTCTCAAGAAAATGTTGAGGTAAAAACAAATTTGAGACATTTACTGGAACTCGAACCCCGCTCCTCCTACTCATATGGCAAACGTCGCAACCACAACACTAAACAACCATCGTCGCTCAAATGCTGTCAAATTTGTACATTTTAAAACCACTGCTAATTTTAGTTAGTTTATATAGTCATTCCATGAATTAATTAAGTGAGCCATTCCTGTATTTAGCCGCTTTTTTTGTATTCTCCGTAGTTCAAGAAACAATTCAACGACTCGATAACTCCCGGGGGGGGGGGGGGGACTCTCCATAACAGTAGACGGGGGTGATCGTCGGCAAAATCAATTTTAACCGTAAGCCGGATAGCACATTGGGTGTGGTCAACAGCAAATTTACCCCTAAGAGATAGCACATTGGGTGTGGTCGAAGAAATTTTTAACCCTAAGAGATAGCAATAAAACAAACACATTTTCAGTTTTCCTGAATTTTATTACGGTCCTTAAGACACCGCCATCGAGCGCATCTCTTTTCTGGTGACTGTTGAGAGTGCTGTCATCCAGTCTTCAAGTCCGGCTTTTTTTTGGATAGGATGATCCATTGAGACCCCCTAAGGGATAGCAGACTCTTTGAACACCCCTAAGGGATAGCAGATGGTAGAATTTTATACCCTAAGGGATAGGACGATCACCCCCGTCTAATGTTATGGAGAGTCCCCCCCCCCCCCCCCCCGGGCGATAACTGCCAACAGGAGGATGATTATAGTAGCATAGTGCTTCGTTTAGAGACAATGTTTTGTCAGAACTCGATATTGAAGAACTTGTGGACAAACAAACTACGAGTGCAAAGTACACAGGTAAAGGTTGTGATCGTCAACCCTAACGAGAAGAGTAGAAACGAGAAGCTCAGTCTTTCTCTGAGGAGTCGAAGTCCATCCGCTTAGTGAATGTTTGCCGAAAGAAATGGACGACCGTTGCATAAATGTATTGAGGCGGATTTCTGATTATTTCCTCTACTGTACATCGCTACTAAGTTCAACGGCCGTGAAGCCAATAGCCGGATTTGGTCGACAATAGTACTTTTCAGTGGCGAATTAAATCACGGTTTGTTGTCGAGTTCTCTTTACCGTAAATATCATACTCTTTCCAAAGCCTGTCGAAAGCACAGCCAGAACATCTTTACCTAGAAGCCTAGGCTCTGTATAGCTTCCTCCTGCTCCGTTTTCAAAGTACCTTTACCCAGCCGCGGAGAAAGAAGCAGCAGCTGTGTTCTCTCTAGAAAACCTTTGGAACCAAGGTAAAGGCGAAGGAGGGTAAAGGCGAAGGCGAACTTTGAAACCGGAGCAGGAGGAAGCTATAGCAGAGCCTATTTCAAAGTAAAGATCTTCTGGCGCTATGGAAAGAGCATGATATTTACGGTTTACGAACTTGCAAAAGAGAACTCGACAACAAACCTCTCGCAGTTCGCCGCTTTCTCCGCTGAAAGCAGGCTATCTGCAACACGGCGAAGGGCAGCTTTCGTATTCTTAACGGGTTCCATAGTCAGTAGAACACAGAGATCAAGCACGTGTGTTGTTCCTGTCACATCTGCGCCTGCGTAGCGCCTGCGTTTATTACCAGACCTAACAACTCCAAGGATGACTACCGAGGAGTTCTGGGTACGAGGTTCCCAAGGTCAACCGGGAAGTTACTGAAGCGTGAAGTTCAATTCGAAACGTCGAGTTGAAAATAACAGTCGTCGACTTTGTAATGTGAAACTCGAACGACGAATGCATGACGTGGAGTTTAGAATGAACAGTGACAATCTCGAATGTAAAACTTGAACGACAAATATAAAACACGTATGTTGAAACCTTGATAAAGCTTATAAAATACAAAATAACAATATGAAATATTCTACTTGAGTGTAAAATTCATGTGAAGAACTTCGAATTCAAACCATGAATTTTGGCGGGGATGGTACGCCATAGTAGAAGGATCATCGGCACACTTCATGCGGAAGTTAAAATCTCCAGCAAGCAGCAAATATCCCGGTGTTAGTGCAACAGTTTCTAGAAGAGTAGAGAAGTCACTGAAGAACTGTTTTGGAGTCGCACGATTTTTCTTGGAAGGCGGAGGTCTATAAACAATTACTAGTCTGAGAGAAGAGCTTCCATAGTTAATATTGAGATCCATATATTCCATAGAGGAAAACATTTGACAGTCCTTCTTTGCTACGCTGAAACCCTTACATAGCAGAACACCAACACCACCTCCAGCCCTGTTTACCCTAGGGATATGATGGAAGTCAAAATCTTTAAGAGTATTCAGTATTTCAGCGATTGTGTTGAACAGCCGCTAATCGAACATGATTGACTTGATACATGCACAGGACCGTGACATAGCCCCTTTAAAGAACATGCCAATTAGTTTCTATTCAAGTGAAGTTGTAAACGTAAATTGATCTGCATAACATAGGAACTGCCAGCCCCGAAACGATAAACTTTTTAATGATCAAAACAAAAAATATCTACTCAGTATACCTGTAACGGTGTTTTTATAATAACGAATTTCGTCATTAACTCTATATACATATGCAATGAGAATTACGCGATTGACTTTCTCGGTATATATATAGATCTGCACATGAAAACGGCCGTTATGTAATGACGAAATTCAGCATCTGTATATATTATATATAAGGGATCTGAAAACGGCCGTTATGTAATGACGAAATTCAGCATCTGTATATATATAAGGGGATCTGAAAACGGCCGTTATGTAATGACGAAATTCAGCATCTGTATATATGTAAGGGGAACATGAAAACGGCCGTTATGTAATGACGAAATTCAGCATCTGTATATATATATAAGGGGAACATGAAAACGGCCGTTGTGTAATGACGAAATTCGGCATCTGTATATATATAAGGGGAACATGAAAACGGCCGTTATGTAATGACGAAATTCGGCATCTGTATATATATATAAGGGGATCTGAAAACGGCCGTTATGTAATGACGAAATTCAGCATCTGTATATATATATAAGGGAACATGAAAACGGCCGTTATGTAATGACGAAATTCAGCATCTGTATATATATATAAGGGGACCTGAAAACGGCCGTTATGTAATGACGAAATTCAGCATCTGTATATATATAAGGGGAACATGAAAACGGCCGTTATGTAATGACGAAATTCAGCATCTGTATATATGTAAGGGGAACATGAAAACGGCCGTTATGTAATGACGAAATTCAGCATCTGTATACATATATAAGGGGACCTGAAAACGGCCGTTATGTAATGACGAAATTCAGCATCTGTATATATATAAGGGGAACATGAAAACGGCCGTTATGTAATGACGAAATTCAGCATCTGTATATATGTAAGGGGAACATGAAAACGGCCGTTATGTAATGACGAAATTCAGCATCTGTATATATATATAAGGACCTGAAAACGGCCGTTATGTAATGACGAAATTCAGCATCTGTATATATATATAAGGGGATCTGAAAACGGCCGTTATATGTAATGACGAAATTCAGCATCTGTATATATATAAGGGGAACATGAAAACGGCCGTTATGTAATGACGAAATTCAGCATCTGTATATATATATAAGGGGATCTGAAAACGGCCGTTATGTAATGACGAAATTCAGCATCTGTATATACGTAAGGGGAACATGAAAACGGCCGTTATGTAATGACGAAATTCAGCATCTGTATATATACAAGGGCACCCAACGAGTACTTTTTGAAATTCGTTTGAAACCAGTTGTCTGCGGCTCATCTAGCCATTTTAAGGCGCCTACTATGTCTTTTGACGTATTCTAGAAAGCTATTAGCTGTTCGGATTTTCTAGGTGGAAATCGCGTCAACCGAAAATACTATGGCAAAATATTCCCGGCCTACGAATTTGTTAGTAGTCTAGAACAGAAACAAGAATTTTCTAGCCCAAGTAACTTCATGTTGCAAAGTATTGTGGAGGTACGATTTTTTTAGGGGTTCTTTTGGATCGTTCTGACTCTATTGATCAGACGAATTAGGACGTACGAATATTTTAGGGGAAACCTTTTAGTCTCTCTTTTCTTCTATAATTTTGTAGGGATTGAAAACAAATTTTCTAGCCAGTATTTCAGAAAACAATTTTCTAGGGACAATTTTTTCAAATCCGAAAGTTTTAGGCTAACTTACTCTCCCGAACAGCTTTTTAACCGAAAACTTGGTTGGGTGCCCTTGTATATATATAAGGGATCTGAAAACGGCCGTTATGTAATGACGAAATTCAGCATCTATATATATATATAAGGGGATCTGAAAACGGCCGTTATGTAATGACGAAATTCAGCATCTCTATATATATATAAGGGACACATGAAAACGGCCGTTATGTAATGACGAAATTCAGCATCTGTATATATATATAAGGGGAACATGAAAACGGCCGTTATGTAATGACGAAATTCAGCATCTGTATATATGTAAGGGGAACATGAAAACGGCCGTTATGTAATGACGAAATTCAGCATCTGTATATATATATAAGGGGAACATGAAAACGGCCGTTATGTAATGACGAAATTCAGCATCTGTATATATATATAAGGGGAACATGAAAACGGCCGTTATGTAATGACGAAATTCAGCATCTGTATATATATAAGGGGAACATGAAAACGGCCGTTATGTAATGACGAAATTCAGCATCTGTATATATATATAAGGGGAACATGAAAACGGCCGTTATGTAATGACGAAATTCAGCATCTGTATATATATAAGGGGAACATGAAAACGGCCGTTATGTAATGACGAAATTCAGCATCTGTATATATATATATAAGGGGATCTGAAAACGGCCGTTATGTAATGACGAAATTCAGCATCTGTATATATATATAAGGGATCTGAAAACGGCCGTTATGTAATGACGAAATTCAGCATCTGTATATATATGTAAGGGGACCTGAAAACGGCCGTTATGTAATGACGAAATTATGTGGGGAGGGGGGAACGTACGGCACTAAGAACGCTGCAAAGGAGACTAAATGAGACTGGGCCGTTAGTAAACGTTGATAATTGGGAGTTAGTTCATAACTCGCAAAGGATCGCAGTTGCTCTGTTTTTCGTGTAATTAACAAACTTTGGACTTTCTGTTTGGTGAAACCTTGAGCACACGTCGACTCATGTGCATAACCGGTCAGTGGGAGGTCTTGCGGGTGTATGCGCATGGTTAAGATCTGCCAGGAAATCGTTTCCGTTTAACTGCACGTGCCTCTTTTCTGTTTGGCTTATGCTGCAGAAAGGACGTCTTACAACACTCAGAGTTCTGATCCGTTTCATCTTGTCATTTTTCATCAAGGTAAGACTATTTATGCCATATATATAACGTGTTTAGCTTTTGTAGTACCCATGAGGAACCTTTCCAGCAAAATCCTCACTGTTTTATAACTCTTGAGTAACTGAAATACCCACGTTACCAGAATTTCCACTCCCAAACTGTGTGGATCACAAACTGAGGATTTTATCGCTGATATATACGAGCACATGGGACCTGTACGCGTTAGAGGAACAATATGAGTTGGACTATTTGTCTGCCGGGTTTGCTAATAGTGGAAGCCCGAATTTCAAGAGTGGTATAGTTATAGATTGTCATGGCGGTATTCCTCACTGGAATGAAGCATGGTTTTAAGAGTACTGACTCGTGCGCGGACCGGTGTCGCCGATTTCTCGGTTTCTCAAATTCTAAGCGTAATTTTTAAAACAACGATTGATTTATGCTTTTAAAAAAGTATTTTTTGTCACAAGTTTCAATACTTCAGCGACCAAGAGTAGAAGGAATCATTTTTTGCTGCTCTTCAGCGCACTCTGTCCCGCGAATTCCGGTCACTCCAGGAAGCCAGTGTATGATTGGCCAGCTCTTTGTCTAAATGTTGCCGCTTTTGTAAAGGTTTTGTCCGACGAGGTGTTAGACTTTATACAGCAGTGCTAAAAAGCCGAATTCAGTCTTTTGGTAAAAACCGGATACATGTCATTTGCAGTGAAAGATAGAATTTGTAAAAAGATTACGTCAATCCCTGGACTACTGAAATCTGGAGATTCTTTTCAGGGCGGTATTTAATAGTAGCAAAATTCACCGAAGTCAAGTTAACATAAAGAAAGCAAGAACACAAAGAAAAAGACTCAGCTGGGGTGCTTACCATTTGACAAAAAAATCCGGTTGGGGTGCCCGATAGATAATGGTAAGCAGATTACCAATTGACCAACCTACCGGAAAGAATAGCTCTTACGTTACCATTTGATTTCTATATGACGGATGCGAACTTGATGATACAGTAAAAACCCGCGTATAAGAACACCTATTTTGGCGGTTCAGGCTGATTTTGTTCTTATATAAAGGGTTATAATCTGCAAAATCAGCCTGTAAGTGTTCTTAAGTGTTCTTAAAAAAAGTTTCTTAAAATAAGGAACATACTAGGCTACCAATGTAGATGAAATCAATATATATGCACACAATTGTATTTTAATTAAAAAAAAATTGATAAATCAAGGCAACTGTACTGTATTGATGCAACTGGAACTATTATGTGTGCAATGAAAAGTAGTGTTGATCTTTGATATTTTTCCATACATGTATAAGAACAACTTTCATTTTTCAGGCTGAATGTGTTCTTATATAAATGGTACTTTATTTCCTAAAATCAGGCCTGGGTGTTCTTAATCCACTTGTTCTTATACGCGGGTTTTTACTGTAGCGCTAATGTGCTAATTTGCCTTCGGTTGATTCAGACTTCATCTCTCAGAAAAAGTTGAAAGTAGGTTAACCAACACATAATTCAACTTACCAAAGGTATATTGGCAAACAGGCTGGAGTAGTTCCTGTAATTGCAAGGCTGTAAAGTGCACAAACTGCACTGAAATACCTGGGTTTAGGGTTAGGGAGTTCAACTTGAGAAATGCGCGCGAAAATGTTTAGCGCGAGACAGGAATCGAGGGAAATGGTCAAATGGTAAGGGATATTTCGGTTGGTTCGTACCAACCGGGACGAAAGGACTACCTCAGAACGTAGTCCACAATTTCCAACCGAAATTCCCGAAAATTAGCTGTACCATTTGCTTTCCAACCGAAATTACCGGGATTTTTGGTTAAATGGTAGGCACCCCAGGATTACTAGAGAAATGTCTGGTTTTGGAGGAGACAAATAAGAATTTACGGATGAGAAACTACACCACAACTAAATATGACATAATAGATGTCTTTTATATTTCTAAGTCTAAGGGAAGGATGATACTTTCGAATAAATCCAGTTCCTGCGTGCAGCGTAAAAACCTTATTTTCAAGTAATTTTCATGTTTTCAATGTTCGTAGTTTTCGTGTATTACTTCCGTTACTATCTTTAAAAAAAATAGGTACCCAGTTGGTACGTGTCTACTGCTTTTGTAATACAATTGCCCCTCTGAGATTTTGGGTGGGGGTGCGCCACCTGGGTCTCCAAGCAGTGACCCTATTTCAGACCAAAATCTATGATTTTCCATAATGCAAAGTGTGCATTAGCCTGCAATGCAGGCACCGCAATATATTTTGACGAGGGAAGAATGGCGCGAGGACAAAAAGGAAGCCGGTATGGGGAAGGGAAGGGAATGCCTGCCCGCAACGCCTGTGATTTTGAAAAACGCCTCCTAATTAGTTATGCATGTCTGATCTGTCAAAAATTACAAGTACAATTTTCCTCGCTGATTGTAGGCCTCATAAAATGTACATTTCCTCCAAAATTAATGTGATATCAAGCGATTTTAATTAGTGTTTTTGTAGCAAGTTGGCCGCCACCAATATTTCAATTTAGTAAACAATCTGATGCGATGTAACCGCAGTGTTGGTTTTCGTTAACATCATTGTTTGCACATCATGAGATGGGAATATAACTCGAAAGAATCTGAAAACAGCACTTTACTTTCGAAATAAATTGAAAACTAGAATCAGTCACCATCGTAGTTCTTACATATGTAACAGGAAGTTCATAGTTTTAATAGAAGTGCTTGAAATAATTTTATTTATCCGCTTGAATATGGTGGTTAATTTTTAGGCTTCCGCCACGTTTTCGCAGAAAATGACATTCAGCATTTCTCTCTATACACTAACTTTTAGCCATGCTTTTTATGTTAAATCTACGTCAATTTTCGCATAAATTTTTGAAATTTAAATATTACATGACAAGTTTTTTTGTATTTTTGCTCTTCAATAAATGTACTTCAAGATGATATATTATATTCCTTCTATCTTTTACTTTATTTTTTTCTCACGAAATTCTTCCACTTAACGTAGAATGGGTGTTTAAGTTGATTATCGTTGCCGTCAATCTTATAAATATGTTTTCCTGCATAAATTGGCTTCGTAGCCTTTTTGTGATATTATAGATCGGTAACAGCGTCATTGGTTACCGTTGGTTGTCAAGACCGAACTGGAGGTCAACCACAATCAAAACAACAGTCAAACCATGATAAAACACAGTGAATACACCAAGCTAATTAATGCAGCGAAAAAAGCACCATTTATTTCTTAGAAATGTCATCCAAACGTTTTTTTTTTATAGGTTTACAACCTAAAGAGTCTCGAGAAATATATCTAATGAAGCTGAAGTACGTAGATGGACAGGCTCTATGCGAGATTCTGAGGGCAGAGTCGATCTGGAGACTTGGCCTACCGTTTAATACCTACAGATGTCGGAATGTATCTGCTGTTTAAAGAAAGCCCGAATACACAGGACCAGCTCATGAACTAAAAAAAACCTTCAGTGCTACCAGAAATTTGCAAATGACTAGGTCAGGGAAATATTGAGCAAATAATTTGGCGACAAACGTCTGATGATGGCGAAGGTAAATATGTGCGTGACGATCGTCGCGTCGTTGTTTACTCGATCGAGCGAACGTGAAATCTGATCGACAATCAAACGAAATAAAAACATTATCTGCAGGTTAACCATTCCTAAAATGTCGGAAAAGCCGCTTACTCCATAGGTTGTCTGTGAGATTTGGCAGCTCACTGTGACTGTATGGCTGGCCTTGGGTTGAGCGATCCCAGAATCCTTTGAGCGAGTCACATCGTTGGGCTGTTGAAGGTGACTGCAGCTTTCCCCAAGGCCAAATTAGTTGCTCAAGACTTCCCTGACTCAGCCATTTGCAAAGTTATAGTATGACTGAAGGCTTTTATAGTTCATGAGCTGGTCCTGTGTATACGGGCTTTCCTTAAACAGCACTGATATATTCTGACATGTTTGTAGGTATCTCTAGGCCAAGTCTCCAAATCCCGGGGGGGGGGGGAGGGGGGTACTTACATGAAAAATGGGAATGTATGTGAGGCCAAGAGGCTCAAACCCTGACCCTGTTTGACCCAATCCGAGCTCCAAAACCCTGATTGCCCCCTTTTTGGGGAAAAAAACCTGATTGCCCCTTCTTTAAATTGTTTTCAAAACACGGTCGGATATATATCCTGGCCGGTATACCGCGTACCGGGATTTCATGCAAAATACGGAACATTTCAAGTCGGGACGTGGCATTGGGTAAACAAATCAGCAGATGAAGTACATAGATAAAATTAGCGGCGTCACGATGTATGGGAACCTCAGTGCTTGCATGTGGGCGCGGCAACAGAATGTCTTTTTTGACATAGTAGCTAAAAAAATGAACTGCCTAAAAAATACTGAACCACGACCCTGACTGCACCCAAATCATACTCAAATCCTGACCCTGATCTGCCCAAATCAGGTCAAAACCCTGACTCTACCTGCCCAAACTGAGCTCAAAACCCTGACCCACCCGGGCGGCACATACATAATACGTCACAAACAGGAGTACCCCCCCCCCCCCCCGGCTCCAAATCGTCTTTCCACACTGCCCTCGGAATCTCGTATAGATCCTGTCCATCTACGTACTTTAGCTTCGTTAGATATCTTTCTCGAGACTCTTAAGGTTGTAAACCTTTAAAATAGCCGGGTAAAAAAGTTTTAGATGACATTTCTGAAAAATAAACGGTTCATTTTTTTCGCTGCATTGGCTCGGTGTATTCACTGTGTTTGACTGTTGTTTTGATTGTGGTTGACCTCCAGTTCGGTCTTGACAACCAACGGTAACCAATGACGCTGTAACCGGTCTATTTAAGAAATAGTAAAGCTACGGTTTATAATCTTGCTGTCTCTCTGTTAATGGCAAGCAAGCCTATATTAGTGTAGCAACATATCCTCACCTTGTGGTAGTGCTTTGACGTAGCGGTGAGGCTCGTTTGCATTTTTGCATTCGCTAAACCTGCCATAAATGTTTTATTTTTGAAATTAAATGATTACTATCGTGAAAGTCAAATGCAAATATATTTTTCCTGGAAAACGACGAAATGACGATGTTTAGGTATTCGATAACGTCATTGTCTGTTGCTGACCATTGGTGTCTTAGGTAAACACTTTGGGGAGAAAATTAAGTTATGGAATCACAGGTATCCCAAGCTGACTATTTACAGTGAATGTATGGGTTTTTTGATCGAGCTGGTTTTGTAAGAAATAAAATAAAATTGGTCCTGCCTGTAACTTCTCGTACTTGTTGTCAGGTTATTGTTTGGGTCCATACGAAATTTGAGGCGATTCCGCATCAAACTGAGAGAGTTAGAGCAATTTTAATTTGTCGAGTCTTCCCCGTATAGAAGAGAGACCTATATACAGATGCTGAATTTCGTCATTACATAACGGCCGTTTTCATGTTCCCCTTATATATATACAGATGCCGAATTTCGTCATTACACAACGGCCGTTTTCATGTTCCCCTTATATATATGTTGAAATTGGCACGTTATGCCCTACTGGTTACAGGTTTCTTCACGTCCCAAGATCTCAGTCCAGGGGTGGTGGTGTAGGACTGCTATTCAAAGAGAGCCTTAATGTCAATACGTCGGTGAATAATACTTTTCAGACCTTTGAATATATGGACGTTCGTTTGAGAAGTCTGCAATGTATCAGAATGCTTGTCATTTATCGCCCTCCGGACAATACTTCAAGTACGCTTTTTTATGAAGAATTTTCGAGGCTACTGGAACAAGTTAATGCTGAACCTGTAGAACACACACTGATAACGGGTGACTTTAACTTTCATGTTGACGATCAGGGAAATACTTATGCTAATCGGTTCAATGAAATACTTGAATCATGCAATCTGGAACAGCATGTTGTGGGCGCTACCCATATCAGTGGGCACACATTAGATCTTGTGATTACGAAAAAAGGTGATCATATCATCAAGGAAGTTAAGATCAAGGATCCTGTTATCTCTGACCATTGTGCAGTTTTTTGTAGGTTTCATCTGCAGAAACCACAGTTTGTAAAAAAGAGAATAAGCTATCGGAAAACAAGGACCCTGGACATGGTCTCCATGTGTGAGGATATCTCGAATTCCCCTTTAATACAAGATCAAGCTTCTGAACTAGATGCCCTTGTGGATCAATATGACAGTGTGTTGGGATCACTACTAGACCGCCACGCTCCATTAAAACAACGTGTTGTGACTTTGAGACCTCGTGCACCTTGGTATACACCGGAAGTTGCTGATGAAAAGAAAACCCGAAGGCGGCTGGAGCGGAAGTGGCGTGCATCCAGGTCCCAATATGACCGTGAGCAGTATGTATACCAATGCAGTGTCGTAATTAACCTTATTGATTCACTGAAGGCGGCATACTATACCGATGTTATCAACAAACATTCATCTGATCAGGGGGGACTATTCAAAAGTGTGAATAAACTGCTTCAAAAAACAACTGTAAAGCGATATCCGCCCTTTTATGATAACAATGTCTTGGCGAATTTATTCGCTAACTTCTTCACAAGTAAGATAGATACGATTCACCTTGAGCTTGTAGAGAAAAGTACTAGTGCTGAATATACCTTGGAACTGGATGAGTCAATTTGTCAAACAGAATTCTGCCACTTCAGTGAGGTTAGCCAGGATCAAGTTAGAGAGATGGCAAGAAAACCATCCTCGAAGTCCTGTAGCCTCGACCCTCTGCCTGCATCTGTATTTAAGGGCTGTTTCAATACGCTACTACCCACTATAACTAGAATCATAAACTTGTCACTCTCAACTAGTACTATGCCTGATGTGCTGAAGATTGCAGTCCTGGCTCCTACTTTGAAGAAAGATGATGCTGACTTCCAGCAGTTTGTGAACTTTCGCCCTATTTCCAACCTAAAGATGATCTCTAAGCTGATTGAGAAGTCTGCGGCCATTCAACTGACAGACTACGTGATGAGATACCATCTTAATGAGACGTTTCAATCTGCATACAAGACTCTCCATTCCACTGAAACAGCCTTAGTGAGAGTTCAGGATGATATCCTACGTGCTGTTGATAATAATAAGTCGGTCATACTTTTGTTACTCGACCTATCAGCAGCCTTTGACACGGTAGACCATTCAATACTGTTGTCAAGACTCTCACATCGGTTTGGTGTGAAGGACAATGTGCTTGCTTGGTTCAAATCATATCTTACATCACGAATGCAGTTTGTCCAGATTGAGGATTCAAAGTCGACACAGCGTCAATTACATCGTGGCGTACCCCAAGGATCCGTATTAGGTCCTTTATTGTATCTTCTCTACACTTCACCGATTGCTGACATCATCAGGCAGCATAACTTGCAGTACCATCTTTATGCTGACGACACCCAACTGTATGTATCTTTCAAGACTGATTGTCATGATGATCTCTCTTTGGCTAAATTAAATCTTGAACTTTGTGTTAAGGACATAGACTGCTGGATGGTGAGAAACGGATTGAAGCTAAACCAAGATAAAACTGAACTTGTCCTTATCAGTTCCAAGTACCGTCCTAGGCCTGCCCTTAAATTTATCCAAGTGGGTGCTGAAGAGATCCATCCTAAGACATCTGCACGGAACTTAGGGGTTATTGTAGATCAGTGCCTGAATTTAGATCAACATGTGAAAAAGACATGTAAAAGTTCTCATTATCATTTAAGGAATATTGGTAAAATCAGAAAATATCTTACTCAAGACAGTGCAGAAATTTTAGTCCATGCATTTATTGGCTCTAAGTTAGACAACTGTAACGCGCTACTCTATGGCCTTCCTAAGTATTTAGTACATAGACTACAACTGATTCAGAATACTGCTGCACGTATTGTCACGCTTACGAGAAGATTTAATCATATTACTCCTGCTATGTGTAAGCTCCATTGGCTGCCTGTACAATACCGTATCACTTTTAAAATGCTACTCTTAGTCTATAAAGGCCTTAATGGCCTGGCACCTAGTTATATTGTCGAACTGCTCAATTATCGCACGTGTACACGCTTGCTTCGGTCGAATTCCCAAGAGCTTCTGCACGTGCCAAAATCTAACTTAAAGACTTATGGAGACAGAGCCTTTTCAATAGCCGCTCCCAGGCTATGGAACAAACTGCCTTATGATATAAGGAGTGCAGTTTCAGTGGAGATTTTTAAAAAACAGTTAAAAACGTATTTATTCATAGAAGCTTATAAATCTTGACTCATTGTTTAGAAGTTATTAACTATATTTTAACTGTATCGGTTAGTAGTTTATTAGTTTCATTATAGTAGTTTTTTTTTTTAGAGTTTGTATTATAGTAGGTTTTAGCTGCAGATTTTTATTACTATTGTAAAGCGCTCTGGGCAATTAATGGAGCTAGCGCTATATCAAATTAAATTATTATATTATTTATTATTATATATACAGATGCTGAATTTCGTCATTACATAACGGCCGTTTTCATGTTCCCCTTATATATATACAGATGCTGAATTTCGTCATTACATAACGGCCGTTTTCAGATCCCTTATATATATATACAGATGCTGAATTTCGTCATTACATAACGGCCGTTTTCATGTTCCCCTTATATATATACAGATGCTGAATTTCGTCATTACATAACGGCCGTTTTCATGTTCCCCTTACATATATACAGATGCTGAATTTCGTCATTACATAACGGCCGTTTTCAGATCCCTTATATATATATACAGATGCTGAATTTCGTCATTACATAACGGCCGTTTTCAGATCCCTTATATATAATATATACAGATGCTGAATTTCGTCATTACATAACGGCCGTTTTCAGATCCCTTATATATAATATATACAGATGCTGAATTTCGTCATTACATAACGGCCGTTTTCAGATCCCTTATATATATATACAGATGCTGAATTTCGTCATTACATAACGGCCGTTTTCAGATCCCCTTATATATATATACAGATGCTGAATTTCGGCATTACATAACGGCCGTTTTCATGTTCCCCTTATATATATACAGATGCTGAATTTCGTCATTACATAACGGCCGTTTTCAGATCCCTTATATATATATACAGATGCTGAATTTCGTCATTACATAACGGCCGTTTTCAGATCCCTTATATATAATATATACAGATGCTGAATTTCGTCATTACATAACGGCCGTTTTCAGATCCCTTATATATATATACAGATGCTGAATTTCGTCATTACATAACGGCCGTTTTCAGATCCCTTATATATATATACAGATGCTGAATTTCGTCATTACATAACGGCCGTTTTCAGATCCCTTATATATAATATATACAGATGCTGAATTTCGTCATTACATAACGGCCGTTTTCAGATCCCTTATATATATATACAGATGCTGAATTTCGTCATTACATAACGGCCGTTTTCAGATCCCCTTATATATATATACAGATGCTGAATTTCGTCATTACATAACGGCCGTTTTCATGTTCCCCTTATATATATACAGATGCTGAATTTCGTCATTACATAACGGCCGTTTTCAGATCCCTTATATATAATATATACAGATGCTGAATTTCGTCATTACATAACGGCCGTTTTCATGTTCCCCTTATATATATACAGATGCTGAATTTCGTCATTACATAACGGCCGTTTTCAGATCCCTTATATATAATATATACAGATGCTGAATTTCGTCATTACATAACGGCCGTTTTCAGATCCCTTATATATATATACAGATGCTGAATTTCGTCATTACATAACGGCCGTTTTCAGATCCCTTATATATATATACAGATGCTGAATTTCGTCATTACATAACGGCCGTTTTCATGTTCCCCTTATATATATACAGATGCTGAATTTCGTCATTACATAACGGCCGTTAAAGTATCGGTAGCATATATAGTAAATATGTTTACTATAACTATTATTTTACTAGTATTTACCGATGAGGATAATGACGAAATATTGGCTTCATATGTATATAGACCTACAGACGAAATTCGTTAATGTAACAACTCCCTACCTGTAATGCAGATCATTCTAATCTGGAGAATATTAAACTGATGAAGAATGTCAAACTTTGGAGAGAGTAACCCCAAATTAAAACGACGCAATGTTCGTACAATAATAGGTATGTGCTGTAAAAGCCGCAGGCACGTGCCAATTTTTTTAGTTTGCACCGGCCACGCGACTCTGAAAGTCTGTCGCGTCCCCAGCGCGCGGTGAAGTAAGTAAGTGACTATTTAAGTGTCAATGTATTTAGTTTTGCAGCTAATTGGGGACACTAGTCCTACGATTTTACGTCCTTATAAGAGAAGACGTGAAGGTCTAACCGTTTACTGTATTAGATAAAGCAGCACCTTCTACTCGGTGTTGGTCTGGCCGGGATTTGAACACGCGACCTCTCGCTCGACAGACCGGCGCTTTAACCACTGAGCTAACGGGGAGGCGGTAAAACTCGCATGTGTAGCCATTCGCGACAGGTAAAAAAAAATCGCAACAAATTCAATGCCATTATTGGGGGACAAAAATGTACGGATTTGATACACTCGTAGCCACCCTTAAGCGTGTTTCGGCGCCTGTGACGCGATATTAGCTTATCTAGCTAATAGGCAATGAATAAATCGTCGTATCCAGTGTTCCATATGTCGCGCGGCCATCTCGCCACCACCGCACGCTGGGGAGGCGACATTTTCCAGAAAGCCGCATCGCCTGTGAAAGAAATTATTTGGGGCTATATGACAACAACATAATTTATTTATTTGGACCCGTACACAATCTAGTGCGTTTTGGGTTTTCACCAAATATACTTTACATGGCGTGAACGCGATTGTAAATAGCTAATAATTAAGAACGAGCATAATATGAGGTACTTCAGTTACTAAAAGTTGGAAGCAGGCAATACTAGCTTATTCAGTTAATATCTTTTTCCTAATGACGAGGCAGTCGTGTATGTATTTAGCTGCTTGTTTTGCGAACTTATTTGATGGATTTATGATAAGTTTGAAAAGCTCATTTTCATTCATGTGCAAGCTGTTAACATTGAATATATTTTCGAAAGTAAGAAATATTTTTTCCCTAAGTACATGGCATATTTTACATTTTAGAATAAAGTGCATTTCATCTTCTACCCCATTTTTACATAATGGTCATATCCTTTCTTCAGGTTTCAGGTAGGGTTTCAAATATCTGCGTCTTTCATTTGTAGCGGGTGATTTCTTATTCGGGTAAGGGATTGTCTGTGTTCTATAATAGTTACTTTGCTGAGATAGTCCTTCAGATTATTATTTATTTTGAATATCCTATATGTTCTTAATTTGTTGTGTCCCCGATTTTTACTGCCGAGATGTCGTTGGTGTACATACCGCGAAGAATAGAGTAGAACTTACCTCCGATGCCAACTTTCCTTATCTTTTGAAATAATTTCTCTCTTGGCATTTTGTCGAATGCCTTTTGAAGTCTACAAAGCAACTGAATAATAGATTTTGTTTTTTCTTCGGTTTAGGTTTCACGTATTTGTCAATAAAGTATTTTAAGGAGAAAATGCTGTCTTCTGTTGTTGCGATCCAATCACATTGCAATGCCCCCCCCCCCCCCCCCCAATTAATAGATACAAGATTTAAAACATTCCATCTGTACGTCAGTGAACGAAACCAGGAACAGTGTTCTATTTCCGGTCTGGGTAGGCAGCAAATGGACCTTATTCAAACGGCAACAATGTTTAATCCCAGGAGAATAAAAACCTTTGTTTTAGGCCCGTGAACATGTTCTGAAACTGATCAGCATGAGGCTACGCGTGGAAATCTATTGTTTCAAGCCAATATCGGTCTGTACGAGCATCGAGGCATTGGGGAAGAGAAAGAGCTGGGAATGAGTGATAACGGTAGAGGAGGAGCTGGGAATGAGTCTCGATGCGTCGTTGGTCATCAACGCGTCATCTCTCTTAGATTGACTATTATCATCAATTGTCAAAATCGCTAGAATTGATTATAATCATCATTCTAAGACAAACCCTAACCCGAACTACAAACCAAACCATAACCATCGGACGAGTTCACGGGTAAACGACGGGTTCTCACTCACCTAGAGCTAGGGTTCACAGGTAAACAAGAAAGGAAGGTAAACGAGAGAAATAATGTTTTTGAGCGCTCCTACTCCGGCTCGAACTCGTAGCCGTTTGCGTGTAGTGCTTGGTAGTACAGACTACACTAAGCGCGTCTACCGCCGTTCGGAATTCGACAATTGTTTATCTTTATACTTGACTGGTTTTAACCTCGAGGTTAATTGAGGATTATAATCAATTCTAGCGATTTTGACAATGGATGATAATAGTCAATCTAAGGGAGATGACGCGTTGATGGTCATGATGGTCCACATCACGTACCAACACGTGATCACCGCTTCAAAAGACCCATTGCATCGGCAACCCTATTTATTACATTACTGTTACATATTCATTCATTGTATAATACTTTACATGCGCATGCGCTTTAGTTTAACTCGGTTAATTTTTTTCACTTGAGCCATCTATTAACTATGCTTGAGCGGAGGAAAAACGGAGCCACTTAATTTATTTTGATTTTAGGTCTGTGTCAAAACCTTTATATTTTGAGGTAAACATTTTGGGACGGGATATGCATGAAATATTTTATTGCCAAGTATTTGACACAATTTTGCGATCATGTTGCATATCCCTTTAGTTTTCCAGTAGTCAGTTGGTCGAAGAAATGTCATGATAAATTATTTGGTGGCTCGACTGTATCGAGAAATACGAGCGAGGTCTGCAGAATTGTTATCATTCGCGCGCTCGTGAGCGCTGTTTCTCGACTGATTTTTGCGATACTCTATTGGCGGCTTGCAAAAGCCGGCATCTTTTTCTTCTCGAAGCCAGATACTTGAATCGTGACATGAAAATAATATTGAATTTCGAGTGGACACTTTACGCCCTGTGCAAACAAGGAAACATTGGTAAATTTCAGTGTTTTCTACAATATTTTGTCGATTGTTTGCACGGCCGAGCACGAAACAAGTTGCGGAACCAAATATTACTTCCCCAACAAATGTTTTCTGTTTGCTCACCGAAGCAACACTGAAACCACAAATGTTTGCGCAGGGCTTTAGAGTTTTCGCATGATCACAGATTAGGACGGAGTTAGTCTGTTTCTGAGAGGTCTCGTGTTAACCACAATAGCGAGTTTACTTTTGGTCCATTAATTCGTTCCAAAACCGTGACAACGAATCACCCTTCCTAGTTGTGTGTTTGGTACATCTCAACCATGGCGGTTCGGAATTTTCTGTTTGTCAGCCCGTAGACAAACGGGTTGGCCATACTGTCCATTAGAATAGCAAAAATGCCAGTTAGTCTTGCCAATCTTGGGGAACGAATGTGATACACTTCTAAGGAATCCATGATATAAGTTGGTAACAAGCAAAGGCAAAATACAAATACAACAATTGAAATCGTCCTCGAAATGTGTATTTCTCTTCCTCGATGATCCATTTGATTCCCAATACCACCAAGGTCCCTGTCTTTTCCAAACTCGATGGTTTGCTCATTCGGACAGGTATGAACTTTAGTTCGGTGCTCTTTGACAGCACCTTACAATTCTGATATTACATACAATGATTCTGTAATGATGGTCAGAAGCATGAAGACCTGTGCGGATATGCGGAATGATGTTTGTTGTGCCTCCACAAGTGCACATAGCCGTGTCACGGTTAAACTTAAATCGACCCCAGCCCAGAATTGACTTGCAGAAAAAGAGCGGACGAAAATCCAAATACTCGTTATTATGACACCAACGGAATATCTTGTGATATATCTCTATATTTTCTGGGATATACAATGAGTAGAAACCGGTTGATGCTGATAGAAAGTTAGTGTAATTAAAGTCACGAAAAGAGTAGGTAGTTTAGGTAGCCTTGAAGCCGCACAAGTCTTCGCCAAAAACCCACTCGCCTTTCACCAGCGTCCAAAAGAACAGTGCAGAATGACCTAAAGCTAGGAGTAGATCTGCTACGCAGAGATTAAGAACGAAGATATTGGGGATAGTTTGCAAGGGTTTGCTCCTGTAGACAATGTATACCATAAAAAGGTTTCCAATGCCAGCCACCAGCATAATAAAAACTGCGAAGAATGCCTCGACAATGATTCGCGGTATCGAGCGGTTTGGATCTTCAATTCCTCGTTTTCATGTGCGCTGCTCATATTTGAAATCTCGAGAAACATTTTCATCACTTTTGACCAACAACTCGCTTTGGGCCTTCGATATCGTAGACTAATGTGCAATGTTGGTATAGTTTTCCAAACAATATAAAGCCGATGACATTGTTTATTTTAATAAGAGGAGTGAGAATCGAAGCGGGCTGCTAATTTGCTTTAATTTTTCGAAATCAAGATTAACAAAGCAAACACCATGACAGTATTGTAAATAAACCGGCCAAATGTTCAGTTTCCAAAAGCATTTTATTATGACTGTCTAGTGACTGTCAGTTCTTTAATTTACCAACATCGACAAAATAAAACCAGCACGGGAACAGCTGATATTGTCGAACGTAAACTACGCAAGAACAACTTGATCTCGAAGCCACATTGTATCCTTTCGGCTTTTTCACGACGAAGAAAACAAGAACAAAAAAAAAGTCAACAAGAGAAAACATATAGTGATCAGTTCTCTGAAGCCCGATTTACACGATAAGCATTTTGGGCACGGCACTAGTACTCTGGAAATTGGGCCCGCGGGCCGTTCAGTATGTAAATGAAGAGTGCCGTGCCCTAAATTATTGGCACTCCTGATTATCAAGAGTACCGTGCCCTAAATTATTGGCACTCCTGATTATCAAGAGTACCGTGCCCTAAATTATCGGCACTCCTGATTATCAAGAGAATTGGTCCCAAAATTATCGGCACTCCTGATTATCAAGAGAACCGTGCCCTAAATTATCGGCACTCCTGATTATCAAGAGAACCGGTCCCAAAATTATCGGCACTCCTGGTTATCAAGAGAACCGGTCCCTAAATTATCGGCACTCTTGATTATCAAGAGAACCGGTCCCAAAATTATCGGCACTCCTGGTTATCAAGAGAACCGGTCCCTAAATTATCGGCACTCCTGATTATCAAGAGAACCGGTCCCAAAATTATCGGCACTCCTGGTTATCAAGAGAACCGGTCCCTAAATTATCGGCACTCCTGATTATCAAGAGTACCGGTCCCAAAATTATCGGCACTCCTGATTATCAAGAGAACCGGTCCCAAAATTATCGGCACTCCTGATTATCAAGAGTACCGTGCCCTAAATTATCGGCACTCCTGATTATCAAGAGTACCGTGCCCTAAATTATCGGCACTCCTGATTATCAAGAGAACCGGTCCCAAAATTATCGGCACTCCTGATTATCAAGAGTACCGTGCCCTAAATTATCGGCACTCCTGATTATCAAGAGAATTGGTCCCAAAATTATCGGCACTCCTGATTATCAAGAGTACCGTGCCCTAAATTATCGGCACTCCTGATTATCAAGAGAAACCGGTCCCTAAATTATCGGCACTCCTGATTATCAAGAGTACCGTGCCCTAAATTATCGGCACTCCTGATTATCAAGAGAACCGGTCCCCAAAATTTATCGGCACTCCTGATTATCAAGAGTACCCGTGCCCTAAATTATCGGCACTCCTGATTATCAAGAGAATTTGTCCCAAAATTATCGGCACCCTCCTGATTATCAAGAGAACCGGTCCCAAAATTATCGGCACTCCTGGTTATCAAGAGAACCGGTCCCTAAATTATCGGCACTCCTGGTTATCAAGAGAACCGGTCCCTAAATTATCGGCACTCCTGATTATCAAGAGTACCGGTCCCCAAAATTATCGGCACTCCTGATTATCAAGAGAACCGGTCCCAACATTATCTGCACTCCTGATTATCAAGAGTACCGTGCCCTAAATTATCGGCACTCCTGATTATCAAGAGTACCGTGCCCTAAATTATCGGCACTCCTGATTATCAAGAGAACCGGTCCCAAAATTATCGGCACTCCTGATTATCAAGAGTACCGTGCCCTAAATTATCGGCACTCCTGATTATCAAGAGAATTGGTCCCAAAATTATCGGCACTACTGATTATCAAGAGTACCGTGCCCTAAATTATCCGGCACTCCTGATTATCAAGAGAATTGGTCCCAAAATTATCGGCACTCCTGATTATCAAGAGAACGGTCCCTAAATTATCGGCACTCCTGATTATCAAGAGAATTGGTCCCAAAATTATCGGCACTCCTGATTATCAAGAGTACCGTGCCCTAAATTATCGGCACTCCTGATTATCAAGAGAACCGGTCCCTAAATTATCGGCACTCCTGATTATCAAGAGAATTGGTCCCAAAATTATCGGCCACTCCTGATTATCAAGAGTACCGTGCCCTAAATTATCGGCACTCCTGATTATCAAGAGAACCGGTCCCTAAATTACCGACACTCCTGATTATCAAGAGTACCGTGCCCTAAATTATCGGCACTCCTGATTATCAAGAGTACCGTGCCCTAAATTATCGTGTCGGTATCGAACAAAACAAAAGTCATCAAGTGAAAAAAACACATTTCCGTCGTCTCGAGCACCCGCACTTTCCGGCGTTAAATACTGAACAAGATGATACAAGAAATACACTCACACACATTTGTAGACTGTCAGGAAAACGCGGTGTCGCAGGATTTCACTACCTCCCCCCCCCCCCCCCCCCCCCCCCCACCCCCCCCAATACAGTTTTCACTACCCCCCCCCCCAATACAGTCGTTAAATGTTTTTAAAAGTAGATTGAAAATACTTTTGTTCAAGCGTGCATATTCAATTTAGTATAGTACCTAACTAAGTGATATCTAGAGTACGTAGTTTTTAGTTAGACCTTAATTTAAAATCTATTTTACATATTCTCCTTATATTTTAATTAGTAATATTGTAAAGCGCAATTGGTTTCATAGTAGAAATAACGCTATATAAATAAAGGTTACTTATTATTACCTTAGGGATTTCGCCCCCATCTCCTTAACATTCACATTCAATGTTTTGACCCATAATTATTGGAAACAATGTCAGTTTGTGATAATGGTGGAACATAACTTTTGAAGCTGTGCGTCCATAGAAACTGAACTTATTCTGTTAACAGAACAATCACGACTTTTATTTCGCTCAGAGTCCGCAATCTAACGTTAACAGTTGACTCTGATACCACCTGGCACGTCGGTGCACGGTGTTGGTGTATCTTTTCTTGTAGCAGCCCAGGTCGTCGACCAAACCTCTGTAGCATTCCCGAGGGGGGGGGGGGGGGGGGGGGGGTGGGGGTTTACTCCTGTTTGTGATGTATTATGTATGTGCCGCGGGGGTGGGTCAGGGTTTTGAGCTCAGTTTGGGCAGGTAGGGTCAGGGTTTTGACCTGATTTGGGCCGATTAGGGTCAGGATTTGAGTTTAATTTGGGTATGCTTTCTTGACGTTGCAGCCATTGTATACTAAGTATTAAATGTATTTTAATATCAATTTATAATTTGTTTATAATTCCTTTTCAGGTGAACAATTTATTTCACAGGACCTATTCGCTTTTATTTAAGGGACAATCAGGGATTTTTTCTACCCAAAAAGAGGGCAATCAGGGTTTTGGAGCTCGGATTTTGGGACAAACAGGGTCAAGGTTTTGAGCCTCTTGGCCTCACATACATACCCATTTTTCATGTAACTACCCTAAAGATTTCAGCAGAGAATAGTTAAGCACAAATCAAGGAGTAGTTCGAAAAAGAAAAGAAATCAAGGGCCGAGGGGTTGTGAGCAGTCCTCTCTACACAGTTGTATATAACGAGCAGTCGTTAGAGGTATTACAAGTGAATATATATAAAGTATGCGCAGGAGGTTGAGTTATTTATCAATTCCCATGGCAAAAGTTTCTGGGAAAATATGAAAAGCCACTGACTACAGATTGATCGCGATCCTAAAGTCCTCTTATACGCTGGGACATTTCGCTAAATCCCTAAAAGGCGGGAGAGCGATGATGGCGAAATCCCCTAGTGATCTCGCCTTTGGAAATGTCTTTTAGCAAGTTTAGGTTACCGTCGTTTAATCAAACTTATGTTTCCTGCAGACGCTTTCATCTATCATCATTTCTGTCGCCCGATGTCTAATTTTTTGATCCTCCTAAGCAGTCGGATGTCCTCGCACATTTCTTTCCGTTTCACGCATTGCGGATTGATAATGAAATTACAAAGGATTAGCATACTTAGCAGCTATTTATTTTTGATGACTCGAGTTCTCTTGTAAAGATAACATCTGCCAAACTACATCAATTCATCTACTGCAGTTCAATAAAATAAAGTTGTAGTGTTTTTCGTTCGGCTAGGAAAATCAAATAAGGAAAGTTTTATCTGGGTCTCTTTATAAAGACTTGTGTGGAGATAAGCGATTTTAAATTAGATTAGTCAGTTATCTTGGATTTAAAAGTCAATTACCGACATAGAAAAATGAATACTAACGTTGCCATTTTCGTTTATTAATTCAATGACGTCATGTAGGTCAGAACCTATTTATATTAGTTTATACGGCAGGACAGTCTTGAGGTCAAATGGAGTGTTCTGATTGGTTGGTACTGAAGTCAGGAATTGTAATACAGTACATACCATATATGGTAAGGTACGTTATCCCAGACAAACGCCAAGCGACATTCCCTAGACCTATTAAAGGAGCAGTGTCACGACTAGTATTCATGCCCAAAGTTTTGAAAATGTGTCAGGCGGACAAGAAATCAAAAGATGTGACAGAAGTAGAAGTCCGTGAGTAATCCGCTTGCATCGGCGTATTTGCACGATATCACGAGCCGAAATTGCTTTAAAACTATACTTCAGTATTATATGGTTAAGTTTGATGTTATATTTTTATAAAGCAACATTTTATTTATTTCAATCGAAAGGGAAATTCGCAGCGGCGCGTGACTTAGCGTGATTTTGCCATTGTCTATAACAACCAATCAGAATCGTGACACTAAAATATTGATGGTCTCCTGTGATCGAAAGCTGTAGTTTATCTGTCTCGCACAGCTGGCCAGTCATCCCCAATCCATTTTGGTCTGGGAATTCCGCCTGTAGTGTCCAGGACAACATTTATGTGAAATGCAAGCTGTAGGTGCATGTGACCTAATTGAAAAAAGCAGGAGCCATTAATGGCTCGGTCAGGTGAAAAGGCATCTGTATTAAAGTGTCAGAAAGCGCGAAAAATAAAATCTTAAATTGTGTTACCTGTACGATTTTTGTTCATGCGGATTCCGGATTCTCTGCTGAGGCAATACGATCTCCAACTTAAAGTAATAATTATCATTACTTGTCAAATCGCTTTAAAGTAACGATAATCATTACTCTTAAAACCAGTCAAGACCAGTCAAGGATGAAGATAAACAATAGTCGCATTCCGAATGGCGGTAGATCCGCTTAGTGTAGTGGCAATGCCAGCTACACAACACTACACTACACTGCACTACACGCAAATGGTTATGAGTTCGAACCCCAGTAGGAGCGCTTGAAAAAAACTTTCTCCTCTTCACGTTCTATTCTTGTTTACCTGTAAACCCTAGCTCTCGGTGAGTGAGAACCCGTCGTTTACCCGTGAACTCATCCGGTGGTTCGGGTTAGGATTTATCTTAAAGTAACGATTATCATTACTTTAAAGCGACTTGAGAAGTAATAATAATCATTACTTTAAACCTCGAGAAGGCGTTGGCTGAGGCTACTCTTTATCCTCTCTTCTTCCCCTCTCCCTTCTTGTTCTCCTCTCCCCAGTTCTCCTCTTCTCGAGTCACACAGGTAACCCAATTTAATAAATAGAAACGCCGTTTCTTATACTGGAGATGGCTGCGGAGGAGGATACATACAAGCCAATGGCTTTCTGGGAAGTGGGAAAACCTATATGCATTCTCAAATCCGTGCATGCCAAAATCACACACTTAAGATTTGCGTTTGAGAGCTATATGGCTTTATTATTTCATTGGTTATGATATTGAGGAGATTGAAAAATGTACAATAATGTACGCACGGGTGAAGTAAGTGCTAAGCAAACGCGAAGAAAAGACCGGCTCAACGACTCGGATATGTAAATTGTTGAAGCGCGAAATACAAAATAATATATTGAAAGAAAATGCATTTGTTTCAAAATAATATAACAATTTGAATATTAACAAGCTTGACTGTGCAGCTTTCCAGTCGACCATTAGTTCGTATTTTACCCGACCTTTTTTCGATTATAGGTGTATTCAGATCCGACCCCCAGCCAAGGATCTATAGATCCCACACAACACTGACACGAATTCTGTTAATTACATCTAAATCCTGAGTTCTTAAACTATCTAAACTTTTGAAACAATCTAAACTATCTGAAATTTTGACGAAAAGCGTCAATATTAGAGTTTGACACTATCATTTGCGTCACAGACATGTGCAGCATGCACGAAAACAAGTCCCATAATAGTGAGACGGTCTGCATGCATCCAATACAGGACTTTTACCTTGACAATTCACCCCTGGGTAGGGGAGGACAGTGGTCAGTTGTGATATCTCCCTTGCACATACACATACATACTTTATTTATACATCAGTAATAGCATAACATTAAAAATAAAATGAAAAATCGTAAAAAGAATGCCTACTGCTTTACATGTTTGATGTGTCTTATAAGATTGTAATTACAATAGTGTATGTTTACGTAGTTTAGTTCTAAAAATATTAACTGTATCAGATAATCCGATATCTTCAGGCAATGAATTCCAAAGTTCAGCCCCGTTGTAGCAAATTCGTTTTTTGCCAAAGTTAGTCCGGGGTTGTGACATAGCTATTTTGGAACTCGCACCTCTCAGATCATATTTTAAGGCCGAGTTTCGTCTTTCAAACTTCTTAGTCAAGTATGCGGGAGCCAGACCGTGCAGGGCTTTGTACATTAGGATAGCCTTTTGGGTGGCTCTCTGACTGTCGAGCCTTTTCCAACTGAGGGTGCCCAAGAGATCATCGATATGAGTCTGGAATGGGAGATTTGTCAGTATGCGGGCTGCACGATTTTGTAGTTTCTGAAGTTTGTCTGCCAACCCTTTGTTTAAGTTACCCCAGGCGCAACTACAGTAGTCAAAATGAGATTGAACTAGGGATTTGTATACATCATTAATGTCGAGTATGGAATGAACGGTCTTAGGTGTTTAAGGGCACCAAGGCTAGAGGAGTTTTTTTGATAAGCTTTTCTATATGAGTGTTCCAAGACAGCGAATCGTCAAGGTGTATTCCGAGATACTTAACCGACGACACCCTTTTGATATCCCCATCACCAACCGAAAACACCATATCCGAAGGAAGACCTTGTAGCTTTTGCTTGGATCCTATAAGCATGATACACTTGCAGTGTTTGTTGGATACAAACTGATCATTAAGGCATCGGGGTCTGATCAGTGATACAGGAGTATCAGTGATACGGACCGGGATACAGACATTAAGAGAAAACCAGCGGTGAAGGCAGTAGCAGCGCAGGTAAAGAAATGTCTCAATCCTGTACCATGTACAAGGTTCTCACGACCTGGACGAGTGCAAAGAATTCCTGAAGTTGACCCTTGGTGAGCGGAAAGATCTAGCTCGAGCGAAGGCCCTGTGCTGGGGCTGTTTAAAGTACGGACATCAGAATCGAGATTGCCGGAGAAAGAAGACCTGCAGCATTTGTAAAAGGGCTCACCCCCTTCTAGTCTACACGTTGATTCGTTTAGCCCAAAGACTAAGCCACCGGATCAAGTCGTGAAGGAAGTCGGATCCGAATTTCTAATTGCGTTGAAGTTTGTGACATGAAAGGAATTGCTCATTCGCTTATTGTACCAGTGTGGCTTCGTCACCCAGACAGTCCTAACAACGAGCTCATGACGTATGCCTTACTGGATGAGCAGTCTGATGCATGCTTCATCAAAGACATGGTGCTTAGTTGAAAAGCTGGAGGTTCGTGGACCCGAAGTTAACATGAAGCTCTCCACCGTTCTTGGAGAGGAGAACATCGTAAGTCGGAAAATCACAAGCCTCACTGTCATAGGAGTTAGTGAAACGACTGCCGAGATACCACTCCCTCGAACCTAGACAAGAGAAATCATCCCAGTCAGGGAAAGCCAAATACCAAGCGTCGGGAGGTAATCCCAGGGAGAGAAAACGACCCTTACGCAAAACGAACCGCCTTCGGTTGGGGCATTATCGCCGTTGTTAAACCGAACAGCTGTTGCGAAGGCGAGGGCCAATATGAGTTCGGGGTTAACCGAAACATCGCGCAAGAGGTGAATCACTCGAGTAATAAGATATCGTGAGCAAGTCTTTCTCTTATTACTAGACCTATCGGCAGCATTTGACACTCAGTGAACCACTCCCTGTTATTGTCAAGGCTGAACAAACGCTTTGGTATCAGTGGGATCGCCTTACAGTGGTTCGAGTCTTACCTTTCCAACTGGTCTCAGTTTGTGAATATTAATGGGACCTTGAAAGTCTACTAGACGGGACCTGACTGGGGGTCCCTCATATTCGGTTCTAGGCCCTGTCCTGTACCTCATGTATACTGCACCGCTGGCCGAGATTATTAGGAGTTATGATCTTAACTATCATCTATATGCCGATGACACGCAGCTTTATTTATCTTTCAACACGACTGACGTTATTGCATCGAAGGCACGTGTTGAGAACTGTCGGTTGCTGATATCTACCGTTGGATGGATGTGAATGAACTTAAACGTAACCAAGACAAAATAGACATTTTGTTGATTCACTCAAAATTTCGTATTAGTCCGCCTTTCGAGTGTTTTAAAATTGCCAGTGAGAGATTGTCCACTACCTTTTCAGTCACAAGTCTGGTAGTTGTTCTCGCAGTTATGCAAATCTTCGTTTTACCACCTAATAATAATAATTATTATAGGTTTTTATGGCGCATTTAAAAATCGCAATGCGCTTACATGGAGTATGAGAAGACTATATTAAAAAGTAGAAAATAGTAAAAAATAACTGAAAAACTTGTCGAGGATTCGGAAATATCTTACGAAGGAATCAGACGCTGTTGCTGTACATGCATTTGTCACATCAAAACTCGACTATTGTAACTCGCTTTTGTTTGGTTCCACTAAGTATCAAATGAAGAAGTTACAGCATGTCCAGAATACGGCTGCTCGAATTGTATCTTAGACTGGTAGATTCCAACATATCACTCCTGTGTTAAAGTGCACCTAACCCCTTTTGCAATTTTTATACATATGAATCTTTGAAAGGTTTTGAGTACTTCCGCGAAGACATTTTTGGCTTACAGAGAAAACTCTATGTTCTGGGCTTGTTTGAAATGGTAAAAAATTGACCTTTCCTGACCCATGACCGCGTAAGAAAAAGCCTGGGTCGATTCTACATCCTACGTCACCTCATTAATGGATTATTCTCCAAGGCGCCTTCCTATGACAACAACATCGATATATAGAGAATATACGCAGTCTGCGAGTTGTTAGTAAAGAAAACAGTTATTTTAGACAAAATGCTAATATTTATTCAACTTATTGCAAAGTCGAATGAATTAGAATGATCTATTACATTACCGTAGGTCTTCTAGATCGTTGCGATCTGCATCCATAATGAACTTTTAATTCAGCCAAGAACACTCACTAAAACATATGGAGACCCAAGGCTTTGGAATAGTTTGCCTTTTAACATTCGCAAGTCCTCTTGCATTGCTGTTTTTAAGAATCTTTTAAAACGTACCTTTTTCTAAATTTGTTAGGAGTAAATCTTTATTTTTGTTGATTAATAGTTTTATACTTTAGTTTTTAATATCTATTAGCTTTTTAGATTTTACCTAGTGTTAATAGCTTAGTTTATTTATATTGTTTATATTTATATTGTTTATGTATAGTCTTGTTTATATTATTGTGAAGCGCCATGGACAGTTTTGGATTTGTGCGCTATATAAATACAATTATTATTATCGTACTACTTTGCACTAAAAACAGAACTCAAAGAGATGTTCACTCCCCAACGAGTGAGATCCATGTTGGAGTTTGCTTTCAACGAAAAAGAATCAGATGAACGATCGCTTTCGTTCGAAGACAGAAAGTTCCTGGACATCGTAGAACATGGAATACATCAACGAGATGACGGTTCAAGGACAACAACGTGCGTATGCCAAACAATCAAGATATGACCAAAAGTCGGCTCGAGCATCTCAAAAGAAGACTCAGTAACAACAACACGACTCAGTGTCAACATGACTATACAGCGTTTATGACTGAGAACATAATTGAAAGCGGACATACTGAAAGAGTTCCTCAATATGAAATTGGCTTCCATAATGGCAAGGTTTGGTACATTCCACATCATGGTGTCTACCATCCTCAGAAGCCTGGAAAAATCAGTCGTGTTCGACTGTAGTGCAAAGTTCAAAGGCGAGTATCTCAACAGCCGCCGGTCTTCTTCAAGCCCGACCTGACCAACAGCTTGATTAGCGTACTCTGCAGATTTCGCCAAGAGTCAGTCGCCTTTATGTGCGACATCGAGAAAATGTTTCATCAAGTTAAAAGTCAACGCGGAGCACCGTAACTTTCTTCGATTCCTGTGGTGGGAAGATAACGATGTTCAGAACGACCCTGTAGAATATAGAATGACAGTGCACCTGTTTGGCGCCATCTAATCCGGCTCCCAGTTGCGCAAACTTTGGACTCAAATCAGCCGCAGACGACTTCCAAGGGGAGCATGAAAGTGAGGCAACAAAGTTCGTGAAGAATAACTTCTACGTAGACGACGGACTCAAATCTGTACCCACAGTATTAGGTGCGGTCCAACTAATCAAAGAAACGAAGGACTTGTGTAAAATGAGAGGCTTCTGGTTACACAAGTTCAGAGGGTTGTCCAATACTCTGACAAATTTATGCATAGCATTGTATTGTATTATATCGACATAACCAATAGTTTAATAATACAATAGAATAGTAGAACGATGCAATACAATACAATACAAAACAATGTTATGCATAAATTTGTCAGAGTACTGGACAAGTATGCAAGTTTACATCTAACTCGAAAGAAGTGATTCAGACCATCCCTCAATCTGAACGCGCGGAAGGCATCAAAGACCTAGACATGACCCAGGATGGACTCCAAATCTTCGCGTCCAGTGGTGTATCGAGTCTGACACACTCCAGTTCAGGATAGTGCTCAAAGACAGACCTTTCATGAGAAGAGGAATCGTAGCCACAGTTAGCTCAGTTTTTGACCCACTTGGATTGGTAGCGCCAGTCATTCTCGTTGGCAAGAAGATCCTCCAGGAGCTATGCCGAGATGGTATCGACTTGGACGACAGGATTCCGGACACATTGAGACCAAGATGGGAGAAATGGAGAAATGAGCTTCATGCCAGATGTTACAAGCCAGAGAAATTTGGCAAGTTCTGCAGAACTACATCATTTCTCAGATGCCAGCCAAGATGGCTACGGCCAGTACTCCCATCTAAGACTAACAAACGAGAACAACCAAGTCCACTTCTCACTAGTGATGGCCAAGTCGCGAGGGACTCCTCTGAAACCGATATAGAGCTCTCCGCAGCCTTGATATCAGTGAAAGTTAGTCTCCTTCTGCACCCATGGCCAAGAATCGAGGACAACATGGCTGCCAAGTTACACTGAGTATGCGCAGGACGCTCATAAATAATGGAGTCCTAGACACACAATGACCGAGAAAGCGGTACAAAAAAGGCAAATAAAAAATCTTACTTTATAGATGTACCGGGTGCGTAAATCCCAAAAGCTTCGCGTTGGCTCGTTCCAGCGTTAGGTGTCCTTTTTTGGTAGGTTTAAACAGTATAAACTCCGGCAAAACTTTGTTGAAGTCCTGAACGCTGAGCTGACGTGTATATAATCGTGTACAAATATGCAACATTTGCCGTACATGGCCAAAGTATTGAGCTTGTAGTTCCATGTCAGTTGTAGGCTGGACAAACCGCAAATTGCGAAAATCGTAAGTTGTAGTTCGAAGACTGTTTGACCACAGGAAGCCCAAGCTCTGTTTATGTAAATTTAATTGATAATGGTTTCTATGGGAATTTTTTAATCTGTTTAAAAATATATATATACTGTAATAAAGTGAATAAAACTTACCTGGTGTCTATGATCTGTGTCTTGGCTGTGTTTGTACGTAGTTTCAGCGAATTTGGGCGAATTTTGAAGAGTAAGGGATTCAAAATTCGCCCAAATTCGCTGAAACTACGTACAGACACAGCCAAGACACAGATCATAAACATCAGGTAAGTTTTGTTCACTTTATTACAGTATATTTATCGAAAAAAACAGATAAAAAAATTCCCATAGAAACCCTTATAATAAATTTACATAAACAGAGCTTGGGCTTCCTGTGGTTTGACGATTTCCGTTAGTTCGTTTGACAATCAATCTTCAATAAAGTCCGGCACTTTTGGATCTAAAACCGATGAAAACTATGGCGCTTCATTGGGTTCAAAATTCAGTAAGATAGATTTGTGGAAAGTTTGTATTTGTGAAATGTTCTATTCATCAAAAACTTGAATTTGTCGTAAGTTTGTGCATGCGTCGAATACTTGAATTTGGCGAAAGCTTGAATTATGCACAACAATTTTAAATTCGTCTATTGAATTCGTCGAATGTTCGAATTCGTCGAACGATCGAATTCGTCGAACGATCGAATTCGTTGAACGATCGAATTCGTTGTACGATCGAATTCGTTGTACGATCGAATTCGTAGGCTCGGTTTCAGCCGTTGGGGTGTCGTTTCTCCAAAGCCTCCCCCCACTAACGGCTGGGCGCGCGGTCAACACACCGTGTCCGTGACGTCATCTGATTAACTTCAATATTATTTATTTATTTGCAGTGTAGGTTCGATTCCGCCTAAACTTTCAAAACACATTGGTATTCTTTAAACTAAAACTCCAAGTGTGAAATTAATTCGACGTAGGTAAAGGTTTTATTTAATACCTGTTATTATTAGCTCTCATGTTCACAGTCCAAGTTTTCAAGGAAAGCCCGGCTGTTGAGACACTCTCGCTGACAGAAATTTATACGGGGATAAAAATTAAGTTCAGATGTTATCTCGGAACTCTGAGCTAGAGTCGAGTATTCCCGCTTAGTACTTGTGTAGAGTATTTCTTGCAGACATAAATTGTACAAACTTGAAGAATTGTAAAACTCATTTGATGCAGCGAATTTCAAGTGAATCGGTGATTGCAGAGTTAAACGCGTAAACATGGCCTGCGTCAGACGTGATTTCCTCTCTTCTATAAACTCTTTTAATATGGAGTCGTCAGTCTTTTCTTCGCCGATAAAGGCAGCACTAATTTTCTTTGAAGCAAGAATAGCCGGGCTACCTTGGTCTTGCATCGGTAAAGTTAAATGAGAAATGACTCAACATTACGAGCTGCGACCTTTGAGCTGACGGTTTCCCAAGTGACTTCCAGAGCCAGTGCGTTTACTGACAAAGTGTCTTCACCCGAAAACTAACTCTCTTACTGCTTCTTTATGTGAATCCTTGAATTTTTCGAAACCAAACTTTTCCAGAGCAAATTTAAACGCATTTTGGAACAGCAATCGAAAGTCTTTGGTCCGGCTTTCAAAAGTTTACAATGTAAATTATGCAAATCAATTTAGCGACAGGATTTGAGTGGCAAGTTTGTGATTGGCTAAAACCCAACAATGTCTCAGCTCGCGCGCCCAGCCGTGAGTGGGGAGAGGATCGCGGGCTCACCGAAACCCACACGGCTGGAAACCGAGCCTATCGAATTCGTCGAACGATCGAATTCGTCGAATGTTTGAATTCATCGAAATCTGATACTTGTTCCATACCAGTCTCCCACGTCCATATATGTCCCGTGCAAGTTGGATGCGCGGAAGATCCTGGGAGTGAGGTCGTTGCAAATGAGGACAAATGGCGGACATGACGGAATATGTATCGAGACTCAGGCATTCTCTTCTTGAGAACATTGTGTGACTTCAGGCCATTGCGAAAACATTGTGAAGACTTTAGGCAAGTTGCCAGTTGGCAACTAACTCTGAAATTTTGGTCGCCAACACTCAAAATTTAGTCGCATCAGTGGCGCCACATAAGGTGCAATTTCGGACCCTGCGGTTTATTTTTAAAACCCCAGGGGGTCGGGGGGGGGGGGGGGGGGGGTTGGGGTGGTGAGGTGTGGGCATTCCCTGGAAATTTTGATGGGGACCCTTCAAATCCTTACCCTGTACCACACCAAAAGTTGCTATTTTTGCGACCCCAATAGTTGTAAAAATATACCCTATTCCAGACTGAAACCGATATCTCCCTTCGTAATTTCGGAAAATTGATAACCAGTTCAAGACCAAAACAATAATAAGGTTTTTCAAGTTAAGAAACTAATCTCTTACAAGTATTGATATACGTTTAGTGTATATATGTAAAAAATACCTTATATAAGGGAGTACCCCCGGGTTTAGAACATACATGTATATACTTTTACCACAGCCACAGTCATACCGATAAGTTACCTTACCTGCGACTTTTCGACTTCCAGTGTGACACTCTTTTGTAATGGCCTCACGAATATTTTCGCTTGCCCTAAGGCGCTCTTCAAATATTCGACTGTGTATCCACTTGGAGGACATGGCACCTCCATCAACAGCTTTGAATGACCTTCTGAAGTTCTTAGGATTTCATAGCCCCCGCTATCTCCAAGAGCGGGGAACGTCTCCAAAATCTTTTCATGAACGTGTAGTGCTGTGCCATTTTTGTCAAGAGTTATTTTTGATCCTCCTAAACCCACCATACTCAGGCTAATCCTCTCTGAGGCATTCGGGGGCGTAGTTTGGGTTCTGTTTGCTAGGCAAACGAATGACCTAGTAAATGTATTCGTAGGCAAAAATTATGGTCTACTCCTGCTGCGTGCAGCCCGACTGGAAACGGCAGAACGTCTAACTAGTCCGGTAGGGAGTTGGTAGCCGAATATCTGCCGGTGTTCATCAGCAGCCGCAGATGATCTGGTCGATGAAGACGCGGTTGATGTCACCGGCGGCATCCGCCACGAGGTCGACGTTATTGTGCTAGTTGTAGTCGTATAGAGGAGGAAGTGGAAGAGGTGGAAGATGGCTGTACTCCAGTCAGACCATTTGCAGCCGAGGTTAGTTTCTCTGCACATTCTCTAAGTATGTTTTCCATTGTAATCTTTAAGATGTAGAGTTGGACTATATTATATTTGTGACGAAGATTCAAGAAAACGCTTAATACCACGAGGCCGAATACCGTCGCTCGCAAGGTTTTGTGGGACATATATGGACATGGGAGACTGGTATGGAACAAGTATCAGATTTCGATGAATTCAAACATTCGACGAATTCGATCGTTCGACGAATTCGATCGTACAACGAAATCGATCGTACAACGAATTCGATCGTACAACGAATTCCATCGTTCAACGAATTCGATCGTTCGACGAATTCGATCGTTCGACGAATTCGAACATTCGACGAATTCGAACATTCGACGAATTCGAACATTCGACGAATTCGAAAGTTCAACGAATTCAATAGACGAATTTAAAATTGTTGTGCATAATTCAAGCTTTCGCCAAATTCAAGTATTCGACGCATGCACAAACTTACGACAAATTCAAGTTTTTGATGAATAGAACATTTCACAAATACAAACTTTCCACAAATCTATCTTACTGAATTTTGAACCCAATAAAGCGCCATAATAGGTTAGCAGTCTGTTCAACCTCTAGATCAGAGTACATATATTTGCTTCGGGCATAACCTAGCTGCAATATTACCTACATTCCTCATGTAGTTTACTCATGACTGTAGGACTTGTGTACAATTTCCGTTGGCAGTAATATACATACATGTGAGTTGGCATAAAAGAGGCAAAAATATCCAAAACTCTTTTATTTTTTCTACAAGGTTATTACAAATTTCAATATGATTTACAAGCGCCAAAGTGGAAGCGCCAAAGTGGAAGCGCCAAAGTGGAAGCGCCATTTGAAACTCCCAGCCCACCCCTCCCCTCAAAACTGTTTTCAGTTGTTTTAACTCAGAGTCTGAATGTACTGTCTGTTATGTGTGGAATATTTCTCACAGTCCTCCTCCCTCGGCGCCAAAGTCGTTGCGCGAAAGTGGAAGCGCCAAAGTGGAAGCGCCAACCTGTGACCCCTATCGGCTTCCGTAGTTATCATTCATCAACATCTTTCCTGGAAGCCACACATTAAAACCATTAGTACAAAAATGGCGAAAAGCTCATTAGTTTTGGCTATTGTTTTGTTTCTTCGATTTTCACGAATTTTAAGGAGCTAAAAATCGGCTCAAAAAAACCTTTTCATTCGCACTTGAAATCAAGAGCAAACACAAAATAACCACTCAGTCGTTACAGTACCTTGTTTAATCTTTCCAACCAGCAGGTTTGTTTTCACAAAACACACCAAGCGACGGTGAACCACGCCGATGTTTGCACTGCATTTCACTCGACCACATTTTCCTGCTCCCACCTCCAATTGCATGCTGGGTAATGGACAAAAAAATCACAAGGGATCCCCCCCTCTGGGACTCCGGTAGGGTTTTTCTTATAAGTCTTTTACCCCTACAACCAAGAGCGGTGATTTGGACTCAAGCCGTTGCTTTAAAGTGACAAAAACACATCCTAATAGGTTGAGCAGGGGTAAAAGACTGCCAACTGCAGGATTCCAAGGATTTCATTGAAGAATTTTTTCCTGTGTCTCAAAGCACAAACACAACGGAAAAACCCTGTGAAATCCCCTCACAAAGCCTACTATAAGCAAACCAAGTACTTTTCTGCCATCCTCAGACTTAATGTCTTCAAGCTCTCTGACAGTGGCATATTTCTCCTAAATTAGAGCACATTTCATTAGAAACCCTACCGAAGCAGCCATACCTACCGTCAACGAGTGAACAGAATTCTCCCAAATGGCATTGTGGGAAAAGTTTGAGCCCTCGGCTTAAAAAGTCAGCAGTATTCAACTAGCCCGGGCTAGCTAAACTTAAACTGAGGGGGAGGGTTGAGTTAGCACTCAGGATTTCAACAATTGAGCTCACACACGATCGGACGACAAAGAGTTAAGCACATTCCCAAAGTGTAATGTCCGCAACAAATTTTTGTGTAATGTCCGCAATGCATATTTAAAGCAAATAAAAACTACTACAGTGAGCTTTGTTGAACACAGGCTAAAAATGGATAATGTAAAAACACAAGCTACATCAACTACATCCAGGTCATATAACTCGTAACCATAATTTATTTTGTTCTGTTGTATTCTGTATTCCCTAATGCCTTATTCCCTATCTTCCAGACAACATTAATTGAAATAGCTACACGTATTCAAGTATAAAGTATCCTCAGAGGCTTTTTTTATCCAAGTGACCACCCTCCATCAACATTTATAGCTTGGCCTGTTATAAAGCTGGATTCATCAGAAGCTAAGAAAACAACCAAATTGGCCACCTCTTCTGGCTTCCCAAACCTGCCCATCTTCTGCCTAGAAAGGAAATTAGCCAAGGCTTTCTCTGGATCAGGTGCAGAGTCGATTCTATGTTGCAGTGATTCCGTGTGAATGGTGCCAGGGCAAATGGCATTTGTGCGTATGCCTTTCTTGATGTACTCAGCTGCAATAGATTTGGTGAATCCAATGACAGCTGCTTTGGTTGCAGAGTATGCAAATCGGTTTGGGACTCCTAATATGGATGATGCCACTGAAGACATATTGATAACAGTTCCAGAACCTTAAGATAAATAATATAATATTAAATTTTGTATAGAAGCTTTTCTTATGATCATGAATCAGTAAATTATAAAATACAAAAACAAATCCAATCTAGCCCCCCCCCCCCCCCCCTGGGAGAAGTGCCCCCCAATATATATTGCATGGCAGTGCTTATGCATCTATCAATGCTAAGCCAGAGTTTTTTTGGGGGGGGGGGGGTGGGGAGTGGGCAAGGGGTGGGGATTTAACATTTGCTTTCCAAAAAAAGTCAAATTCCCCACCCTTGGGACAACACCTGTGATCAATAATATCAAAATTCCCGACTACACTTCCTTACCTTCCCCATGTTTCCTATAAATAACCCCATCCTGGGGCAGGCAGCGTATGTTCATATCCGTTGCACGACCGCCCTCCCCACCCCACCCCTCTCCGGCTTAACATTGATACAATGTATGTGCTTTGTACAATCGCCTATAGCCAGGAAAAAACACACCAAGAAGAGCCGTTGGCAGTCTAGAAATTACTGTATACCTTGAGCTAGCATTTTCGGTAAGACTTCCTTAGTAAGTCGATACATGGACTTAATATTGACATCAAACGTAGTATCCCATTCTTCCTCCGTGCACTCTACGATACCGCCATTGAACACGATCCCAGCACAGTTAAACAGCACATCAACTTTATCAACTCCTCCACAAAACTTCTTCACTGCATCGTAGTCTGTCACATCAAGGACACTGGTCTGTATTCCAGGTACAGAGTCGAGTTCTTGGAGCTTTTTACCATTGATGTCCGTTGCTATAACTTGTGCTCCTTCCTTAGCGCACGCCAGGGCCGAGGCCTTTCCGATTCCTTGGGCAGCCGCAGTTATTATGATGATCTTGCCTTGTAGGCGGCCTGAATGCTTGGCTTTCTTTTCATCGGGCGAGGAGGCCATTTATATTCCCAGGGTACTTTTAAAAACCTACACTGGTACGAACAGGCACGACTATTCTGGGTATGTACTCCATGGGAGAATGCCAGGGATGCACCCGTATTAGTTATTAGCCTCATCCACTGCACTATCATCTATTTGACTATCATCTACCCACATTCACTATCATCTACCCTAATTGGCTATCATCCAGGGTCGTTCAATATGATCTAGACTATTATTTAATCATCTGTAACGTGACCTCAATGTGTATATGATCTAAGCCCTAAAGAATGTTGAGGTATACAGAAATGACGACTGTCACAGGACTTGTAACATGTAAGACCGATGTACAAAAGATATCGAGAATGAGAGTGATTTTGTAATAAAAAATATTTTATCGAGGAACTGATAACCAAGTACCGTGTGAGAAGAGGTTAACAGCGACTAGGGGTATTCCAGTTGGGACAAGAAACAGCTCGGGAGTTAGCGTGCGTAGCAAGCCCATACCAGGAGGAATTGGGAAGAGGAGGGAAGAGGGGAGAGGGGAGAGGGAGGGAATTGGAAGAGGGGGGGGGGGGGGGAGGGGGGATGGGGAGACGAAAGGGAAAGGGAAAGGAGGCCTAGGGCTTGCAACGAACCCCCCGTTTTTTCCCTTACGCCCCCAAATTATAAATTCATTTTCAGTGTCGTCTGACATGACATCTGTCAAAATCAACCAATCAACTTCCTTGTTTCTGTCTGTTACAAATGTTTGATCTTCGGTGCGAAGGAAGTTCAAAATGACCCCTAGGAAAAACGAAGAACAGAGGTCAAACATTTGGGCTAGAAAATTGATTTCTGCATGGATTTTCACCAAATAAACACTCTACAACCCCTGGGGTACCATACTAAGTTTACAGCGGGAAATTGTGGCTTAAACATACGTTTTTCGACACGAAAAAACACAATTACACTCGCGTTACTAAGTATTTATAAAACTCTCTAGAGTCTAATGCCTCAAAATAAAATACAACTTCGCAGCTTCTGGTCCTAAAACGTAGCTATCCTGAATCGCTTGACATCCTAATCGTAAATAATCTACTTCTTATGGCAACCTAAGGTAAATTAAGGCTACTAAATTGGCCTAGCCAAGACCATTTTGGTTTCTCTCTCAATCTGGCGAGCGTTTTGTACGCAAAAACACATTTCTGCACCAAATTGAGTGCAATAAAAGCTATTGACGTCTCCTGGCCATGGGTACATATTATCCAAGTGTAGTACAATATTTGGCCATACAAGTCAGTGTTTCTACATCAAAAGTTTGAAAATGTTTTTCGTCCATTCACGACTTTCGCTTTCCAAACACTGGCGTAACCACAGGTACCCCAGGCTCATTATGCGTAAAACGGTTATTTCCCGGAAATTTGAAATTACAGTAAATGTATGGAGTTTTAGTTCGAATGGCCGTTTGCTCTAAAATAAAATTCAGTAAATCGTCAAACTAGTCTAACCTGTCTCTTGTGTGTTCCTTTCAGTTTCTGTGAAGTTTCAAGCCATTCCGTTCAATATTGAGTGAGTTACAGGAATTTTTCTTCCCTAAAGTATAATTATTGGGAAGGTAGCAAACTCGAGGCCGATCAGCCGCCGATCAGATGCAGAAAATCGCCTCGAATTCCCACAAAAATCCCGTACATCGCCAAAATTCCTTCAAATAACGGTTGCCCAAACACAGGTCCTTCACCACACTCAGCTTCCCTTTCACTGGTTTACTTTACACTCGTTCTCAATAACACGTGCAGGTTCGAAACTGGTGGATGTCAATCAAACGGTTTCCATGGAGTTTGAAGTGAACCGTTGTGTGAGTAAATTCGGGAAACTAGCATTTTATAAACATGGCAAAGTCTTTCCCAAAGTCGCTTAGATGGAGAGTAATCATGCTTTAGAGCCAAGGGTTTGCAAAATAGGGAAATCACATAAACTTTATGTGTGAGCGAGCGGTTTGTGTATAAGATCAAAATAGGGAAATCGCATAAACTTTATGTGTGATCATGAGCGAGCGGTTTGTGTATAAGATCAAAATAGGGAAATCGCATAAACTTTGTGTGAGCGAGCGGTTTGTGTATAAGAAATCTGATTGTTTATATAGCTTCAAAGGTCTTGGAAAAAGAATTATAGTTATTTTTATTCATCCAGTTGCAGATATGCTCCTTATAAGAGGTTTTATCGAGCAATACCCTCGAGCTCTACCTCGACGAGCTCCAGGCATGGATACGACATTCGACAGAGCAATTTTTTTTTTTGAAACTCTCAGGACATGGATTATCGGCAATGCTCTCCACTCTCGACTGACATTTCGGTGAGGAATTCAAGCAAAAAACAATCGTTTTTCGGCTTAGTATCCGCCATTTCTCTACCTATGTCGCCTCAAATTACTTACGATTTCGTTGACCTCCTACACTATTTATGTTTCCTCCACATCTGGGAGTTGTATGGCGACGTTTTATTTAGCATGCAGACCAGTGTTGCCATAGAAATATAGTTGAGTGACATCCACCAGATTGACGTTTTCCGTTGGAAATTCAATTTCGAACCTGCACGTGTTATTGAGAACGAGTGTAACGGGAGAAAAGTGCCACGTAGTTTGCAGTTTTCGGGTTTCGCGGATGTTCTTGTCCATCTGACCGACAACGAGGCGACAAACAGTAGACCGTCCCTACCCAGTGAATTTGACACTCCGTTGTGCCATTGTTTCATCTACCAATCGGAATCGATGTAAAAAAACGGTTTGTTACCCAAAAGTTCACGGGCTCAGACCTAATACATATATACCTTATTTTGAATATTTTTTTTAACAATCGGTTCTATGGTGTAGTGGTTTACATTTTGGGCTTTTGATCCAATGACCGGAGTTCGAGTCTACGCCGGGCACTAAACATTTTTTTTTTACTTCTTTTTCTCCTTTCTCAGTTTTATTCTTATCCTTTTCCTCTATTTTAAGCTATTAGAGGCGCCTTCTACGCTAAAATAAATAAAACATTGTTGTGTATTGGCTCTCAACCCAACAATTACCCTATATCATTATGACGTCACGGCTTGTTTATGAGGGGGACAGAATCAACTTGAACAATAGAATTTTGAACTAAATCTGCTCTGCTGAGGAAAATTTAACTTCGAATTGTCTGATTTCCAGATATCAGCTGTATCAATGTTTATCCCACAATATTTACCGTATTTGGTGGCTGTTACCGCTATTCTACGTTCTTCAAAATGCATTTGATAGCGATTTTCTTTGTGTTGTTGCTGTTTTGTCCCTGTTTTGTCCCTGTTTTGTCCCCCTCCCATGATCCTTAGCGTTTAAACAATAGATTGTTTTGATATGACGTCATAGTGATATAGGTCAATTGGCTCTCATCCCAACACGGTCACGACCTCGATTTTATAGTAGCGTAGAAGGCGCCTCTAATAGCTTAAAATAGAGGAAAAGGATAAGAATAAAACTGAGAAAGGAGAAAAAGAAGTAAAAAAAAAAATTTTTTAGTGCCCGGCGTAGACTCGAACTCCGGTCGTTGGATCAAAAGCCCAAAATGTAAACCACTACACCATAGAACCGATTGTTAAAAGAACACTTTCAAAATAAGGTATATATGTATTAGGTCTGAGCCCGTGAACTTTTGGGTAACAAACCGTTTTTTTACATCGATTCCGATTGGTAGATGAAACAATGGCACAACGGAGTGTCAAATTCACTGGGTAGGGACGGTCTACTGTTTGTCGCCTCGTTGTCGGTCAGATGGACAAGAACATCCGCGAAACCCGAAAACTGCAAACTACGTGGCACTTTTCTCCCGTTAAAGTAAACCAGTGAAAGGGAAGCTGAGTATGGTGAAGGACCTGTGTTTGGGCAACCGTTATTTGAAGGAATTTTGGCGATGTACGGGATTTTTGTGGGAATTCGAGGCGATTTTCTGTAGCTGATCGGCGGCTGATCGGCCTCGAGTTTGCTACCTTCCCAATAATTATACTAAGGGAAGAAAAATTCCTGTAACTCACTCAATGTTGAACGGAATGGCTTGAAACTTCACAGAAACTGAAAGGAACACACAAGAGACAGGTAAGACTATTTTGACGATTTACTGAATTTTATTTTAGAGCAAACGGGCGTTCGAACTAAAACTCCATACATTTACTGTAATTTCAAATATCCGGGAAATAACGGTTTTACGCATAATGAGCCTGGGGTACCTGTGTCAGTATAAACTACAAGAAGTTGAAGATACTTTCATAACTGCTATTTTTATTACAAGTGTCAATCAAATGTCATTGAACACCACTTTAGCCAATTGGAATTTTGCGTCTAAAAAATGAACGTTAAAAGGGAAAAAAAGGGGGGTTCGTTGCAACCTTTCCCTTTTCCTCTCCCCATTCCTCCTCCCCTCCTCTTCCCCTCTCCTCATTCTCTCTCCCCTCTTTCCCAATCTTCCCCATTCCCCCTGGGCCAACACGTTCTCCCCGTTGAATTCACAACTATCCTTAAATGGAAAACGCGCTTGGAATAATGGTTATGGTTAAATTCTTGTGCAATATTGATAAGATCGAGGTAGACTGGTACGTAGGCCTAGATACAAATATCATGATTTTTTTTTAGATATTTAGAACCTTCCATGATATTTAGAAAACAATGTGATATTTAGAAAAAAAATGGGATATTGTTGGGATATTTAGGAATTTTGTTGAGGGTCTAGGCTGGCAACAGTAATCTGGATCAGCGGTTTCCCACTTAATAATGTCTCCCATGATGCTTAGTGCAGTCAGTACAGAGGTCAGACTCAGAGCAAAATGGCGGATCCACCAATGGTTGTAAGCTTATTTTGTAAAAAATGCGAGTACGATAATAAAAAAGGTTGTTATATTATAATATTTATTAAAACTGTATTAACATTATCTTTGTTAGTGGGAAATTTAGAAAATTTTGCCTGATATTTTGAAAATTTTGCCTGATATTTAGAAAATTTTGCCTGATATTTAGAACTTTTTACGTGATATTCCGGAATGATATTTAGGCGATTTTGCGTGATATTTGTATCCAAGCCTACTGGTACGTGTCAAAGGAATTTGATGCGCCATTTGCATTCTTCTTGAATTCGTCATGGATCATCCATGAATTCGTGCACTGAACAACCAACAAGAACACTGGAACAGGTTAAAATATTGGTATAAATTTATAAAGAAGCATCCTGTCTAATTCAGCCTATTGCTATTAGACTTGTCGTAAAGATGAGCGACTCAGAAGGTAAGTTCGGAGCAACTTGCAAGTAGAATAGTCGGCTGGTATATAGCCGAGCTCGAATCATGAATCATGAAATATAGTTTTTAATACTAGCCAGTTTGGAACAGGAAGTGTGGTAATCTTACGGCAGCGGCGGCCATCCATATTCTATAAAAGTCTAACTAAAGACTTGTAAAGTATAAAATACAGGAATCGCTCACTAGAGAAATGTATAGATCATCTAAAAAAACAAATTTAAAGAAAACCTAACTATTTTAAACCCCAAATCATTCATAAAACGAGGCTAAATACACCTGAAATATAATGGTGAATTTAGCGAAGTTTACAAGTGTAGTTTACCATACAAAGAAGCCATTAGTTAGTTTGTCAAAGCTACTCTGAAATTCGAGGGTAAATAAAGTCTATGTATGTATACATTCTCTATAGTAGTATAGCCGGAGTCAAAATGATACCCGTTTTCGGCGTTCAATATTATTGCACTCATTTAGGCCTTTATGACACCAACTTCAACCTTTTGTTGGCTATATTACCCCTTTTTTAGGGCCAAACATCTATTTGACACCGAATTGCAGCATAAAGGCGTTTATTTATCCCGGCTACGATATGGGTGACTATCATTGTTGTTTTCTTCCCATTTTGCCAACGAATGCAACAAAAGCAACCCACAGTAGGATGCAGTCCACTAAACACAAAGACAGCCACATGAACACCTTGGAAAATTTACATTTACCCAATCGTATTAGAGACTGGCAGGTATATACGAATAGACAGCCTCATGGAGAACGATCTGTGTATCTGGTTGATGCTTGGGAAGGATTACAAGTGTATAAGAAAGCGGTATGAAACAGAGTACTGTGCTCAACATAATCAGTATCAGATAAGAGAGGGAAGTAGATCACCAATACCCTGCTCGAACTGTGGGATTGGGTGTCGTACTAGTTATGGATGCTCGAGGTGCGGACAGAAAACGAACCAACACCTCAGAGATAAAAAACGTTATACTAAGATTCGCTTTGCAAAGGTGTTATTGGAATTGAAAAAGAACTATCCCCCAATCGATTAGAGAGAGAAACTATGTATTATCTAATAGAGTAGGATATGTAGAAGACAACGACCTTTCGCAAAGCATTTAGAGATAGCCACCATATAAGTATTGACAGAGGAAATTGGCATAGGTATTGCCGGAAGATATTGACTGTCTGCACAAAGCATTTAGAGCTAGCCGCCATATATGTATTGACAGAGGAAATTGGCATAGGTATTGCCGGAAGATATTGACTGTCACAAAGCATTTAGAGCTAGCCGTCATATAAGTATTGACAAAGGAAATTGGTATACGCAGAAGATAACAACCTTTCACAAAGCATTTAGAGCTAGCCGTCATATAAGTATTGACAGAGTGGGGATATATTACGTAGGAGATAACGATTACCTCTCAGCACTTAGAGACAACCTCCCACATAAGTATTGCCAGGGGAAAATGGTTGCCCTCCAAGAACTACGCAGGAAAGCAAAGCAGTTTGGAATTCGTGGCTTCTCTAAGTTCAACAAACACGAACTCATTCGTACGATAGCTTCAGCTTTGGTTGATGAAGAATGGAATAGATATGGAAGGTACCTCGAAACAGGTAGATTTCCAACCCTCCTTGGAGATCCAGAAAATCCACACAAACGCGGCCAACGTGCGCGAGAACGCAAACAACGTATGGAAGACGTGGCAGCAAGTCTACGAGCTAAAACTGTCGCAGAGCAGATGAAAGCTAATCCCCAAATGCGGGTACCACATCTCCGACGAATAGGACGGCGAATCCTACGAAATCCTCGCAGCGAACCACTACCACGCAGCATTGCTCGAGAGGCAACTACTATTCTCGATGAGAGAGATGGTATGCTTGAGGGAGAGGAGAAAGGTAGACGTACGATCCAGTGGCGCTTCTTCAAAGGTGTGGCGGGGGATTTGACACATAGGATCATGGAGAAGTTGACTGCAAACGTTGAAACTAGTTTCTATCTACGCTATAGCTATGTCTACCGCATTCGCAACATCAAGGACGGTCGTGTAATGCTATTTTCTAAGGCAGGCTCAGGATCTCCATGGATAAGTATTCTAGGCGATGCGGCGGGATGGATCAATGCAACGACAAGGAGACTGCTCGATTGAATCCCGATAATATAGAGCGACCCAACACCCAGTGGGTATTTGTACGTTGGATCCAAGTGGATGTCAAAGTCATAATCGATCGTCAACCCTTGTTGGGAACAGGTCCATTACCACAATGGCTTAGGCAGAAAAAAGGAATGTTTTCCCTCGACAAATATAACGACAACCTTTGCTTTTGGCGATGCCTTGCTATATACAAAGGAGCTCGCGTAGACAAGTGCAACACCGCAGCTCGAAAACTAGCCCAAGAGTTATATCAATTGGTAGAGCCTATACGAGATACTCCCAAAACTTCGCTAGACCAGCTGGATAAGATTGAGTTGCACTTTGGGATAGGTATTTGTGTGTATGAACCTACGAAGGATGGCGCTTGGCATCTGACACGACACGCAGCCCACTACAAACGCACGATGACGATTGGGATATACGAGGGGCACGCCTTCTATATCAAGAAAGTTTGGCAGCTTGGAGATCTCTACATCTGTAATGATTGCAAACAACGATTCACGAAAGCCTCAAATCTCCAACGTCATGCAGATCGTTGTAGCCGTGGTGAAACAAAGATAGTTTGTTCAGGAGCAAAAATCACAGCCCCACAATCTGCATTCGAAAAAGCCTTCTGGCCAGAGAGCAACGCTAGCAAGAAAGCTCTACGTTGGTTGAAACGCGAAATGGAAAGAATCGAACGACATATTCACCACGCAGCTTGTGGACATGGTGGAGAGCGTTGGACAGAAGGAGCACTCGTCGACGGCTACGAACCTATTTCCAAAACAATCTTTCAATTCCATGGGTGCTACTTTCACGGATGTCCAAAATGTACGAAAGGTAAATCATGGGGTAGGAATTTATATCGTAAAACTTGCGAAAGAACAGCAAAGCTACGAGCGGCCGGCTATACAGTGGTGGAGGCCTGGGAATGCTCGACGAAGAAGACCAACGAACCAATTCCAATTCCGGTACGAACCGCCTATCCACACGCGATCATGGCGAACAATATCGTACATCATGGCCGCCGCGCATGCGTAGAATGCATTACACGTCGTTCCAAAATTAGTGAAAACAGTGAAGACAAGGCTTACCTTTTCGCAATTTTCCAATTTGCTGCTTTAATATTTATATTTCTTGTGGTCCACAAGTTTTAAATTCAGTTATCATGCCTGCTCCTGCCCTCGACTATGATTGCTAACAAGTTGTGGATGATTAGACCGGTTCCCGATGCTCTGCTAAAAAACGACCCAAATTAGCTAGAGCCGCCATACATCTTCTGTTAAATACTGTAAAGGCCAATCAGAAAGCTCAATCACAAAGACTTCCGAGTAGTTCATGTTTGAGGTCCACAAGTTTGAATCTGTTCTGCAGATACCAAAGTAGATTCTAACGCCAGAAAAACGAGTTGAAATACTTGCTTTGGCGGTTCCAAACGTCCTGTAAATAACTGCATTTTAACGCCAAAAGTCTCCTTCCCAAACCTACAAAGTTTAAAGGGACAGACCCGACTCGTTCAGCTGTTACGTTTCCCTTCGCGCAGGACGTTGAAAACAGCAGCTCGTCCGCCATTTTGACTGTCGATGTCCATGTAACCTCTCCTCATTCTATAAACAGTCATCAACGGCTTTCTTTTTAAAAACAGATTTTCACGTACGCGCCCGCAATGACAACCGCTGACTGTACGAAATTGTTCGCCATGATCGTATATGACTTCGAGGCCTTTCTCGATACGACGAAAGGAAGACAACCAACAGAGCGCCTGACCATCGAAAACCTACATGTTCCTATATCCGTCTCCATAGCAGATACGTACAATCGAACACCAACTTTCCTCTGTCGAGTCGATCCAAAAGCCTCATAGCTGTATTTGTCGAAGAACTCCAACTAAGAGCAAAGGTAATCCAAGAAGTCGTCATCGAACAGTTCTGCCCCAGAACGCCTGAATTCTCTTTCGACACCCTATCGAAAGAACAACAAACGAAAATCAATGAATGGACCAACCAAGTTCCTGTGTTAGGATTCAATTCCGGGCGATATGATTTGAATTTGATCAGAAACTATTTCGTGGAATCTATTGCGGACACGTGCAAGAAAGTCAGGATGGCAAAGAAGGCCAACTCTATTATGTTTCTCTTGACCCCTGAATTCCGTTTCCTCGATGTGATGAACTATCTTGGGCCCCGTACTTCCTACGAACATTGGATCACCGCATATGGATGCGAACTGCAGAAGAGTTTCTTCCCATACGAGTGGTTCGATTCTATGTTGCTGATGTGGTCGTGCCTTATAACTATGCTATTCTACCCTGATAATAATAATGATAATAATAGTAATAATAAAACTAATTAATTAACTGATACTCCATTCAGTTATCGCGTTCGCAGAACGCAACCCTATAGATCCTTTGCATGTGACGTCATCAAAATTCTAAAATCTAATCTATGAGATATATGAAGCTGTTCTTTTAATATGATTTAGATATCGGTATTCTCAGTATTCTTCGAAAAATTTACGTCGATACGATGATTTGTTTTTGAGTTACAGTACTTTGAATTTCGTGACAGCCCAGGTCAGCGTGTTTCCTATATGTCAAGGAAATCCATATTGTTCTGTGTCGTCTTTTATTTCGGCGTTAAAACTCTTAAAACTCTTTGACAGCAACAAAACTCTTCCGACTCACGTTCTGACCACGTTCTGTCCGCCAGGAACGCCTGGTGGAAAATCGACTTATTACACAGTCTCCGCGCGGCCCGTAGCACGCGCCTGACAGAAATTAACAAGGTTTCAAAATGTAAACAGTTCAGCAGAATAAAGTACAAAACGTAACACATATATATCGGCCAATTTCAAATTTTAGACTTGATAAAGTGTGTTGAAGTGAATGCTAAACATATTGATGGGGAAAAAACAGCTTTATTTGTAGAGTACGTTTTTGGCCTACTAATTACCGCTAAATTGTTCGAATATTATTTGGCCGACAGCGCGGTTACGAAGTACTCTATTGCTCCCAAATTTCGGTCATTTCTATATTTTTACCTGCTCTATACACAGCATTAAACATATTTTACTAATATAAGTTTTTTCTTGAGGCAATTTTTTGTGTGACGTCAATGAAAACGATCAATATTACAACCTCGTCCCTAGGGTCTTCTCGGTCAGATCCAAGATGGCGGCTACTCAGAGAGAAGACCCTGGTAAACGCTGAACTGTCACGTATTCTGATTGGCTCTTCGATTTGACGCAAGGGTTGTTCTAACAATGCTTTTTATTGGCCAAACGGACTGAGTCCAGAGAGATGAACTTGTATATAGTTTAGATTGCTCAAATTTTATCAATAAAACGATTTTAAATAACCTTAAAACACGTTGTTTAGATAGAGCAATAGATGAAGTGTATTACTGGGTAGTTTTCTGGTTGGGTTTATCAGTGGGAAAGCCAGGAGAAGCCGTTAAACCTCAACATGTGCTATCGATCGCTTCGCTTCAGCGCTAACGGAAAATTAACGGCTTTTTAATATTCTCTTCTAGCTTAGATACATCCTGGTAGCTTTGTGATACCTTTCCACTGGTTCTTTATCCAAGTAAACTCCATTTCGAGCCATTTAGTAGACCTGTTTTCGCTACATCGTTCGCCGCGTGGAAATACCGTTAATCGCTTCTCGCTCACTCCGGATTGGGATACCTATGGTTTGTACACGTCATGAACTATTCCCATATTTAGCTTGGCCGCCATCTTAGATTGCCAAATCACGTGACAAAATACTCCCAAAATCTGGGAGTATTTGATCACGTGATCCAGCCTTTACCAGGGTCTTCTCTCTGAGTAGCCGCCATCTTGGATCTGACCGAGAAGGGTTGTCAATATCGAGATTTGGTGTCACGTGATTGTGGACTGCCATTTGGCCCCCAAACATCTTTTGGCATGGGCAGCCATTGTTTCGTAGCCAATCAGTATAAGCTTACAGCGAAAGCAAGCTGCGACAAACTGCAGCAAACCTCTGCCACAAAACGATTGCTTTTCGCGTTGAGCATGCGCCACGGTATCTGGATTGCCATTGGAGATTCATTGTATGTAGATTTCAAATTGTCCATTTCCTATTGTTATAAACGGTAGTGGAGAAAATAAAATTAATGTCCTTCTTCGAAGGTATAAATCAAAGCTTTCTTTAGTATAAACTAAAGTAGATTTATTGAACGGTAATTTCAAGGTCTTCTGTGCAGTAAATTAAAGTAAGAAGAAGACAAAGCCGGAGTTTGAAGCCTGTTCGTATCAATCGTCGGCAAACAACAAACGCGTGACGACATAAATAATGACTGCGAAGGATACTGTGGGCTCTTGCAAAACCAGCGAAGATCGCCAAAAAGTCATGCCCGACTAATATCAAACAGGTAAAACCGGTTTGGTAACTGGTTTATCACGTGGTTTACCTCCAAGATTTAGGAGGTTGCAAGTGCGCATGTTCAATGGGAAAAGCAATCGTTTCGTGGCAGAGGTTTCTTTCGGCGACAGGAAAGGCAAAGAGATGAGAAACCTCTGCTCGCAGGGTAGATAAGTACTTTTTTCTCTCGTTCAGATGTGATGGTGCCTCGAAATCTTCTAGGTAACATTTATCGAAGTGTTCAGGAGGTGTGCATGACTCCCCTGATCGGTGCTGTTCGTGTCGATGCTAGAACCGACTATTAACCGACCCCCAGCAGAGATTTTAAAGATCTTCAATTCTCTGTCGATATATTTATATGTAAGTTGTCCAAAATATGAAAATACCTAATATTTGACTTTCTTAATCAGATGGTCTCCTTTAGTGTAAATTTGGCTTTTCTTTGCTATCACACTGCTTAAAATGACAATTGCATTGCATTTGCGCCTTTTAAGGTGGTATCGGTCACTTATAAGATATTTTACTTTTTACTATGTCACGTGACCTGTTTCCTTTAATCAATTACTTCCGTTATGATCTGGACATGACTGAAAAGGCGCATCGTTCAAGCTCTTATTATGAGTCATAGATGAATGAAGAAAAAAGATTCATTTAAGTTCACTTTACGTACCCCGTTTTTGTCCCAAGGTTTCAACCGTTGACGGTCGTTTTCAAGTCACGTGACACCACTTTGAAAGATACGAGTAGTTCATATTGTTACAACACAGGTACCCCAGGCTCATTATGCGTAAAACGGTTATTTCCCGGATATTTGAAATTACAGTAAATGTATGGAGTTTTAGTTCGAATGGCCGTTTGCTCTAAAATAAAATTCAGTAAATCGTCAAAATAGTCTTACCTGTCTCTTGTGTGTTCCTTTCAGTTTCTGTGAAGTTTCAAGCCATTCCGTTCAATATTGAGTGAGTTAC